>OX235273.1:72141665-72766818 GCA_944472155.2 Trichobilharzia szidati
GTTGTCGTAGTGTACCACGAGGGAAAATCCATATCTACAGGGTTATGCCAGTCGGGCGAATGATATTAATCCGAAGCAAACCAGCTTCGCTCCTTAGTCACACAACACAATAAGTTGCCATCTGTTTGTCTAATCGTGTCAACAAGTGTTTCCAAAATCAAGCTTAGAAATGGCAGACCGTTGGTTGGAGGGAAAATTTGTTTAGAGTTTTCCCAAGAATTTTGTACATTACGTGATTATAGGCACGAACTGAACTGGAATTACCCAATTGTATTCTGCCAGTGTTCTTATCCTCGATAGTAATCAACTTCTCAACTTGTAACTTAGGAAAAACCACAGTCTGAAAGGTTATTCTTGCCAACTGAAGTCATAACTTTAACCAGAGCAGTTCGTGAACCCAGGAGACAACTGTATATCATCCACTTTTTAAATTGCTTTGCAGAATATACATTAACTGTTAACATTTGATTTACTATGGACAGTTCTAATTCATGTATTTAGATCTAGTATATTGAGCATTAACAGCCATAGATCACACCCTTGAAACTTTTCTGACTGCTTTCCGGTTTCTTTTTGTTTCCAAAAGTACATACAGGTACAACATATTCATAATTTTAATGTGGTTTATTCTTGTTTAATTCAAACTCACAACATATCAGGTGTTTGTAATCTGATATGGGTGCATTCATGCTACACCCAGCTTCTGGAAAAATTTCAAAGCTTTTTCAACTTCAGTCCATGTTCCAAGTCCTCCAGATCTATTAAGTACTTCTCAAACCTTGCTAATATCAACTCTGATTGTGCTTTCTTCACCAGACTGGCTTGTAGATTGTTGCATGCTATAAACACAAACGAGGAAGAGGTTGATTTTTCCCAGATATCTGCAGTTAGATTAAACATTCGAACCAGCTAACAACAAATGAACTGGAAACAACAGCTTGCGCCAGCAAAACATGCTCATATGCACAATTTCCGAAATCTCTACGTAGTAATATTCCAACAAGAACTCGAAAACTACTAGAATACTCTAATGAAACGTTAAACTGACCTATGAAAGAATCACGATGAAATAAATAAACAGAGCTAGTGGTAGGTACTTTCGAAACAAACGAAAAAACTGGTTTTAACAGCAACGAGGACCAAGAGCATGTCAGACGCAAAATTAATGGATAATCTACATTGGGACTACTTGTAAACTAATAGAGGATAAACATAAAGCCAACGTGTGAACGGGCGGTTAGCGAACAGCAATCCAACACGGCCGACTAGCAAGGGCGAAAATGACCTCTAGATGTCTTATCCATGAAATGACTTTGAGCATGCAGGATAACTTTAGTCCCTTTTCGGAGGAGACACTTGTTCTCTGTATAAGAACTGCCTTGCATTCTTATACTGGTGGTCTCCAGAGGCACTGTCAAATTAGTCCGTGACTTCTTTGAGTGCCTCGGTAGGCAAGGCCACTAATGCACTTCCGTACCTATCAATCCTAGAATTAATGCCTCGTGTAGCGGATAAAGGCTCGATAATTGCGAACCAGATTATAGGTTCGGTGAGACCAAACTGGGGTAGATGCAGACCGGCAACCGCATTTCTTGCAATGTCGGGTGCCTCGTCATCCTGCTCATTTTCTTACTGAGCAAGTGAACGGGTGGGTGGTGATATGATACACATGTAAATAAACAAGTAGATACAAAAACAGTGCAACCACAGGTGTTAACAATTGAAAAATTTATATATATGGGCTATAACACTATAAAGGATCACTTCGGGCTTAGCAATTTAATTTTTAGGGTACTAAACAGTTAGATCGATAAGAGTGCAAAATATCTGAATATAAATCCAAGTTAGTGAAAAATATTGTGACAATGTATTACAGATACGCAGACAGATGGGTTACTTGAAAATAAACTTGTAATTCACTTCTACAAATTAACAATATAATTTACGGATACGGTTCACTGCTGGGTTGTGTCCATTGGAAGTTGTTCACCGGTTATTGGAGAGTATTTGGGCGAGGACAAGATGTTCCTGTAAGTTTCAAAGGATAAAACATGTAGCTCAGCAGAACAGATTGACCGTAGAAACCAGTGGGAAGATGGAATAAGGAACAGCTCGACCATATTTTGACTCCAGCACGAGAGTGGTGAATATTTGACGAAGAAGTCAATCAAACAAATGTTATGTACGATGTGTCCATTTCTGAAACTTGGCAAAGCTGTACGAACTTATTGTTCGGTACTCCACAGGCTTCCCTTATCTATTGAATGACGAATGCCCCATCCGTGTGATTGACTTTGCTTTTCGCTTCACCTGCCCCCTGTCGTCCTTTCAAAAATAAATATTTGAAGACACCATTAGTCCTCTACAATATTAAAAGCTGTCAGTCGGTAATGTGAATATTTGGTTTGGTAGAAAAGGTGGTTTCCTTCGGTGCATATGCTGTGCAGCCAACGGTTGCAACCATCTCACTGAATGCCTTCCTCGACTGGGGAGCGACACATAAGCCTCTCACGACAGTTCCTTTTAACAGACATATTTTGAGAGGTAAATTCGTAACTCTGGAAATCAAAAACGACTCAGGAAGCAACAGTTAGATAAGCGAAAATAAAACCACTGAATTTTATAAAAATATAGATTAGTGGAAAAGCGAAGTGTCGTAAAAATACACTTTCTACAAGTACTTAAGCTCAAGAATCGCAAAAAGTCAACTTCAGACAGAGTTATTCAAGTTAAAGTTTATCGATAGGCTTTGTTGTGTATAAAAGAAAGCGTAAAATTAAACGCGAGAGTGGAAAAATTCACTCTCCTTTGAGAGTTCGTGTGGCATGGAGTGATGTTCGCCAAGTGTTCAATTAGCAATTACTGAAGGCTGCATTCAGGCTAAGAGTGTAACGTACAACTTCAGGAATTCTTGTTGTTAGTATTGCCAACAGCTGACCACTCACAATGTCTATCCCCCTCTTTGGTGGGGAAAAATTAAATAAAAGGAAGTAGTACAACAGTGTTTTAACTTCATGAATTTTACTGTATGCATTTTATTCACCCTATATCGAGGCTAAATTCGCAGGGAATTTTTATTTCCGATAGGAATATAATACAAGGCTCATTCCAGAGATTGTCATCCCGATTTGTTTGATTTCGTCCTAGATGTATTAATAGATCCGACTGTAATTGATTTCAGCGACTTATCAGGGGGACATTCTAGTTGACTTAGAGTATGTGGATGATATTATCCCCGTACGCTGTGAGACACGGCCAGTGAAGTTTGAAGATATGAAAAGACTATATGTGTTTGATCGTAGCTATTATGTTCTACCTTCCGTGTGATATGGTATGGTGAGGAATGTTGAGGTTGGGCGCCACCAAACTGCAAGTAAGTTAATAAAACGCTGGTCGAGGGAATGTGCGCCAAGCCTACTTGGTATACCGGGGAATCACCTCATAAAAAACACATTCACGCATCTTGCTACACAAACAATGCACTCATACTGAAAAATAATGTCAAGCAATTGCTCTTAAGGGGACCAACCAAAACGGAAACCAAATTAACATTGAAATCACCTAAAATACAGCTAAATGGATCAAACAAAGCGAAGTAGTCCCGATTAGAATCAACCAAGCCGCGCTAATACCCACCAGGCATGACAGGTGGCGCCACTTTAAATGGCCAGCAATTTTCCTTCAAAAATAGCATAAAAGGATGAAAGCATAGATCCTTCCAAGTTTAAATTAAGGTATACTTCAAAAGTTTATTTTTCGCAACTTTCTTATGAAACGTATAGATCATATTTTATGTATTTGCATAAGTTTATGAAGACTTAATGCTTAACTAAGGGTTTAAAGTTAATACTTTAACGTTAAATACTGAAGTATTAACTCCGTCTTTATATCCAACTAAAAGTTCTGTAGGGTCGAAACTAAGCACATTGCCCATACTGCTCAACAAAAAACTTCGAGATACACAATTATGTGTGTAAACTAGTTTGCGCCTTTATTCGGGATACATGTGTTTCCGGTGGGGAAGGTAACAAAAGCTTAACTCTTAATGTGTGTTACAAGATCTCACACTTTTCTATCTCGAATCATATGTTTGTAATCAGGTAAAAAGGTGGTTTTCCGCACGCTAAATGTTCCCCGTCTACATAGGTTAGGTAAGTTCCTCGATCATGGATAGCGCCGGTGTATGGTCTCGCTTTAGCACGTCCTTGTCACATTATTGACAATGTTTTCCATTTGAACACATCTAAATAAGTATATAAACTGGTTGATGTGCTATTCATGACCCGAAAAATTGTACTACATGTGCCTTGGGCCTTAGGTGAATTACGTTTTCCTGTGGTGGTTTTCATGCTGTTTTACCGTGACTAGGTCTTCACCATACATCTTATTGTTCGAAATTTTATGCCATTATTGTGTCATTACACATTTAATTGTTTCTCCAGCCAGACAAGCAAGTTGAAATCTGTTTGGAGAGTGCCAGTGTTAGAAGTTTACACCATGTACTTGGTCAAGAAACCACAGAGGACATCATGACTGACAATAGTCCACCATCCAGAGTGACATTCCATTTCACAGCGTCATCAGGATTTCTGGTTGATATATAAATCCTACTTTCCACAAGCTGGGAGTTCTGCACCCCATGCAAGTAAATTATCAGTGATTCCGTGACTAGTTTCCTAAAATATGTGGTACAAGTAACGCATTGAAGACTTTGTCCGACTCTCCCTTTCCGCGACGTTTTTCAAGATTTAGATGTGCCTCTGAGAGACGGGGAACCGGAAGTATTCTAAGTTGCAACTTGCACCTTGGTAAACTGCGATGTATCCTTATATTGCGGAGATATGTATGTATGTATGTTCTATGTAATTTCCCAGATGGATTAAGTGCTGATGTTTTTCAGTGTTAGTATTCTGTCTCCTGTCCACTATAATTCTTTTCAAGTGTTTTCTCTACCTTTTTGTTCTACAGGCAGCGTTGTAGCTTGGACCGTCACACTTTTGTGCAAAGTTCTATGTTGAAACTAAAACCCTACTAAACGTAATTTTAAGGGAATACTAAATGTGTACAGTGCTCAAATAAATATCTCACTGTATAAGCTGAAGTAATTCTTTCACTTCTTGTGGTGAATTGTCGGTTATCATTGTCATCACCTCTCAAAATTCATGTGCTCCTAACTTTTCTGGAATTAATTTATTCGGAGAAGACTGTCTACCAAAACTTCGCAGATCAAGGAAATGTAAGGTTTGATAAGCACTGTAGTGTCTGTTACCTGTCCACTTTAAGACCGCGTTTCGCACCAGGCATATAACTTGTATTTAAGAAATTCGGGGATTTTATCTCCGTCAGGTAATATGTTCTGGTAGATATATTCCACCTGGTGGGTTTGTTGACAAAGTAATACTAATTAACCTGGGTTAATTATCATTTATTCTATCTACAACTTCATCAAAGCCTTTGAATGCCTGTAGACAGGTATTTGCTATAAAAAGCGATTCCTTTTTTGTCAGTCTGGGTCTCGGAAATGTGAACTGCTTTTTATTGACAGTTACTTTCATACTGAGATGTAATAATGTGTAAGACGAATAACTTTGTGTAAATCATGCATGGAGATGGTTTCACGAATTAAAAGGATAATTATGCATAGGTTTGTAGTGACGGTCTCACATTTCATCTAAAACATTTTAAGGCTTTAGTATTTATCGTTTTGAAGACAGAGAAGTGTCACCGTTGCCCTATTTTTTTTCTTTGCATCAGATTATCTTGGTTTCTTACATTTATTCCTCTTAATGAATTTGAATAAAGCAAGAACTACAGTTTTTGCAGGATATAGCGGTACCATCATTTATTGCATTCTGTGTTTGTAAGAATTTTGGCAACATAAACCGATGTTTGTAACATTGTACAGGAATTCAACGATTATAGGTGGCATTTTATTAATCACTGCCATATTACAATACTGATACACATTTATTCCTGGTGTTTGAAGCCTGATTTCTTTTATTTGTTTTAAATAAAAGGGTTATTTATGTGTTAAATTTATTCGTGCAAATGCTTTTTGGTGAATAAAACTGACGATGTTCTCCATTAAAAATCATATAAGTTTGTATAAATGTACAGTAGTAACCGGGTGTTTACGTGTTGTATATTCCACCACTTGTTATGTAGTTGTGGTTATTTGCTAGCAAACTGAATGATAACATAGGCACCTAATTTCGCAATTATATCAAAGTATTTTAAAAATTAGACCACTTTGCTAGGCAGTGCCATGTAGAATTCTTTAAATGCAAAAAACCGTACATAAGTCAATTTAAAAATTCGAGTGCTAACAAAGCGGCATTTCCGGAAGATGTTGCTGGTTTGAACAAAGTTAAGAATATTTGTAGTCATTATTTCAACCACTATATACAAGTTGTCTTTTAAAATTTGCCAACTTTTAGTAGACTGTATGTTATCAGTCTCAAGCAGTTATTTCTTGGGCTCTGCGGTTACACAATACTGATGCTCATTCTGTTTCAAATAAACTTTCATGGTGTAGGAAGTCATTACTGCCCTTTCAAACTTAGATAATGATGGAAAGGCGATCGATAAGGTTATGAAACCTCATCGATTGAGTTGGCTAGGAGATGTTACGCATGCCGAGCCGTCACCTTACTTAACTAGCGGTGTTAACTGATATAAATTTTCTTTCGGAAAGAGTTATGGTGTTGAAATCAAAACGTGACATCAATTCACAAAATCTTCGGTTGTTGGTTTGACCCTCATAAGAAGATGCAGACTATCTGGTGGGTGTATTCTGGAAGTCAAGGACCAATAACTGGAGACTTAATGATATGGTCCAAAACCATTCTCAATGTTCTAAATGCATTCAGTTTTTGTGATGTTTGGCTGTGAGAGAATGCCGAGAAAATAAATTGCACTGATCAAGGCACTCTACTCGAACTCATGCAGTCAGCCAGGTGAGAGCTTACCGAGAGTTGTCATTTGAAGTAGTGACAACTAGTGGCGTCCGTCAAGGATGCCCATTATCTCCATTTCTATTCAACTTCATCGCAGATGTACTAATGGACTTAACCCTAACTCACTTCAGAGACTCACGGATTGACTTGCTACCAGGGAATAATCTCGATGACTTAGAATATGCAGACGATATAGTCCTTCTAGACGAGGACGCTGACAAAATGCAGAGTCTTCTGAAGACCTTGATCAGAAAGCGATCTTCGAATGTTTGGCATACGATTCGCTCCCATCAAATGTAAGATTATGCTACAGGACTGGACTACATTGAGTCCTAGCTTAGAAATAAGGAGTGAAGTGGTAGAGCATGTTGACCACTTCACTTACTTGGAAAGTTGCATTAGCCAGTGCCAACGGGTTGTTCGCTGACGAAATCTCAGCACGGATTCAGAGGGCTCGTTTCGCATATGCCAGTTTATGCCGTCTCTGGCATAGACTTGATCTAAAATATATAACTGGAACCTCAATTTGGTATCCTTTGTCATGACCGTAACAGAACTGCTTAGCAATTGGCGACAATAAGGTTAAGGGTTTACTTCTTTTCGATTAGGGCTCGCTGCCTTTGAATTTTGCTCAACACCGACATTGTCATTACTCCATCAGTAGATAGCTTCACTGGAATGCCAGAC
This sequence comes from Trichobilharzia szidati, assembly GCA_944472155.2. Classification (NCBI taxonomy): domain Eukaryota; kingdom Metazoa; phylum Platyhelminthes; class Trematoda; order Strigeidida; family Schistosomatidae; genus Trichobilharzia; species Trichobilharzia szidati. The sequence continues at coordinate 72,149,309 of OX235273.1, forward strand.
CCTAACTTAAAAACTACTAGTTTGTGTGGTTTTATAGGGAAATTAGGGCGGTTTTTAGGGAGTGCAGTGGTACTACAAACACTTCCATTACCATAAATAATCTTCAAATCTCTATGTCACTACAACTTTTATTATAGCCTCTTCTCCCATTAGTCTCATTCTACCCCTCCATTTAATGTCTATCAGGTGTGCAAGCACTCTCACTTTTCTTTCACCTAATCCACTTACCATACTTTCAGTTTGTTTGGACCATTAGTTTTCTAGATATACTTTGAACTCACCTATTGCGGCTTTTCAAAGGATTTCGTTGACATGAATTAATTTCTGCCCAGCGGAACGAAATTTACAAGCCTGAAGAACGCCACTTCCCTGTCACAAGTCCTACACCCCTCCAAAATTAAACTGATACATACTCTTTGGATGACATTAATCAAGTAGCACCATTCAAAGGAAATTGACTAAAGATTTAGAAACGAGCGCAAGAAGTCACAAACATATTTTCGTTCTTGGAACTCTCTACAGGCAGTAATTTGAACTGCTGCGCTACAGGTGTCCAGTTTCTGCGTGAATCATCTTTCCGTATTATTTTGGAAATTAGCCGCTTTCCTCACATTATCCACATATCAATACTTAACAAGGATTGTATTGTATCACCTGAAACTACATATAGTATTCACCCGTGAAATCTACAACTCGGAATCTTCTGATACCCTCTCTAACCACGTGGAACTCAGGATTTTATTCACAGCAAGCACTGTAAAGGAAAGTCTGACTTTTTATTTTGCAATATATCTGTTTATCGTAGTTGTTTTGATACTTCGGTAATACAGCTACCTTTTTATATCCTCAAGACTTTTTTTCTGGAGATTGTGAAAATCCTTATTTCTGTAATGGTTAAGTCAATCAAACGTGTAAGAACCGTTAGGAGACTGAGATCTAACGCTCGTCAACCATCTGAGGGCCTCAGCTCCGTTGACGATTCTACACTTTTGACACCAGACTCACCCAGAGTTATGGTATCTGATATCATGGGTGAACTGACAGAGAATGCGGCCTGTAGCAAAAATGATTTACTGATACTTCAGAAGTCAATGGCAGACCTACAGAGCAAGTTTGAAAGCATTATGCCCCTCGCGCAATTGTGTGACCCATCACAAAACATCTGTCTTGAATCACTTATGAAATCCGAGCGCATAATTGACTATTTGGCTGAAGAAGCTGTTAAGAGGATTATGTCTTCACATAACGTCTTGGCCTATAACATTCCAGACAGAGAGCCTATTGCCAAACTTAAAGCTTCGTGTCTGAAGGCTTGTAATATGTCGTTGACAGAATGTCAGGTTTTGCGTCTTCGTAAGAAATCTGCAAACCACTCATGTCCGGTGCTTTTCAAGTTCAGGTCTGTCGAAGAAGCCAGAAATTTTCTGAAAGCTGGTAAGATAATAGGCTCTTCAACACCCTACACTAACATTAAGGTTGCACCCGATTTAACACCGTGCCAAAGACGATGCCGCTTAGGAACACTGAATACTGATAACTCTAATAGGACAACTGTAGATGATGTTCCATGCGTTATTCCGTCTACTGAAAAACCTGATGACCGTATGCACCAGACATTTTCTCAAGCACAGACTAATATTAGCCAAGTATTATATAACGACACTGATGCTGACACTGAAATGGTGGACATAGATGAGTCAACGGAACATAATGTTGAAATACATCGTTTTCACACTGACACAAACGTCAAGAGCCCGAAACCATTAAAACCCATCCCACTGGTGTTCCACCCATCCCCTTTTAAGTCAGTTACTCCTCAGTCTGACAATCCATCCACTGTGAAGCACCAGTCGAACGTAGCTACCCAAGTTAGCAAGTTTTCTAGGCGTTATGACAAACGTCCCATTTCCATTAAGAAAACTAAAGCGCATGAGGTGTCCAAGCAACAGAATCGCTACATAGCATGTGCTGACTGCCCTGTTAGCCATCATCAACCAGTTGATCATAAGAAAAGGGGAAAAGAAGTAAATAAATTAAATACTGAACCCGGAGTAAGAAAGCCCTTTGATATGATAGGGACGAAAGCACCTCTGAGCCATCATCCTAAGAGAAAGTCAAATATGGTAGACCTAGCTCCTAGAGGTAGGCCTAATTGGTGTCAAGTGGAAAGTCAGTTATATCCTACCACTAATTCTAGACAAACAGCACAGCGAGGTAGTAGGTATTATTCTGCTCATCCACTACGTAAACCCATTGTTAGCCAACCCCCTTCTAATGTTCTATCAACTGAAACTTATAGAAAATCCCCCAAATATCGGCCACAGACTACATTTAGCAAGCCAACAGAACCCACTCATACATCCTATGTATCTAGTAGGGAGCATGTGCCAATTGCTGCACAAAACTTGCTATGGTCTGGTGACTACCCGGAACATATACAAACACTTCATTCTTGTACTGGCAACAAATTACCGAATACTCATATCGGTTATACTTTCGGGCAGGATTTTCACCAGCGCCAGTTAACAGAAACACCTGGCATCATGCATATAGCACGCATGGTATCAGATCAATTCCTTGCCAGCATAGCGAACAGTCTGCAGCTAGGGCAAGGCATATTTCCTGGGAGATAGCTGACACTGTGTCGACACCAAATGAGTCTAATAACACGCATATAGAGGATACTCATGGATTATTTTATCAAGATGTTGTCCACTCACTGAAACCACATAACCAGTGTTTATCTATTATCCTAGTAAATACTAGATCAGTTCTAAGCAAACACTTAACACTAAGTACATTAGCTTCTATATGCAGACCGTCATTGATTATGATCACTGAAGCCTGGTGCACAAGTGATATCTCCAATGATAGCCTAAGGGTTGATAAGTACAACCTTTTCCGAGGGGACAGACAGAGAGGTCGTGGGGATGGAACACTAATTTACTGTGAACAATCCTTATGTGCAACCCAGTTCAGTAACCCAATTCTGTCACAGCTCAATGACTCGATCTGGGTTGAAATAAAAGTTGTCAGAAGTAAACCTATACTTGTGGGTTGTGTGTACCGACCCCCTTCATCCAACAGGGAATATGATAATATGCTCAGCAATATTTTTAATGTTACAGCCAATCTTCCCCACAGTTATAAAATTATCGGAGGTGATTTCAACATGCCAGAAGTATCATGGTCTTCACTCCGAGGACCCCAAAGGTATGATAATCTCCTGAATTCCATCGTCACAGGAGGGTGGACACAACACATAAATTCACCCACTAGATCCGCAAATATCCTAGACCTTATTTTCACGAACAACATAAAACCATCTACAGTACATGTGGGACATGAATTTCCAGGTAGTGACCATAAAATAGTAGTGTGTTCTTTTGACATCTTTCCTGAAACAAAACGCAGAGATGAAGCTGGCCAGACACCTATGAGATTGTACACACATGCTGACTGGGAATTGTATCAGCGCCTAATTAGATATTCTAATTGGGACTCGTACTTTTCGAACGAGTCCTTAGAGGCAATTCTTAACAACTTTTATCAGAATATCAACTCAATTCATGACGTCATTGCACCTGAGAAGATTCTTAGCTTCAGATTCCCCCAGAGCGATTATATTCCGACATCGTTTAGGAGAAGTCTACGAAAGCACTCAAGAAAATACTAAAGATATCATGACTTGTCATCACTAATTGCTATTAAGTCCCTTCTCAATAGAATTGAAGAGTTGAGAAATATAGGCCTCAGAAACAAAGAAATGCGAGGCATTCAGGCACCGCATAACTCAGGAGAAATAGCCAAACTTTTCAAAAGTAGGTTGACGAACTCCAAAACAGCTTATCCTAAAATATTATACTTAGACGGGATTACTTACGAAAATACTGAAGTGATATGTGAACTGTTTAGCAAGCACTTCGCCAGATTATACACCTTAGAGAACGATGAGGTCGTGGATTTTCCACGTAAAACAGACGAATGTTTAAGTGACATAATCTTCACCACACACGCGATCGATAAAGCTGTCGCAAATCTTAAGCTTAGTAACACTATTGGTCCAGATGGTATATCTTCCATTCTGCTGAAAAACGGTGATAGTGACATGAATTTACTCCTGCTCAAGTTATACTCAATTTCACTAAGCGATGGGACATACCCCACCTGCTGGAAGAAGTCTTATATTGTACCTACCCATAAATGCGGGCCTATAGCTGATATCAACAACTACCGCCCCATCAACATCACGTCTGTAGTTTCACGTGTAATGTAAAAGATAGTAAAGACTCAAATCATTCAGTACTTGCTGTCAAATGACCTACTATCCCCATCCCAATACAGTTTCTTAAGTAGAAGGTCGTGTATTACTCATAAACCTTCCTCACGCTAAGAAAATACCCACAAGCAGTAGAAATCCATTAATTAATGCGTCCGAAGCTTATGTACTTACTCCCAACAATGACATTGCAGATGAAATGAGATAAACATATCACTGATTTCAAAATAACACATCAATGAACTATAATTCGAGGACTCTGCACACAACAAAGTTATGTATGAATATTTACTTCAAGCTTTATTTTTTTTCCCAGGCACTTATAATCCATCCACCAAAGACCTGGTTTTTTTGTTAATGCGAAGACAATACTCCTGTATTTCCTGTCGTGTTGCACTCACTGACAATCTAGCAGATTTTTCCAGTTTTGCACAGAAATGATTGTACATAAGTGAAAAGGCTGTTTTATGCTACTGGGACTAACATTTATCAAGTGTATGTATAATCTCCAGCGAACATGTAAAGCATATCTTGCTACTGCCTGTAAATTGTGATTGAATTATATGGTTCTATTTCTGTAACAATTTGATGATGCCTGTAAACTGGCGTCCCTCATGTACTGTACTATGAGGATAAATTTATTTATTTATTTTGACTACATTACACAATGCATTGATAATGGGCATTCAGTAACAACATTATTTCTCGACGTTAGCAAGGCCTTCGATAAAGTCCCACATATCAGACTCACAACAAAACTCCAATCCTACGGAATAACCGGGAAACTTCTCAAGTGGATAAATTCTTTTCTCACAGAAAGAGAGCAATTAGTCAAAATCAACCACCAGCTGTCTTCATCAAAGCCGATAACTAGTGGTGTAATACAGGGTAGCGTTCTTGGCCCTATTCTATTTCTCTTATTTATAAATGACATAGTCTCTGTGATCAAGTATGGCAAGCCATACCTCTTTGCAGATGATCTCAAGATAGTATATGATTGCGGGTACGATGATAAGAGCGTCGAAAGCAAAATCCAACATGACTTAAACAATCTAGGCGATTGGAGCGAAAAGTGGCAACTGACTTTCAACCCAGACAAGTGCGGTATAGCCCACCTGGGACGCTGGAAACCGAGAATGTGCCTATATATGTACGGTAAGCTCCTCTCGAAACTGAATACTGTCACAGATCTCGGGATAACATACTCGGATCTAACCTTTTCCGATCATGCAAATAAGGTAGTATCTGACTGTAAACGACTTATTGGCTTTGTGCTGCGTAACTTCTACACCCAAGAAGCAAGATTAGCTATATATAGGACGTGTATCCGCCCCAAACTTGAATATTGTGCTCTCCTGTATAGTAACCTAAGGTCTGCAGACCGAAAAAAAATCGAAAGTGTTCAGAGATTCCTAACGAAACGCATAATAGGGTTTGACCAACCAGTGGAATATGTTGACAGGTGTATGAGTCTGAATTTAGAACCTATGTGGTTAAGGAGAGTGAAGTGCAACTTATTTCTACTATTCAGAGTCATAAGAAAACACTGTTATAGTAACTCATCCATAACGTGGGAAAATATTAAATCATATCAGCTGCGAAACCACAACTACCTTGTCAAGGTGGCTACCCACAGAAAATCCATTAGGGCAAACTTTTTCACCAATAAATATTGCACTCTTTGGAACCAACTACCATCTGAAATTAGATGTTGTGAAAACCCCAATGGGTTCAAACGGAGCCTAGAGAGACACATTAATATGTCCACCCTAGCTTGTCTAAAGGACCACAAATGTTGGTAAAATGGTAAGTAAAAGCCGGTCCAGTCTTCAGCTCAGTCAGTTACATATAACTCGACTCTACTACTTACTCAGCGAACGTTTAACTAATTTACTGATTTTCTTTTCTGTATAGTCTTCAGTAAGTTATGTTAATATAAGTACTTCTAGAAACAATTATATTAGCAACCACATCCTTTAATATTTTACATATGTATATACAGCTAATAATACAATGCTATTTGTTGTGTCTGAATGACTTTACTCAGCCAATAACCACCTTTTCTCATACACCTTCCTAAAACGTATAATCTTTATAATATTTCGCAGTATTTTTAACATTATATAAGTTGAAGGGTTACTTTGCAATATCTAATGCGCACGGTATGAAAATCGGTCATGAAAATTTAGCATAACTAGCTCTGTTAGCCGGCTGTTTTTCTTCAGGATCATTATACATAATTTTATCACTAATTGTTCCACTACTCATATCACTGCTAAATAGAATATAACTTAGTTGCTCTAATATTAGCTATTTTTATACTCCATAACTCTTAAGGGAAACCTAATTTCTTAGTCTTTTGTAGTAACCCACTTGTTCACAAGTATGATGATAATACTGCTAACAATGTCCTCTGGTATTATTGTGCCATGTGACCTAATGGTAAGCACTTGTCATGAAAGCTGTTACGAATTATAATATTGATTACACTCTTATCATATATAGTTTGATTTACTTTACGGCTCCCTGTAAGACTAACTACCCTTCTTCAGGATACACACACTGCGGTATTGTTAACCGAATGTTAAACTTCTGCTGGTTCTGTGTTAATATCGTTTTATTATATGTGTAGACTGGTTACTTTGCAATGTCAAATGTTTACTATATAAAAGACTGTCATGATAATTTAGTACAATAAGTCCTGCCAACCGACCTTACCTTCAGTTCACACTACCTACATTGAACTCTAACTATAGTGTTCTGCTGAATCTTGCTCCACTATTCACAAAACCTATTCTTTTTACTCTTTAAGGGTTTAACATCTTATAAACTAATCTGTTCATTAGGACGCATGCACACATATATAATATGTTCATAAATCTGTATGTGGAGATCTATTGGAAGCACTCACTAAGAAAGCTAGGCAAATGGAATGTGAGGTACGAACGTGTCTGGAATCAAGCAATATATTTGCTGTAGCCATAACAATCAGAGACTATCATCATAAAAGGAGGGAGGGTGGCGCATGCTGATCAGTAGATATGGTGGTGGTCACTAAGGTGAATCGCCCCATTCTGCAGGAACAGCAATATGCAATTTGATGGCTCGAGATTTCTATGAGGGCTTGAATCTTTATCTTGAATAAGATAATAATGATCGCCTGGACAGATCATGCTTATACCTTTAAACATATACCATTCTGTCAGCCTATTGCTGAGATGCGACCACGTGGGCTCTGCACAGATTTATGGGGCATCTTATAAATTGACATGCTTTCCTATGTCGTATCTTCGAATATCACTTAACAATGTCTCATCTCATTCATTTTCTAATAACGTCTTCACTTGCTCATTATATTCCACTAAACCTAACATTTTATAGCTCTTTATGAATTTGATTCGACTTATTTTATTCCTATTCTCTATAGGGTACGGTTGTGCACCAAACACATAAAGGTATGAAATTAAAACAACCGGCTTGTGGATAATTGTATTAAACCAAAAGTGGATAACATGATAGTAAAACCTATAGGGTGGCATTATACATTGCAAAGCAACTTTGTCAGCCTAGGGATTATAGTCTCCCATTATATTTCCTTTATGAATGCATATATTAATGATACATTGCATTTACCTATTTTATTACACTCTAATGATTCACCTTAGCATCTTTACTTTTCTAAAACAGCTTACTATCCCTTGTAAACGTGGTACTTGCCTCAATATTGGTTGGTTATCGTATGCCTACAACTACGGGTTGAAAACGAAATGAAGTCGATTTTCCTGCGCAACCTGGAGGACTACCGTTTAATTCAATAATGATACGACATGGGTCAGACAAAGAGTGTATTTATACATATATCAAATATTTAGCTGTTCAAACATTACTAACTTGTAGACAATCTACTATTTGACATTGTATCATACTTGATCGTGCCTGTAAAAATGGCATGCATTTTCATGTAAATTTATGTTTATATGAAAATATAAAATTATTATTATTAACCACTGCGCCGTCCATGGACAGCTTGAAGAGAAGACTGGACAGTTATTCAGCAACACAACGACTGCATCCAAACTGCCCATCCCCTATAAAGTTTATACACTGTTAGTGAAAAGACACCTAAACTAATCATTTTAATTTTTTACATTTTCTATTGTCATATCCTCCTGACTACTGCAAGTGTTACGTCCGGTACACTGTCATTGCTATTGTTGTTGATATGTAGGGCCAACGCGCTCTCTAAGAAAAAGAAAGTGGCATTTTTACGTTGTGAGGTAACTCCTCCTTTCGTTGTGTAAAACCACCAGAGACATTTTGGTTTACTTTAACTGGTTTAATTAGTTGAAGCATTGTTTTTGTGCACTTTTCTGACTTTTTGTGGTTGTCTTTAAATCTCTGTGTTCATATATATATGTGCATATTTGTCTGTGTAATTTAAACAACTTATACTGACATGAGTCCCTCTAATAGCTGTGGACGACCGGAATGCCACTTTCCAGTGGATGATGGGGTGCAGTGTGATAAATGCAACATATGGTTCCATAAAGCTTGCAGTGGCTTACCACCATCAGCCTGTAGGAGATGCAGCAAGTCATCATCTCCATGGGTATGCAAATTTTGTAGCGTCCCGCCGGATGTCCTCATCCGAGAGGCCGGAGGACTTCTTATGTCCAAAACATTGACAAAATTCTCAGATGAAGGAAAAAGGCCAGCATCCGGAACCAATACTCGGAATGATGATTCTAGACTGAGTAATAAGACTGAGACAGAAGCACATCCCCAAGCTTTGAAAGACACAACAGAGGTGCAGCGTGCCCAAAAGTCTGCAACGGTACTCATAAAGTGCCGAAAATATAAGAAGGCAAGCAGTATGAACAATTTAAGACCGCTGGGTGATACGACAATGACGAAGTGTTGCATGTCTGGTGAGCACATGGTATCCAACTGCGGTGAGAACGAAGGGAAATTAACTGATTTCACTTGGTTAGTGCCAAAAATAGTAGCTGAAGATAGCTGAAGAACTACATGAAAGTGAAAAAGACTGGGCTTAATAATAAGGTCTCGATGGATGCAAACACTAATACGACTGCGAAATATTCGTACTCGAATTACAGTATCGTAATTTGGAACTAGAAGGAATCAAAGAAAGTGGATCCAGCTGCCTGACATGCTGATGTTCTCCAGGTAGTTATCTCCATCATTAGCGCGATACTTCCTGAAAAAATGGAATTCACATAAGGAAAGTCATCAGAATCAGTAAACGAGACTCCGATGCAGCGGAAATTCTCCATAACTGCTGAAGATATTACTGGGGAGCGAGATGGATAAAAGTATTATTCTCAACAACGCATTCAATATCGAGGAAAAGAGGATGAGTATTAGGCTAAACTGGCCTATAGAAGATTGAATTAAGAGAAGAGAAACCATGCCTGAATTGAAGGCCCAACTAGAAAAAGGTGAAAATACCTTAAACTGTAGGGTTTTCGGGTATTTAGGTCTCAGGAACCTATTTTTCCCAGGCCTCTATCTATAAGTCGGGTGAACACGTAGATCTTTCAGCATGCTATACGAAGGCTTGTAATCTTAGGAATAAGCTCTCTGAACCGGTAGTGTTGTCTGGACCACTACAACCTGATATCGTTGCTACCACTGAAACTTGGTTGTCAGTGGGTGTAGGCTTATTTCCTATCGTACCTGGGTACATCTGCATTAGAGAAGACTGAGTAAGTGGTTGGGAAGGTGGTAGGGTTGCACTATGTATCCGGGATTGCTAGGAATTAGGTCAGCGTTGTCACAAGCTCATCACAGTGGCACTAGTAATATAATAATTTGTCTCGTATGAACGGGTGTTTACGAGAAATGCGTGCCATTTTTGCAGGCACGATCAGTTATGTTGCAAATTACAGTCGTGAAGTATCATATTATTATCATTGTATCCTTTAATTCCTACAGGAACATAGGGCTTCAGCCGTGCGTCTCCATTGCGTTCGGTTCTCTGCTAGAGTCTTCACCTGGCTCCAAGTCTGCCCACACGTTTTCATCTCCTCTTCACATGACCTCCTCCAAGTCACCCTTGGACGACCAACTCGCTGCTTCCCTTTCGGGTTCCGCTCGAGCAATGACTTGTCTAGTGATGTCACTTGATGGTTTCCTAAGAGTATGTCTAATCCACCTCCATTTCTTCCTGCCTATTTGTTTCACAATCGGTTCCTGGTTGGTTCGCTCCCAGAGATCCCTGTTGCTGATCTTTTCTGGCCGGCCATCTGATCTTGAGTATTGAGCGAAGACAACTGTTAATGAAGGTCTGTAGTTTGTTTGAGATGCTCTTTATGACGCGCAGTGCAAGTCTCTGATCCATATAGTAGCACTGACTGACTTCACATTGGAGTTGAAAATCCGGATCTTATGGATTGTATAAAGCGTTAAATCAGTATGTCAAGATAATCAGCACAGGATGTGAATTTTGTAGAAGATATAATAACTGGCCAAGTCTCTGATCCGTATAGTAGCGCTGACTTCACATTGGAGTTGAAAATCCGGGTGTTATTTTTGATGCTGAGTGTTGTTGACCTCCACACAGACTTGAGAGTAGTGAAAGCTTGTCTTGCTTTTCCGAACCTCGCTTTGATATCCTCGTCAGTTCCGCCTGTAGTTGAAACGATGCTTCCCAGGTAGGTAGGTAAAAGAGGTTGTTTCTTTCAGGTTCCTCCCATTTATACTGATTGTTGTCAGTTGTTGTTGTTGCTGTTGGTGGTGTTGCCCAGGAATTTTCATCACCTCTGTTTTCTTTATATTCACCTGAAGTCCTATCTTTGATGCTTCTTCTGCCAACTTGTTGCTTTTCGCTTGCATATCTTCCAGTTTGTGGGAAATCAGACATATATCATCGGCGAAGTCCAGATCCTCCAAGTTTTTTGTGTGAGTCCATTTTGTGCCTGTTTCCTCATTGCCCACTGTTTGTCGCATTATCCAGTCTACTGCAATCAGGAAAATCATTGGCAATAGTAGGCAGCCAGCTTGTCTTACTCCTGTCCTCACTTCGAAGGGTTCCGTAAGTTTCCCATTGTGGAATACTTGGCATGCAGCATTGTCGTATAGCTGTTGGATGAGATGTATTATTGTCGGTGGCACCCCATAGTAGCGAAGTAGTTGCCAAAGCATCTCTCGATCGACGCTGTCAAAGGCCTTTTCAAAGTCGATGAAGTTGAGATAGAGAGGTGACTGCCACTCCAAGCTTTGTTCAATGATGATCCGTAATGTGGCGATCTGATCAATGCATGACTTGTTTCTCCTGAATCCAGCCTGTTCCGGTCGAAGTTTTTCATCCAGGGCATGTTTAATTCTCTCCAGGATGATGCGGCTTAGTATTTTGCTTGGGATGGACAGGAGCATAATTCCGCGCCAGTTTTTGCATTGACTTAGGCCTCCTTTCTTTGAGAGTTTGAATAAGTATCCTTTCTTCCGATCCTCGGGTACTTTGCCTTCTTTCCACACCTTCTCCAGTAGTGGCGTCATCAAGTCCGCTGTTGTCTCTGGGTCCGTTTTCAATGCTTCTGCTGGGATTCCATCTGGTCCTGCTGCTTTTCCAGCTTTCAGCATCTTCATTACCTTCAGGACTTCTGATTTCGTCGGGGGGTTGGTGTTCACTGGTAGCTCTGTCTCCGTTGTTGGTCTTGCTGGGCGCGTTGTAGGTGGTGGTCGATTTAGGAGTCTTTTGAAGTGTTCAGCCCAGTGTTTCCTTTGCTCCGCTTCTTTGTTGAGTGACTTTCCATTGTCATCCTTCACCGGCTTGATTTGTGTCAAACGTTTGCCCGATAGGTACCTAGGTGTTCGGTAGAGTGTTGCGAGGTCTCCTTTGCCTGCAGCTTGTTCTGCCTCACTTGCAATGGTTTCATAGTACTTTCTTTTGTCTTCTCTGGCACTCTTCTTTACTCTTTTGTTCAGTGTCTTGTAGCTTGCATTCAAATCCTGTTTTTGTTGCTCATCGGTGCACTGGATAATCTTTTGTTTCACCATCCCCCTCTCTTCTATTAGTTTCCAAGTGTCCGTAGTGAGCCATTGTTTGTCCTGTCTCTTTTTTCTGCCTAGAACATCCATGCAGGTTTGACTCCACACTGTTTTCAAGTTGTTCCAGTGCTTTTCGACGCTGACCTCTTCGCGAGTGTTGATTTGTGTCTCGGCTTTGTCTTTTATACTTGCAGTGAAGATGTCCTTTGTGTCCTGGTCCTTCAGTTTTTGGGTGTTGAACTTGGCTTGTGGTCTATCTGCGGCTCCTGATTCACTGAAAGCTTTTAATTTGATTTGGATTGTCCCTTATACGAGATAGTGGTCTGAGCCAATGTCTGCTCCTCTTCTTACTTTTGTGTCCAGTAGGCTGTGCCTCCACTTCCTTGAGATTGAGATGAAGTCGATTTGGTTTTTGGTTCGCCCATCTGGTGACACCCATATAGCCTTGTGGATATCCTTGTGTTTGTATACGCTGCCACCAATCACTAGTACGTTGAAGGCGCAGAAGTCGGCGAAGAGTTCTCCGTTTTCATTCATTTCTCGGAGAGCTTCTCTACCCATGATGAGTTCCCTTCCTGTGTTATCTGATCCCAGTTTGGCGTTCATGTCTCCCATTAGTATTTTGAAATCACCAGCTGGAGTATTGTCCATTGTTGTCTGCAGTTGTCTGTAGAATTCTTCTTTCGTTTCGAGGTCTGCGTTGTTGGTCGGTGCATAGCATTGTATAATTGACACTTTCCTTCCTTTGGAGTTGAATCTGGCGGCTATTATCCTGGGCGAGATCGCCTCCCATTGCATCAGGGCCTTCGTTGCCGTTGGTGACATCATGATAGCCACGCCCTCGGTGTGCGAGTGGTTATCTTCTGGGTGACCGGAGTAGATCACTGACTCACCCGTTGACAATTTGGTGAGTCCACTCCCGTTCCATCTGCTTTCACATGTTCCCAGTACTTGAATTCTGCATCTTTTCATTTCGCTTGCGATCTGGGCAGCTTTGCCAATCTCGTACATAGTGTAACAACAGAAGACAAGGGCCAGGCAACAGATCAGTTTTATTACGAAAACCAACAGGTATTTATATGTATTTTACGTACATTAATAGGCTTCTGCCCGCAGAAAGAAGGCGGTCTTCTGATTGGTTGTTTGCAAACAAACGCAGTCTTCTGCTTTCTCGTTTTCGATATTTCTCGGAAATGCGAGCCACTTGTCTGCGAATCGTATTTGTCCACGTCTAGGTCAGCTGTGATCGGTTGTTGAATCAGCCTAGATTAATTTCTACCAATCAGCGTAGATCAATGTCTACCAATCGGCTAGCAGCTTGCTCTCACCACAATAGTACGGACATTCCATTTCCCCACAAAGACTTCTTCTTTTGTCTCAAGGAGATACATCGCGCTGAAGTTTCTATAGCAGTTTTGTTTACAGGGTGGGGTTGCTAGCCTCACGCCTGAGAAGGGGGGGTTGTTACATCAATTTATAATTTAGAGAGAAGCGACCTTGTGGGTTGCTCCCCTTAAAAACCAGGAAAACAGGGAATAAACAAGCAGAACCAGGAAAATAAGGAATGAGACAATCAGAACAACACCAGCACGGATAAATAATACACAACAAGAAGGGTAACAAGCGACAATAACCACAGTCAATTACAGTTAACCAAAATGATACCAAAATCATAGACTCACTGACTTGAGCCAACTTGAACATGTAAATCCATCAATATATATACAATTATAGGTATTAGTTAGTGTTAATCAAGCACAGAGTGGCAATGAGATAGAAGTATCATAAATTATTACATTTTTAAAGTTTAAATTGTTCGGTTATTCTACAAGCAATCAGAACAGGTTCTTGTAAATGTTAAATTGTAAACCGTTTACTAAGGTCACCGTCTAAGTTGAGCGACAACTTCGTTCCGTTTTCTGCTGATAGTTGTGGTCAACCAGTGAACAGCGTATATGGGTGAGTGTTATGCCAGCACTTGAATAAAAGGCATTTCAGGAAGAGAAGAACCTCCAGGGAAGCCGCAAAATGGCATCAGATACAATTATGGATAATTCATCATTGAAAGTGCATTTACATTATATACACACGAAGGAACTGGAGACTTCTTGGAATGATAGTACATATTATGACAGTACAAATATAGCTTTGTTCAAACAATGGTGTTGTTGTGTTTTTCATCCAAGCAACCAAACTTTAAGCATGCAACGAATATGAACAAAGTAAATTTTAGCTTTAATAAAGGCCTAGGTGATTAAAATAAAGTAGAGCATAATAGTGCGTAAATGAAAAGAATATCGTGAGGTGGATAAGTGATATTTCAGTGAGAAGTGAATTATAAGACCTAGAAGATTAGAGCCTGTGAGACAAGCAGTGTCATTAACTAGCATAAGGGGACTGTGACAATCGCAGTCATTTATAGAGGTCCTATCAGTCAAGCTGACAATTTCGCACTAAATCATCTCAAGATGTGGAGTAGTAGAAATAGGTGTCTAATAGTAGGTGGCCCTAATGCCCTACATATCAATTGGGATTACCATTAACCAGCTTGTGTACTTGTTTAAACAGGAACTCATGCTGGCAGTGCTTGAATGCGCATTTGTGCAGCATACCAATGCACTAACATGATACTTCCCTGAACATGGTCCGTCCAATCTAGACTTAGTGCTAACACACCAGAAGGAGGACGTTGGTGACATCAGGTGCCTGGAACCTCCAGGCAGTAGTCACCGTATAGTTGTCGCTTTCATGTTTAGGATTCACTCTGTCATTCACAGGTCAACAGCTGCTCGTCCAAACATTTGGAAAGCGAATTTACCCGCAATCCGAGATTCAGCAACCCTAGCTGACTGGTCTGTTGATACACAGCAGACTGTTGAGGAAACTTGGAGGGGGTTTAGGAATACACTAGATTGCGTCCCTGCACCCTATTTACATTGTTCTACACCTCAAAAACTATCGCATAAACCACCTCAGATTATTAATGAAATAAGAAGGTAATTAAGAGAACGAAGGAACTAATGGGGCCGGTTTACTGTGACTGGGAGGATGAGTTTCGGATGTAATACCACAAAATTTGAAACCTTTGTAGATGGCCGACAAAAGCCGTGTAGAGTACGAGAGACAGTTAGTACTACATTGCGTGCATTATCCAAAAGGGCTGTACTCGTATATCAAACGTAAGACTAAAACTAGCAGTGGTATACCGTACTGGAGGGGCAGCCGAGTTAGACGAAACAAAAGATGAAAAGCTCTCGGAATACTTTCGTGATGTCCATTTTTCTAATCGCACCGCTCAGGGATGTAGTGAGGTCACTGACTTAGCCACTAAAACGCCCACAATTGTGGTAGAGGATGCAGTGGTTCTCAAACTGCTGTCTAAGATGAGGCCAGTCAAATCACCTGAACCTGACGGACTTCGTCCTAGAGTGCTAATCTCCTTGGCTGACATAATAAACATTCCACTTACGGAGAGTTTTCGAATGTCTCTGACCCAGGCTAGGCTACCCAGGGACTGGAGGGCTTCTTTTATAAGCCCCATCTTCAAAGAGGAGAACAGGCAGTTAGTATCTAACTACCGGCCAGTAAGTCTTACCTGCATTAAATCAAAGCTATCTGAAACACTCATAAGAGATCAGCTCTTAGTTCAGATGAAGAAACATGACTTACTGACTGTGGAACAGCAAGGACTCCGACCAGGACGCTCCTGCTTGACAAACTCACTGTTAGCTAGGGAAGATTGGGTCGAAGCCAGGGATAGGAACCATCTATTGGACGTTGTCTTTATCGATCTTAGTAAAGCATTCAATAAGGTATCCCACTCAGGTCTTCTAGTAAACTCAAACGTTTTGGATTAGACCAACACCTATGTGAGTGTTTTAGGGCCTACTTGATGGATAGAAGGCAGAAGGTAAGGGTTAATGGTGTGTTGTCAGGGTGGGAAGCAGTAGTGGAGTAGCTCAGGGAACTGTACTTGGCCCCCTGCTATTCCTATTATAAGTAAATAAGGTGCCGAAAATTCTTACCTCATCTTCCTTTCTACTTGCGGACGATATTAAGATATGGAAGACTGTAAATGATCACGATGATGGGTTGGTACTACAAAACGATCTAGATAGATTTTCTGTATGGGCTAACCTCTGGAGTCTGGAAATCAATTCCAAGGAAAGCTCTGTGATGTACCTAGGTCAGACGTCTTACACATCGTACTCCCGAGGGGACACAGAACTGCCAGATATTAATGGGTGAAAGGACCTAGGAATTATTGCAAGCCGTGACTTAAAAACAATGGTAAATTATAACCGAGCCGCAGCTAAGGCTTTTCGAATGCTGTGGGCACTTCGAAGGGCTTTCAAACGATTAGACGAGGGTATGTTCCAAGTATTCTATGCAACATATGTCAGACCTCATCTAGAATACTGCATATAAGCGGTGAGTCCATGCTTCATAAAGGAGACACATATCCTGGAAACAGTCCAGAGGGTAGGAACCAAATTAGTTAGCGGTATCTCATACCTTCCCGTTGATGAGAGGATGGAGCATTTAAATCTCTTCCCATCATCATACCGAAGGAGGAGAGACGACTTTTCTCTTTCCCTCTTGGATACATTTACGAGATCACCACAAGAAGGTTCCCGAACCGAGGTCGAATAGAATGCGTGTGTAATTTAGATTCTGTCGCAGAGCGGTCAACGACTGGGACTCCTTACCTGATCCAGTAGTATCAGCTCCATCGGTGAACGCTTTCAGAAAGAAACTAGATCTCTGCAAAGATATATATCTCAAGGATTAACATTGACAATAAGAGCCTTCCATCCCTATAATCTGAATCTATATATGTGTACTGCATATATTCATATATCAATTTCAAATTTCATTAGCTGTCTGTTTTTACGTTTTCTTTTTCTTGGAAAACGCGCGCTCCTTGAATACGACGTACATTTTCCTCTCTAACAGGAAATATCCACTTTTGTGAATAATTCGTTTGGGAAACCTGATCTTCCTATCCGGCGAACTTTATTCAACCATTTCTTCTTCACCGAGCCTGTGTTTGGTACTTCCCACTGTCTCGAACTACTGCCTAAGCTTCAGGTGCTACTTCTGTAGCAACATCCCCCTCACTCTTTCAAATATACAGGACTTGTTGGTCTGTTGCGTGATTGTTGTGAAGCCGAATAACGCGAAAGTTACAGGCGAAGTCAAAAGCTTTTACTTATATACTTTATCTTTCTGTTCTGTGCTTTCTGCTGTCTTTTGCTGTCAGTCTATTGGACAAAACTTCACTGTCTCTTATTATTTAATCATCAGTATTAATTTAGGAGTAATATGACTATAGATTCTCACCCCAAGATAAGTAATGGGAGACCATACACCGTAGTCACCAGGGCTTCAGCCAAATTAGGCAAACAAGTGAAGGTGATGGAATCTCGCATACCGGTCTTGAAGACCAGGGCAAATATTCCCTGCGTGGACAGATTGCCCATGTCGCCGCAGTCCTACAGTGAAACTGTGAAAAGTCAACTAAGCGGATGTGGCTCCATCCCTGTTAACACGACTAGGTTAATAGAGGCGAGTGGTAAATCTGCACAAAGTGAGAATAGTATAACACCCATATCCACAGTAGGCCTTGAAACAAACAGGAAGGCCAATAAGAAACGTTCACGACGTCGCAAGACGACGAAAACATTCCCTAAGAAGGCAGACGATTGCAAGGTCTGCAATTCTGTTGTCGAACAAGTAGACTCTGCTTTCGAATGCAACTTTTGTAAGCAATAGGTACATTGTAGATGTGACACCGGAGTACCAAAGGTATATTACGATTTTATGTGTAAGAACCCATGCCCATGGTTCTGGTACATATGCCCAAGTTGCCGTCCTAATGCAACCTCGCGTAGTTCCTCGAAAGCTAAAGATGGCATAGAGGTATCAGGAAAAAACAGCGCAGTTGCATGTAAATCGGGGATACCAAAATCCACACCGGTTATACTTGCAATTCCTGCCATAATTGCCCCAGACACAGAGGTTGAAGCATCAAGGGTATCTGTCGCTGGGAAAAGACCCTTACCGTCCACCAGTAAAAGTGGCCACAGCACTGCGACACACAATAATACCCAGTTGCACCAGACGAAACAAAACGGTCTTCAAGGGGATGACAAATGTGCGAGGACCGAACCTAAATCCACGGTTAGTAGATCAAACTGCGTTATCCTCTTTAATGAACCAGACTGTAGCAGTAGTCTGCTGGAAAACAGGGCCCTGTTTGGTCAGGAACAGTGGTCCAACTTATGTAGCACACTGGGTCTGGACATCCAACCAGTAAAACTGTACAGATTGTATAAGGGCACTGCTGCTCCTCAAGGCAAACCATCCCCACTGAGGGTAACACGAGGCTCTACCGAAGATGCCGAAAAAGTTTTACTGACTTCCCAAATCCTTTCTATAGGGAGGACCTGCAATATACGTGTTAGGCAAGATAGGCCATGGAAGGAAAGACAGGTGGCGAGGGAGTCGCCAGAGCTTATTCCTTCTGCCTCCATGGTTGTTCACGGCATTCCCGAACTGGGAACTGGGAACGCTTGTGAGAAGCACTGTCACGATGTACAGCAATGGAGATGGTTGGCATCCCAGATGGGTCTGGGAAGTTCAGGGGCCGTCTCTATTTATAGACTGCCTCGACCCACTCACCTTGTGTCAACTAACACGCCACGTCTGTTAGCTGTTAAGTTCAGCTCCCGAGACCACTTGACTACTGCTCTTCAGAGATGGTACGAGACCAAGGACAAGGTCAGCAGACACATTCGCTGCTGCGAGAGCCGGCCTCGTACCCAAGGGAGAGAACAAAACGTTGTCATAGAACATCCTCAACCCCTAGTCACAATACAGCGGTGCAGCACGGACGATGATAGCCAGTGTCATCCAAGTGCTCCGATTGAATCAGAAGAAAAAACGCCAACAGGCCGGTTCCCGGGGAGTCGGCCAACTAGTTCGTAGGATAACTCCTCAACCGACGGCCCACATCACGTCAACCACCCCCCAATACGGGGACGTGGTGAGACTGACTACCAGTTGCCTGTACAGTAATGTGAGAGGTCTAAGAGGCAAAATAGCTGAACTTAGATACCTACAATCACAGCTGAACTTCAAAATCATAATACTGACGGAAAACTGGCTAACCCCTACGGTGGCAGACAGCGAAGTCAGTATAAGTGATATGGTCCTAGTCAGGCGAGATAGGGATCTGAAAGAAGGAGGTGGAGTCGCCATATACGTCGACAAACAGCTCAGATGTGTCCATGCAATCGACCCCCCCCCTCATTGAGCTCCCTGACTCCATATGGTGCCATTTCACCGTTGGGTACTGTAAGTATCTAGTGGGCAGCATTTACAGATCACCTTCATGTGAAGCAGACCACAACCGGGTACTGCTGAATGCAATTTCAGCGACACAAGACATGGGTTATGATCAAATTGTCATAGCTGAATTCAATGCCCCATCTCTTAACTTGATGACGGGATATGCCCAGGACAGATTTGATCGAAATCTGCTGCATACCATCACGGAGGCCGGATTCACCGAAAATGTCAGAATGGATACTAGATGGGGCCCAGATGGGAAGTCTTCTAGACTGGATTACGTGCTCACTAGTGACCAGCTACTAGTGGAAAACGTTCAGATTACGACTCCCATAGGTAGTAGTGACCACGCGGTCATAACATTCGACATAGTCCTCCGCGAGCGTTTACAGTGGGACAATACACAGCCCTATCGGTGTTATAACAAAGCCAATTACACCGAAATGCGAAGACTTTTGTCTGAAGCAAATTGGCCAAAAAATTGGACAGAGCTTACAGTAGAAGAACACTGGGGAGTGGTAAAGGAGATCATTCACCAGGCGGTCTCAGACACTGCTCCTTTGGTCACACCTAAAGCTAGAAAGCAACGTTCATGGCTAAAAAGGGGGACACAACGCCTTCTACAGGCGAAGCGAAAAGCCTGGTTTGCGTGGCGAGTATCGAAGAGTCAACCCGAACATGAAGTGTACCTCGAACTCAGGAATCGATGTAACATACGAGTCCGGAGTGATAGAAGGACATTTCAGAGAAACCTCGCCAATTAGCTTCTCGTAAACCCCAAAAGCCTATACAGGTTTATGTCTGAAGGAAAAGCAACCAGCCAGGGAGCTTGCAATCTAGTGGGTTCTGATGGGAAATCTCTTACTAGTCTTGAAATGGCAGAGACATTCAGTCTAGCCTTTCACAGGCAACTGAACAGTAATGAGGATTTTGCCCCCACAAAACATCAAGATTACAATGCAAGACCAAAGTGCGAAAACCTGCTGGGTACATTTCAAATTACCCCGGCTATGGTACCTGTAAAATTGGGAAAGTTGGCTTCGGGAAAGTAATAATAATAATTTATATTTTCATATAAACATAAATTTACTAGTCTGCATGTTGCGACGACATAAGACCATCCGTCCTGAAGCAGTGTCCAGAAAGTCTCTGCCAACCCCTAAGCGTTCTGTTCCAACACTCCTTTGATGTAGGGAAACTTCCATGTGAATGGAAACGAGCCATCCTATCCCCTATCTTCAAGGGTGGTGATCGGCAGAACGCGACCAGTTACAGACCAGTTGCGCCACTCCCAGTGATATCGAAGATGTTGGAAAGTCTCATTGACGACCACATGAAAAAATACTTCGACGGGACTAACCTACTCCATGAAGCACAGCATGGTTTCAGGAGAGGAAGATCCTGTGTGACGAATCTTCTACTAGCTTGGAACGATTGGACACTATCCTGGGATGTAAAATTACCAGTCCATGTGGTCTTTCTCGACTTTGCGAAAGCATTCGACACAGTTCACCATGGTCTGCTCCTTCACAAAATAAGCGAAGCGGGTGTTTCTGGAGCACTTCTCGCATGGCTGGAAGATTATTTAGGCGAGAGATAATTCTGCACCAAAGTCAACCGCATCCGACCATCCTGGCACACCTCGGCAACAGGGGTTCCTCAGGGTTCTATCTTAGGGCCGTTGATGTTTTTGATTTTTATCAACGACCTGCCCTGTCAACTGAATTGCTTTGCGCTTCTTTACGCTGGCGACGTAAAGATTTGGAGAGCAATAAACTCATCGGAAGACTCCGACAGATTGCAGGCTGACCTGCAAACTCTGGGATTGATATTATTTGTAAACAAACGGATCTACTACCGTTACCGGAAGCAGAGATGAAGCGACTACTGCTGCTCTGCACAAAAGATATACAATTCAAATTCAACAATCAACTCTACTGACAAATTGATGGGGTCGCTATGGGTTCACCTCTGGGACCTATCCTGGCTGATATCTTCATGGGCTACCTTGAACAGACACAACTAAGTTCTGCTATCAATGGAACAACCTACTATCGCCGATATGTTGATGACACATTTGTTGTTTGCAACGACATGGATCACGCATCGGCATTATATGATCGCCTAAATGAGATTCATCCAAATATCAAGTTCACCATGGAATATGAAGATAAAAATGAGTTCAATTTCCTGGATCTAAATGTAAAAAGAACAAACGAAGGCATGATTGAAAAGTCCATCTATAGAAAAGAAACCTGGACTGGACAATATCTCCACTATAACAGCTTCTGTCCCATAAGCTATAAACGTGGATTAGTGAAGACTTTGTACGACAGAGCCAGGAAGCTATGTTCACCAAACAAGGTCGAAGAAGAACTAGATTTCGTCGAGAAATGCCTGAGGGAAAACGGATACCCTAAAGGATTTATACAGAAGTATAGCAGAGAAAAAGATAAGAAAGAAAAGCATCCAACTGTAGAAAAGAAAAAAGTGTTTATTTGTCTCCCATTCAAAGGAGATGCAGTTTCACAAAAGATTGACAGAAGACTGAAAGGAGCAATAAATAGAAGCTTCCCGGCAGCAAAACTCGTAACAGTATACAACACCACTCCTTCCATGATCCACTAAAAACTGGATAAATACCCTGCTGATGTCAATTCCAACTGCGTTTATGAATTTACGTGCACTTGTGGGGGCAAGTACATTGGAAGGACAGAAAGAAGGGCTTCTATCCGGTTTTCTGAACATATTCCAAGAAACCTATGCCTGAAAGGAAGCAAATATTCTCAGAGTGCAATTACCAGACATATCGTTGATACCGGACATCTCGTAGAGATTTCTAAGTCCTTCAAAATATTAAATAGACAAAGGACAGCAAATTTGCTACGATTTGCCGAAGCGATCGCAATCAAACGATTTAAACCAGACTTATGCATACAGAAAGAGAGTGTGATTAACCTCTCACTCCCTTGGTAACTGAATTTTGATTTTGATGAGTCATCTAATTCAGTGATCTCAACTCACTGAGCAAATCTCAATCTTATAAACTGTAAATGCTTTTGTTTTTTGTAGTTGCCATGTGAACCTACAAGCTAACACTGTTTCTGTTAATCAATTTTTCTGTTTTCTGTCTTACCCCCCCTCTTTTCAACTCTGAAAGTGTATAAATTGATGATGATAACTTAAACTAAAAATTGTAATGCTTTCATTCTTTTTTTTGAATGCGTCAATTTTATCTCTTCTCTACTACTAATCAAACATTAAAGTATGTTATTATCATTTATATAACCATTGTAATTTCAGGTAGTCTGCAGCTGAAGAGAACCTGTGAAATAGAATGATATCATTTTATACTGCAAATTTCGTCTTCCTTTCTTTATCAAGGGAACCAGTTGTGTGAAACTCTATCTTTTCTTTCTCTCTTTATTATTTCACCTTTAATATTTCACTTATCTCAACCTATATTATCTACACTACAACGTATTATTATTCTACTTTTATGACTATACCGAATGACCAACGGGTGTTAGGTGAAACTCCATTCACGACAGCAACTGAGTCCTAACATACTGCACACTACAAACCACAATCTTGACCAATCCTCGCACCACTCCTCTTGGAGTCTACCAGAGCTAAAGCAGTCGAGTGGCGGGATTTACTACGCATAAGTTCACCGAAGATCTGGAACCTCTACCTTACAATCAAGAAGCGAGCTCAAAGAAATCACTGGTTTATACTAGCTAGTAATCAGGATATTGGATATTGGAAATCCATATAACCTACACAAATTACATCTGCTATTTTTATCTCTTTTTGCTATGACACCGGATGATTAACATGTGAAAGGATCAGCTCTTAACATACCACATACTACAAACTATCTCTGATTAATACCAGCACCACTCCTTTTGGAGTCAACAAAAGCTACGACGATCAAGTGTTTGGACGAACTATGCAAAAGTTTACCGAAGACCAGGAACCTTCTCCTCACCATCAAGAAGTGGGCACAAAGAAATGAAAGTAGCGCACACTAGCTCGCAAAATTATATTTGATTTGGAGGTCGTGTTAAGAGGTATTGTACTGGATGTCGAAACGCACCGTTCTATTTTCAAATAGGTTCGTTACTGACTGAGTTTGTGTATTCTAACTATTTGTCCGCAGTTCTTCTCTTTATAACGTCTTTTACTTCAGATTAGTGTCTATTGCAATCAGTTGCAATTAACAAATTGGATATTTTATATTTGTAGCCTGAGAATGAGAAGTGAAAGGGTCGTTGTACCTGGTGATCTAATATGCTCCTCTGATGCTACCCGAAAAAGTGGCTCATCAACATATGTTTCCTCTGGCAACATCCTGTCAAGTGCTTTTGGATTTGTCAAGGAGGAATCGCATGCCGATGGAACAGTACAACATATTTTTAACATGTAGTTATTATTATTATTATTACTAGAAAACTTATTCGGTAGACCCGCTGAAACCCGCTGGCGTAGTACCTGACATAGGCTCACTGGTATTGGCAAAGGTGAGTTGCTTATTCACACGCTTTATGGTTAGTTATTGTGGGAGAGTTGAAATTTCGAAACTGTCAGGACGGGATGTTGGCTTATTTTGTGCTTTTGTGGTTATGAGCTGCCAGACCGCAACTTGTTGCTAATGCATAGTCATTAATTATTGATATCACCATTGTGAGGAGATGGGAGCTGCTGGCTGTAAATCACAAGGGATTCCTGTATATATGATATAAAATAGTTTACAATAACGGTATGTGTTTGCTATCGTTATCATAATGATTCCATACCGGATATATTAATTTATAACACGGTGATACAGATTATAACTGTCCAGCGTTTAGAGTAAAGTTTGTTGCCTACACATTAAAACTTTAGTATGCTCAAAGTCAGCCCGGCTTAATTAGCAATACACCGGCTTTGTGTCCTGCTTGGTCTACCGCTTTTGACCTGTATTTTCTGTTTTATTTACTAATTGCAATTGACGTGTCCTATTGGCTTTTGATGAAAAACGGAGTATACATAAAATTATGTATATATATAAATACTTATATTTAAACGCAAACGTGGGCACTAGAGAGAAAACGGGAGGTTCAGCAAAAGCATGTATATGTACATATGTATTATTTTCCATGTTCATTTAAAAAAATGACAATTGTTACACTTAAGCAAGAATCGATATGATTAATAATCATTCTAGCGCACCATCAAATTTCACAGCTTCTCTTATTTTGTGGTAAAGACTTCGACTCTGCTTATGCCCTGATTAAGTATTTGGTTTTCCAAATGAACTTTGTTGGGCATATAGGAATGAGTCCCACTTTTAAGTCCTGTTATGGGTGGAAGACGATTCTACGCAAAATTAACTTTACATTGGTTTTAAATTTTTCATTGAAGTAGTTCATTTTGCATTCTGATGCAGTTTTTTCATCATGGTTGACGTGTGCTTAAATAAGTAAGATATTAGCGTCTGTAGCATCCATTTATAATCCTTAACAAATTTCACTCTTTTTATCTAGGTATCTAGTATTACATGGAAATTTGTTCGCTGTGACATATTTGCCGTTGGGGGTACTTGTCTTGCAGGACCGTTCAAGGGTCTTATTAGACGAGAGGATATTCGTGCTACTCAGAGGGATCAGGCGGAACCAGGTGATTGGTTCAAACCAGGAGATATTGTGCGGGCTCGTGTAATCAACCTTCTGGGACCCGGAGCATATGCAAATGCAGGTTCAATTATGTCTAGTACTTCGTCTCAGACCTTATCTACTTTGTTAACTACTCAAGCTTTATCTTGTTCTCTCGCGGCCACAAGTGACGCAAACTTGGGTGGATCTAATTCTGTTTGTCTTTTATCCACTGCTGAACCGGATTTAGGAGTTGTTATTGGTCTTGGAAGGTCTTCTGAAAATGATTTATCAGAACTTCTTGGCAGTACAAGTGGTTCTCCTCTTGTTCCTGTTGGATGGACTGAAATGTTGTGTCCCCACACACTAGCTCGATATCGTCGAAAAGTCGCTCGTGTACCTGATGAACTTGTAGCTCAGTTGACTTGTGCTAAACTTGAATAAATTATTTAAAATAAATTCTGTTCTGGTTTTTAGAATTATGTATCTTGTATTGTGTTGCATTTTTCTCTTGTACTGATAACACTTCGGAGACTGTGTTCACAGAATTGAGCAGATTTGCTTCATGCTCTAATTTCTTTTTATGATTAACTCTAATATATGTCAGTTTTCTGTTTGTACAGTGGAATTGGACGACTTGATGTACCACACCATTATGCTAGGTCTTACGTTGTATGCTTTTTCTCAGATTTCAAAGGTATCTTGATCTTAAGAATGACACAATGGTGAGCTAAGTAGTTCCAGGTCTAGTTGAAGGTGAATTCACCAGCCCCTCAATTTTTCGCGAGGCGTTGAAGTATGAGTATACCCGCCTGTATTTCAGTTACATTCTGTAACTTCACAGTGATCATCAGTCTAAAGCGTTGGGAAATTTCGTCAAACTCTGAGAATATAAAAAAGACGTATGTTGCAATCACTACTTACCAAATGCTCTGTACAAGCTTGTTGACAATTATTCTAGATGCTCATCACCATTCGACTCTACTACGTCTAGAGATATTGATGGTAGCGTATGAATGTGTTAGAAGTAGTAGTGCCATGCATTAATGCTTGACTGTATGCAGACAGTGTCTTTGTCTGAAGATAATTCGACTTAGTTCTCATTCAGCTTGCTTTGTCTTTTGCCCAGTGTGCCTTTTTGATATGAATTATACGAAATACATAATTGTGTTATGCGAAATTAGCGAAGAAATATGGAATTTTTTGAATGTTTTCCTCACCCTTCGTCTGTAAGACTGGTCAATTAAAGCACCTCACAAAGTTGAAAGTATGTAGTACACAGTTCCAGAATGACTAAATTTGTTATAAAACTGAAGGATAGCTTGATACAAAGAAAAAAGAAACTAAGCAATAACGAATATATTTGCAGAATAAAAAGAGCTCTTTTTTTTCCTCAGTTACTAACAGTTTAAAATATCAAATATTATAAGTGTAAGTGCTTCGAGATTCCTTGATTTCAAAGGGTACGCAATAATTTTTAGCACATTTATAGAGCAAAACGTATGAATGTGAGATAGTTAATAGTCGAACAACTACAGTTTATGAAGATGCATGTTAGGAAGTCTGACAGCTAGTAGGAGATGGAGGGAGCGAATAGACATGATAAGGAAAAGTAAAATTACTACTTTAGCAGGCAATTAAGTATGCCGGAATCATAAAAATGAGTCAATGAAAACCAAAATCGGGTAAAGCTTATAAAACAGCACAAACCTCTAGTTATTATGGTAGTTCTAGGTTAATCACAGTCTTTCAATGTGTATTCCTTCTTGCTTTGTTTGAAGCAATCAGGCAGACCGAGTGTACGGAAGAAGGGATAATACAAAGAAATTAAATCCTAGTCGTGATGAATGGGACTGTGAAATGAGCATATAAGTAAAAGACTGCAGTCTTTTTGAGGTTCACAGTACTAGTCTGTAATGATGGTTTTCCAGTTACCCTAAGTATTCGTCCTGATAATCATCTAATTAATTCTTTTTACTAACATGGTAACATCTAAGCCATATGACGACAGTAGACTAGACTTCTTTATCAGAAAATAATCACTTGATGATTATGGCTCATGAACTCTATGTGGCCGATGACGTTACTAGTTATATTGAAAAGCTTCGACTTAGTGGTCATTTATAAATTTCTATATTACTAAAAAACTGTGCTAATGAAAACTCTCCGTCGAAATTAGTTTGCTTTTCAAGCATAGCATCCCAAAATTCTATTAGAAACAATACAGGATAAGTTGATTTTTTATGTTTGCACTTCCTCACTCATTGTCCTGATTAAAGTCCGTTCCCTTGTTATTCATCTAAAAAGACTGCTTAATAGCAATGCTGTATTTAAGTTTCATTGTACAAAAAATGCCTTGGAACAATAGTCCATTTAGCTGAATATTTACAGTAGGTCACCACAGCTCTGTAAATTTCTGACGTAACAGAAGGTTAATTCATTGAGTCCTAAAACTGTCAACTAGAAACAAATATTAGTTACTCTATTATTCGTTAATATTGAAGCATTTAGTACTAGGAGTTACTTTCGTTTACAATAGCTGTCTGTTGGTTCAATGCTGTTTCACTTCATTAAGACCATCATATACAGTAGCTAAAATCCAGTGTTATTTAGGTATTTTTTTAGAAGGGAAGTCGCTTCATATGCATCACTGTGCACTTTTCTTTTCCGGTAATTACTCAACTACTTCGTAAACTACGACTACCATTGGATTTTACGTTGTTTACCTTGAAATATTGGTGTTAACTCCATAAGAATAACAATAATTGTTATTATTACTGTTCCCCTGGGGTTCCGAGTAGAACATAGGGCTTCAACAACACATTTCCACTTCTATTTTCTGCCGTACTCCTTAGCTGGATCCACGATTACTCAAACTCATCTCTTCCTCACACGATCTCCTCCATGTCACCCTAGGATGACCCACTCGTCGCTTCCTATTTGGATTCCACTCGAGGGCTTGACGCGTGATGTCATTCGACAGCAAGGGAATAGGAAACAGTAATCAAAAGATGGCGAACTTAGGCAGATAGATGGACAAAAGTCCTTGTGTATAGTATGTGAAACGTCTAAAGATGGGAAATTAAAAAACTCTAGTGTTGCTGTGGGAGAAACTTGGATTAATCACAAGTGATAATTCTCAAGATGTTATTGTAGACGATTTTGATCCATGTCACCAAGTTTTTGCAACAGAATGACGACTCCAGCAAAACGCTATAAACTTTCACGTCAACAGTCAAGGACTTTAATGTGTTCTAACCATCCATAATTCATTTCCCATTTAAATTTGACATAGTTAACTTTGCCTGTTGAGGAGGGCCATGGTTCAACTTATGTAGTGCATATCTCAGCCACTCCAACTAATTCACATTCTCACCGTCTGACTGTCTTTCGCTATCTCACACTTGACATTTTTAATCATATGGTTCTAAAACACGCGAGGAATGCTACGAATTATGTCGCTTTTGTATCTTTTGGTTTCAGAGTTCGCACCCAGTCTATAAAGTATACCATAGTAAACTGCCTCACAATACATCTTCCCTTTGATAAGCTTTCGATTAACTCACCATGATCGATAGTGATGCAAATTGACAGATGTTAAGTGGGTCTTTTCTGTGTTTCCCTATATTTCGTCTACAACTACTTAACTTGTGCTAACATGCCCACTCATACTTCTTTGCGAGCATTCAAATCCTTGTATTTTATCAACGTCTCGATCCAAAGGAATTATGCCGTCTGTGTCCGACAAACCAAATTGCTTTTTTCCAATTAGCATTTTCACTTCTGAGGTTGTAAAACTGGAATATTACTCAACAGCCACTTGCATTTCCATATAGTTGCCAATGAGTAACACATATTGTGTGAGAGCTAGTGATGCTATCTGGCTATCCGAACCCCGAGTAAAGCCGGGTTCGAACATGTAACCCAGTTTATGGAAGCGGGGCTGCTAGGTTAGCGAGCCGCAGGTCTACATTTCCAAGATTTTGAAGTTAGATAGACTTATCCCCATTTGAACATCTACGATAAGACTGAAGAAAAAAGGTACTACTGGACATACGTAGTGGACCTTGCCGGTAGTTGCTGTTCGGAATGGAAAGCTTCTGTTAGTTTTTACACGATTATGTAAGTTCGAGTAGCGTTCTGAAGAATAGAATGTGAAGTTCTCTGGACCCCGTCCTTATGCCAAGATGTTTTCACAAAACTAAGTTTATAGATTTAGATTCTGCCTCCAGATCTGAAAGTGGTAATTACAGTCAGTATACATGTCTGCCCCCGTTAAGCGGTGAAGACTCAATACGTTCATCTTTTTCAAGCCTTAAGCCTGTCTGTGTTTCTCTTTTTAACCGTTCCCAAACTCTATTCAACCTTCAGGCAATTGAATTCGCTAGAATCAAGCTGATCATCATGTGGATGTGTCAGGAATATTTGACATTTCCGTAAACTTTGCGACTGCTGTCGATTTCTTAAAGACAGTTGGACTAAAACATGATAAAAATCCATGAAGTTTTTAATTTTTTGCTCTGAACCACTTAGAGAAGTATAGACTACTTAGCTGGGTCACTCGAGATGCTAGGAATTATTCGTTGGAGACTGTCGGTGACATTGCTCAAAATTAACTCATCAAATCAGCATCTTTGTTAGGGAATGGAGATCATTTTCATTATATTATTACCGTTGGATGCTTTTATTAGTGAACGTCAGTGGCTTTCGGTGAAACTTGTTCTTTACTTCATTCATTCACTAGGTGAGTAGAGTGAGGATAGATATATACATAGTAGCAGGTGTCAGGATCACTATTTGCATTGTCACTCAAAGTCTTGGTCGTGAAAGAAGTCATTCTCAAGAATGTGAATTCAACATTAAGTTTCCGACTAGTAATAATCTTGATGCCAGAGTTGTTGGATGGATATTATTATTTTATATCTGGATACACTCACACTTAAGAAACATTTCAGACTCCATACAGCACAAAGTTTTCCATTTATGAGAATAACAGCATTATTACGACATAGTTCGTGAGGCGCACATTTACAGAATAGTATTTTCAAATTGTGATCTTTTATAGTTTTTGAATCAAGCAGAATGCTTAAGATACAAGTCAATTTTATTTTAGTTTCTTCGAATTCGAGACCATAGTCTCAGTACTGACATCTGCAGACTTGATTGTGATGTAAACAGAGCATACTTTATATTTTCTGGTGAACTGATGTTTGTTTATGTCGCAAATTTAGTTTGTTACACAATCTGGTGACCTACTTCTCTTTCAGTTTACAATGAAGCTTTACCTGTTATCATCTCCTTTTGAGGATTTAGTAATCTCACGCAGTGTTTTTAAGTATTCAGGACGACTATTCTGTATTTTTCTTTGATAGAAATGAGTGTATGTTTAACTTGTTTTCACTTCTGTCTCCTTTGTAGGCTGGAGTTCGAACTACGGAACTAGCCGCGATTCTTTGTGCAACCTTTGAAAATGTTCAGGGAACTGTAATAGCATATCAGTATCCACCAAATTATGTCTCTCCTGTATGTTTCTTGTTTTCTATTTACCAAACTAATCATTATGCTTAAACGTATGAGTAACCATAAAATATTTTTATCTCATGATAGTGTTCTGTGATTTTGGTGTAGCTGATTCGCTTAAGCACTCGACTTTTTAGCCAGTGGGTCTCACATTCACATCTCATTCCATCTCCTTTAGCCTGGTCAACAGGGTGTTATCGTCAACTATCACACAATAAGTGTGGCTCATATCCTAATACATGATGGGCCTATTTTGGATAACTGAGTTCTAAAAGAAAGGAAGAGCAGTTTAGGCTTTTTCTGAGTTGTTTGGTTTAATAGTCACTTTAAAGGAGTTTGTCAGCCTTGTTCATGTTGTAAGTATATCTAGCATTCACTATGTATGCTACTTATTTTTGATTTTTTTCAACCTATGAACTACCACTTTGCTAACCCAGTGACTGTATCAAATAGATTTACAAACTCAAAGATCTCTGTGGATTAAATTTGATTTTTATCCCTCTGTGAATCTGATCACTTCAGTGCAAGGCATGTATGATGTGTTATTTTTAAGAATTATTTTCACTGATAGTATGAAATATACTTCAAATAAGTAAATATGTTCTTTACCTTATGAATGTTCTAGCTTTTTGTCTTCTTCTTTTCACAGACTCAGTTCAAGGAAATTGGAAATGCTGTCATTCCACGAGCTGAACTGGCCTTTAGATTAGTCACAATAGAAGCATTTAAACATTATGTTATCGGTTGTTTACAACGCATTGAAGGTGTTCAGTATAAAAGGAATACCTTACAGTTTAACATATGTCTAGTAATTAAGCCTAAATCAACTCCAGATAGAGATGATATATCACATTGGCAGTTTTGGGACGATCAATCTGCTGGTGGCCTGAGGCCCAATGTTCAAGCAGCCTATGAAGCTTTAACATTAAAGATAAATCGATATTTTTACTCTTTAGAAGAACAATGTGCTTTTCTGTCTCGGGCTTTGGGACATCATGATGGTGCAGTGAATTCTGTTAAATTGACTTGTCTTGATTCAATTTATAAACAGTTACACGAATCAGGAATGTGCATCATTTCATTTCCGAATTGCGGTTCTCTATACTTACGTGTACGTATATATTTTTTCATTGTGTTCAATATTTTCAAGGTTATGTTTTTAATGTTACCCAACAGCATCACATTACTTCTGACGCACAGCCTTCCACGATATTTAATTAGTCAGTGAAAGAAAATAAAGTATTTCATCTGGAGAGCAGTTTTGTTCTGAAATAGAATGCATTACCCATTTGATGATTAGAACTTACCCACTTAACCTATAGACTTTATGATTTGAAGCTAGTTGTTTACTAAGAAAATAAATAAATCTAGTCAGTTGATTGGTCTAAAGTAATGGATATAGGTAAAATAAACTGTGACTAGGTTCAGCATCTATGAAATAGCTTTGGATTCTTAGTAGGTATCTTGTTTTTTTTATTTCATAAGTCTCCTACGCCTATAATATTTATCTATTTGTGATCACAACCGCTAAATTATATACCAACTGTGTGTTAATATGCTTAATTTATGTTTATTAAGCCAGTTTATCTGTATCTAGTCATTCTGATGAGTGCCAACTAGCACGAAACCTAGGTCCAATGTTTCCTTCCGATTGCCTCCAACTATCTAATATCATCAAATCAATGTGCACCGTGATGGCGAGCTATCTAGAATGGTGGCCACATTGCAAAACCTGACTGATAGAATTCAGTTTGCACCAAAGAAAGGACTAGACACGTCACACTAGTTACTAGTGTCCAATGAAAATACTCACTACAGTCCTACAGGAGGTCAATCGTGAGCCCGAATAGCCCAGTGGTAATGTCTCTGACTGCAGCACTGGGTGATGCGGGTTCAAATCTCAGAAAGGACATGAGTTCCTTCAAGGTTGCAGATACGCCTTGCTGATGAGTGCCAACTAGCACGAAACCTAGGTCCAAGGCTTCCTGCCAATTGCCTCCAACCATCTAATAACAGTTAGTCATTCTCTCAGTTGTAATGCTAGGTCATATATACGCATAAATACTGTCTGACTTCCGTTACCTATTAGATGATACAAACGATTGCTACAGTAGAACCTAGTTCGTATAAAAGTTGAAACAATCAGAATTTTAGGCTAAATATTTGTTAGTCTGAATAATAAACTAATCCGTTTGACTGGAAAGTAATCAGTAACACATATCTGGTACTCCTGAAATCCAATTGTTAGTGTCTTTTGTTTCCTACGAACGTCCTTGATTGTGGTCGGCTTCTTCGATTCATGACTAGCTACTTTGTATGCTTAAGTCATAGGGTCTTCCTTGTTCTTTAGATTCTTTTCATTGTAGCCTTATATTACATAATAACATCTTTTTGTATAGTTGTTAAAAGTATCTTGAAATAATATAAACAACTAAAACTCATAGTCCTTTGGGGGGTAGTTCTTTATATCTACCCTTACCTAGTGATGTTTCATATCAGTTACAATGACTCATACAATCACTTATGTTTTAACATGCAGCTTCTTCGTATGCCCAACTTTTGATACTGATTTTACATCCTATTTTTTCTATAGAAAGCTACAACTCTCTTGATTTTAAACAGAGCACATGTGTCCCTCCGGGCTACCAAATATAAGGTTATGAATCGGAATTACAATACACCTACTCTGATTTACTAACATGGTAGTGTCACACATAGAGTGTATCTAATAGCATTCTATACAAATATGTACTGAGCTGCATTATAATTCCACTTTGCTTTTCCGAGACTCAAAAACAAATAACTGAGTAAATCTAAGTAATATTTTCTATATTTTGGGTGTATATCTTATCCGTAATCATGTAATTTAGCTGAGTAGTCCTCACATTGATTCACTTTGCTTTATACAGCCTATAAAGCCTGTTTAATTCAAACGAGTTAGTTAACTGTCTACGTAAATCAATGAAGTGTTAAAGAAACGGGAAGTGTAACTTTTTTTTAAAAAAATATTGTTTATTGTCATGATTTAATACATTTATATTATTTTATGACATTTAGAAAAAACTAATGCAACGATAGTTTATTTTCATATCCGTAATTTGGATAACTTACATCGATGAATGGTCATTGCTTCTGCAGATGTCAGAATACATACTTGGCTAGTTGCTTGCAAGATTTTAAACTTTATTTCAGCATTAATCTTATATCGTGAAATATACCCATTAATTCATAAGGAAAAACACAGTATTTTGTTTAGCGAAGAAATATCTCTTCTCAACAACTTCATTTCCAACCTTTACAGTCGTATTTATATTACGGAAAAAGGCACTAAGTGGCACTAGAAATTGCTCAGTCAATACTGCACATATGATAAGAATAAAGATAATTAAAATGATGTACTATGAGAGGTAGAGTCGAAGTTGATGAATTATAAAACCTTTAAAGATTATTACATAAGTAAACTGGTATGAAGATTTTAAACTTTTAGGTCAAGTGTTGTCTGAAAAATTAAGAGTACGATGATGATAACAATCAAGACGGCGAAGGTGAAGTTAAGTGGAATGAATTCAAGTGGTAAAATAGAATAAAATAAAAGAACATTATTATGACTAAGGTAAAGAAAGAGGTTTGATAAAACTTTTTTGAATACATAATCTAGGTTTTTGTCCATGTATAGCTAGAGCTTTGGCTATGCATAAGTGGAGAAAACGTAAGCTTTTGGAGTAATTGGATTTGGTCTTGTAGATAACTTTAAAGGATAAATCACGTGGGGCTGAATGGCCTGACCCCCGAAGGTGTTCACAGATTGAAGACTTTGTCGTCCTTTGCTCACCTTTCACTAACCGAACCGGATAGTGTTCGGCTACGCGTTTACGGAGATTTCGCTTACAACGTCCAATGTAATCTGCTCCACAGGAGCATGTGAATGAGTATATGCACATAGAGGTGGACATAAGCAGTGGTTTATCCTTGACGCATTGTCGAATCATATTTCAGCTGGTAAATACTAAATGTAAGTCAGCTGCATAAAAACACCGTTTAATACATTTAGATAAACGACTTTTAATTACTTCAGAAATACTGTCACCTTTGAAAGCCAAACTCATAAACAGTGTCTTCTTCGGCACTGTGATTTGGCTAAGGATGGTTTCTTTCTTGATGTTTCTGTCGATAAACCTTCTAGGATATCCAATATTTAAGAGATTTGTACGAAGGCTTTCTAATTCTAAGTCGATCGTATTTACGGAGAGAATTTTCCGAATTCTGGAGCATAGAAAACAAATAAGATTTCTCTTCCTGCTTAGATGTACCCAACTGTTGAAGCTAGTGTACTGCCCTGTAAATGTTGGCTTTCGGTAGATCGACCTTTTCAACGTACCGTCCTCTCTTCAATATTTATGCATTTCAGGTCAATGTAATCACATAAATAACAAATAGTTTCTACTAATGGTACATTTGTAAATAACAAGCCAGCATCTAATGAAATCATATGCTTACCGGTCACAATGATTCCATCAACGCAACTGACGAAGTCAAAAGTGTCTGAAAGACTATGTTTACATAGATTTGATCTTACTGGTTCAAGGATCTCAGAGAGCCATTTTGCTGTAGAATGATAAGGAGAGTTCAGCATGTCCAATATGGGTCGCAGAGGGACAACATCTTTATACACCTTAGGAATACCATATAAACGAGGGATGGTTGAACCAGACGGCTTGACGCATTCATACATATACAGAGTAATAATAGATTCGTCCTTCAAAGTTTTTGACAATTCATTCTCAATACCTTCTGTTCTATCATAGTAGATATGCTGTCTGCAAGTGTATGAATTGGTGGACTGATTGGGCGCTTCATTCGATGTTTTTTTCTAATGAAGCCACTATTTGATAATTATGCTTCATATTAGTGAATGAAGTTAGTTACAGAGTAATACTTACGGACGCATTCAGTATTTATAAAAGATCGTTGCATTAAATTATTTCTTTTTATTTTAGTCACACCGTTGTGAAGATTGTTGTAATTGACGTGTTTTTTCTTACTGTCTTTATTTTATTAGTTCAGTCCTCGACAAGATCGAGGATCATATAGTAACCTGTCGTTTGATACATCCGAACTTGTTCATGAACAAATTACAAACAGTGATACTGAATTGAAATTTGATCAAAAAATTAGACAAATCAATTTGCATTATAATAATCAACTTGTTTTTCCTAATTTCAATCCTCAAACTGAATCAGAAGTTACCGACGATTGTGTGTTCGTTGTAATCGCTTCACCATCTTATAAGTGTCATTCAAAATTGGGATATAATATGAGTGGTGGATGGAGGCCTTTGGATGCGGTTGCTCAGCGTATTTTGCCTTATATTGATGGTAAACGACGTTTAATGGAGTTAGCTCACTTGGCTCAATTGGATGTCACTATAGCTCGTTTATGTTTAATTGACCTTGCTCGAATAGGAGTTGTACGTTCGTTACCATATCCCACTTTTTTGGTTCCATCTTCACAAGTTGAAAGATTTTCAAATATGAATCTTATCCCCGGATGGTTGGGTTTACCACGATTAGCAACTCTACTTACAGATTACAACCTTAGCAGGATTTGCTTAGAAACGGTGGTAAGTATTTACTTTTTTTAATGGTTAAACTGCAATTTTCCTCTTTTATAAAGATTGAATTGTTGTGTATACAAGTTTTTTATAGTTGGTTTGTAAGGATTAGTTTTGTTTTTACGAGTTGATCACGGATTGATATCAGTTAGAGAAGCACTGAAAACCAGGGAGTACTGGACAGCTGTTTCATGGGCCATTGAATCGGCTCCCAGTCGCTGAATGGAATACGAGCTTGCCTTGTAACCGGGAGGTCCTGGGTTCGAACCCCAGTAGGTGCGTGCTGCCGATGATTCCCAAACTAGGATGAAACAGCTGTCCAGCACTCCCTGGTTTTCAGTGCTTCTCTAACTGATATCAATCCGTGATCCACTCGTATACAAGTTTACCAAATAAATGATATGGTTGCTAAATACCCGAGTCAACGTTACGACTATTGAAATATCATGTAATGACCTAATCATTACGAAAGAGAATTACGTCTGAAACGTAAGTTTATTTTTGTTATTGAATATGGTAGTAAAACACAGCGGGGAAATCTTCTAATCATGAACCTTCAATAGATCTTTATTACGAGATTTTTTCTTCGTGCCACTTCTAGGTAAATTTAATGTACTGGGACCAATTTTATTTTCTTAAAAGACTATGAGACGTGCTTATATTATTAATGTTTCCTTTAATTCCTAGAGGAACCTAGGGCTTCAACCGCACGTCTCCATTGCGTTCGGTTCTCTGACAACGTTTTCACCTGGCTCCACGTTCGCCCACATGCTTTCATCTCTTCTTCACATGACCTCCTCCATATCACCCCCACACTGACGACCAACTCGCCGCTTCCCTTTCGAGTTCCATTCGAACGATGGCCTGTCATGTGATACCACCTAATGGTTTTCTCGGAGTATTGCCAATCCACTTTCATTTCTTCCTGCATATTTGTTGCATGAAACGTGCTTACTGAACGTTAATGTAATGCGTGAAGCCACTAAAAATGTAGAACAAATTTGTCTACACATTTATGAACGTTTATTATTGAAATTGTTGTGATGCATACTAGGAGTTTCTGCTCACCTCCTGCCTTTATATACAGTGTTATGTGGAAAAGAACAAATCACTAACTTAATCTTTAACACCTTTATTATGTGGCTGTTAATGGAGACTTAGCATCGTTCATATGTTAAGACAGCATTTAGTTAGTCATGACAAATGAATATTGTTAGCATACTAATGAGTAGTTAAACCGAGGAGACAAAAAAACCTACTCAATTTATTTCATCATTCATAACAAGTAAATTGTAAACACAACTTATTTAGAATAAGGAACTGAGTAGTTCATTTGTCCTTCTATCAACCGCTGTCTGTTTATCGGCCTCCTGCACTTCGGCTATCAGTATGACGAATCATCTTGCTACTTAAGTACATTATCATCATTCCACCTAGATGATATCACTATTATTGGCTTTTCCTTATGATTAATCCCAGTTTCTTAAACTGTTCACAAGTTTTCGGAGTCACAAGATATGAATTTTAGGAGACATTTACTACTGGGAAGTTTAAGGTTTTTGGTTTAGGTATACAACATAACAGTTTACAGTAGTCGATGATTAGTTAACACAGAGACTCTTTCTCTTTTGCGAACGATGTGGAGGTGCAGCTTATTATAGTATCATAAATCCTAACTCATCAAGTTTAGATTTTTAGCTCTGATACATGGGAAAACATGAACATGGTGACTGATTTACGCCACTTTTACTCATTTTTATTTGGCCTTCTCGGTTAAAAAAAGGTTTATGAAAATGGAAAAAAAATACGTTTTTGGAGTTCATAATATCCTGCATTTATTATGGACGTGATACCGTTCTAAGAGTATAGCATTTAATATAATGAAAAATACGAAATGTATCTTTCCGTTGGTTTGAAACTGGTGAACAAATGTTTAAATTAGTGTCCCATAAGACGTTCGAAAAGCATGTAGGTTTGCGGTTCTTTGTTGAAAGTATCTATCCCGACTCCACGTAAAGATTTGACTAACCTTCACACAATTTATGCGGCTTATTGATAAATGTTTGACAATGCATCTAGTATGTATAGTGTTTCCGTTGTTATTCACAAATAATTTTTCTCTTACTTTTTTATATTCCTTTCTTAGGTGTCACATAATCATCATCATCCTCGTAAACCATATGGCCTGTGTATTCATGATATATTCCGTTTGTACACGGTGCTTTGTGCATCTTCTAATTTTAGTTTACCGTACTTAATTTCAGCCAATCCACATATTCGATTTACTGAATATCCTAACTGTATGAATTCTTCGTCTTCATCTTCTTCATATTATTCTCTCCCTCCCATTCAACCACTGAAATTTTGTCCTTGTTATACTTTTCAGTTTCATAAACGTCATCATCGTCATTGTTCTAAGATTAGTCTACTATCTCTTGTACAGTTCGGTGAAGTTAACGGTTTAATAAGACGAATTCAGTGTTATCCAATCAGTGATAAACTAGCACTGCCTGATGAACAAACTAGTAATCATCGACTACTGTCTGTTGCATCGTTATCATCAAAAGAATCCTCCGCTGCTGCAACTTCAGCAGTCATAATTACACCAAATTCCACTATGAATTCGACACACCAACAAATAGCACTACGTCAGATTAAAACTCATTCAAATTCTTTACGACATAATCCAAGTAAATTTAGTAAAAAACCAAAAATAATCAATGAACAAATGTGGTCCACTGCTAAATCTATGCTAATGGATGGTCAGCATAGTCTGGACTCAATTATTACCTTTATGGTAATAAATAATGACAGTCTAGTAGAATCTCCACCAACTGTGCATAAAATACCAGAGCATATAACTGAAATATCACAATTATACCGTTTTGATGAGTGTTTAGGTGGACAAATGCCTCATAGTGATCATGATATTTCTCAAATAAATAGAAGTAAATTATCGAACAGTTTTAGTTTTAGTCCTGATGATACAATTGTTAATAATAACAGTCAAATTGTTGAAGAAATGATTGCACATGATCGAATATCAGACAACAGATTATGGTCTAGACCAGAGGATTGCATGACTGCATTTATGGGCCCATTGGATCTAGACAAAACACACTTGACATTACCAGATCTTTATTGGATGTGGCGTTGAAAAGAAAAATTAAAAGTTGGCTGTCTTTCTCTCCTTCCCTCTCTCTCATGCACACACACACGTTCTCAGTCTCTTTTAATACTTATCATCTACCTATCAATTCCAACTGATTTAATTGATTTTTATTTTTATATTAAAGAATGATCATATTTCACTTAAGTGTAAAGTTTCAAAGTTATATTAATTTCCTCTTATCTTTTACACATTAAAAAGTATAAATGCGCTTAAATTTTATGATAGTGGGTTTATTGGTGTATTCTTTTTTAGTGATTTTCGTTACGCATTTATCATGTCGAAGTAGTGGGCACACTTGGATTACAATCAGTGAGTTACAAATGCGGTAAAAAGAACATTCCCTACTGCTGAATTACGCTGTGTCTTCAAAACCACTCCTCTTTTGCGTTCGGGAATAAGAGATAAACTGCCTAATTTCGTCTCTTCTATGCGTATCTACCAATTTGACTGCTCCGGTGGAACCAGTTACATAGGTCGAACAATTAGGCGTGTCTCTCGTAGGATTTTCGAGCATCACCCTGTGTGGTTAAGTAGAGGACAAACAAAATCTATTCGTAACGCTGCTATTCTATCTCATCTTGTGGATACAGAACACAAGATTGATGTTAACCAGGCTTTCGAAGTCATTTATCGCATACCAACAAATCTTAACTTCACCTTAAGAGTTCGAATACTAAATATTGCTGGTTCCGTTGGGATCCACATTAAGAAGTTTAATTTATGTGTCCAAAAGAAGCTAGTTCAGAAACTATTCTTACCTTTGCCATCTGGGTTTGAATAATCCTCAATTTTTGTAGAAATTTCCCGATTTTTAGTTGATATTCTATTTGCTATTATATCTTTATTATTATTAGGATAATTTAAGCATCTTTAATGAACTGTAATTCCATTGATCTTACTTTACAAATCGATATTATTTAAAAAACACTAATGTTGTTATTGACTACTATTCTAGGATATTCTATATATATATATATATATATATATATATATATATACATACATATATATATAATTGTAGAGCCAGAAGAGGAATTTATCGAAAAGGATATTCTTTACTCAATTATTTTGTGTTTTATAGTTACAATGTGTTTTTTACTGCATCTATTAAGGTATGAGAAAGCGAGTAGCACTAAAGCGCATTAAATACTAAAGGTGTTTCATTACGTCATATAAAATCCTCAAAGTAGTTCTTCATTATTTTATCAATTTATTATTTCAAATATTTCTTTTTCTTGCTAATTAAATACTATGTTTGTTGATCATTTCAGTTTGTATAAAATATGCTGTCAAGCATAACATTGATTGAGGATTTTATCCGCTTTGTATTTCTTGATTGTTAATAGGACTTTTCTCAAGTAGTTATGACCATGTAGCTATATCATTTAGTAAGTATTACTTGCCTTAATAAGTCGTGTATAATTACTTTGTATTATTCACAGTTAGAATGACTGTGAATTATGGGTTGTAATCATGATGTGGTGACTAGGGATTGGATTTGTGACGTACTTTTACTGAGATGATAACCTTTTGTTGTGGCTGTGGATGCAGTCATAAGCAGGTGCATGTACTCTTAGCGAGAATGAGAGCAAACTAAGTGTGAACGAAAAACGTGGTTTACTGTATGTAATCACCAATAATCTGATTAGATGGACTACACTTTTTCATAGTTAGTAATCGGACCCACAATGGGCAGTTAGAAGTAGTATAATTTCATAATTAAGTATATTGTTGTTCATTTAGTCATTTGTTATTTCCCTTATCTTGTCACAGTAGTATTTACTTATGTGTAGTCGAAAAACGCTTTCTTACCATAGCACTAATGTCATACAGATAACATGGTATCATATTTTGATCTTTTGGTAGCTGTATTAACTATTTAAGTTCATTAGTCAGCAAATCATTGCAGCTGGAAATAAAATTTGAAAACTGTGCAGATAGGATGTTAGCTAAAACGTATTAGGTGTTTAAAATGAAGAAAGTGTTTCTTAGTCAGTCAGTCTGTCTGGTTCAACATAGAACTTTGCACCGATGTGCAGCAGTTTGAGTCGCCACACTTCACTCAGCACACAAGGTCAGAGAGGAAAGTAAACAGAAACGCAAAATAGAGACAGTAAACAGAGATACGAGGCAAAAAGAATAGTAATGTGGAAGGACAATAGAATTTTGTTGAATATGATAAATCATAAAGAGTGGATGCATCTGCGCCATTGAGAGCGATTTTGAGCCATACCACCAATTGTCTCCAGCCATTGGTTTTTACCGTCCCGAGGACTCCAACCAAGCTGACAGTCTACACCTGCCTACGTGCCTGACTGGCTTACGCTAACTGTTGTGGATTTCATTGACTGATGAGGCCATGTTTTGGTTTGACCACCACTGGCTCCTTTCCAATCTGACCCTATGTCAGCTAACATTGCCCGTTGTCGAGGAAGGCTATGGTTAGGCATTCGTAACACATGTCCTAACTATCTCAGTCGATGTAACTTCACAGCCTCGTCTGTTGATTTCCCCTCTTTACCTAGCTCTCGACGCCTAACCTCAATATTGGTTGCCCTTAGAATTATTACAGGTAAGTTTTTGCAGTCGTTTCTGAAAATATACTTATAATAAATACATGTTTTGAAGGAATTATGTACATTGTAAACAGTAAATATTTCGTATAAATACTTAAACTACTTCTAAGTAGTCATGTATAATATTCTCAATGCAGAATAACAACTAACAACACTAGAACAATATGTAATACTTTTAGTTAGTTGATGATAAATTCCTTTTATTGGATTAAATTATATTGATAGGTTAACCTCTTATAGTTGAAATGATTGATGCGTCAATAACAAATATAAGAGAAATTAGAAGGTATTTTTAAAATTACGCTTGTTCAATGTGACGGATTTTTCAGCTTTGTAAATTATCAATAACATATTTTACAGGGTAGATACGGATGAGTGTCATAATCTTTTTTTTATCCTTCACGTTCACCAGTGGAACATAGGACTTCAAACTAGTGGCTTGAAGTTTCTGTAGCAGTGTTTATTTTACAGGATGGGGTTGCTAGCCTCATGCCCAACCTTTCCTCTTCACCAGCATTATTTCTGGCTTAGCGAGGTCGTAATCTTAACTTTAAAAATTCAAATGAGTTTTCAATTCCCTTTTTTTCGTCCTATAACACTTTTACTACTAATTTTGATTCTGAGTAAACGATGCATCCTCCTCACGTGATTGCTACTTTGGCGTGATGACGAGGTTTGTGTATCATAGGAATTTATTTGAGATATATTTTTAGAATGTTATTGCCATTAGAAAGTGTGTTCAGCAATAAAGGCATTCCATGCAGTCTACTCCTCAATCACAATGCTTAAAAATTATGGTTTAGATATGGATCGTATGAAGCGTTAAAATCAGTTATGTCCCAAAGATAATCAGCAATCCCAGCAGATGTTGAATTTATTTTGTTAGGAGGCAGACTATAAGAAAGGTTATGGTTTAAATAAACAAGACCTAATATATAAATTCTCTTTTTACAATAATCAGTTTTTACTGAATACGGAGTCTAAACATTTCTAAGTAAAGAGTAGCACATTAGGCTAGTTCGTCTTATTTCGTTATTTGAATCAACTTCTGAGCGTAGTTTTTTTCGTCGTAATATATATATATATAATATATATATCAACCCGTTGAATCGGTTATAGTAGTCAAGTACTATATACGTATCACTGGGTTCAACACTGTTTGACACAGGTTCAAATCTCCTTCGGGATATCAGTTCTTTCTAGATTGGAAATACACCTTGCTAACGAGCGTCAGTATTTATTAAATCTAGGTCCAAGGCTTCCGGCCGGTTGTCTACAATTCAGCTTATCTTGGGGAATACGTTACAAAGCTGACTGATAGTGTCCAGTCAGCAGTAAGGACTACATATATGGTATTGGTCACTTTCTAGTGGCCAATCAATTTGAGTATATTCAGGCAACTATATGTATTGAATTAGTTGTAATTTCGAACATCAAGAGAAACATTGGTTGATTTGACTATCACGGCCTTTAGCTCATCGGTAGACATATTATACTGCTTTCAAATACTATTTGGAAGAGTAAGAGCTGTGTCACTCTTTTTGGAGCTTGTCATTCGTCACCCAGGCAACAATTCGCACAATGAACGTAGTATACATAGAGAGAGATGACTACTGGCAGACATTTTCGAGTATAGCTTGATGATAACAAAATCAGTGCTACGTTCAATAGCGAAGCAGCTAAACACTGTATGGAACATTACAACACTAACCATGGTGACAGAATTTGTGCTATTTTTAGGCTAATGGGAGAGCATCAGAAGAGACATAAATATACCATGGGAATAAGATCGAAAAGGGTTAATGAATCTCAGTATTTACCTCAAAATTAACTAACTCATAAGAAAACACTCAACGAAACTTCTAAAAAATTCGGAAAGGAACCAGCCTGAGTCTGTGCAGTGAATGAAGAAAGTAGTGGAAGGCGAAAGCAACAGGATTGGAGAATACAACACTGTTAGATAACAGTAGATAGCTGTTTCAATTTGTCACAGATATTAGTATGTATGGCTGGTTGCCCTATTGACAACACAGATGATAGAAATTGCTTGTTGAAGACCATGAAGAAAGGTTTGACCAGCAGTTCAGTAAGTCGTCTTTATGTATTCGTAAGCTGACTAGGAAACCGTTATATCTTTACAGCTCTTTCTGAAGCTGAAAAAATTGTGACGACTACAAAATGAAAGATTTTAAGCACTAGAGGGAAGAACACCAGTTGCATCGCCTGATCTAAAAGTGACTTCAGACTCTGTCAGCCAAGGGGGTCTTCTAACGCTATTTTACAATTGTATTTGTGACATCATTAATAATTATAATAATTATTGTTGTTCGTGGTGTCCCAAATGGATGATCCTTTTTAAAGTGCACTTATTCTCTACCATAGGATATCTATAAATTGCTGTCAAATTCCAGATTTGAATTTAAAGTAA
Organism: Trichobilharzia szidati; assembly: GCA_944472155.2. Lineage (NCBI taxonomy): Eukaryota > Metazoa > Platyhelminthes > Trematoda > Strigeidida > Schistosomatidae > Trichobilharzia > Trichobilharzia szidati. Next base: position 72,193,894 of record OX235273.1, read on the forward strand.
TTGCTCTCCTTACGGGAAGTTCATGGATTGATTCAGTGTTTGATATATTCATTTTGCATGATGACTGTGAATGAATGACCCAGAGTGTTCGATATACTCTTCATATCTCCTGAAGTGTAAATTATTTGAAAATACACCTTAGGCGACTACCTACTCCGAAATGCATTGAAGATTACATTCAAAATGGGATCATTTCTTCAGTCTGCCATCTGTTGATTGCGTGGAAACGTAGACTTTCTGTTTGGGACTCCTGAGATAAGCGAAATGTTTGGCCGAAAACTTAGTGTTATGTTAGTCATTTTCATCTCAAGTTCTTTCTTATCGTATGCCTTTTTGAGCTGCTATGCTCATTATTTTCATTTCTTTGTGTGCAGTCATGACACTATCAACCTTGGTGCACTGGTAATGATGGTAGTAAGTTGGATTGATATATATAGCAGCACTATGTCGCATATTGATAATATTTGTTTGTTTTACATTTCCTGTTTTGGTGTATTAAGCACGGATATCTTCTCAGCAATACTACATTTGTTGCTGTCCCTATTCACTTATGCAGCATTATCCTCTTGAAAGTGTAAATAAATCCTTGGCAATCTTGTAAAATCACCTTTCTGCATTTTGTGCTTTCAAATGCGTTGGGTGTCTTTATGTTTTCAGCATAAATTCTGCATCTTCAAGATACATTCCTGAAAAGTTTGTGGAATATGCCATCTCTTAACTGGTGATAGATAATTTTTGATAAAGAAAGGTGAACACTAATGGATCTAATATTCATTAAGTGTCTGTTAAAAATATAGTTTGAACAAGTAAAAAGAAGATGAATTAAACTGAAGAGTGTTTAGAACAAATCACTCTACTAAATGCAACAAAAGTTAATATGATTAATAAAGATTGTTTAAACGAAAGTCGATAGTTATCAGACGATAGTGACTAAAGATTTCTTTTAAGAAATTCGGAACGATAAGTGCAATCGATTAATAAAATCAAACACTTGAGTTACGCATAAAATCCAGAACACAAGATTTGTCTAAAATACGGTACTATATTGCACATATACGAACCTCAAATTATGAGTTGTCTAAGCTGTATGCCGTCATACACATTGTCACTTTACAACAAGCAGTAAAACAGAAGAACTTTTTCAGAGGTTTAACCAAAAGAAAAGAATTACGCCAGACAAAGTAGAATGTAGTAAATTCCAATAGAAATTGAAAACTATGATTACGAAGTTTGCGTCGGTGGCGTAGCGGTTAGGACGCTCGCCGACCATGCACATGGTCCGGGGTTCGATCCCCGGCCGACGCACTCCTTTACCCCGCTAAGCCATAAATAATGCTGGTGAAGAGGAAAGGTTGGGCATGAGGCTAGCAACCCCATCCTGTAAAATAAACACTGCTACAGAAACTTCAAGTCACTAGCTTGAAGCCCTATGTTCCACTAGGGAACGTGAAGGAAAAAAAATGGTTACGGAGTAACGAAATGGTAAACAAAATATACACTCATACTGTAACAACAGAAGACAAGGGTCAGGCAACAGATCGTTTATTAAGGAAAATCAACACATATTTATAGATTTTAATATACATTATTGTAGATTATTGTTAGTAGAAAATACGGTCTTTTGATTGGTTGTTTCTCACAGAAAGTTAACCTTGCATCTCTTTGTGGCTGTGTCAGATCATCCATATGCTAACTGTATCCGCCTACGCAAAGCCTTTGTTCTCATTTTCTCACCATCAATATTGGGGACATAAACATTGACGTCAATTACTGTCTACCAACTTTGGCTAGCAGCCAGCTCTCACCACAATACTACTTACTGGGGATAAGTAGTATAAAGTAACAAGGAATAGATAGGACAGGAATTGAGAGCGACACTATTCAGTTGTTAGAGGTAGTATTTAGTGAATTAAGTATATCTGAGATTCTTATTCTCCACAAATTTGTGGTACAAATTGTATATTGATATCAAGGGCCTGTAGCAGGTTATAAATTAATAGTCACTTTTAAGTAAATGTCCCACTGTATTGTGTGACACTATTGTACAGATTCTGAAGTGTTTCTACACTGGTAGTTAATAAATGGTGACTGTAACAGCTTATATCCTAGGCTTTTATAATAAGTAAGCCCAATGTAGGCGATTATGAAACAGTATCAAAGAGCCATACAGTAACTAGAATTAGGTCGACCAACTTGATTCTTCCAATGTAAAGAGAAAACAAAAACTTTTTATCAACAGTGTTAAATCTGTTTTACCTGACGACGCTAAGATCTTAAAAGAATTTATAGATTTTAGATTGTAGGCGTGGTTGCTAACTAATTGAGAAATTCCAAAAACACCACCAAATCTGGGTTAATGAGTGCACTATTCATATTTTGTTGGCTTCAGTTATTGAAGCAAAAGTAAAATTCCATTTCATACTTTTGAAATTATGGGTATCTAAAAAATACTGAGATATATCAGTCTCTGGGTGCTGTATTATTATCTCTTGAACACAACGAAGATGACGTAATTCTTTTCTTAAATATTCTTCTATAGTCTGTTAGCCTGTTTTTTTACAAACGGGCTATAATTGAAATGAAACCCTGGGTCTGGGTGAAGTACCAACTTACAGGCTTACAAATCTCACAGTCTTCTGACCAATCTATGATACTGAATATTAAATTAAACCTCTGGGAAAAACGATGATCTCATAGTTAGTTCAGGTACATTATAATGTGAAGTGTGACTGCAGTCAATTTGTCTCACAAAAAAAACTATACAAAATCCTGCTAATGAGTGAGAAGATGGATGAATATCTCTCAAAAGATAACTGAGAATGTTAAGAAGTTACTGAGTCGAATTGATACCCAGTTAAATCCCAATGTAATTAGCCCTCATCCGTCATATTTTTTTACTCAAATACTTAAAATCCTCTAAGATGTGAGATTTGTGAATTCCTCAAATGTCACTGTCTTCAAGACATCTTCAGGCCGGATATTTCATCGAATTGATTCTCACCGTTCACTTCTGACAACTAAGCAAGTGTGTTAGAAATACAAACTATATTTTAAAAATTACAAATTCAAACTTCAGAGAAAATACGAATGATATATATTTAAGAAAAAACTAAAAACAAATAATGAAACAATATAAATAATAGAAACAGTTTTCGTAAAATGTTAACAGAATTCATATTTTCAAATATTGGTTTGGAGGATTTCATCATTTACACTGTCGTGATTTAGAAGAAGTTAGAATTTATGGGCTGGCCATTGGATCCAGTCCCAATGGCATAATGGTCTACGAGCTCGCCTTGTAACCAGAAGGTCCTGGGTTCGAACCCTGGCGGTGGGTGCATACTTCTGAAGAGTCCCAAACTAGGACGGAACAGCTGTCCAAACTCTCAGGTTTTCCAGGTGTTCTTTAACTGATGTCAGCTCATGATGAAATCCTCCAACCAGAATTCATATTTCACAACAGACTTGTTTTACACTGCCAAATGAATTTTTAGTCAATAGAAAAGATCATCTTCAAATGAAATGTAGATATTAGTGAATTATCGAATTTTTCAACCGAAAATCACCGTCCTTTATTTATATCATTTAAGGATGAACGCAAGTGATGGTACATGAGTGGCACGGATACCTAAATATCGAGTTACTTATTTACTATATACTGAGAAGCGTTATTTTTCGATGGGAAGTTGATCCATACTATTTAAACTGGAAACAGTGGGGACCAGCTCATAAATGAGTATTTCTAAATAAAAATAATGTCTTGATCAACACAATAAGCCAATATATCTGAGAGATAAAATTATTGAAGAATTCAGGTTCTCCTAGATATCTGGGCTAGAATACGTGTGACAAAAATGTTAGTGCACCGCTTTACTTCTATGTCAAAGATAGATCAACACAAGATTTGTAAATTTAATTTTCGAGAAAGAGAACAAACGATTTCAGAAAATGTTTCCAACCGATTATATTGTACTAATTCATGATTACACTGACACTAGTATAGTATGTGTTCTCTAAACAAAAAAAACAGTACTGTAATTTTGTGGGGAAAGCTAGTCAAATTTTCTTATTTTTCTCACCAACCTTAAGGATTTACGTAACTGAGATCATCGCATATGCCATAAAAAGAAATTTTCATACACTCAGTTCCCTTGAGCAGAATGAATAAAGAAAGAACGAATAGTGCTTTCTTTTATTCCCCCACTTTTCTTCAGCTGCTAACAACCTGTAAATGTAAATATATAACATACTTCAAAGTGAATTCAATTCAAAGGGCATGTTAGTGTAATAAGATGTATGAATACAAGATAGTCAATAATCTAACAACTAAAGTTTACTCATAACCATTACGATGTAAAGTTTGAGATGAAAAGGTGGAAGAGGAGAGAAATGATAAGTAAAATTGTTACGTCAACAAACAATTAAATAAATTGGAGGATTGATAATGAGTTTAGCCAAGTGAGTGACAATCAAATTTTTAAAAAAGTGTGACGCAACAAAACACATTAAAACAAAAAAAGACTTCTAATTTTTTAATAATAGTAATAATCTATTATATTCCAAAAACATTACTTAAAATACAGCATGGAATTCTCCTCATTAGTCACAATATTGCATCTGATTTACTCAAAATATAAATAAAATTAACCAGATGAGTTTGTCTACATTTACGGTATAAAGTCAGAAATATTCGAAGTACAAAATGAGAATATTAAATATAATAAAAATAGCAGTGAGTTTGTTTCAAACAGTATTGTCGATTCAGTTTGGAAATTTTAGCATGTTATAGAGTATTGAATCTAATGTTCTGTTGATATAGTATAGTGAGGGGAGAGGCAAAATTAACAGTTACAACACAGCTTAAATGATGTTTACATTTTTGAGAAAATAAACAAATAAAAACAAATAATTGAGAGGATTATAAATATCAGAATTACAATAACAATAAAGATTGATGTTATAAGGGTGGAGTGCAAAGAAGGTTAGTTAGTTCATGCCTGACACTATTTTCATTACATAAAACACGTGCCGTCAAATATGGCATAGTGGAATTTGTATACTTAGACGTAGGTGCATTAATTCTTCTGAAAAGACTTCTTGTTTTACCTGAGGAGGAGACACAAGGTTGGAGCTGTGGGTAAAGTGGATACTCACAGTCTGAAATCAAGTTCCCATCGTCAATGACGATGTCAAGGATATGGCCTAATGGGAAACCACTCGTCCTACTGGCAGTCTTCAGAGTTCTACGAAGTATGACATAGTATATTTTAAGCAATCCAGGAAAGAATAAGGGTGAACAGTAAATAAGAATAGGTAAGATGCACGAGTTGACAAACTGTAAGAGGAGGTGTTGGTTTATGCCCGAATGCCTTAACTTCTTAATGTAAAATGTCAGATGAAATATTCTTTTAGAAATCGCTAAGACATGGGAAGACCAGGATAGGTCAGAAGAAAGAATTAATCCAAGATACTTGACTTCAGAATTGATTCCTTTATCACTATCATCAGTTTTGCAGCGGTCGTAGGAACCAACAGCTTCATTTAACTTTCTTTTACATCGGAAACTGAAATTAACAGTGCAACATTTGGAAGGATTTAGTTTAAGGCCATTAGACGAAGACCATTTCCTAACTCCTGATAGAAAGCTGTTCATCTTAGTACAGTCTAGTTGGGAGTCAACAGACTTTGAAACAGTTAGATCATCCGCATACTTAACAAAGTTCATTTCATCTGAGTGAGGCAAGTCGTGCAAGAAGAAAAAACAGAAAAGGAGAAAGGACAGCGCCTTGAGGGACACCAGGCTCAGTAGGCAATGAAGTGGACGACTTCCAGTGGCATACAGTATACTGCTTTCTTCCTGAGAAATAAGAATGGAGCCATTTGACAACCCAACAGTCAGTCTGAGTTTCAGCAAGCTTGTTTAACAAAGTATCCCTAGGTACTAAGTCGAAAGCAGATGTGTAATTTGGGAGAACAAATTTAGCCCCTTGTCTAAACTGCAGACAGTGTTATGATGCAAGACTGAAGCTGCATCTAAAGTACTTCTACTATGTTTGTAGGCAAATTGTTTGGGATCGTTGAAGGCTTTAAATTAAGTTTGAAGATTAAGTAAGAGTAACTTTTCCATAGTTTTTAGAAAATGAAAGGTAATAGCAATAAGTTTAAATTTAAAACATGTTCCAGTAGATGACTAAGGTATAGGTACAATTTTAATGTCCTTCCAAACGGCTGGCACGACATTTCTCGAAAAAGATTCACTAAATATGTCCATGAGAGGATAACACAGGATATCTGCACACTTTTTAAGAATAACACTAGGCAGACCATCTGGACCTAGGCTACAAGAAGTGTTCATCGACTAGAGACATTTTAGAATGGCATTTATATTGAAACCAGAGAAGCAGGTTTCGTTAACACTTGTAACACTAGAAAATTTGGCATTTGGGGGAAGAATGTATGAAAGACTTGTTTAGTGTACATACATCAAATGAATAAGGAATACTATTCATCTGCTTACCACCAGTAATTTCTTTGAAAAGTTTCCATATATTAGAGGCATTTTTACAGGATATAAATTGAATCCAACCTGTGCATTTCAAACTTGATTAGGATGTTAATTCTTTTCAAACCAGTGTTATCCTTGACTTTACGTAGTTATAGGGGCAGTTCGAGATTATTCAAACTATCTCTTTCTGTATACAGAGGTTAGGTTGAAATCGTTTGGTGGCGATGACTTCTGCAAAGTGAAGTAACATCATCCACAGATGAAGGAAAGGGGTTTACAGTTAGGCAACAAACAATTTGAAACAATTAATTCTAATCACTGTTGTTCCCTGTTTATAAATTTTAAGTGTGAGCTATTGAATGGCATGAATCTTTAAAAATCCACATGGTTTTTTTTTTTTAATTTTACCACAGAGATATGTAAAGAATTGGCAAATACCATAAGTAATTTTAGTCAGATGTCTACGTCACTCAGTTGACTGTTGAAAACCAAAACTCACTCACTTCAGCATACACTGTCTATACAATATACCAGGGAATACTGGACAGCTGCTGTTTCATCCTAGTTTGGGAATCATCGACAGTACGCACCCACTCGGATTCGAACCCAGGACCTACCGGTTACAGACAAGCTCGTATACCATTCAGCCACTGGGACCCGGTTCAATGGCTCATGAATTCTAGCTTCTACCAATTTGTGATTTAGCGCGTACTGCCAACGATTCCTAAACCAGGATGAAACAGCAGTTTTCTAGTACTCCCTGGCTTTCAATGGTTCTCTAACTGATATCAATCCATGATCAACTCGTAAAAACATAATTAACCCTTACAAACCAAACTATAGTAAACAATATACGCCTGTTAATCTCATCAATAAAAAGCTAGGAGCAGTCAGGTTTCATAGTGTTAGATTCAGTTCAATGCAATGACAGTCTCTATGGCTCCTCTTTCACCGACGTGTTCAGTTAAGCTTAGCGACAACAAAAATACTGTGCATGAAATCTGTTTCAGAATCCTCATCATATATATATGCTTCTATCCTGAATACCGTGTTGACTCCTGAAATGGTTTGTTTTCTCCAACATATTTATGAATGATACCTTTTGGAAAGTATTATTTTTAAATGTGTATTACGTAAGTCTACTTTTACCGCTAAGAAATACCTTTGTCTAGTAACTGTATGTCATAAAGAGAAAGAATTTATTTTATGACTAGAGATTTAAATATGAAATAGAAAAAATTAGCCAAAAAAATTCTTTTTTCTTCTTCTTCACCATTGAACTTTTTTAGTAGTGCTAACGTCTTTTTTGGCTTGTATATAGTACTTCCTTATATTTGTTAAAATGGTTGTACTGGATGTATGTTAACGTGTACGTGATCATTAATTTGTACATCATATTTATTAGGGTTAATTACCTTAACGTGTATCAGATTAAAACATTTTTTAAAAAAAACACCAAATTACTCCTGTTATGGTAATAAGCAAGGTGAATATGTGACGTTAGTGTAAAACAAGTGATAAATTTACAGAATATATGTGCTTATATGATTAAACTTAAAGATTATTTTCTACCATACTTACTGAAAGTTTACGATGTTGAAAGGACTATGTGTATTCTGATTGATATATTTCATATAATGGAGAAGGCGAAAGAGGTGGAAAAAGCATCGGCGATAGGCAACTCTTTAGACTCATCAGGGAAACGGGTGGGAGAAGGCAAATCATAAGTGAGACTATTTCTGAGAAAAATGGCTCCTTAATTAGCTCTCAGGGTAGACACCTTGAACGCTGGAAGGAACAATTTAACCACACTGAACCTCCCCGCCATCCAGCACACACCCGAATGAGATATAGACACTGGCCCGTCGTCAGTAAGTGAGGTCACAAAAGCTATCTTTAATTTGTAACGAGGCAAAGCGGCAGGACCCGACGGAATTATTCCGGAGGTGTTTAAATATGGGGGTGACATTCTAGTATATAGTTTAACTAAGGTACTAGGCGACGTCTGGGAATCAGAGGCGGTTCCATCAGACTGGGGTAAGTCACTTATTATATCAATATTCAAGAAGGGAGACAAGTCCTCATGTGATAATCATAGAGGAATCAGCCTGACGAACATAGTCTCTAAAATCCTAGGCTCAGTAATCATGCACAGACTAAACCGAACTCGGGAGGAACAAACGAGGGAAAATCAAGCAGGCTTTAGACCAGGTGGAGGGTGCATAGATCATATCTTCACTCTCCGACAGATCCTAGAACACAGACACACTTTTCGGCGTCCGATAATTGCCATATTTCTTGACTTGAAGGCTGCCTTCGACTTCGTGGATCGAAAGGTACTATGGCAATGTTTAACTGTGAAGGGAGTACCAAGAAAGTACATTGCACTAATCAAGGCACTCTACTCAAACTCACGTAGCCGTGTAAGGGCTTATGAGGAATTGTCATCTGAATTGATAACAAGCAGTGGTGTCCGTCAAGGATGTCCACTTTCCCCTTTTCTGTTTAGCTTCATCATAGATATGCTAATGGAAGTATCCTTAACTGAACTTAACGACTTAGGAATCAACTTGTTACCAGGGAATAGTCTCATGGACTTAGAATATGCAGATGACATAGTCCTGTTAGGGGAGGATGCTGACAAAATGCAGAGTCTTCTGAACACCTTGAGCAGCAATCTTCATATGTTTAGCATGCGATTCGTCCCTGTAAAATGTAAGATGCTGCTACAGGACTGGACCACGTCAACTCCTAGCTTAGTGATAGGGAGTGAAGTGATAGAACATGTTGACCACTTTGCCTATTTAGGAAGTTGTATCAGCACCAACGGACTGATTGGCGACGAAATCTCACCCCGGATCCAAAAAGCTCGGGCTGCTTTCGCTAACTTACACCGTCTCTGGCGTAGGCGTGACATCCGGCTATCAACCAAGGGACGTGTGTACTGCTCAACAGTTCGCTCCGTCCTTCTCTATGGCTCTGAAACATGGCCAGTACGAGTTGAAGACATGAAAAGGTTAACTGTTTTTGATCATAGATGTCTACGATCTCTTTCTCACGTTATGTGGCATAATAAGGTAAGTAATGTTGACGTTAGGCGTAGAGTGTTGGGCGAGGGGGGAAAATCAATGGAAGAGGCTATAAAGTTTCATAGATTGAGATGGCTAGGTCACGTGCTGCGTATGCCTAACCATCGTTTCCCCCGACGAGCATTACTAGCTGATATATGGGTGCAGGTTGGAAAAGAATAAGCGGTGGCCAAACAAAAACATGGTGTCAATCCATGAAATCCTTGACAGTTAAACTGAGTCAGGTAGGGAGATGCAGACTTCCGGGTTGGGGCCCTCGTGACTCTAAGAATCAATGGCTGGAGACAATAGGTGACATGGCTCAAAATCGTTGTCAATGGCGCAGATGTATTCAGTCTCTGTAATCTTTCATATTCCTTTCTACCATTACTCATTCTGTTCCACTCCTATACTTGTCAAAAATCTATTGGTTCTCTTCACTCCTCTTGTTGTCTACCTTTTGTGCTATTTGGAACGTGGCAACTTGAACTGTTGCACTTCGGTGCCAAGTTCTATGTTCAAACCGGACAGACAGAGACAGATATAATGGAGAACCATAATTGAATATTAAAAGCAGTATAATTTAATATAGGTAATTATTGTTATATTATTATTGTTCCTTTGGATTCTGAGTGGAACACAAAGTTTCAGGAGCACATCTTCACTTTGACCTATTCTCTGAGCTCTTATTTAGCTGGCCTTACGGATCCTCATAGTCTCTGATCTCCTCCTCACACGATATCCTTTATGTCACCCTCGGACTCTTCTTTAGTCTTTGTCCATCAGGGTTCCACTTGAGGGTTTGTCTGCGTGCGATGTCATTCGATGGTGTCCTAAGTGTGATATGACCGAGTGAACTTATGCGTGGGTATAATAATATTGACAAAGTGAACACATCAACCGATTTGCTGGATACACCCATTCGTTCCACGTACCTTCCAATTCACTAAACCACGTCTGTGACTGTTAAGACACAACTTATATTAGGAAAATCACGTCATATTTATGTGTTTTGACCACATTACAATCTGTCTAGGACAGTGAAAACAGGCTGCTCTGATTGATAGGTGGTTTGTCCAAGGCCGAGGTAAGAAACAGATGAAATTTTACAGTTATCCGATCACACCGCGAATCATAAGATGATCACTATTTTCACCGATTCCTATCACTGAAGTCCTCTTCATCTGGTCCCACGACTGACCATAAGCTTTCATCTCTTTGTCACACGATCCTCCCCTATGTCACTCTCGGATACCAAACAAGTCGTTTCCTACTCAGTTACCACTCGACAGCCTGGTGTGCGATGTTACTTAACATCCATCTCAGCGTTTGTCTGATCCATCTCCACTTTCTTCTACATATATGTTGGGCAATTGGTTCGAGGTTGTTTCGTCGCCAGAGTTCATTGTTGTTAATTCTTTCTGCCTGGCTGTTTGATCTTCAGTATGGAGTCGGTGAAGGCAGGTGTTGATAAAAGTCTGCATCAGACTGTTAGAAGTGCCTTTTGTAACACGCCAAGTTTCTCACCCATATAGGAGAACTGACCGACTTAGCGTTTGTGTTGAAAATCGGGATCTTGTTGTTTATTCTGAGTCAGTGGAGATGGTATCCAAACTGGTTTCAGGCTGATGAAGGCGTATCTTGCCTTTCCGATTCTGGCTGACTTTGACATTTTCATCCGTTCGCCAGTGGTTGAAACGATGTTGGCTGGATAAGTGAAGGAAGTGATGTCTTTCAAATGTCTTCCGTTGATAGTGATTAGTGCTTGTTGTCACTGTTTGTTTTTCTTCATCACCTCTGTCTTTTTTTCGATAATAAAGGTCCATATACTTAGGCGTCTTATCCTCTCCAAAATTACATTCATTTTATTATTAATGTTAATTAATTTTCTACGCCTCCATCATCTCTTTTGCTTTTGCTTTTCTGTCATGAATGTCATCAGTTTTATTTTGTTTTGTATCTTACTGTTTTTGAGTTCCCTCTTATCTGCTTAGGTAATACACAGTATGTTGTGCTCAGCATATGGAACAAGATTAAGATTCTCAACGCTAATATCAAAAGATCAGTGCTTCTGTATCGTTCAGACACTTTGCGTATCACCAAAAGCATTACTGACAGCTTGCTAATGACCTCCATTCACAACTGCCTTCACGTGATACTGAAGATCAAATGGCCAGAAGGGATAAGTTACGATGAACTCTGGGAACGAACCAAGAACCTATTGTCCAACAATATGCTGGAGGAAATGGCGATGGTTTGGACATACGTTGAGAAGACATTTGAGTGACATCACATACATCAGGCCTTAGAGTGGAACCCTAATGGGAAATGATGAGTTGAGCATTCGAGAGGTGATATGGGGTGGGTAGTGTGAACAGGATTTGAACGCTTATGTGTAATTGTGAAGCCGAATAGAAAGAACTGCGGAAAACAGGTTGAAATGGAGATATGCTCCTGAAGCTATATGTTCCATTCAGAACCAAAGTGAATAGAAGATGTCTTCTATCAGTAGCTGAAGCGGTGGCAATTAATACCAGAAGACCATCTGTTTGCATACAGAAGAAGTATGTTCAACCTATGTTCTGAATAAATTATGGGAATATTCAATAACATAATAATTTGAAAAACTGTCGTTATCTTTGCTAAGTGGTTACTAAAATCTGAAATGCTTTTTGCTGGATAGTAAATGATGTTGCAAGTAATCCCTGAGTACTGGCTGAAACCCATCGATCACGTGAGAAATATAACAGCCTACGTAGATAATTAAAAGCCAATAACTACTCATCAGCAAAATGTGTACGTAGTAGATTATTGAAAATTTGCCCTAGTTATTTTATAAATTAATCTTGGTAATTTAACATAGAGTTCATTGCAGACATTGTGCTTGTTTTTATATTTTGTTGTTATCTATTCACTTAGAGAAAATTAATACTATTTCACAGTGATTATGTTGCAAACAGCTTCCGTGAACCCTTCGAAATGGATGAACTCTTCCTATTCCTGCGTATTGGTTTGCCCATAGACCACTCCACCACTAGGACTCTATCCAATGACCTAAGAATTCCAACATCTGCCAATTCGTGACATATATAACGCAGCCACCAGCTAATGTCATAGGAGGGTAACTGACCTCCTATCTGACTTGATGGTCCCCGCTTATTATTCTATCAAAGTTATTTCCACAAAGTAGAGCCTTGATCACAGGTGCGTCAGTTCAAGTTACCGGATTTCGGAAAATCACATAAGTTTACGGATAAAATGTTATGAAACCGCAAAGCACTTAAATGGTTGTGAGAAAAACTAATTTGGAGAACTGTGAACATTGGCGGAATTCTGGAAAAGACAAGGAACGGATACACTCGAACTAATGTTAACAATTTTGAGCTGTATCAGTACTAATTCTTAACATCTTGAAGATTGCAGTCAAAAAGTCTAGACTGCCCTATTTGACTTAGACCAAGATTTCATAGTGTGGTGCCTTATTTTATTCTGACCACCAATACTTCTTTTCCAACCTAATCATATGTGAGTTAATATTGCTTGTCGAAGAAGGTGGTGTTTCACCAAGCTTAAGACTTTTCCTGTTCAACTTAGTAATCAATGAAGTTATACATCTACCAATCTAGTACTCTACACCAGACCTCATTATTACTTACTTGCTTCATCTAACACTGAGTACCATATATAATTTGAATTCAGTCATTTTTCTAGAAACGACGCAATGATGATTGTTGTTAAGAGGATATATACTAGTACTGATTTATTTCAGAGGAAGTTGATACAAAAACAAAAAGATAGAATAAAACTTTTGAAATTTATAACTGCTTAACAATTTAAAATTCATAGGAAAAATATTTTGAAGCTAAATCTTATGAAACAGATTGCATGTTCATTTGTTTTTTCTTGAAAAGTTTTCTAGAAGAAATAAAATATTGGATTACTGGTGTAACTAAGTCTGTGAATTACTGCGAATGAAAAGTTTGGCACAATGTTTAAACTTACATTACAAATCTATTTTTAAAATAAAAACTTAAAACTCAGTAAATTCCTTTCTGATGTACACGGAAACAGAGTTAATTTATGAGTTAAAAAAGTTAGCAAATCACTGGTTATAAAATAAGTTTTTGACTCATAACTATGCAAAATATTTTCTGCAAAATCAACTGGTTTACTGGGAAACACTTTGTTGCCTAGAATTACTTTTCCTCGAAAACGTTATGAAAAATTATGCAAACTAACTTAGTTTCTTCATAGTTAGTTTCTTAACAAACTAACTTATATGTTTTTCTGTATATTTCTTTGCGTGTGGCAGTGGCACAGCGGTAGAATGCTCACCAACCACGCCTCATGTGGTCCGGGGTTCGACTCTCGGCTGATGAACCCCTTTACCTCGCTAAGCCGGTGGTAAGACCGATAAAGAGGAAAGGTTTAGCATGAGGCTAGCAACCCCATCCCGTAAAAATAAACACCCCTATTACTGAAACTTCAAAGCTGTTGCCTGAAGCCGTATATTCCACTGGGAACGTAAAGGAATTTTTTTAATGTTAAGTAATATACCTGTGTATTTTAAGAAAATTAATTTCCCTAAATTAATGAATACAAAACTACGACAAAAACCTTAATAACATCGATTGAAAATTTCGCAAAACCAATAAGCAAAATAAATGAGTAAAAATATTCTTCAAGTAATCAGAAATTATTTCATCGTCTTACCAACAAACTTTGGTGGTCACATAGACAATGAAGGTTACGTCGATCACCATCAGATTACCAGTTCATCTGCTTAATCCAATGTTGGCAAAGATAACTTACTGATGTCTACTAATCTATGTTAAACAGAACTACCTTTCTGAATGATATCAGATGCCTTGAAAAAAATGAACAGTGATGTCTCATACACGAATTCCATTGAACAAATCTGAACAAAAGTAATAACAGCATATGTGGTAGGATGAAACAATCCCATTTTATCTCGTTAGTATCTTTTCAACTGCTTACAATTTGAATAAAGAAAGTTAATGGTCCTAAAGCAACCTTGATATGCTTTATTTCAATGAATTAATCTAGCGTGCTTATGACACATATAATAATAATAATCTACTTTATTCCAAAAACATTACTTAAAATACAGAAGGGAATTCTCCTCATTAGTCACAATATTGCATCTGATTCACTCAAAATATAAATAAAATTGAAACAAATTTAACTGGAGGAATTTGTCTACATTTACAGTATAAAATCAAAAATATTCGAAGTACGAATTGAGAATATTAAATATAATAACAATAATAACAGTGAGTTTGTTTCAAACAGGATTGTCGATTCGGTTTGGAAATTTTAGCATGTTATAGATTATTGAATCTAATGTTCTATTGATGTAGTATATTGAGGGGAAAGACAAAATTAACAGTTCCGACACAGCTTAAATGATGTTTAGACTTTTGAGAAAATAAACAAATAAAAACAAAAAATTGAGAGGATTATAAATATGAGAAGAACAATAACAATAAAGCTTGATGTTGTAAGGATGGAGGAAATGGTTTATTTAGTAGTGCAAAGAAGGTTAGTTAGTTCATGCCTGACACTATTTTCATTACATAAAACACGTGCCGTCAAATATGGTATAGTGGAATTTTTGTACTTAGACGTAGGTGCTTAAAGTCTTCTGAAAAGACTTCTTGTTTTACCTGACGAAACACAAGGCTCGATCTGTGAGTAAAGTGGATGCTGACAGTCTGACAACATTCCTTTAGCCAATTTGTTGCATGAAATCAAGTTCCCATCGTCAATGACGATGTCAACGATATGGCCCAACGGGATACCACTCGCTCTACTGACAGTCTTCAGAGTTCTACGCAGTATGACATAGTCTTTTCTAAGCAATTCAGGAAAGAATACGGTTGAAAAGTAATGAAGAATAGGTAAGATGCATGAGTTGACAAACTGTAAGAGGAGGTGTTGGTTTATGCCCGAATGCCTTAACTTCCTAATGTAAGAAAAACAGAAATACGTTTCGATGTAATCGTTGATAAACGAAGGTAACATGGAAATATAAATCACAGCAGGATTAGAACCAGCAGTCTCCAAATTACTAATACGAACTCTACTAGCTTAGATATCACACTTTACTGCTAACCAGATCATAATCCCTTATTCTATTGATTATAGTCTGTCAACCCAAGAAACACCATCTCTGATAGTCTTACAATAAATTATGTATTTATAAATTAATACAAATATAACTCCATTATGGATAAGATTTTATTTTAATGAATCACACAGTGTTGTACAGTAATATTTATTGATGACCACGTTTCGAGCACAAATTATTGCCTCTCATAATCATATCAAGTCACTCACACAACGTTCATCGAGTCTACACCGAACATATGCAACAGAAATGACTCAATGCAAATACCAGACATATGAAACGTATTATTACCACTCAAATCAGAGAATAATAAATAATGTTAAAATGTATTTTAATTCACATTATAACATTCTAACAAGTTACTTATTTTGAATATAAAAACATTTTATTTCCCATCTTATTGTATTTTATTGATAACACTAATATTGTCTCCGAAAATACTTTATCTTATATTGATTTTTATTCAAATACCTTATCAGTTTTACTCATGTATTTAAATGAAGCAGTGCGTCGGTGGCATAGCGGTTGGGGCGCTCGCCGACCATGCACATGGTCCGGTGTTCGGTCCCCGGCCGACGCACTCCTCCCTTACCTCACTAAGCCAGAAATAGAGCTGGTGAAGAGGAAAGGTTGGGCATGAGACTATCAACCCCATCCTGTAAAATAAACACTGCTACAGAAACTTCAAGAGAGAAAATATATACATAAATGAAGCAAAACGTTGTGTGAGCGACTTGATATGATTATGAAACGTCATCAGTAAATATTACTGTCCAAAACTGTGTGATTTATCAAAATAAAATCTTATCCAAAGTGAGTTATACTCTACCATAGTGCCCAAGTTTTATATACTTATATCAATAGTACAAATATATTATTAATAATGTATGTAATTAACAAAGTATTAGAAACTTCAAGTTAAGATAAATATTTATTACATTTAATTCACTTACAAATATATTTTTTCAAACATTATTTAAAGATGTTTCAGAGTAAATCGCCTAAGTTGTGCTCATTTCTTCGAGATAAATAAAGTATATTACAATTATTGTAATATCTTTGTCGAAGACATGAACACAGCTGAAGTTCATTTACTCTCACTCTCTGTCGTATATCTTCATTCTTTGTAAAAAATCTTCTATAACAGTTGAATGATAAAAGTTATCGTTTATATATCCAAGCATCTCTTTAATGATTGGATGATAATTTATTTTTTTTTAAATATAAAAGAAATTAATATGAATTACATAATAATAATGTATTACTAACTGATTGCATGCATTATTAATAAATGACCCCAACCAAGTGTGATGAACAGGGTTTACGAACGAATAAAGCAAAACGTTAATAGCACTCAGATTAATAAATAAATTTTAAAAAAATTTAGGTTAATAACAGTTCGTGACTGTATTATTAGTATTATTATTATTACTAATCAATATGTAACACATACACGTCTCTATATTATGCATATATGTGACTGATTTGTTGCATATTTCGAGTTGATTCTCTCACTGTCAAATTTTTCAGTGCATGTTTTATGACATTTAGCCATTGAAAATCATTGTCAACAATCCGAATATCAATCATATAATGTTGATAGAGAGCACCAAAAAAAACAACCAAAATAATAGCAATAATAATAATCACATTGTGCATGATCGATTCAATTCAGTGCAACAATTAACTGCATCATTTAGAAACAAACAAAAAAAGAAACACGCACTTTAATGAAGCACAGAAATGATGTTTAATTAATGTTAATCATGAAGTTGGTTTTTTGCTTTGTTGTTTGTTTTTCAGAATTATGACCAGAATATGATTATGTAATATGACTTACTTATATATGCATACAGAGTCGTATACTGGGTCATTTCATTTCGTTAACTGCTAATTTTAATCGAAATTATAATGTGATAGTGTTGATAATAATGCTGCTGATGCTGACACTTTCTTTCCATCATAAATTGTGTGTGTGTGTTTGTTTTTCTTTTTACTGAAAACGTGTCTTCTTCAACAATAGAAATGTATAATGTTCAATTAAGCGGTAACTGGTGTTTGTCTACGTGTCAAAGTTCGAAACTATCAATTTAAGTAGTATAATCAGTCTGCAAAACATTCAGATAGAAAAGTGATACTTGCTAGATTAAATTTATGTCACTAAAAAGTTAAGTAAAAACAAAACACCGAATAAACAGATTATGTTTAAAAGAAAGAGGAAATTATGAATCGTAATAAGGTTCGAATCCAAAGGTGTTAAGGTTATTAACTGACCAGGTTTTTCTGTGATAATTCACACAACTGTCAATCCGATAAACGTTCATAGGGCTACTGAAGGTGTATCTATCAGTTTAAAGAGTGGAGTTTCAGCTACTATATCTGGCGTACTACAACTAGTGCGTATTAGCATCCAAGTGATAGAAGCGGCCCTCATACTGTGTTAGTTGGCTGTTCATCAACTGTACGTAAACGCAAATTGGAGCCAGCTAAGGAGGCCCGTAGGGGAAAGGAGAAAATAGAGATATGCCATTGAAGCCTTATGTCCAACTCAGAACTTAAAGGAATAACAATAACACTTCTCTTCTAGGTCATCATATCGAATAAAGTTTTCCAATCTCAATCTTACTATCATCACCCTGTCATATTAAGATTAGTCTGCCGGACTCAAACTTTATCAAGTAAATTAGTTGAGTAATGTAACATTTGTCTCTTCCTTTGTTCAAATTTATCCCTTTAGTTCGATACACTTTTAAATTCATTTACAGTGCATCCATCAAATCCAGTAGCATCAAGAATAGCCTTAATTTTAAGTCATATTAAGTTTTATCATACTTTAAAGTGCACTTCATCATGAACATATAAACTGGATTTCACTTATCTGCACTTTACTAATTGGCTGTTAACTACATTCTCTAAAGTTTGAAAATGACTTTGTGATCTATTAGTTCATTGAGTTGAGCGGTGGAAAAACATACTTACCATTCACATTCGATAAAAGTATCTCTGACAAGTCATCAGTTGAATTTGAAGTACCCTTTTGTTTCAGAGTTTATCCAAGTCATTGATTTCTTTCCTTTTATCTAAGGCTGTTACTAAAAATTATTGTCCAATGTTTATGGTGAACAATTACTGGAAACAATTCGCCAAATATCATTTTACTTGGCTTAACGACCAAATAGCATACTCGACTTATAGACTTCAATCAGCATTTACGACAAGTTAGTTCTTAGGTTTGTCAGTGTTTTATTGACTTTCTGGTGAACAGATATTATTCAGAAGAACTAATGAAAATTAAAATGTGCGCTTGATAGGTGTTTTATCTTAGTTTATGATTATTTAATGCTATGCGGTGATGACCACACGAATGATGGGATCATGAAAGTTCAGGTTTGGAAACGAGAACGTTACCAGTTGGACAATGAACAAGATTATCATGAAACATGATATAAATCTGCTTTCAGTGTACACTGGATGATATTAACACTAGCCAATAGTTTCAACAGCTTTGTTTACATCTTCATATTAGTGATTAACACTGAGTTATGTGAGAGACTGTTACATTTGAGGTACACAATGTTGAATATAACGACAGATAATCACAAACAAAACTGGATCTCTGTGGTCTTACATTGCGAACTGATACAGATATATAATTGAGTCAGTGTATTCCAAAGCACTAGCAGAAACTCACTGTATTCACGTTTTAACCTGACGGTCTGCTATTTTGTGCGGTTGTTGATGAGCAAAGTAGACTGGTCTCATAAGAAAATGAAAAATCACTCGAGGTCTATTTTGTTTTTAATGGTTCTTTCATTCAGTGATGGCCTGTGACAAAATTAACTTTGAAACAAGCTATACTGCTTGCTGAAAACAATCAACAACAGTAATAATAATGTCTTTCGTCTGTCTAAAACAAACCAAAATAATAGAAATTGTTAGTGTTCTGTGGTTTGAAGATGCCAGTAATAGCTTTATACAAGTTCAAGTCACCTCATTAGAAAACTAAATCTGTGTAATGGAAAAGACATAATACGCTGTGATGATCAGCTAACAGAGCTACAAGTTGGATAAAAAAACAAGAGCGACAAATGTATGGGGACAATATGGACTCATTTTTATTTTCTTCACGGATTGTATTCATTTTCTTACAAGTTAAGCAATACATTGCAAACCTGACTGACAGAATTCAGTCTGCACCGAAGGAAGGACTAGACACATAACACTAGTTACTGAGCAATGTCCAGTCTAAAATATCCAATAAAGTCCTACAGGAGGTCAATCGCAAGCCTGAATAGCTCAGTGGCAGCGTCTCTGAATGAAGCAGTGGGCGATGCGAGCTCGAATCTCGGAAGGGACGTAAATTCCTTCGAGGTTGCAGATACGCCTTGCTGACTGGTGAGTGCTAGCTAGAGCGAAACCTAGGTCAGGCGGGGCTTCCTGTGGCCGATTACCTCCAACCACCTAATACCAACAATACCAAAATATATTCGTCAAATTGTTTTGTAGATAGTCAAGCTTTTTATCACTTGATAATTTAATTATTTATATCATTGAGGACTTATGGTTACTTGTGAATATGGTACAAAATATTCAAAACTGTTTTCGTAATATTTACATTTTGATATTGTTTACATTGTAAGAAATAGAAACATATCCATGAAATTATGAAAATGAACGTATATTATCCTACTGTTTGCTGTTCTTGCACTGTGTAAGCTTCTCATTAGAAAGAAATGCGTGTAGCTTTTAAAGATACAAGTGTTGGAGAAAAGATTAGAAAGAAGATAGTAGAGACTTTTTAAAGCTGCCATACTAGTCACATTTACTTGTGGGTATAAATAAGTGGTGAGAAAAGTTATTCACTTCACCTTAAGGTAACTATATTAGTCTATTTAAAGGAAATTTTTTCATCAATTGAAGTAACCAGGAAACCCATTCAAAACGACAGACTAATTAAAAGGTATTTCTTCTAAGTTTGGGACTATTCAGCTTTGCTAACAAATGAACTTAAGGAAGATTTAACTCAAGATGGTTAACATTTGAGGTGGATATATCAAAATTTAGCTACTTGTTTGGAATGTCAGAAAAAAATTTAGTTTCAGTATGTTACATGGTACAGTCACCATCTACTGGGACCTTTGAATATCTATTATCATACTTGATTTGATGAACCACATTCGTCAATATTTACTGATTAGAACTTCAGCAAATGCACATCGAATGTAGTTGGAAGTGTGCAGTCTTTTGATACAGTCGTTTTGAAGTTGCTTCAATAAATTCAGTCTTGAAAAGCAGTCTTTCCGCACATACATGCACCTTGTGTATTCACTTAAAATAAGCAGAAATTAATTGATGAAAACAGTGCAAACAATGAATTCGACATACACTCATTGAATATGAGGGTCTGTTGTCAACACATATCGAGCATTTCATTTCAATATAATTAGTCAGCGGGAAATACAAATTAACTTGAACAAATGATAACTAATACCGGCTGCACAAAAAGTGGCTCTCGTAATCCTGTCGTCTAGTGGACAAACCAAAAGCGTTTGAAACAACGGGTACTCGGTTCAGTTCTCAGTCGGAGCACCACCACTCACTGGGGCTGCAGATCCATCCAAATGACGGGTTCCAAATAAGACGAAATGCACATCCTGGATTCCACTGTTAACCACTATCAACCAAATAATAAAAACCCATAATAAGAATTTATAACTTCTGTGAATTGAAGATAAATATGCTGATAAAATTTAATTTACGTAGAATTTTTACAATTTTAGTTTTCGATACAGCATTCTTTAAAGCACCAGATAGATATAAATACATCTACCCTAAGAAGTTCACCACAAAACACATGGCCAAGAGAGAAGAAGATAATTCTATATCTGTTAACAAAAAGCTTATATATATCTGAAAGATGAAGTACTTAGGTTAGCAAACTCTTACTGTATCAATCAATTTAACTGCTTCTATGGAGTCAGCCACATCAGCGATAGATCTAGGAACCGTCAGAAATCCCATATTAGATCAATTCGTCCAAACTGGTCACAACGTCAGCAGTGAACAGTCTTTTCTTATCACCTAAGGGTTATCGAATAGATTATCAAAGTCCTCCAGATACTGAACAGTCCAGGCGTCAGATTCCATTGTAATCCGCTTAAATCAACAGGAGCTGTGTGTTCAAAGAATCATGTAAAAACCACTAATGCAACCCTGGGCTGCTGTAATATTATTGCTGTTATTACAGTTCCCTTTGGTTCCAGGTGGAACACAGGTCCGCCTGTGGTTGAAACCATGCTTCCAAGATAAGTGAAGGAAGTGATGTCTTTCAAATGTCTTCCATTGATAGTGATTAGTGCTTGTTGTTGTTGGTTGTTTATCTTCATCATCTCCATCTTCCCTATTTTCACTTGAAGTCTTGTCTTCAATGCCTACTTCCTCAGGTAGTTGGTTGCTTTCCGCCTGAAAGTCTTCGAGTTTGTGTGACATTCAACGGCATAAATCATCCACGCATGAAATCCTGATCTTCTAGATTCTTCTTATCGGTCCAGCGTATTCTTGTCTTCTTACTCCCCAGAGTCTTACACATAATCCAGTCTACCACAGTTAGTTACAACCTTATCTTACCCCTGTATTCAGTTCAAAAGCCTCGCTGAGTTTTCCGTTGTGGATCACCTGACACGTGACACTGTCATATAGCCAGCTGTTGAATGATATTGATAAAGATTTGGGAACTGCATGCCATAGTTTTGAAGTAGTTTCCAAATTACTTCTCTGTCAACGCTGTCGAAGGCCATTTCAAAGTTCATGAAACTTAAGTGACTGGCATTCTATGCTTTGTTCGACGATTTTGATGCGTTGAATTTCAATTTGATCAGCATGTGATTTGCCTTTCCTAAATCCGGTTTGTTTCGGCTAGTGGAGTTCTGCACCCAGTGCATTTTTTAATCTCTCCAGGATGTCGCGATTTATTATTCTGCTTGGCGTGGACAAGAACATTATCCCATACCAGTTCTAGCAGAGGCGTAAGTCCCCATTCTTAAGTAGCTCGAGAAGGTAGGCTTTCTTCCAATCAGCAGGTACCTTTCTCCCCTCCCAAACGTTTTGCAATAGTGGTGTGAGCATATCCACAGTGGTCTCTGGATCCGTTTTCTGTGCTTCAGGGGGAGTTCCATCTGGTCCTGCTGCCTTCCCGACTGGACTTCGGTAGCTTGATTGCATTTAAGATTTCTGCTTTTAATGGAGGATTAGTGTCCACTAGCAGTTCTACGCCAACTGCTGTTTGTGGTATTCCTGGGTGAATGGTAGGCGATGGTCTATCCAAGCTTCCTTTGAAGTGATCAGCCAGTTGCTTTTTTTTTGTCTCTCCTCCTTGGTAATCAGGTTCCCTTGAGCATCTTGTGTCGGTTTGATCTGTGTCAATCTCTTCCCAGATAGAGACCAGATTATCTGATATACTATCCTGAGGTCTCTTTTACCTGCGGCCTGCCTGCCTGTTCTGCCTCAGTTACCATCCAGTGTGTCATAGAATTGTCTTTTGTCTCTCCTAGCACTCCTCTTCACTTCTTTATTCAATGCAGTGTACACTGAACTCAGCCTCTCCTTCTGTTGCCCATCTTTGAATTGGTTCATCCTCTTTTTCACCATTCTCCTCTCCTCTATAGCTTCCAGGTATCTGTTGAGAGCCACTCCTTGGCTTATCTCTTCTTTCTTCCAAAAACGGTTGCACATGTTTCCCTGAACATCACCTTCGGAGAGCTCTAGTGTTCTTCCACACAGATTCCCTCAGTGATGTCTCTGACTTTGCTATGATGGCTGCAGTGAAGATATCTTTTGTAGTCGCATGTTGAACCTGAATTGTGATCTGTCTCCAGCTGTTCTCAAGTTTTTCGGCTTGACCTTAACTGTTACGTGAACTAGATGATGGTCTGAGCTCACATCTTCTCCCTTTCTCAAATTTTATCCATCAGGTTGCGTATCCATTTACCTGAGATTGAGGCAAAATCTATCTGGATTGTGGTGTGTCCATCACGCAAAATTCATGTTACTTTGTGTATATCCTTGTGCTTGTACATGGTACTTCCGATCAGGAAATCAATGAAAGCGCAGAAGTCTGAGAATAATTCCCCGTTCTCATTTATTTCTCCGAAAGCTTCTCTTCCTGTATTATCTGCTCCCAGTTTGGCATTCATATCGCCCATAAGGATTTTGAAGTCACCATTCGGTATGTTGTCCATTGCTGTTTGCAGTTGTCTATAGAAATCTTCCTTCTTCTCTTGTCCCGCATTGTTTGTGGCACTGGATAATTGTGACTTTCCTTCCTTTTGAGTTGAATCTTGCTGTCGTAATCCTGGGGGAGATTAGTTCCCACTGCATTAGGGCTTAGGCTGCCACTGGTGACATCATGATAGCCACTCACTCCCTCGGTGTACTCGTGGTTGTCGTCTGGGTGACCAGACAATTTTCATTGTCCACATCCATGCCATCCGCTCTCACAGGTTTCAATCACTTCTATACCGCATCTTCTCATTTCTTTGGCAACCTGAGAAACCTTCCCAGTTTCGTACATTTTACACACATTCCAAGTCTTAATGCTTATTTTTGGTTTCATCGAAAGTAGGCTTTCACCATTCCGTGTCATTCCGTCTCCCTGATTCCAGCGAAGAATATCTTTGTTTTTTTTAATTTTTGCTGCGCTCTGAAGTTTCTGTAGTGAATGTATTGATTTTCCGGTGTATGGCAGCTAGTGCTAATCCTAACCTTCCCTCTTTTACCGGGCATAGGAGCGGCTACAAAACTAGTGAACTAGTAAACTAGGCGAGGTTACTGGCCTTCTGTGAAACTTATAAATTCATAAATTCTGTATTACTTCCCTTAATTTATCTGATATTCATTTTAGCGTTATACTGATACATATCATCTCTTATAGATGCTTTTGAACTGTAATCTATCGATATTATTGACTCAGTGTAATTGTTGTGATCATGTAGCTGTAGAACCTTTTGAAGAAATTATCGAAAAGAATATTCTTTGTTCACTAATCAATCTTTTTAAATTTTTATTGGGTATCTTTAACTAATATCTTGTTCTATTTGAGGGGATTGACTAAAAAAGATTGAAGCTGGAATTTATATTGAGTTACAACTAGTATTTTGACTGAAGTGTGGCTCCTTTTCTATCCTTTTCAAACACTGTTCTATGATGCATGGTTATTGTTTGATCTTACCGTCTAAAAAGGAAATTACAGAGTACGATTAGGCAAATAATAGTATCTACTACTACTTCTACTGAATTCTTGGCATCTTTCCTTTGTTGTCGTAGAATCTATTTTCATATTGCATCGCTGCTGCACATACGCTTATTAGAAGACTTTAGTGTTTTTTTAGATGATCATTACCATATTCACAGGTCCATCCCAGTATTTTCTTTACTTTTTAGTCAACAGGGTTTTATTGTATTCATAACCTGAATAACAAGTAAAGGAGACTTTTTCATTATTTTATATGTAACTAGCAAAAGTATCTCCCAGTTAAATCTGATGTTTGCCTACAGAATACTACTGAGTTGATATTGCTAGCTGTAGGTCTTTAGTTGCTGTTTTTTTTTTCATGCGTTAATTCATCAGTTAGCCTCCGTGTGGATTCTCTAGGTATATTTATTATTTACAAAACTTAAGTATAGGTAGCGCATATAAATTCTGTTCTTAACTTACTAAAAGCTGTTATTTTGTGAGTAATATTCATACAGCTTTCATTTTCACATATCTTTGCTCGAATTATACAAAATAAAGATATTTAACATCTTTTTTAGCTCCTCTTTTAAGTCCCCTGAGTTCATCATTATAATATAATGCATGGAAATGGAGAGCAGAAAAATGTAATTTCCTCTCACAATTGTATTTTAGGCAAAGTTCAACAATAGCGTCCCAAGGGAAGAGAACGCACGAATTACCTTCAGCCGATTAATCATAAGAGTGAGTGACTTTTGCACAAAAATGACTTATATTTACAAGAAAATGCATGAAAACACATTAAACAGGGTATCTTTCTCTGACATGACTTAAAAATACGTCCTAGTTATAATGAGGAGTATCAGTTACTAAGTTAGACTAGTTTCAGTACATGCATTCACCGATGTGACTGAAGATGAACTGTTTCTGTGAGTCGTTTATCTCTCTTTTCCTGTTGTGCAGTCTTCCCCGAAAGCTCTCGGCTGAATTACTATGGTTTACAGTAAGAGGTTCGACGACTACTTACCAGGAAAATGTGGATAAAAAAGCAAATAAAAATAAATGACATCAACTTCAAATCTATCCCTAGTCGTAACCCAAAAACTAGTTCCGACCCTAACCCTAAACTTAATACTAGCCCTATCCTTAATCCTATCCCTAACTACAACCCTTATCCTAACCGTAATTCTAACCCTAATCCTAACCCTAATGAGCTATTAACACCTTCTCCAAATAGTACTTAAAAACGTGATCTGGGTGAAATTTGCTTCTTAGCTGATGAATAGCGCTGATATTTCAGTTATGATAATGACAGGTGCTGTTAGCCAAAGACTAGCATGCGTTCAAGGTCATTGGAACGTGCGCACTCCTGGGACGCTATTGTTTAACTTCCTCGTATTTCATAAATCAATTTAAATAAAATACGTGCATTAAAATCCTCCAGATTACTATTCTTATTTCAGTAGAGCTGCAATCATATTTCAGATACTGAAAGTATATATCATTTTACTTCAGAATGTGTTCTTTAATATCTCAGATTCAATCCAGTAACTCTGCTAACAATAAATGGTTGTTAAGGTAGTAATTGGAATCACCATTGTGTCATTGTACATATTTGCTCTGATTTGTGGCGGGAAATTTCGTTTATTCATAGTGCATTATTAAAAAGAAACACATTTGTCACAATTAATTTATTGGAACATTCCAAGTGTTATCTACTTTGAATTCCTATTGAAATGTTTGTTTTATTTTTTGTTTTTAATTTGAGATTGCTGTAACAATAGAGTTTATTGCTTATGGGATTGTTCATGGTTTGATTACAAGACTAGATGACATCAATTACAGTGCAATGTTTTCCTGTTGAATAGTTGACAGTATTGGACGGGAGTTCCGTAATTTGCTATACATATGGAATTCAGCCGAATTTATTACTTTTTGTATATTTGGTTTTGTTTCTAGGATGGAACCTGAAAAAAAACAACTAAAGAAATCATTTAATGTGATCGAAACATTAAACATCTACATCATTATCATTTGAAAGCTTATTGACTACTTAAATCTGAATGCAGCCGTGAGTAATCCAATTGAAATTCTTGTTATTCAAGTATTGGTTTGTAGGGATTTGATTGATTGGTTTCAGGATTTCTTCATGAGCTGACATCGGTTAGAGAACCATTGGAAAACCTGAAGGGAGTACTGGACAGCTGTTTCGTGAATTGGTAGAAGATGGGATTCATGGGCCATTGGGTTGGGTCCTAGGGGCCTAATGGTCTACGATCTCACCTGGTAACCAGAAGGACCTGGGTTTGAACCCTGGCGGTTGGTGGGTGCTGTTGGAGAGTTCCAAGCTAGGCTGACGAAACAGCTATTCAGTACTCCCTGGTGGTTTTCTAATGGTCATCTAAAAATTCTTGTCGTAGATACAAATCATATTGTTGAAATTAGGCGGAATCTCCTGATCAATGAGAGTTATTCCTAACCAACTGTGTTTTTTAGTAGTACAGCTTGTTATCTAATTAAAATTTTATTGCAGTGCTCCTTCTAATGTAAGCTTTGTTGTTATCACAGATGGACAATTTAAATCTCATCATTAATAACCGTGATCGGATTCGTAAATAATTTGTAAATCAATCCTTCTTTTTCAGATTTTTGTAATAAAATTTCCACCAGAGTGGATCTGTTGAACAGAACCTATTCCAAACTCATGTTCTGAAAAATCCACAATTCATCAAATTTGTGAATTGAACATACATTTTGCTCTCCAGCATATCATATATTGAAGAAATATCACAATGCCATACTTGCATATTATTGGTTTGTTGTGTTTTTTTCAACCAACACACTTATAACAAGTAAGTATGGCCACCTCTAAGTGTACTACAAGATTCCTTTTTGTTATGAATATTTACGCTGTTTGTTTTTCATACTTTGTGTTGCCATTCTTTAGAAATAAAGCAGCACTTCCACATCAGTTATATATATATATATATAACTTGTAAATAATACTGTCTCACTGTATGATATGTCTAATAAACTACATAGTGTTGATTTACGTATTACTTCTATGTCCATCTTCTACACAAATATTGCAGAAACTTGTCCTTGACTTTCCTCATCAGTACAACAATCATTAGTTGACAAGAAAACTAACATTTCAACTAAGAGTTCAGTATTTACACGAATTATTCAATTAATTTTGTAACAAATCTTGTAAGTTAATATTTCTAGTATTCTTATGAAGTTTATTCAGGATTGCTCAAATATAAACGTGAAACAAATTGATATCAAGTTGAGTTTGAGTTCTGTGCTTTTCACAGTCTCGATAGTGATGTAAACTGAAGGATGATAAATCATTGATATTAAAAACGTCTCTGAACTATACTGTTTCTTTTCTGAAAAACAAAACCTTTCGTTAGAATTAGAATAATGTATTTCTGGTTAAGAATTTGATGTTAAGATATCTGCTTGTAAGTGGCTAGATATTTAGTCATATGCTGAGGGTAGCAGAATAATCGCTGTGAAAATCCCTCCATTTACAATAATGACATTTATTTTTCGCTTAACCTGTATAACATTGTTCCAACGTTTTCACATCTCCTTTGGCATTAATCTTTATTATTTGTCTTCATGTTTGGCAGATCGCTAATCTTAATGCATCCCTTTGCTGCTGCGTTATGGTATTGGTAATAGATTGTTTTAAACCTGCGATTTTGTTTTGGGTGAATTCAAGGTTACTCTATTGAAGTGACCTGCTTGGCCTTCAACTGCCTGAGAAAAAAGTGTTTGTTCCGTTTGATTCTGGTAGACAGCATTTTGTTCCCACCTTGTTAAAAATATTCTTATTGATTCTCAGTTAATTTATAACTGTGGTCAACTAATTTTTTTGTTCAGTACGTATTTTGTACCTGAAAAACTCTTGAATTGTATTGTTCCAGATGACATTGCTGAGGTAGTTTTTTTTTAATTTTGATATTTTATTGTTGTTGAACCTCTACCTCAACTTTATAGACTTTGAGAAGGCCCTCGACAGCGTTGACCGCGAAGTAATTTGGAAACTACTCAAGTACTACGGCGTACCTCAAATATTCATCAACCTTATTCAACAGCTGTACGACAACGGCACATGTCAAGTCATCCACAATGGAAA
This sequence comes from Trichobilharzia szidati, assembly GCA_944472155.2. NCBI lineage: Eukaryota > Metazoa > Platyhelminthes > Trematoda > Strigeidida > Schistosomatidae > Trichobilharzia > Trichobilharzia szidati. Next base: position 72,222,994 of record OX235273.1, read on the forward strand.
ACTCAGTGAGGCGTTTGGAGCAAACACAGGAGTCAGACAAGGGTGCTTATTATCACCAATGATATTCCTAATTGTGGTGGACTGGATTATGCGTCAGACAGTGGGAAACGAGAAGACAGGGATATCCTGGACCGACATGAAGAATCTAGAAGACCTGGATTTCGCGTGTGGATGATTTATGTTTGATGTCACACAAAATCGAAGACTTACAAGCGAAAACTGACAAACTGGTCGAAGAAGCAGCAAAGACAGGACTCCAGGTGAACATAGACAAGACGGAGGTTATGAAAATAACCAACCAACAGCAACAACAACAGCATCAGCAACATCCAGCGCCAATCAGCATCAACGGGAGGGATTTGGAAGAGGTTACTTCATTCACTTATCTAGGGAGTATTGTCTCAACCACAGGAGGAACGCACGAGGATGTCAAATCGAGAATCGGGAAGGCATGAAACACATTCATCAACCTGAAACCAATCTGGAAATCTTCGTCACTCAGCATCAACAACAAAATTCGGATTTTCAATACAAACGTCAAGTCAGTCAGTTCTTCTATACGAATCAGAAACTTGGCGGGTCACCAAGAATATTTCCAACAGGTTTCAGACCTTTATCAACAGCTATCTTCGTTATATACTGAAGATCAGATGGCCGGAAAGAATCACCAACAAGAAACTATGGGGACGAACAAAACAAGAACCAATCACTCAACAAATATGCAGGAGAAAGTGGAGATGGATTGGATACTCGCTGAGGAGGCCGCTAGGTGACATCGCGCGTCAGGCCAATGCTCGAGTGGAATCCGAAAGGGAAGCGGCGATTGGGATGTCAGTGCAAGGGTGACATGGAGGAGATCGTGTGAAGAGGAGTTGAAACAGTATAGGCTAACATGGATGTAGGTGAAAAATACAGCAGAAGACAGAAGCAAGTGGAGACGTGCAGTTGAAGCCCTATTTTCCACTAGGAACTCAAGGGAACAATAATAATAATTGTTGTTGAACATCATACCACAGATTCTACCACTCAAATTTTCTTTTAGATTTTATGAGAACCCCTGATTGATTCGCACAAGTTTGCTGAACTATAGAGTGGAACGTATCGTCTGGTCCCTGAGTTTAGACAGAAATACTTGAGTTTTGGTCTTTATACTGAGAACTCTACTATTTTTGTAGTTTGAATAGAATTAGTCAACATTTTAAATTGGCGTGTCAATCAAGACTCGAATTTCCATCTCCTCTGTGATTTAGAGTCTGCGTGTAAATAGTAGTGCTACTAAAGATTAGTAATTAAATAATATTCATTCATATTGAATGACTCAAAAGGTATCAATAATAAATTACTTTGGTACATAAGTTTACACTGTCTTTTTATACAACATAATTTCTACTAAATAGACTCCCATGAGAAGTTTGACCCTGACTACAAACACAAGGGGATAGTATTTATTCATGAAAACGTGAACACTTATTCTGATGACTAAACATTCTTCTATTGTCATTCTTAATGATAACATGAAATATTCACGTATCTACTAGAAGATAGTATCCGTCATTTTTACTTATTTTTAATTCAGCTTTGATTCACCCGTTGATTGATTGGACCGAAATGTTTGGGCTCTGTTGAAATGAATTAAAAATAACTCATAACTGACACCCGTTGCACAAGAAATGTCTATCGTGGCCCAAGTGGTCAAGTATAGTGGATAACGCTTTAGTGTTTGAAATGGTGAGCACTGGGGTTCGAGACACAGTGGAAACACCATCAATGGCTGGGGTGTGCAGGTACATTGAGCTAACAAGTTCGAAAAAGGACGAAATACGTGTCTTGGATTCCACTGCTTGTCGATATCCACCAGATTACTTCTAGTATTCTTCATGTTTAGGCTAAATCATATGCCCAAATATTTAAACATAAAATGGAGCTCACTACATAGAGTTATATTCATTTTTAGAATTAAATTAAATGCACATTAAATCATTTGTTCCTTGAAGAAAAAAACAGAAGACAATATTAGATTTCTTATCTGTCTGACAAAAAATAACTAAAGAATGTTTCAATTAATTAGTTGATAAATATAGATAATATTTATAATATACAAGCCAAATAGTGTTAAATAAAGGTTTGAAAAGAAATGTGTTTACATTGAAGATTAAAACAAAGAAATTGAAATCATCTAGATCCTAAGTACTTCTGATTGAGTTTCATTAATTTGTTGTTGCTTGCTTTCTCGGGTTCTTTTGCTTCATCTTTGTCTAACAATGTTGACATGTAATAATCTTCACATTCTGAATGAACCTCATCAGAATTTTTCGCTTCATTTAAACTTGGCGATACAGATTCACTGTGTCGTGATCGTTGGGAACGTTTCCATTTCATACGTCTGTTTTGAAACCATATTTTCACCTGATAATGAAAGAATAATCAATGTAAGATGAATTATGTCATTGTCCAAATATTTAGTTGTATGTGACAAACTACTAGAATTATTTTGTAAGTAGCAAGTTAATTTTATACAACATTATTCGGCAGTAATATTAGCTGTTTAATTATCATATTACTTACTGCCTAAACTCACCAACTGATAAGAATAAGTTAGATTGGCTAAAAAGCACGATAGGTACATTTAATGTTATTCTTAGCTCATGAGTAGCAAAATACTCAGTTAACAGGCTCCCTTTGGTATTAGATGGTTGGAAGCAATCGGAAGGAAGCCTTCCAACTAGGTTTTGTGCTAGCTGGGACTCATCAACAGGGCGTATCTGCAACGTCGAAGGAACTCATGTCCCTTCTGAGATTCCAACTTGCATCACTCAGTGCTGCAGTTGGAGATTTTATCACTGAGCTATTCGGACTCGCGATTGACCTCCTGTAGGACTGTATTGGATGCTTTGATTGGATACTAGTAACTAGTTTGATATGTCTAGTCCTTTCTTTGATACAGACCGAAATCCATCAGTCAGATTTGCAATGTGGCCACCATGCTACGTGGCTTGCCATCACGGTGCACTCTGATAAAATTCAGTCTGTACCAAAGATAGAACTAGACACATTACACTAGTTACTGACTAGTGTACAATCAAAAATAATAGGCTCCCTTTTTAACAAAATTATTCAGGTGCTGTTCACTTGCTATAAAAAAATATTACCACTGCTTGAATGTAAAGAATAAAAAATTCAATTTTAACAGTGATTCAATAGATAACTATAAGTAAAGCAGTCTACAAATTACAATCGGATAAAAATTTGCGTAAACCTAGTTTGACTAGAAAAATGTGGTAATCATAAACAAGGGAAACACTGAGAATACTAGTAAGGTCGTACAAACCTGGTGTGCATATGAACCGGCTATAAACGCATACCTTGTTGCATATAAGAGTCATCATGCAATAAAAAACAAGTCACACAATCAAAAGATAAAATACCAAGTTAACAAAATGATCACTATCGATACAATAGAACATGAGGATAATAAATACTCTGTAAACAACTAATCATCTTGAAGTTCATCACGAGAGACAGTTTTTTTACATTCCTGAAGAATTCCTAAGGCTTACTTCATCTTGAAGTCAACAGTGAAGTTGTTTTTAGAAGGGCAGTGGCAGCTTCACATTTATACCACTCAGCTCAGAGAAAGCAACTACATCAAAATAGTATGAACTTATTCATTTGAAAGATACACCAGGGATCATTGAATTGAATTCGTAAAAAGCTGTTTAGTAGTGACAAATGCAGTCGTCTTGCCTCAGCTGATCTGTTTAAAATCTGTTGGTTAATCACGCAAATAGCGCTTCACTAATCACCGACTGATAATCAGTTAATGTACATTAATCAGTTCCTGGTAGCTCCAGTTGTGACATAGATAGTTTGGAAGTAATATTGTGGTGAGTGCTGTCTGTTAGTCAAAATTGGTAGACAGCAATTTACGTCAATGTTTATATCCCATATCTTGGTCATGAGAAAAAACAAGAACAAAGACTAAATCAACAAACAATAACAGCAGACTTTGCGTGGGCGGACACGATTCACATATATATGGTCTGACCTCCAAAGAAACGGCCACAACGAGGTGACAGCTTTAAGCGTGAAAACAGACAATCAGAAGACGCTGTTTCTCTGCTAATAATAAAGAATAATAATGAACATAAAAATATATAAGTATCTCTTGATTTCCTCAATAAACGATCTGTTTCCTGGTCATTGTCTTCTATCATTACAATATAACTAAGTTCAGAGATACTCATTAAAATTCTATAGACTGTATCAGCTTACTTAGAGTTTAAATGAAAAGAAAATAACTGAATGGAGGTGAATGCAATCTGGATAAAGATATGGCATGGTTAGAAGTGAATAAAAAGGAATTTTTGAGTAATGAATTCCCAAACGTACCACAGTCAACACAAAGCAGTTATCTAACTATGTAAGTATCTAGTGAACACCAAAGTATAGTCTTAAATGATAAATTGTCTCTTTTTAAGGAAATATTTGACCTTCATTCTTTATGAATCTATCCCAAAATCTGTTGATGATAGTGAAGGCAGCTTCTAATCCTACACGAGGTAGTCGAAATTAACTAGGTAATCTGCATACAAACCATGGAATATTTTCTGTATATTTTTGTGAAACTAGGTTATTAAAGGCTTGAAGATGTGTTTAGAAAACATATGTTGACTAGTGTGACACAACTTATTCTAAATACACTGGAGAATAAATAAAGGCGAATTAAGTTGGTGGCTTATCTTTCATAGATAGTGAAATGTTACTTCCAGTGGCTTAAAGGTCTACGAGCTCGCTATGTAACCAGAAGGTCCTGGGTTCAAACCCCGGCAAGTGCGTAATGGTGAAGAGTCCCAAACTAGGACGAAATACCTACTCAGTACTTCCAGGTTTTCCAACGGTTCTATGACTGATGTCAGCTTATGATGAAATTCTCCAACCAAATCTTACTTTCAGTTTGATTGCATGCTAAAAAATTTTCCATATGGACTGGTAAATGGTCGTTTAATACTTCTCGAGTAAGAGAATTATAAAATCATGAAAAACAGGATCATAGAAACTAGGAGACTATAAGATTCGATTGGCTAACACTAAAAAGCTCTGTGTACTGAAGTTTCAGCAAATATGGTGTTGTTACGAGGATGACATGGAGAAGATAATGTTAGGAAGAAATGAAAGGTTGTGATAGTGGAAAACCAAGTGTACTGTAAATGTGTCTATGAAACCCTATACTCTACTAGGAAAGCAACAAGAGAATAACGATTACCTGATTACCTTCACTCGCAGATCTTTATTACAATGATATTTTAGAATTATTTACGAAATCTGACGAAAAATTCTGGAGGTTTATGTTTCCCCAACTTGTGAATGCCAACAGCAATACACTGAAGAAAGTTTGAACTCTCAGTTTAAAAGATGTCAGCAATCTCAAACTGATAAATTCTTGGGTACCTTACTTTGTGTAACCTTACGTCTTAATAAGTGAATTTACTATAGTAACTTTTGCTGTAGTCATGATTTTTCGCGGTTTTTTGGAAATAATTTACACATTTGTGAAGTATAAACTTTTCTCTCTTGGTTAATATTGAAACAATATTGAAACTCAATATTAAGCAAAATGACTTCAGGTAAGATTGTGGATCAGTTTAATAAAAACCCATTGAAGTAGTTCACTTCGTTAATTGATCTCTACTTCTCTTCTTGATGTAATAGAACATTTTCGTCTACGACTGATTCTTCAGCTCTCTCCGTAAATTTCTTTGTGGTTATTGTCAGCCTTTTTGTAATTTCTTTTGTGTTTATGTTAATTCTGTCACCTTAAACAGATTGATAAAAGGTACACATATATTGAACATTAGACACTATGCCATCAACGTTTCTGGACGTTCGACTATTAAAGAAGACTGATGGGATTCCAAAAAGATCAATATATCGAAAGTCTACGTGGAACGGCCAGCTGGCAAACTTTTACAGTTTGGTACCCATCAGTCACAAGCGGAACCTGATAGTAACTCTGTGACTAGAATCCGAAGAAGCTGCAGCCTCAAATCAGTAGAAGAAGCGATCACTCTTTTGAGGAAGACACTACTTGAGAATGGCTATCCACCACGCTTTATAGGAAATTACATAAAGCCCAAAACCAACAATAACATCCCATCTCTGCGCTGAAAATGCTACACATGAATGTGGCGTTCAAAGACGACCTTCTGGCCGATATCCTAAAGAGAATAATATATAACGCCCTGAAAAGAATATTCTTTGCTGCCATATAACGACTGTTGTTCTCATGCTGCTAACTGTTCTTGAATAACTCCCAAGATAAACTATCTCATTTGAACACTTCTGTGTGTGTCTACCAATTTACTTACTCAAGTGGAGTGAGATATATAGATCGTTCGATGCGTATTTTATCTAAAGGAGTCGAAGAACATTATCCCACTCGGCTACGAAAAGGTAACAGTGGACCAATAAAGAGTGCTATATTTGAACATATATTCAACACTGGTGACTCAGAATGTAAGGAGAATTCATTCAAAGTCATCAGCAAAGTCAAAAGAAGCCTGCCAAAATCAGTAAGCTTCTGAATAATTTGCATTGCCGAGGCGTTGGCTATCCGGATAGAAAATCCTGAGTTAAGCACACAGGAGAAAATTCTCCACACCCTCCTTCCGTAACAGCACGGTATAATTTCAAGTGATCAAACCACTATATATATATATATATATACATATATATATATATATGTATATGGTTTTATATTCCCTAACCAGTCACTGGGAGTGTGATTTTGGTTTACATTTGACAACGCGAAATAGAATGTTCAAATATCCATATATTATTCTGTCTCTAATGCAGTGCTGAACTGTGGGAATATGTGAGAATAGTAATCCCTTGGAATACATTGTCCTTATCACACCACCACACTTCTACCACTGTTAATAATGCTTTTTCACATTTTTGATTTTTTGCATAATGACTTAGTGACATCTTTTTCTTAAGTAACCACTTATTTACTCTTTCTACCTATTACATAATATATTTTGGACACGTGTCTCCACGCCGTTTCATTGATATCCTGTTTTCTGAGTGTCTTTCATATTACACAGCCCTTGTCAATACTTAGCAATCTTCATCCCCATAGTCACATTCTGATTATTTATCACATTTTTGGAACATTTTGATGACTTTAACAATAACCCTAACGAATTTTTATTTTTGTTTGACAATCCTAATGTACAAACACACACATACACACACAAAATAATTATATATAAATGCGGTTGTACAGCTAAGTGAATGAATTCGCCGCCAGAAAGAGACTCTTCGCTGAACTGTTTGTTCTTATAATCAAGGTCATCAGCATGCAGTCGCCAACCAGTCAAATTCCTCATTTGTACAGATGCAGAATAATTATACTAGTTTTCTATAGTTGAGTTGTAACCGTTAGTTTTGTTTTTACGAGTTGATCACGGATTGATATCAGTTAGAGAACCATTGAAGACCAGCCACAGGGAGTACTGGAATCATCGGCAGAACACACCCACTGGAGTTCGAACCCAGGACCTACTGGTTACAAGGCAAGCTCGTTTACCATTCAGCCACTGGAACCCAATTCAGTGGTCCATGAATTCTAACTTCTACCAATTCGTGATTTAGCGCGACCCCAACCAACTCGTATAAACAAAACTAACCGTCACAAATCAACTATAGAAAATTAATCTGATGCTCGCTAGTGACTTGCTACAGGACGGAGTTTCCTGGAGTTCTAGTGAGAAGTCGTGACCAGTGAGGCCCATCCAGATGCCACGTGTGAGGATGGATGTCCCACCGACGACATTTATTGGGGTCGCGCTTAATCACGAATTGGTAGAAGTTAGAATTCATGGACCACTGATTTGGGTTCCAATGGCTGAATGGTAAACGAGCTTGCCTTGTTACCAGTAGGTCCTGGGTTCGAACTCCAGTGGGTGTGTTCTGCAGATGATTCCCAGAAAACCAGGATGAAACAGCTGTCCAGTACTCCCTGTGGCTGGTTTTCAATGATTCTCTAAATGATATCAATCCTTGATGAGCTCGTGAAAATTATACTAGTGCTACTTAGACAATTTGTTTTCTCTGTAGCACAAACTTCTGAGTGTTACTGGGTAAAATTTTAATGTCTTTTTTCATAAAAGTAGGCTTAATGAAAGCTAAGGAAAATTCAAAATTTTCATCATTCAAAAACAAAGGATATGTGCGTGTCAAAGTTTTATCTTTCAAAAAACCTTTGAAATCAGGATTCAGGGCATCATAAACATTAACTTTTACAAGAAACATGAAGCAAAGTCACAATTTCTATGAGTATTTGGATTATAAGCTTCAATTAAAGAAGAACTTAATTTGTGCAAGTCAGAAATTCTTTCACATGGACACTCACCACACACACATTGCTCAAACACTCCTGTGGCTGATACTATCTAATTCTTATTGAATAAGGTAAGCAATAACTAGAGTGTATAATACAACCATGAATTAGATAGTTGGAGGCAATCGGCCACAGGAAGACTTGGAAAAAGGTTTCGTGCACTCACCAGTCACCAAGGCGTATCTACAACCTTAAAGGAACTCATGTTCTTACAAAGATTCGAACCCGTGTCATCCAGTGCTGAAGTCAGAGACGTTACCACTGAGCTACTCGGATTCACTGGTGACCGGCACTAGTAACTATTGTCCAATCAAAACAACCATGTATTATAAACATTCACATTATCTATTCCTATTTCAGTTTTACAGTAGATCACATTGTTTACTCACGCTTCAAAGCGATCATTTACATTAGGAATTATACCCTGAATTTACGCTTATTATTTTATGCCCCTAACATTCAAACATGTTTAAAAGACTCATGTATTATTTCCTGCATTACAAATTCTCAGTCTTCATTGAACTGACAGGTCACACTGTATAAGGTGTCTACGCAGTATACACCTAATTATGAACCAGGTTTTTAATAAAAGAATGCATTATCAGGAATCAAGGAAACATTGATGAAAAAGCCAACTTACTTGTGTTTCTGTTAATCCCAGAGATGTAGCCACTTCGAATCGTTTAGGTCTTGACAGATATTTATTTGTTACAAATTGCTGTTCAAGTTCCAATAACTGTTGACTGGTGAATGCAGTTCTTGGTCTACGTGTTTTACCAATTAAAAAGTTGGATGACAATCCAAAAGAAATAGCTGAATAATAATTTAAGACAATAGGTAAAAACAAAACCAAATTTAATTCTGTTTTTTCCTGCTATTTTTAACAAGAAAATTTATTTTAAAATGATCAGCAACAGGAAATGTTCAGTTGGTTGAGTTCACTTGGTAACTTTGATTTAAAAGCTTGGCTGTTTACTAAATGTCCTGTCTGTAATAACTGGATACACTCGATTTTTATAAAAGATCATTTGTACCATTAAATATTACAAACAAGGATTTTATTGAGCGAGGAAACATTTTTTCTTACAAAGACTTCATTTTCAAGATATACGTACCTTCATATTTAATTGATTTACGGGGAAAATTTGAATTTGTTGAAAGACCTGAGCTGTTAATGTGTCCAGCTCATAAGTGATAGCACTGTCATAATAGTTACTCAGTGACTAATGGGTTTTAATGATTGATAATTTCTTCACGCTTTGAAGTTCTACTTCCCTCTCACACCAGTTTAAGATATTATCGACTGTGTAGGGAATCTCTACAACTGTGAGTCAAAGAGAGCCCTGTAGTAAAATGATTTATGTACTATGGGAATTTGAGAAAGAATAAAAAATATTGTGGTGCATTAGACTGTGAATGAAATAATAAGCATTCGTCTTTCACTTACTAATTGAAACTGAGATAAATAATTGTACATACTGACTTCTAATTCAACTTCTAAGATGTTGTTTAAAAGTAACACCAATATTATTTATTCATTATTTTGTAACATAGTCACTTAGCTACAAATGCGTTTTAAGATTTGTAAGCTACAGCACAATAAAATGACATGGCTAATTTTCATTGCATATGATACATAATAAAAATAAAGCTTTATTTCAGACAATATGCGAACAAATGGTGTAAACACTTTCAGTGTATTTAGTCCCAAAATACTTTCCTCTTCATACAGGATTTACATGTAAATTAATAGTCTCAATTATACCTTCATTTTGTTGGAAGCTAGTTGAATCAGCTCACAAGTTCATGTATAGGTCACCTGCTATAACTGGACAATTAAAACAATGATAGACACAGATGTAATTAAGCCTTTTGTTGGAAAGCAATTTCGGTAGCCCAGTGATTGAGATAGGCCGCCTACGAATTTAATCTTGTTTTAAGGTATTTTCACTTAAGCGATTGACATAGGCATAATGAAACACACAGTCATTTGAATTATTTTTAAGCCTAATCTAATTCTTCAGTTTCATGATCAGCTTTCTTTATATTAGCAAGATGGAAATTTAATCCTTTGAAGATTTTTAGTTATTTTTGTTAATTACTTGTGAGTAGTGTAACTAGTCTTCGTAAATATATACGGAAGGCAAATATGAATAATTAGTAAATTCATATATCAAATACCAATCGTCATCTTCAGTAGCCACTGATAATAATCCAGTGGCTGACATCAGAATACTAATGGGAGACATGAACGCCAAACTGGGATCAGGCAACACAGGAAAAGAACTCATTATCGGCGGAGAAGCAACTGGAGAACTCATCGCAAACTTCTGTGACTTCAATGAGCTAGTGATTGATGGCAGTGTTTACAAACACAAGGATATTCACAAGGCTACATGGGTGTCACCAGACGGGCGAACCAAAACCAAAACTGACTTCATCTAAATACTGCTCAAGGAAGTGGAGACGCAGCCTACTGCGCACAAAAGTAAGGAGACGATCAGATTTTGGCTCAGGCCACTATCTCGTACAAGGGACAATCCAAATCAAATTAAAAACCTTCAAAGAAACAGGAGCTAGGGAAGACAGATGACAATATTGTGAAGCTATGGCAAGTAAAGTAGAATAAGTTGCAGGCAAAGGAGACCTCATAATACTCTACCAAACAACTGGGGTAGAGATCAACACAAATTAAGCCAATGAAGGATGACAGTGGAAAGTCACTCACCAAAGAAGTGGAGCAAGGGAAACACTGGGCTGAACACTTCAAAAGACTCCTAAATTGACTGTCACCTACGACGCACCCGATAATACCAACAACGGAAGCGCAACTACCAGTGGATACCAACCCTCCAACGAAAGCATAAATCCTGAAGGCAGTCAAGATGCTAAAAATTGGAAAAGCATCAGGACCAGACAGAAACCCCACAGGAGTATTAAAAATAGACCCAGAGACATCAGTGGACCTGATGATATCACTACTGGAGAAGGTGTGGAAACAGGGGAAGGTGCCTGCGGATCGGAAGAAAGGCTACCTATTCAAACTGTCAAAGAAAGGAGACTTAAGTCAATGCAAGAACTGGCGCGGTATTATGCTCCTGTCCATCACAAGCAAAATACTAAACCGCATCATCCTGGAGAGGATCAAACAAGCCCTGGATGAAAAACTTCAGCCGAAACAGGCTGGATCCAGGAGCAACAAATCATGCATCGATCAAATCGCAACACTACGGATCATAATTAAACAGGGGTTGGAATGTCAGTCAGCTCTCTACCTCACTCAACTTCATTGACTTTGAAAAGGCCTTCGACAGCGTCAGTCGAGAGGTGATTTGGAGATCACTTCTCTACTATGGGATGCCACCAACAATTATGCGCCTCATCCAACAGCTGTACGACAATGCTGAGTGCCAAGTAATCCACAACGGGAAACTTACGGAATCCTTTGAAGTGAAGACAGGAGTAAGAAAGGCTGGCTGGCTGCCTACTATCGCCACTGATTTTCCTGATTGCAGTAGATTGGATAATGCGACAGAGAGCGGGCAATGAGGAAACAGGCATAAAATGGGCCCTAACGAAAAACTTGGAGGATCTGGACTTCGCCGATGATATATGTCTGATTTCCCACAAACTGGAAGACATGCAAGTGAAAAGCAACAAGTTGGCAGAAGAGCCATCCACAGAAGATAGGATTTCAGGTGAACATAGAGAAAACAGAGGTGATGAAGATTCCTGGCCAACAGCAACAGCAACGTACAACAATCAGCATCAATGGGAGAATTCTGAAAGAAGCAAACTCCCTTACCTACCTACCTGGGAAGCATCGTTTCAACTACACGCGAACGGAACTAATGAGGATATCAAAGGGAGGATTGGGAAAGCAAGGTAAGCTTTCATTTCTCTCAAGTCATATATATATATATATATATTTCACATAAATTAAACATTTACATGATTAACATACCGTTTGTACAGGCATGATCATATTCAACAAGTACAATTTGAAATGGAACACCGTTTTTTGACATCAAAAATTGGAAAAATGGAAAAAAAACCTCTAGAAACTTTGTTAGAATAGATTACAATATACTGGTTCAAGTCTAATTTATAGTCTATAATATACTTATAGTCAGTTAAATTCATGCGGGAATTACGAAATGTTGCGTTAATGGAAGGTAAGAAGAGAGGTGATTAACATGTGCTAGAGTACGACATACAGGATACAGGCCTTGTGATCATTGTCATTTTGTCAATTAATAAGGGTTCAAATATTTAAAAAAAAACAACTCCACAATAGAGGGTAAGTACAGCATTATTTTGGTAATAACAGATACAAGGGACCAACTTTGCGATGACAAACAGTACTCAGAATGGAATTTCTTCCGTTGTTCGTTGTGTCTGCCAACAACATTCTGAATAACGCTCAAGTAATAAAAACGTAGAAAGCAGCATTACTGTTCATTTGCAGTGCATCAATGCAATACCTTCGAGAAGGAAGAAGAAAACAGAAAGTCTGTGTGGAGATCAGCAGCACTCAGCACGAAAATTCAGATCCGGGTTTTCAACCCTAAATTGAAGTCAGTGCTACTATACGGATGAGAGACTTGGCGCCGCGTTACAAAGGCCACTTCGAACAAACTACAGACCTTCATCAACAGCTGTCTTCTCTGAATACTACTCAAGATCAGATGGCCGGCCAGAAAAGATGAGCAACAGGGATCTCTGGCGATGAGCGAACCAACCCAGCATGAGCCGACTGCGCAACAAATCTGCAGGAAGAAATGGAGGCGGATTGGCCATACTCTGAGAAAACAAACCATAAAGTGACATCACACCCGAATAGGAAGTTGCGATTTAGTAGTCAGAACGAGGGTGACATGGAGGAGGTCATGCGAAGAGGAGATGAAAGTGTGTGAGCAGACGTGGAGGCAGTTGGAAAGGTTGGCGGAGAACTGAACGCATAGGGCTGAAGCCCTATGTCCCACTAAGAAATAACACAGACAATAATATAACAATACAATATATTTAATACTGCTTTTTTTAAGGAAAATCAGTACCGACATTTTTCACGAACTTTGAATGATTGGCAGCCTAATTAACATCCTAATTCACTCCATCATCAGAATAGATGGCAACCTTTATGATACTGATATTGTTATTTTAAATGTTACAGAAAAAGGAACCGAAATCTTCTTTCTTTAGGCACATAATTCGAATGCGCAGATAAAAATTATGCGAAAAGGATGTAAAAACTTTACAGACAGAAGGAAATAGAATAAATTTTGTAGAAATAAAACTCAGTATTTATATATATAACGTCCAACAAAATAATAATGAATATCAATTACTTTTTCTTAGTAAATTGCATCATAAGATTACATTTTCATAGCTGTCTAGAAAGCAGCAATGATTTCTTTCAAAATGTTGTGGGGGTGAGTGGGGTGGAAGTGGAAATGAAGGACTAAATCTGTCTGCCAAAGGAAACGTGGACACAATAACAGTAAAAGATAGAAGCAAGGGGAAGAAAGGAAAAAGGTTTCCGAATAGTGTAGGCAGATTTAATCTCCTTTGTTCGACTTGAGTATAATGATACACTGAAGTGTACACACAAACATGAACAATGAGTAGATTGGTAAATGAAAGAACTTAAAGTATCCATCCATCTTATCTGGTTACTTATTGGTTTTATTAATTTTGAATTAAAAGACAAAAATAATACTGTCTATTTATGTATATAAACACATTGAGTACAATTAAATTTATATTTAAAAATTAAGAGAATATAAATTGCCTAAAATCTGAATTTTCTGCGTATATGTGTGTATATTCCTGTCTGTGGTGAGATTTCATTTTGAAATGAGAAAATATCGGGCGAAAAACAGTTAGGCATAAAATAAAAAGAAATATCTCATTTGTTTAAATTATGAGTGTTCAATGTATCAATCTGTATTATTACAATTGTGATAACAGCATGCAATGAAACTAGAAAATTGGTTTAAATTGGTTTGTAAATAGGTCAGAAAAAATTACAGAAATAAAAGAGAGCACTTATTTTACCTTTATTTTTACAATATGAATCACATTGCTTTCATGTAAACTGTTAATTAATAGTTTTAGGTGTAAGAAATTTTAAGTTTTTATTTCAGTAGCTTTAACGAAGCTGTTTGAATACTTGTTGCGCTTGTTGTATTTGAATTTATGAAAGTGATATTTCGCATGAATATTCATTCGTCTGTGAAGTGTATACCGATTTGTGATGCACATATATCAGCATAAATTTCCTCTTCATAAACAAATTACTCTGCCACATAGGGATCAATCAGGCGAGTTGATTCACTTGTGGCATTTTCTATCAACCATTTAAAGAAGTTGTAACTTAACTGAATATATTTTACTCTCATTCGTGATATACTACTCATTCGGAAAAGCAGTATATATACATATTTATTCTATTGAGTTAAAGTATATTTTCCTCCGAAAAGTTTCAATTTATATATACTCTAATAATTAAACTTAAGCTCTATAATTCGTTTACTGTACAGATGCCTGACTTGATACATCTGAAGAAGTGAAAGACCTTTCAAGTTAACTGCATTTGAAATATAATGCAATTAGTGTATAATTTAGTGTAAATACACTGTAAAAATACAGGTCTACCCATGATAGTCATTTTTCTATTAGAACTGCCTTATGAAAATGTCCATCAATGAAAAATACGTAAATATAGTCACAAGTTTAATCCCCAAAAACACTGATACACTTCGTAGTACATGCATAAAATCTTGAGGATATATTTATGTAATGTGAAATGAGTTGAATTTCACCTAAGATTAATAATAGGATACATTTAATATTGTCGTCGGTGGCATAGCGGTAGAATGCTCGGGTTCAGTATCCGGCTGACGCACTCCTTTACCTTGCTAAGCCAGTAATAACACTGGTAAAGAGGGAAGGCTGGGCATGAAGCTAGCAACTCCATCTCGTAAAAATAAACACCATTGCCACAGAAACTTCAAGCCTGTAGCTTGAAGCCCTATGCTCTACTGGGAATGTAAAGGAATAAAAAAATATTTAAAGAAAATACATTTAGCGATGTTCTTGATAACTTGATGTTTTCAGATTTATTCAAAATCACCTAGTTGAAGAATACTATCATTTGAAATCTTTCAGTTTTATGCTATTCTAATTCTACTTAAAGCCGGTGTCTTCATTTGATTTTTTTTCCTAATTTTCTCCTTCAGAATAGTGCTGGTATGTGAATCTCTTTCTGTCTGCATCTCAACTTCTAGAAGATAGCTTTTTCTCTTATCTTCTATTTTTTTGTTTCTCAGAATATTTGTTAACTTATAATTTACAATTTAAATATCTTCTTTTATTGTCATGATTACTCAATGAGTTGTACTTTACACTACTTTATATATATTCTTTTAACCAATATTTCTTTGATTTGGTCATCTGTGAGAACTTGGACTAATGTAATATGTTGTATAAGTGTACGAAAATGATGAAGTCGAATCTAAATCGTATCATTTTCACGAAACTGTAATCTTCATACGCCAAACTAGCATTAATGTTAGTTGAGCACCAGTTTACTACAAAACTACACACTTTTGCATAACTTCCTTTTTCCTCATTCAACTTGATTAAAGTTTAGTTAAGCGGACTTAACTAGACAGCTATTTTGAGAATGAACAAAACAACTGTTTATGGTTGGTCAACTTCAAGGAAAGAGGAGATTTTGATGAAAGAGGTTATATCGAGATAAGTCTGACAAGTGAACTTGTTAATGCAGTCCATAGAACAATGTAGTGTAATCAAAAACAGATCTTCAGCAGATTTTAGCAAAAAGAGGGTGACAATTACTTTTTTGTTTAGACTTCAGTTATAATTCCTGTGATACATATTCTTATTAGCCTAAAGAAGCATTCGACTTCCTTATTCTTTAAACAGTGGTTCTCTAACTGATATCAGACCGTGGTCAGACTTGAAAAACAAATTAAATCCCTACAAATCAACTCTTAAAAAATCAACCTAATGCTCGCTAGTGACTGGCTACAGGATAGAGCTTCCTGGAGTTCTAGTAAAAAGTCGTGACCAGTGGAGTCCATCCAGTCGGGAGTGAGGACAACTGCTCGCCACCGGTGACATTGGCTGATGGTCGTGCTAAAATCATGAATTGGTAGATTTCGAATTCATGGGCCATTGAGTCGGGTCCAAGTGGCTGAATGGTCTACGAGTTTTCTTTGTAACTGGAAGGTTCTGGGTTCGAAACCAGGTGAGTGAATACTGTCAATGAATCCCAAACTGGTGGGACGAAACAGCTGTTCAGTACTCCCCGGTTTTCAATGGTTCTCTAACTTATTTCAATCCATGGTCACACTTGGAAAACAAATCAACTCCTGAAAAATAAATAAAAGCAATTTCTGACAACACTTAAACTGAAGTAATTTTCATTGGAGGTAAATGAATGGTTTTCCATAAAATTTCTAGTTAAAAATGTAAACATTGTAGGGTTCTGAAGATAAATCTTTTTTTAATTATTTAACCTTTCAGCAGGATTGTCTTTTTCCGAATTTCACATGACCTTCACGTCTTCACTGCGTTACTTTTCTATCTCTCATCTGTGAAATCAGCGTATAAGACATGAAAGGAAAATGTCACATTCAATTTCGTTCTGTCACTGAAAGATTTCGGGAATCTATCCAAAGACACAGATGACGAAGAAAACTGTACTATTGTTATAGCCTAGAGACAATGTTCCACTGGAACTATATTGTGTAAGACTTATGCAAATTAGTTCATATGAATGATATCCATTTTTCAAATTGCAAGCTGAAAATTCAGTCTACTTTCTTATCCTATTCCTAGTGAGAGTTATCAATGACACAAATGACCAGCAGTGTTTGATACAGCTTCAGATTTACAAAGGAATGTTACTTTCATGCAACTGTCTTGTAATGTCTTTATAATACGTGCTGAAAAGCAATAAGTCTTTGTCAAAAGGCAGTGTATTACAATGACTAGATTTTTTCTAGACTACTTATGAATTTTTCAGTTATAGCTTGATTCCACACAGTATTTCGGTACAGGTATGGAATTTTCAGCATGTGATATCTGTAGTCTACATTTTGCAGGCCAACCATTGATATCAGGTGTGCGTCGGCCGGGGATCGAAACCCGGACCATGTGCATGGTCGGCGAGCATCTGAACCGCCGTATCACCGACGCGCTGACGGAATCCATAATTTTTAATTGAGATTGATTCATTTTGACAAATTGAAACAAGTTGTATCAGCAAAACCATCCTCCAAGGCTACAAAGATTTTTTCATTATCTCTCAATGATAACTATACATATAAATCACAATATTTTATATAATCTGCCTTAGTCGCATCATTAGTCCTAAAAAAGGGAGACATGTTGCATAAGCTATTATGTAGTGTCTTCTTATGATTCTAGTGTTTGTCCATTTAGAGGTTGAGAAAAAGGTTTCGATTTTATTAACCTTTTAACCTTAGATTCCACTGCATCGTAGTAACCAGAATCTGTAGTACAACAAAGCAAGAAATATATCTTTTTTGTGGCCCTCAACATGCTTAGTTATTGACTCACTTAGTCAGTTACATACTAAATCCATTTCTACACATCCACAGACCGAAGTTTCTTCCGCTCTGTCTACTAGTAGTTTTCGTACAGACTTCATATTTGAACAGTGTAAGGCAAAAACACTCTACCAAGGGGAGGTGTGACCAAAACAATCTACATACATTGAAATCAAGGATAAAATCTGGTTTGATTTCAATCTTAAATGATGTTCATAAATCCTTCGAGCACTATGGCAGCTGTACTATCAAAACACAATGATGCATGTTATTTTGTAATGAATTGTCTTTTCTTGGTTTTGGAACACGAAACAACTCTTGAACTCATTCAGATATGCGGATACTGACTAATATCTCATAAACATTACAATTTGATACCCTGAACAACAGGAATTGTTGCTGTATCTCAGCCAGAGGAAAAAATACCTGCCAAGAACTAAAAAATTATCTGTTGCAATTAAACAACAAGATATTGGACACTTATTACTGACTAGTGTCCAATCAAAAATATCCAATACAGTCCTACAGGAGGTCAATCGCCAATGAGTCCGAATAGCTCAATGGTGACTTCTCTGACTGCAGAACTGGGTGACACGGGTTGAAGGTCACAACGTTGCGGATACGCCTTGGTGATGAGTCCAACTAGCACGAAACCTCTTTCCAAGGCTTCCTGCCGATAGCCTCCAACCATCTAAACATCAAGATGTTGAGTAAACTGGATTGCCTAGGGTTTACGGTAGAATGAAACACTATATAATCCCTTTTAATTTTAATTTATCGGATATATCACACAACGAAACAATACTATTTGCTGGATGATGTTTCAAACACAATCTTTCGTTCACTTGATGTGGTATATCCAACAAACAAATTAATATGGAATTAAGTAATATCATAGGGTTCAAGTTTTACACTCATATTAGCGAATATTATGAAAGATGCTATATACTACTGATTGTTTGATATGAGTAGTTGGATATCACTCACTTCAACCATTTGTGCCTAATAACCAGATCCAAATTGTCTAGACACCGTTAGAGGACTACTGTAGAATAGGTAGTACTGGAAAGCTGTTTCATTCTATCTTTGAACTGTTAAGTTTTCGCTGGTTCTCTAACTGATGTCAGCTCGTGATCTAACTTGAAACCAATAAAATCCCTGTAAACCAACACTTGAAAACTTATATTTTTATCTACACATAAGGAAAATTACAACTAAATTCAAAGAAATAAATCTACTCAAGAAGTTTTGTGTGTAAATGCATTTCATGCCTAATTAAGATCACCCTGATTATTCAGCCTACGTATCATTGTAATGGTCTAAAGCTCACCTTGTAACCAGAAGGTTCTGGGTTCGAACCTCAATAGGTACGTATCGCTGAAGAGTCCCAAACTGGGACGAAACAGCTATCCAGTACTCCCAGGTTTTCCAATGGTCCTCTAACCGATGTCAGCTCATGATGAAATCCTGTAACCAATCAAATCCTTGCCAAACTATACTTGAATATCATTTTAACTATTAACCATCAGTATCTGCTATGTTTTTTTCGAGTGAATAACAGATGTAAGTAGACATGGCAGATTCCAGTAGATTCTTAAATCATTAGGAAGATTGAAGTCATTCAAAAGTGAAGCAACCAAAATTGTTGTCTTGATTCAAATGAGATTCGTAACAGCAAGCGGATTCTCAAATGCATCATATTCATCTGAGATGTCAAATCAAAAGTACAGACCTACATACTATTTACGAACTTGTGAAGGACAAGTTCTTGACTTCAGACAGAAAACACATTAAACTAATATTGAATATAAGAAGAATTTAGACCTAGTTAGTATTCTGTAACGGTCAAACAAGGATCATAGAATAAAGACAAAATAAATGAAATCTACTATAAAATATCTCAGTCAGATAATTTTCCTAAGATTGAACAACCTAACTAAATCTATCTGACACACTTTTCATAAAAAGATAATTGTTAATGACAGTCAATCCAAATAAAAGAAAGAAAGGTCTCAGCAAAATGGTGAGTTTGTCAACAAATTAAATTGAAATGATAGTACATGAATTCTTATGAGGAATGGAATATACTCATCTCTTGTAGATGTAAGTTAAACATGATAACTCTTACTTTGTTGAATGTTGTGGTGAAAGGTACTTATACATATATAATATATTATATATATTTCAATGGACAATAGTCGGTAACTAATATAATGGTGCAGACTGAATTTTATCAGAGTTCACCGTGATGTCAATCCACCTAGCGTGGTGGCCACATTGCGAACTTGACACATAGAATTCAGTCTGTACCAAAGATAGGACTAGACACATTACACTAGTTACTGACTAGTGTCCAATCAAAAATATCCAATACAGTCCTACAGGAGATCATTCGCGAGCCCGAATGGCTCAGTGGAAACGTCTCTGACTGCAGGCCCACTGGGTGACGCTGGTTCGAATCTCAGAAGGGATATGAGTTCCTTCAAGGTTGCAGATACGCCTTGCTGATGAGTGCCAACTAGCACGAAACCTATGTCCAAGGCTTCCTGCTGATTGCATCCAACCATATATATACATATATATATGCCACTGGAAATCTCACTAAAATTCCTCCGCACTCTAACATTCGAAATCATTGAAAGTAATGAAATTTATGAAAGAACACCATGAGAAATGTATATTCCTTTCGTATATATGAAGATTATCTATTGTCAAACATATAAGAGAGGTTTACTGTGTACACAACAACTACAATTTTAAACCAAATAGTTTCAAATTTACAGCCTTTTAAACTACTTATAGTTATCACACATACTGTTAAACCATGAACATTCAGAATAATCCTAAAATTCTGATTCACTTATAGTTTTAGGCATTTGAACAACCTAGCCACACGTATGATATCTTCAACTATTCAAGTTTTAAGAATAATTTAGATACCAAGTATTATTTCTAACAGTTTAGTAGCTATTTGTGTTCAAACCAAGTTCATTTTTAACAATTTGAAAATATTTGGGCATTGGGTATTATATAATATCCATTATTATAAAAGTTTTTGTATTTCCCAATAAATGAAAAACAAAACGATAGCTGATTAAAAAAGAAACATATCCATCAGGATTTTGAATAACTAAACGATTCTTAGTTAACTAGAAATTACTAATCTGATAGAATTTATGCCGAAAATTATTCAAAAACCGAACTGCCAATTACAAAATGATTTAATCTGAGAAAAACCTTTCCCACATTTTAGTAGTAAACACCCCTTAAATTAGTTGGACCTGAAAATAAAGTTGCTCTATGTACTTATTTTTGTCTATTCCACAAAATCAAGTTGACTACCTTCAGATTCTCTGAGTCAGCAGGCTGCTGTTGCTGACTCACTAAATTGCAATCCTTTTTTCCATGATTTTACATTCAAGTATTGGTTTTGTAGGGATTTTGTTTGATTGGATGGAGGATTTCATCATGAGCTGAAATCATTTAGAGAACCACTGGAAAACCAGCTGGGAGTACTGGACATCTGTTTCGTCCTAGTTTGAGACTCTTCATAAGTACACACCTACCGCCAGGGTTCGAACCTTGGACCTTCTGGTTACAACGCTGCTGAGCTCGTAGACCATTGAGCCACTGGGACCCGATCCAATGGTCCTTGAATCCTAACTTCTGCCAATTCACGACATAGCGCGACCATTTCACAATGTCTTCTTCGATGAGTTACTGCCTCATCTTCAACCTGCTGTACCCTAATGGTCACGGTTTCCCACTAGAACCCCAGGTTAACTGCCTGAATAGGGCCAGTCACTAGTGAGCATCAGATTAATTTTCAAGTATTGGTTTTGTAGGGATTTTGTTTGATTGGATTCGAAATCTCAAAATTCCATAACTCTCCACAAATCCGCTTACTTAATGTGTGAATAATTTACACATCACTGAGCTATCGAAAAAAGAAATTAAATTATGCCTAATTAAAAATTCACCTAACTCTTTTTCTTTTACTCTTTATTTTTTCCCCATTCTTATCAAAAATAAATAAATAAATAACCTCTCCTTATATATTTATTTATAATATGATTAACGAACTGTTCATTACTTCTTATTTCACTGGTATTATTTAAATTAAGTCATAAACGAAATTAAATGAATCTTTATTTACATTTTCTCCTCTGTTTCCTTCTATTCTGCTAAGAATTTTCTGTAGCCCTAAACACTGTGGACAAATCTGTCAACTAAATAAGTCCAGTGATTAGTTATATCATTCTAATATTTTATTGAAACACGAAAATACATTTTCCGTTATTTTGTTTGTTAGTTAGTTTGTTCGTTTGTGTTTAATTTACCTTCAGGCATAACTACCTTCTTTTTTCCGTGTATACCCCGAGAAGTTGTCGAAGAAAGTTCATTTATGCAGATGTGCATGTTTGTTATGTATACATTGGAATGACCACCACCAAACGAAAGTAAATTGTATCTACCAATTCAGCTGCGCTCGTCGTGGAGCGAGTTATATGAGCTGTTGCTCTAGGAACTTGATTTTTCGTGCTCACTCGGGAACATCTACCAGTATGATTAAGGAAAAGGTGTAGTAAAAACCATCAACAGTTCGATATTAGACCATTTGGTCCAAACCAGACACAAAGCCAGTATTGAAGAATCCTTCTCTATCATCTACCGGGTACCAA
Source organism: Trichobilharzia szidati (assembly GCA_944472155.2). Taxonomy (NCBI): domain Eukaryota; kingdom Metazoa; phylum Platyhelminthes; class Trematoda; order Strigeidida; family Schistosomatidae; genus Trichobilharzia; species Trichobilharzia szidati. The sequence goes on from OX235273.1 coordinate 72,245,679, forward strand.
ATAAATTGCCAAAAACATCGAGGTAGCGCATACTCCATAAAACAATCAGTGCTTTGTGTTCAAAAGAAGCAAGTCCAACCATTTCCACTGCCATGGCCTCCTCAGTGGAGACTATTAATTAAAGAGTTTGTATTATTATCTTTCCTAATTTGCCTTTTTTGATATTCAGTGTATTCTCATGGTGATGCTACTGAATTGTAGTCTGTTCATATTACTGATTCGATGTTGTTTAAATACTGATGTTGTTAATAACACTAATTCATTCACTATTATGTATATATAACTGTAAAACCTGATGATGAAGTTATCGAAAAGAGTATTCTTTGTTCAGTAACCATTCTTTTGAAAATTGATACTTGCACACAAAAATATAATCCAAATTAAAAACCAGTGATCAAAAAATTGAAATTTTTCCAAAATGCACTAGTGTAATCGTTATACATAACTATAACTGATGATGTTAGTTATACACCTATGGCATTTTAGTAAATACGTATCGCAGTGCAAATGATCAGCGTTTACCTATTTCCCGACAGATTTTGTTGTAAACCAGCATTAAGTATATGATCATCGGAGCACAAAGGACACTAAAGCTCTGTAGCTCTCTTCTGAAATAACGAAGAAAATTTCACAACTCAGATGGATGTTTCTCCTCTTCTGTTCTCTCTCAGATAAGTACTGATGATGTTGTCAAGATGCATAAAGAAAACTTTACAATTAAACCATGAAACTCAGAAACCACAACTAATTCAGAAACATAGGATCCATGGACGTCACAATTTGACAGAAACATACAACAATTAAGTTATTGCATCGGAATCCCATATCCTGTTATTTTTAATCTCTACCAGTTCACATTAAAGTGCCATTTAAAATTTGAGCCTATTTCAAGTTACTTTTTGAAAGTATTTTATCACTGAAAATATTTAAAACTCAGATTGTTTTAATAAACTATTTTATAATATTAAAATGATATGAATACCGTTAATGCTTGATTAACAATTATACGACCTATTCACCATTTATCATTCTGATGAAGTTAGTTAATGATTAGAGCAGAAAGAGTAAACAGGAGGTTGATGGTATGATATGATGAAATGGTTGTTAGATGATTAATTAAACTTACTGCATACAAACATAAACGATGCATATGCTGTTGGTTCTTGTATCATATTAGAGATAATGAGATAAACTTTCATGACTGTTAATTCAGCCAACTAACTATACTAAATTCATGCACATACACACATATGAACAAATATAATGAAAAGAGTAAACAAACTTGATGAGTATAATATTTTTTAGGTTGGGGGGAGTTTTTGAAATTTATTAAATTAACAGTAAAAGACAGGGAAAACAAAAATTATCTAAGTCACAAAATTTCAACTCGTTTACTTGGATAACATCTTCACCAATTGGAGACAGTGAATAATATCTGATGTGTAGTAGTGAAAAACTTTAGATTTCCACCCTAATTTCTCATTTGGAAAAACAGATTTATCTAAAATATAGCTAATTAACTCAAATTCGATAGGGGAAGAGAAATATTTTGAGCAGGGGAAGATAATTGACAAAAAAGGATTGAATTCCTCTTAAGAGGGTGTAGGAAAATGTTGATAGTAATAGTAAAAGAAGAAGAAGAAGGATGAGGAGGAGAAGAAGTTGAATAAGATTGATTATTATTGTCAACCTAAATTCTTTTTAATCCAACAACTTGATTATCTTTCAACAAACCGCCGTAGGAATTGAATAAATGATTAAAACAAAATATATACATGATTGCATCGTAGAAGAATTTTTCTGCCATTTATTTATTCATTTAATCAATGTTAGTTAGCACTTTTGTGATTTTTTTCGTGGTCATTTGTTTAAATTGGAATTTTTCTCCTCAAATTCTTTCAATTAGTGAGTTATTTTACTTTATTTTTTTCTGAAAAGTTGAATTATGCAGAAATGAGAGTAAAGAGTCTTAATTGAAAATTGTTTGAATTAATCAGATGAATTATTCTGTTTACTTACTGCCAATTTGCTTTTTTTGAAAAAATTGCCATCTTTTCTTTTTCTCCCTATTATTAGACAGATTTCTGCTTGAAATAAGACAGTGCTGATTTTTCCTATGAATGAAATTGTATTCAGATTTCCAGGGTAAACAATATTGGTGACAGTATATATACATATTCCTTTACTGAAAAAGGAAAACAGTTGACTAACTAAAGTGTTGGCTCATTATTAGTGCAGTTTAATGCCCCCAGTTTTACTACTGATGGTTTGTTTTTATATTAGACGCTAAAAAACTAGTAAAATCGACGAGTCCATGCACCAACATACTTAATTTTGTCATGTAAAGTTGATCTCTGATATATTTCCTGTCAGAGGTCACAGACACTGAGTGACAACCAGTGCGACTGTCTAGTTCTGAGTCTTCAGGGCAGTCATTTGTTTAATTTAGCTATAGAGCAAAGTAACGGGACAATGCTGTTCACTATGGTTAAATTAGGGTTAATTTTCGATGTTAGACACCAGTTACAAGAAGCAGTGATTTTTCTGTTTGAATATTTTATCGTAAGCCTACACATAATTTTGGTGAAATATCCCTTAAGCGATATGCAGAAATTGGTTAGAAACATGCTTCTTGAATGTCATTGTTGTGATTATCGGATTAATTGCAATACTATGGTGCAACTAGCTAACTATTAGGTCGATGCCCACTGATCTTTCACTCGCACTGGTTGAGAGTGTAGCAAAGTGATCACTGCTCATAGGAGACTATGTAACCGGAACAGTCTCCTACTAAACTGGTAACAGAATACGCATCAACTATTTGTCAGTGCATATATCACGAATCCTTTCCTTTTAAAGTTGATAACTGTCATTTATATAGAATAATCTGAACCGCGTAACTTAAGTATAGAATATCTAACACATAACAAATCAACAACTTAGGGTAATTCTGAAAATCACTAAGCAGCCAGTGAATTTTTACTAATTGATGTGAGGTTGTATTTCTGTTCCCTTTAATAGCCATACTGGTAGAAACAGACACTGGAAATAGGCAATTATACAATTAATTCTTGATGCTTTCATCATCTAGATTCAAAATCCATTTTCCACATATAAATGAAAAATCAAAATAGCCGCACTGACATCTCATGCAGTTTCTAGTCAGTAGGCCATTCCAGGTAGTTATTATGTGAATGTTTCTGAACTACAGCATTTAAGGCATTTGCAATCACTCATAACTCATTACAGTAATAGCTCTTTTAGCCGATTTGTAATTCATGGGATTTGTGGAAGAACAACTGAAAAATACTTTAAAGCATGTCTCTGATTATAGTGTCAGCCTGAGCTTAAAGCTGTGAGTACTTTCAAAAACACATCTGTTTGAAGAATTTAACTATTTTTCTTCATTTTGAGTTCCGTATGGAACACAGAGCTGCAGGTTCTAAGCCTTGAACTTTGAGATTGCTAGCCTCGCGACTAGCCTCCTTTCTTTTTTGGGCTTACCACAGGCCAGGTGAGGTTTGGGAGTATATCGGCCGGGAATTGAAACCTTGAAACAAATGTGTGACATGCAAGCATTCTACTCTTGAATCACCGTCGCACAGAATTTGACTTTGGGTGGTTCTAAATACTTTAAACTATTCATTTTTCAAGATCATTCTTATTCAACTGATATAAACGTGTTGTTTAAATAAACAGAATAACCTGAAAAGAATATTCGACATCATTTAATAACCAGTACTACATTCTTTTAAATAAACAGCATTTACTGAATCTATAAATTTCTGTGGGAGTCGTCAGCTGAACACTCCAGAAACATGATTATTTGCACTACTTTCTAAGATTAACAGGGTCATGGTGACAGCAAGCAAGCATCAATTTCCACAAGTGCATAATCTATAAGAAGTGAGTGGTAATTTGTTGACACAATTGAGTAGGGAATAATATTTACTGAAGTCCATTAACACATGTAAAATACAGTTACCATAGTAAAAAATAATGAAAATTATGAACAGCTAGATTTTAAAATGTTGAAATTATTGAATATTAAGCTTATAAACTAGTATAAATAATCATTTTTGTAGAGTACTTAGCTGATGGGTTTTACTGTAATTAATGAGTTCATGGAAGAATGTAATTGTTTTTTTCCACAATTGTTGCTTGTCTTAAATGTACAACGGGAAGGCAGTGTTATTGGTTATAAACTGAGGTTTTTGTATATTATGTTATGCATAATGTTAAAGCTGCAATAACTTCGTATTTTATCAGTCAGTCTTCATACTTATCGAAGTTATAGTATCAGTTTTGCTAACTGACCCATATATCTGTTGACATTATTATTATTATTACCAAACTATGTTAAAATCTAGTCCCAAACTGTCTTGACAAAATATGTTATATAGTCATTATAACTACCACACAGGATGAGATTTCTTTTCTATTTCCATTGATAAAGATTACTGACAAAGTCATGCACTACAGATATAAAGGTACTATATATGAATAAATTTAGGTTGTGAGAAAGTTTCGATATAAATTAAAGTATTAATAGTTTTAAAAATTTAATTTAATTTTAGATTTTCCCGTGGATTGATTGGACCGAAGTGCTCGGTCTCAGGTTGACATGTCGGCTTCTTGTGCAGATGCTTCGACGATGTCTGGGCGTGTAATTGAAATTTAATTGACCCGTTGCACAAGAAGTTTCTCTCGCGGCCCAAGTGGTCTAGTGGATAACGCTTTGGCGTTTGAAACTATGGGCACTGGGTTTAAGCCTCGGTGGGAACATCGTCACTCACTGGGGAATGCAGATACACCCAGACGACAAGTCCCGAATAGGACGAAATGTGCATCCTAGATTCCACTGCTAGTCACCATCCACCAATTAAGTTTTGAATATTCTTCTTTTACTCAACTTTATCAGATGTTCTTTTATCGCTGAATAAGATCACTCCATTTTTACTACAAAGATTTTAAATACATTTAAATTATCAACAGTTAATTTGTAGGAATTTCACTTGATTTTTAAGTTTGCTCACGGACTGATATCACTTAGACTAATATTGAGAACCAGGAAGTACTGGACAGCTGTTGTTTCATCCTAGTTTGGGAAACATCGGCAGTACGCACTCATTGGTGTTCGAACCCAGGATCTTCCGGTTACAAAGCAAACTCATTTAACATGTCATGATTACCACATGGTAAACATAGAAGCAGTTTAGACTGTAAGTCACAGTTGATCGTACAGTACAACAACTCAGCCGTATCACACGATAGTTTGGGAAACTTTATTTGGTATTCGAAGGTAGAAAGTAAATATTGAGATGCACTGGTGTTCAGTAATAAGGAATGTCCGCAATCATCCGTTCTTAGAGCATGCGAATCCTTATTATTGAATCCTAAATGGCATATACCAAATGCATTGCAACTTTACGCCACTGAGTTACTGTCAGAAACATTTCGAATACATTTTGACAACTATCCTTAAAACGAAAGTGTAGCAATGTTTGATGTGTGCGGTCTACCATAGACTGACTTGCTTCTATACCTAAATTATTTCCATTGTTATTTTGTTACTATGGTAATAATTCTTTGTCTGTTTCATTTTTACATTCATCCACTTGTCATTTTTTTTACTTCTTCTGTACCTCTACATATTTATCATTTAGTCAGTATTTCAATATATATATGTATATAAATATTCGTTTAGGTATATTTTTATTTACCATATTGTATAAAATATGCACTCATTTAATTCAAACTTTTCGTCAAACCTTTTTTAATTTTTAAATTGTCTGTTAAGGTCAAATTGGTTAAGTAACCTTGGTGTTTACTTGATATAAGCATATAAATAATACACACACACACACATCCAGGAATGATTAGAAATGCATGCTGTAAAAAAACGAATTCGGCTCTTTTATATTTTACATATGAAAATGTATTTTTGATGAGAACTTCAGGATATGTAAAATCTCTGTAAGTAAATTTATTTTTAAAAAAGGAGGGATAAGGTGAATTTTAAAATAGATTGGATAATTTCAAATAAAAAAAAAAAACTTGTCAAGTCAATTGAGGTGACTGAAATTTAACGGTCATCATCAAAATCATCATCAACATCGTCATTATCATAATTGTTGTAGTCATGCTTAATCATGCATGTAATTAACAGTGATTTCTTGAGATGAAACAATGAAATGCAACCTGCACACATGAGTGTAGAATTCAATTGGAATGAACATCTATCAAAACACCTTGAAAATGTGTATGTGTGCATGCAAATACACACAAAGGAGTATTTTTTTTTACTTCATTTAATTGAATACTGTTCCTGCTTTCACAATTGTGTTCAATAACGAATTCAGTGTTTAATACATTTTTAATTAATCACTCTATTAGCGTCTTATACTACGGTAGTTACAAAAGAGAGAAAGAAAATTAGCAAGAAGAAGACTGGAAAGTAAGACTAGTGAGGACAATGAAAATTTCATGAATAAATGATTTAGTGAAAAATGGAGACAAACACAACAAAAAATCCACTGAAAAATAAAAGTGAAAAAAGGGGGGGTGAATTGCTCTCTTCAGTTTTGTACTTCCAATGACCTTATTTTTAAAATACACTTAATTATTATTCTACTAAAAAAAACGAGAGAATTGTTATTGAATATTTTATTGCGCAATGTTTATTTATTGTTAGTTTGTTGTTGTTGTTGTTGTTGTGAGATTTCTATTTCTCGATTCATTTGTTTTAATAACTTAGTGATGATCAGTAGTCACCGCTGTAAAATTAATTAAGTTCAGAGAGAAAATAAACAGTTTTCTAGAGATCATTACTGAATGTGAAAATAAAACTTCACTTAAGGCTCTTGGCGCGTCATAAAGAGCATCTCAAACAAACTACAGACCTTCATTAACAGTTGTCTTCGCTCAATACTCAAGATCAGATGGCCAAAAAAGATCAGCAACAGAGATCTCTGGGAGCGAACCAACCAGGAACCGATTGTGAAACAAATAGGCAGGAAGAAATGGAGATGGATTGGCCATACTCTGAGGAAACCATCAAGTGACATCACTAGACAAGCCCTCGAGTGGAACCCGAAAGGGAAGTGGCGAGTTGGTCGTCGAAGGGTGACTTGGAGGAGGTCACGTGAAGAGGAGATGAAAGCGTGTGGGCAGACTTGGAGCCATGTGAAAACTCTAGCAGAGAACCGAACGCAATGGAGACGCACGGCTGAAGCCCTATGTTCCTCTAGGAATTAAAGGAAACAATAATAATAATACGGCGAAGATTCAAACCTATCTGATTGTCTGACTACTGAAGTGCTAGAAACAGTTGTCAGATGGATCACAATTTCACTTGATTTGCCTAGGATTTTACTTGAGTTTCTTATATCTGGATGTCTTCAGCTTTTGTCAATCACTATCATAATAACTAACGAGCCAGTTCATCTTCTCTTACTCAACACACTGAATTGAGTCAGAGACAATACAAATGCTTCAAATAAACATATGTTGTTTTTGGATGTAGAATCCTTATTCGTGAACGTTCCATTGACAGAAACCATATGTTTTATATTCAAACGTACTGAGGATAACAAGTTGAATGTAGGAACAACCACTACATATTTGAAAGAAATGCTTTTGAGATGTAGACTGAAGGTACAATTTACTTCCAATGAAACAATCTACAGACAAAAAGATGGTATTGTGATGAGCCCTCCTTTGAGTCCTCTCCTTGCAGAATGTTTTATGGCCAGTCTAGAAAATGGTCAGTTGAAGTCAACAATCGAACGTTTTCAAATAGGTAAAAGGTATGTAGATGACATCTTTATTATTTGTAATCATGATTATAATTTGAGTAATATATTAAATACATTTAACGGTTGCCATCCAATGATAAAATTCACCCTCGATATGGAGAACGAGTCTAGCATCCATTTCCTCAATGTGAACTTTTCAAGGAGGACCGATGGAACTCTGAAGAGATCAATTTGTCGAAAGCTGTCATGGAATGCTCAACTGAAAAATTTCTACCGCTGGTTACTCATTGGTCGAAAGTGAAACCTGATCCAGCCACTTGTCACTCACATTCGGTGGAAGAACACTATCCTGCGTAGTTACGAAGAGATGGAAAAGGAGCTATAAGAAGCGCAAGCATTGAACAACTGGTCTATATTGATCACCCTATCTCTACAGCGTCATCCTTTAAAATCACCTAGGAGGCGAAATAGAATTTGCCCGAATCATTATGTATCCGACTCATCTGCATTACTGAAACTTTTGCCATCGAAACAGAAAAGCCAGATATCTGTATACAGAAAAATTTGTTTCAACCTCTCTAGCTTTCATGGGTTTAATCCCTAGATGCAAAAGCATCGTAATCCCCATTGACATCGTGGCTCTATTTATTTTTTGTTTTGTTTATTCAGTTTGTATATCCTTCGCTTATTACGTTATTAATATTTTCACATTGAATTGTCCCCGGTATTATTCCACTCATCCCACTTGTCATTTTAAGTCAATCTTTTTTTGAAACGTTAAATTCTATGTTAACAAACTTTACAGAATGTTACGTAACGTTTCTATTTTATTTGCTTACTAATCCTATAATTTTACACCTCCTTCCAACATCTATACATCCTATGAATTGTTCTAAATATGACACCTGCTCTTGTGGAGAAAGATATATCGGTCGTAGCCAGAGGATGGCTTCCACACGGATACGAGAACATATTAAAGTATGGTTTTACAAAGGAGAAAGGAAGTGTGTGTGAAGCTCTATTCTAGAACACCTGATCGACTCCTGTCACTCTACCAACCCTAACCATGATTTTAAGATCATCTACCGAATCCATGCTAACTTGCCGCGTTTTCTTCGCTATAGACTTCTGAAGACAACGGAAGCCTTGGCCATTCATGAATTTAAGCCAGACCTTTGTGTACAAAAGAAGAAGTATGTACAATCCCCACTTCAGCCTTGACCGTAGTGGGATAGACACTTATTTTTACTTCTTTTTTTAACTTAGTTAATCTACGTACCTTTCCCTCATTGCTACTATTATTACTATTCTCACTTTGAGTTGTTTCCGCCTGTTCCACTTGTCATCCTAAATCCAAAATTATTATTTTTTGTTTTTACAATATTGAATTCTATCTTATCAAATTTCACACCTTGTTATGTAACATTTTATATTCGCCTACTAATCCTATAGTTAAGCATCCCTTTCCAACGTCTATACATTATTCTGTATATGACACTAATTGTTTTAAAACTTGATATTTAACTATGATTATAATCACAAATATTTTAAATGCATTTCATACTTTTATTACTTCATGTATTCACACCTTTGATCCAATTCCCGCGCCGGATATAATTTCTTTAAAACCATATATATACACGATTGTACACCCTGCTAATAAATTTGCTGAATCCTTTAGTTTGATTTTCTACAATAAGATAACTTAAATCAAGCAAAATTATTTCAGTGTAATTTGGGTTCCTCTAGCTTTCTTCAAAGAGGTATTCTAGTGAATAAATCTGCTTTTGAATGTATGAATTTGCACCAGTGAATATCATTTCTGAGCTGTGTAATTTCGAGTTCTACTCAGAAACTGCATTACACTGAAGTATTGAATAGATGAAATTATTATCTCACAATAATTATTCGTGAAACTGGTTCATTTTTGTAGTAAAGAACTATCTGACTTAAGGAAACTACTCAAATTCCCATAAAATTAACGCTTTCAATCTTAACATTAATTGATAAGGAAGTTGTATCCTTGTGTCAAACATTTTATATCAAGTGTTGGTTTGCAGGGATTTGATTGGTTACAGGTTTGGTCACGATTTGATATCAGCTAGAGAAATCGTAACCAGCGGTGTCCACCAAGTCAGGTAAAAGATCAGTCACTCGCCTATAAAGTTGGCTGGCATTTGAGCAATATGTGTCCTGAAATGGCAGGAGTTAAAATTCATGGGCCTTTGGAACGCGTCCCAGTGTCTGGACGTTCTATTAACTTGTCTTGTAACCAGAAGGTCATGGGTTCGAACACCATTGATACGTACTGCCTATGAGTCGCGAACTAGGACGAAACACCTGTCCAGTACTCTCAGGTTTTCCAATAGTTCTCTAACTGGTGTCTACTCATGACCAAACGTGTAAACACTTTATAGGCGAACGTCAGCTTAGTGCTAAGTAATATGAAACTTTGAAATTCATTACGATTAGCCGAATGTAAATAATAATTAAACCTTCAGCAATCAGACGTGTACAAACACTTTTCACTAAATTCAGGTGTGATAGAAATTAAAAGTTAAAAGTCATTAAAAAGCCATTCACTTCCTATCTGTCGCACAAGTGACGACTCTTGTGGCCCACTAACCAACTGATTATGATTTGGCAATTGAAACCATGGGTGTTGGATTCAAGTCCCAGAGGAGGAGAGTCACTCACTGAGAGAATTGGCATTTGTAACTGGTGAGTGTCAAATGAGAGGAAACAGGCGTTCATGATTTAAGTGTATTGAGGCTGTTTGAGAGTGTACTCTTCTAATATGCCATACTGTTTGTTTAGTTAATACTGTTTTCTGGTGATGAGTAGTTGACAATGGAGTCTATTCTTCTTTTATAAATTCAAATGTTGATATTAAGCGAATGTTTATAATTTTTTTACCTTTATAAAAACTGGTAGCCAGTTCATATTGACATGTCATACTCAAATACTTAGATTGTTTTTTATATGAAAACTATTCAGTTTTTTTCAGATAACATTGAATGCTTATTTCCAGAAGTATTATTAGTTGTTAATTATGAAACCAAAATAAAGATCAAACACGTTATTTTTTGTTGTTGTTTATTTTGGGAAATAGATTAACTCTAGGATAAATTTCACTGAAAACTGATACCACAGTTGAAACTGAAGACGACTGTATATCAGTTTCTACTTTTATCAACTACCTAAGACGAAGTGCCTTATGAATAGGTCTGATAGTAAGTATGTCATCATTTATCCACTTCATTAAATTTCACTGACATACAATTTCTAGTTACTCTTGCTTTGAGCAAGAGTATAACCAACGTCTAATGTCTTTTAAGTAATGGTTTTGTAGGGATTTTGTTTGGTTGGTTGGAAGATTTCATCATGAGTTGACATCATGGTTCTCTAACTATGCTATTCAGGCAGTTACCTAGGGTTCTAGTGGGAAGCCGTGACCAGTAGGGCACAGCAGGTTGAAGGTGAGGCAGTATTTCATTGAAGAAGACATTGCGAAGCGGTTGCGCTGTGCCATAAATTGGAAGAAGTTGGAATTCATAGGCCGTTGGACTGGTTCCTAGTGGCAGAGTTATCTACGAGCGCAGTGGCCTTGTAACCAAAAGGTCCTAGGTTTGAACTCGGACGGTAACTTAATTTAATTTTTAATTACAGCTTGATGCCACACCGTATTTTCAGTACAAGTATGGAATTTTCAGCATGGATATCGGTAGCCCAAATTTTGCTGGCCGACCATAGATATCAGGTGTGAGTCGGCAGGGGATCGAACCCCGGACCATGTGCATGGTCGGCGAGAGTCCTAACCACCGACGCACTGATGAAGAGTCCCAAACTAGGAAGAAACAGCTATCCAGTACTCGCAGGTTTTCCAATGGTGCTCTAGCCGATGTCAGTTCATGATGAAATCCTTCAACTAGTGTCTTTTATAGTATTCTTTATACATGTCTAGAATTCCTCAATATGATCGAAAGAATCTGAATTCAGTGTCCTGCAAGGTGATAGGTGTATGGTGCTAAAGAGCCTCGAGGTGAAGAAGCAAAACAGACATCTAATTCTTACTTGTTTTTGTTTTCTATTACACTCTATCTGATTTCAATTTATGATGACATCAACTTTGAAGGGTTAAATGATTATCTTGATGAAATCTGCTGTTAACAATTTATCAAAGTATCAACAAATGAACAAAATTATCTTCATCATTCCTTCCATCCTTCAAAAAAAGAAGGTTATTAGTGGCATTAAACGATACTTGACATATCACTGTGTACTTATAAATAGCCTTTCAGAGTTGATTGGTATGAAATGCTTATGCTATACATTTTAGGAGACTACTACAAGCTATTCGTTCACTTAAACAATTACTAGAAGCATAAAATCTCCTGAATCTTTATTTTTTAAGTCATATATTTTCAACTAAACTATTGAGTTTACTTGAGAAGTATTTAAGGCTACTCTGGAATTGTTGATTAGAATTTGACTAATATATAATTTCCTCCATTTAGGCTCGTTTTAATCTTTGTTGCACGTAAGGTATTCAGATGTGTAAACCATATATCCTGTAATCACAAACATAATACTTTTCTTTTTACGAGTTTGACCACGGATTGATATCAGTTAGAGAACCATTGAAAACCAGGGAGCACTGCCAGACATTTGTTTTATGCCAGTTTGGGAATCATCATCGGTACGCACTCACTGCCAGGGTTCGAACCCAGGACCTTCCGGTTATATGGCCAGCAAGCTCGTATACCATTTAGCCACTGGGACTCGATTCAATGGCCCATGAATTCTAATACTTTTCTGTTTGTACCTAACTGTAGAGAAAGCAAGTAAATGCGATAATACGTATAATAATGAAAGCATAAATTTAAGGTTTGATTACTAGTATAGTAAAATATATCTGCTATAAATTACGTGAATTGTACTCAAAAGAAATCCAGAATATCTTCGTGTGGCTTGCGTTCAATTATTTTAATTGCATACTTAGTACAGTATGAGCAAGTCGGGGTGCATCACACAAACTAGTAATACAACATTACATAGGGAGCAAAGACAAAGAGTGAAAAGGAAGTAACAGAACAATTAAACACTTTACCCTAAAATCACTTTTCTAGAAGTAAACATAACATGGAAATTAGCATTTGACTGAAACTGAGTTTCATTCTCTGGCTTAGAATGTTTCAAATAATCAGGTCACCTGGTCACTTAGAACATTTCCAAAGGGTCTTAATAGCTTCATCGAATTTAAACACATTATTACTACTAATTTTGGATCGGTCGTACATAAAATTGCTGAGATTATGTAAGAAAATGTAAACAGGTTTTATTTTATAATCTTGACACCAAACTTCTGTATGGTTGAGTCAGTGTCTTCAAACTTTCTATGGAATTAACCCAATTTAAGGTAAGAACAGTTTCACACAGTTTCATTACTTCTAAGCTAATAGCCCTAAATGTATGAATATAATGATTAATCTGTCAATTTTGATTGGTTGGAGTTTTGAGGCTTGAGGACAAATAATCGCCAAAGACACTGGCTAGTGGTCGCGCTGTGTCATGAATTTACAGAATTTGGAATTCATGGGCTTGATGATCAACGAGCTCAGTAGCCTTGTAACCATAAGGTCCTGGTTTCGAACCCTGATGGCGGGTGCGTACCGATGAAGAGTCCCAAACTAGGACGAAATGGCTATCCAGTACTCTCATGTTTGCCAATGGTGCTTTAACCGATGTCAGTTCATGATGAAATCCTGTAACCAGTCAGTCAAATCCCTACAAACCAATACTTGAACTAAAATAATGATGGAAGTAGTTTTCGAATCATTAAGTATTCAATGTTTGGTTATTATCATTATTATTTTATAAAATGCTTCCTTAATACAAATTTATAACATTCCTCAAAATCGAATTTTCATGAGAGTCATATCTACTATTTCTGGAAAGCTTCTTATTTATCACCATGAAATTTTCTTGAAACAATTAGTCGGCAAATAATTTAACAACTAAGTATTGTCCTTTATTTAAACAAAGCAAAAACAAATGTTTGTGGAGAATAATATGGGACGATCATTTATTTCGTCATTGGATTCTCTTCATCTGCTTACAACCTAAGAGTTGATGATGTAAATGTACACAGAATTTTGTCATACCTGTAAGGACCAACATTATTTTTGTTAACAGAGACAAATGTTCATAAAACATTGTTCAAAAGTTCCACTTATATAACTTATGAAGGAGGTCAAAATACAAACATACAAAATGAAGACTCGAATACATAGAAAATTGAGTTGTATAGTCAAGACAAAAGGAGAGAAGTTGATGATGTGTAATGCTGTGTAGTGAGTTTAACTCAAGTCATAAAAACAAAATGTATTGTCCAGTGATCAGTGAGAACAGCATGAAACTTTTGAATTCGTTTTAAAGGATTTGTAGCTAGTTCAGTCTACTAAGTTGTATTTCATGATTTTGAGTCTCAAATCTGTAACAGTTGTCATTCGTTAAAATATTTGATCAGTAATGCACTCTACTGTAGGATCTGATATTCTCTGGATTTTATTATTAGCTGAATGCTGAGTATATGGTGTTAAAGAAATCTATAGAAGGATTAAAAGGGTTATTTATTTTTCTCTTAAGATTTGGCGGTGAAGCATGGATAAAGTGATTTTACGTGTAACTTCAAATTCATATAGATTGAATCCTCAAACTCCAATCGGCTAGACAAATAACCTAACTTAAAGCTGTTTACAATTTTTAAAGGGTTACATTAGTATTGACATTGAAACTAGTTCATCTAGTTCATAACATCATTAAGTTCTGTCATCCTCGAAATTTTCCAAGATACCTTTTCTCTAAAAGATAAGTTATAATTTTCAGAAACTATACTTACCTGAAACACAATCTGTACGGCTAACTTTCATTTCGAGGTATATATTAGGTTCACTAAACAGCTTGTAAACTACAGTTCAGTTGGTTGGACGAGCTAATCATGAACTGACATCACTTACAGAACCGCTGGAAAGCCTGAAAGTAATGAATAGCTGTTTCCCCCGTCCTAGTTTGAGACTCTTCACCAGTACGCAACCACCACTATGGCAGCGGAATGGAGTCGCTAGCCTCACGTCCATCTCTCCCTCTTTTCCAGGCTAATAATAATGTCACATACGCTAACAGAATACTCTAAATTTCTTCGACTTGTATTTATGTAACCCTATAAAAAAAATTTCAAATTGTTAAACTAGACAATCAATAAAATACTAAACAACTGTGGAGACAACTGTAAACAACGAAATATTAAAACGAAAGGATAGACTTGTAACGTGAAATTTCACGAGAAATCAACAATAACTGGGACTCCCACTAAACTGCACATTTAAAACGACATTTTCTGCCTATTAAAGTAATATATATATATATATATATATAAACTTACCATGACCTTCAAAATAACGTTTAATCAGATTTGAATTATACCAGTGAATCTGTGATTGTAATATTTGATTTGCATTTGAATTTTTATCGGATGAATTATCACTTTGAGTTTCATTTATAGGATGTTTGGAAATTTTCCCACTTTTATCGCTCTTTTTTGAACTCATACTACTTTTATAACTGTTAGTAGTGCTAATAGTTTCGGGTATATTTGAATTACTACTGTAAGCTGATTTAATGTCACAATTTAAATGTGGATCATTTACAGATAATTTTTTAATTAACGATTGATTCAGATTAGTATTATTTGCAGCGATACTCTGAGAAGTAGTAATACAGTTAGCATTAGAGTTATCACTTTGTTCATGTCTTATTTTATTTACCTGATTAAACCAATGTGTTAATTGATTTTTGCATAAAATATATTCTGGCCTATGAATATTATTAATATCTATGTTAGTAGAATTTTCGTACTGTCCATTTAATGCCCAATTAAATTTTTTCAATGGTGAATAGTTAACAATAGTATGTGAATCTTCTTCATGGCTGTTTTCATTCACTATTTTTTCATCACTGTTATTCACCTGTTGTGCATAAACTGACAAATCATTATAAATATCCTGATATAATTTATGATGAAGAAAAGAAGGACTGATCGATGTTGTCGGTGTTATTAAAGTATTAAGAGTAGAAGTGGTCGTTGTACAAGATGAGCTACTTGTGAATTGATTCTCACTTTGTAAATACATATTTACTACGTCTTGAATATCTGGTGTAGATGTTGAAGTGAATATTGAATTTTTACTTATACAGTGTATATCAGTAAACTTATAAGAATTATTATCATTATAATAAACTTTATTGTCAACATTATCATTATTGTCATTAGCAGTGTTACAATTATTTAAGAATTTTTGATTTTCAACTTCCAGTAATGAAGCTATCGAGAATGCGTGATCCATTACTTCGAATGATAACGATATTATACAGTTATTTATCAAAAATATTTGAAAATACCTATCGTGATATTACTTTAGCATTTGTTTACAGTTAATTTCATCCCCACTTTAAAAAAACAAACAAATACTTGACAAATGATCGGTCGTATTGTGATGATTTAAAGTTTCATTGTCATAATTCAAACTAAGTTGAAATTAATTTTTATTCCTACCTTATCTGCCAATATTATTTTTATAATTCTTCTTCATGCGCACTGTCAACCAATCAAATGTGCGCTGAATTAAATTAAATTCACACTTCATAGTCGCATACACTTACCTTAATTCTGATTGGTGTTATTTAGTATGTTGAATAGTTTGATGAGCGAAATATATAATTGACAATTGAATTCTGTTTTAAGTTAATTGATTCGTTTCATCAATAATTACGAGAAGATATAATTCAGTTATAGGTATTCACACCATAGATGTTACGAAACACCTGAAATACTGTGAGCGCCAAATTTGATTTAATACTGTGAAATATTCCCATATCATGAATTAAAAGTCAGTCTACACGAAGAATATTCTTTTCAATAATTTCTCTTCAGGTTCTTACAAATATATATTATAATATTTGTTGTCATTACAACAATGGCCAGTTATGCGTCGGAGAATAACAGATTAGTTATCGGGTGTCTAAATAAATAGTAGTATTTGTGTGACAAACGTGCTAGGCTGAAATCGATCACAAAATATTGTAAAATGGGAGATAGTGGTGGTGATTAGTCATAATAGATTTGTAGAGTGTGGGGTAGGAAAATTGACAAGTCAGTTCAAGGTTATAGAAGGTGTCAGGTGAGTGGCTAGTGCAAAGTCATATGTATTAGGGAGGAAATAGTAAGACTCCCATGAGATGTTCATGATGAAATAATGAATGTGTGAAATGAAACAGGTGGAGACACATATTGAGAAAGGAGATAATATCACTAATAATAAGTACGGATAGTATAAATGGAATTCGACAGAATTGAGAGAATGTTTGCATGAAGGTTATAAATTATGACGAATAATAATAATTATTATAATAATAGGCAAAGAAAGAAAAATATTACCAAGAGGGTTAAGGGGAAGAAGCAGTCTTGGTGAGAAGAAGAATCATCAATCCAAGTTTGGCCACGGTAGGAACAGCGTCTGGATTTGTTCTTTTTGGATACAAAGTTCCTGTTTACTCAATCTTACTGCAACAGCTTCAGCTATATGTAGGAGACGTAAGCGAACTGTATATGATAACGATTTTAGAATTCAGTACATAACCCTGAAGGCTGTGTTGACATCGATGCTAAGTCCAGTATCGACCAAGTGTGACAGGATCGAGCTTTTTATGCACTTAATTTTCCCCCTGCTGAACTAAGCTGGTAAATATTTTTGAACCCGTAGACAAAATTTTTGAAAAGGATATTCTTCGTTCAGATTGACTTTTGAATTTGATTTGATTTTAAAATAATCCCAAGATGGCGAGAAAATCAAAACAAGATTTCTCTGTGTCAGACACAGCTTATTCAACAGAATTCTGAGCACACACTGGGATTATATTCAATGATTTTTTAAAAATCTAATCAGTTGGATATTTATCATCTACAACTGAGTGGCTCATAGGATGAACGTCACTGAACTTAACTGTTCCATGAACATCAGCGATGAGTTCATTTTCAAGTGAGTACAATGACACTCTATAGTTAAGTGATGTGTAACTGTGAAACACACAAGTGTATGACTCACAGTATATTTTCCTTTCATTGTGTTTATGCGAATTTCTCAACTTTAATTCATTTCCTTAATGTCATTTGTGATTATAGAGGTAAATAGCAATCAGAAAGTCAATAAATATCCCTATTCTTCTAAAAACTTGGCGAAGTCATACTAAAGTGATGTAAACGATTGAGAGCACAAATGTCTATGAGCCAACCAATCACATTACATAGACAAATACAAGTGTTTGACAGGATATCAACTTTTAAAAGATGTGATTCACTGTTTTTCATATGAGCGCAATTTATTACTGCTCATAATCACATCAAGGCAAGAAGAAAGAAAGTTATGTGAGCACAGTGCGTCTTGATTTACCCTGTTTAATGAGTTTACTAATATAGATAACCTTTCATTGGTTGTATCAATGGTCACTTTTGAGCTTCTTCGCTTGAAGCACTGTGATTTAACTTAACCTAAAAATGAATTAATTTAAATAGAAAAATCTATAAGCTGATAGAAATCTTAAGTATTTCATACTTTCCATTTCTATAACGAGAATAGTCAGGCATGTAGATTCGAGTTTATGCTACTAGTCATTATTCTTTCTTTTACCTAAAGCAAGTGAGAAACATTTTGATGAGTATCCTTATACAAATACTAAATAGTCGACTAGTTGATAAGGGTTAGATTTAAACAGGAAATTAAATCAGAGGGCATTGCATCGAATAAAAGCTCCTTAAGAATGCTTACTTTCATTTCGGCACATAAATGAACTGATATCAGTTAGAGAACCATTGAAAACCAGGGAGTACTGCCAGACAGCTGTTTCATCCTAGTTTGGGAATCATCGGCAGTACGCACCCATTGCTAGGGTTCGAACCCAGCACCTTCCGGTTATAAGGCAAGCTCGTATACCATTCAGTGGCCCATGAATTCTAACTTCTACCAATTTGTGATTTAGCGCGACCCCAACCAATGTCGTCGGTGGGACATCTATCCTCACACTTGACTGTTAGGACCTCAGTGGTCACGACTTCTCACTAGAACTCCAGGAAACTCCGTTCTGTAGCAAGTCACTAGCGAGCACCAGATTAATTTTCTATAGTTGGTTTTTATAAGGGTTAGTTTTGTTTTTATGAGTTGATCACAGATTGATATCAGTTAGAGAACCATTAGAAACCTGATATCAATCCGTGATCAACTCGTAAAAACAAAACTAATCCTTACAAACCAACTATAGAAAACATAAATGAACACAAAATATAGGGTATGTTGGCGATCGCGTCAACGGTTAGCCATTAAAGTGAAAGGAAACATTACTTATCACTGTACAACATTATTTGTAGGTATTGATTCACATTCTACTAATAGCATCTATGTTCAACGCTATTTGGGTTTCGAAATGCACAGTATTAAATAGTTTAAAAATTCATAGGTTGGATAGAACTTGAAGAGGGTGTGCAGTTATAGGATTGGTAGACAAATCGAATAAAATAAAAACTTTACGTAATACTGTATGGAATTTGATAGCATAGAATTTAATGTTGTAAAAAAGAATTGATTTAGAATGACAAGTGGAACAAGTGAAATAATACCGGGGACAGTTCAAAGTGAGAATAGTAATAGTAAAAATTGACATAATAAACGATATCACAGTCCCTGAAAAGAACATTCCCTACAGCATCTCCGAGAATAGCCTTTACTAGTCGACCATTACTGTTCAATAACCTGAAGGATAACATCCCACTGTTAACCGACTCTGTGTGTGTTTATCAATTCACCTGCTCGTGTGGAGGTAGGTATATCGGTCGTTTGACTCGAGTTTTGTCCAAGAGGGTGCAGGAACACTATCCTGCATGGTTACGAAGAGGTAGAAGTGGAGCAATAAGAAGCGCCATCATTGATCATCTGGTCGATAATGATCACTTTATCTCTATAGCCTCCGCCTTTAAAGTCATCTACAAGGCAAAAAGTAATTTACCCAAATCACTACTTACCCGACTCATCTATTTTGCTGAAGCTTTGGCTATCGAAACAGAAAAGCCAGATCTCCAACTTTTATGGTCTTAATCCCTCTATGTTAAAGCATGGTAATCCCCAATCATATTTTGGCTCTACCAACTTTCCATTTTTCATTTTATCTATTCAATTTGTCTCCTCTTCCTTTATTAAGTCAAGTTTAAAAATTTTACGAAATATCTATACAATGATCACAATAATTATGTCATGAGTTATATAATGATAATTTTTGAGGTCACAGAAAAGAAGCTTATTTCAAACCATTGAGAACCACATCGAAGTTTAGTTGTTGTTAATCTGTACCAGTTTACACTAAATCCTACCTGTTTGTGAAATTAAATTATTATTGACTGTATGGATAAATCTGTCCAGTTTTGCAAGTACTGCGTGCTTCATTTATATGTATACATATATATATTAAAAGGTTGTTGTTTCACTCTACCACGTGTAGAGTAAAAAATAAAGTAGGAAAATGGATAAACCGGTAAATTAAGAAATAAGTATGGCTCATAGATGGGTAGACTTAGTATGGGTCTTTGATACAGATGATATTGGTATTTTGTGAACTTACACAACGATTACAATGAATTCATTTTTATAGTGTCAGTCTAAAGAAAAACATAGCTGGTATTTTAAATCATTACAGGTGTGAAGATGAAATGGCACCAGTTGGACACCATTAGAAAATCAGGGAGTACTCGACAGTGGTTTCGTCCCAGTTTGTGACTCTTAATCAGTATCCAAACTACACCCTGCCAGGGGTAAAATGCAGGATCTTCCAGTCACAACGATAGCTAGTTGATCATTCAGGCACTGGGATCCCATCCAATGGCCAACGAGTTCTAACTTTTGCCAATTCACGATATATAGCGCAACTTCCAACCATTATTATCAGGGAGTAACTGTCCTCTTACCTGACATGGTGGACCTTACCAGCCTCGACTTCTCACTAGAATTCCAGATAATTTCCTGTATAGATACAACCGCTAGTGAGCACCTGATTAATTTTTCAAGTGTTGGTTTTGCAGGGATTTTACTAGTCACAGGTTTTACGACGAGCTGAGATCACTCTGATTTTTAAAAATATGTATCTAAATTTCACCTCCTTATCAAGTTAGTAACGGGTAGCTTGTTAGTTCTATTTGTGCTTCAGTTTTGTTTACTTGAAAATTCTTGTACTTAATTCACTGCTTCATTCTTTTATTTCCTAATCTCCTTAAACATTTTACATAGCATTTTGAGACTGCTTTTTATCACTTCATTCCTCCTCGGTATCTGTCGACTTAATTTAACTTTGGGACAGAAATTTACATGGTATATTCTATCATTTGGCTTATATGCTTACGAATGTACCTTTGTGAATTGCCTTCTTCAGAAGGACTATTCTTCCCAGTGTAATTATCTCCCTGGTAATTCTAGAAGGATCATAGGAGTTTCTTCCTCGGCCATCGGTTGGCGCTGAGTGAATAAATAAAAGAATGGTCGGTCAAGGTGAAACCAAAAGGTATTCCGACAGAGGTTGATACCGTTTAGATATTTGGCGAACCGCATTGAATTCAGAATCAAATTAAACAGAAATCAAGCCGAAGGTGGGCAAGTCATTGATATTCTGAAGCGACGTTATTTAACGTTAAAGTCGGCTGTAGCTCTGGTAAACGCTGAAGCCTTATTATTATATCGGTGAACTTAGGAACTGTGAACTCCAATTAAGCATTAGTGATTCAAAATAATCTTCCGTCAAAGATTTTAATTTAGATCGTTCATATTCTCGGTTGATAATATCAGTATGTGAGAGGAAATCATCATTCCCGTTTATGATTAGTTTAACTCAGAGATATCGAGAACTCAAGAGGGACGAATCATCACCAAAATGCGGTCTTAATGTCCACAGAGTGGCGTCATATGTGCGATCGTGTGGGTTTTGAACTAAAACTATATAATGTAATAATGATCGAATTCCAGTGGACCAGATTTTCGAAGCGGGAGACTCACTTTCCGGAAATCACCTTGGCCAGCGAAATCTATCTTTAAATTGTCCTCAAATCTCCTAAACCAAGTATCAAATATAATACTAGCATAAGGATCAAAGGGGAATTCAGTAATGCTATTAACACTTCCATCTACTGAAAGGGCTATTACAACCGCAGTAGCATAGGGTGATTCGATTCCAGAAATTTTTTGAGTGCGTGAGCAACTCGATAAAAGCCATTTGTTGTCATATGTAGATCGATAACTTGTTTCGAAAATGGACTAATCAGAGATCTCATAAATAGGTTGACAAGTAATACTCAAGATCACCGTGTTGTGCGGCTATATTTTGATTAAACTAGCGTATACGTATATCCTAACACTTCTTCTCGTTTATAATTGTGTCCTAACGTTGTGCTTACTCAACACATACAACGTAAATCAGAAGACACTTGAGAAGGTGTAGGAATGTGTATTCTCGCCGTAATCAAAATTCAAAACTTGAGCGAGTACAAATGTATCAATTGTTAACATGCAAGATTTAGAGTAATAAACAAATCGAAGCACAATTACACAATGAAAGTATAGTACGATGATGAGTAATAAAATGGGTCACTACAACCGCACTTGTTAATAGCTCGGGCTTCCCTATAAATTCAACAGAACGTTGGAAAAATATAAAATTGGCAACGGGAGTTTCTGACGCACTAGAGACTTCAGAGGAGGATACAGTAAATTGATTTGAAAATTAAGTAACGTAAGGTGTGGTAATGTCATATATAATGTTACGGTTTGGAGGGAGACGCGGACACGACACAACAGCCAAATACCATGATGCATGCCTACCGATAAAAAAACAACAACCAATGACTTCCTACTAGATATACCACTGAATACATTCAGGACACAATACAAAAAAGAATCTGGAGAAGCTGCAGACATGCGGCGTGGCAACAAACCACTCCCTCGACGTTGGGCGTCCGGTCACAGTAATAGAAGGTTCACCTGTACGTTTGGCCCAATTAATACTTCGATTCCAAAAGGGAAGGTGATATGTTGACTGGTAACTTGTCTGGAGAATGAACCAATCAGATGTCAAATAAAAAGCTGAACAGATGGCTAACCCATTAGTCCTTTACAACGCCTTGGTCATTGGCCCCTATATGCATAATTTGTTACATATATATGTCATTTTTTCCTTGAGTAAAAATTCTTTTCCATTTCGCCTTGTTGTTTGTTGGCTGGCTACGTTAGTGGCTGACCAGTAAAATTCGCAATCACCACTCGAGCTCAGGCGTCCCCATCACTTTTACCCAACTTGTGCAATTTTTTTATCCGCAACTGCTTTTCACCACATTATGGTTCCAGAGAAAACATTGAGATCATGGACAGTTCACAATTTATTTAGGATAGTAGGCTATATGCCTGTGTTAATCCTTTCGATTTGTTACACACAGGAGGTCCAATCTCGCCTTGAATGAATCAACAGATGGCGCTGATACGACGTGTTCCGGTAGGGAGTTCCAATGGTTCATAATTCGATGCGAAAAAGGATCTCCAGACGCAGACGATTCGACCGTGGTTTTTGAACCTTCAGGTGATGTCCTCGCAATTGGTTGGTGCTAGAAGGAAGAAATAAATTAGATAAGTTAGCTCCAAAATCATTTCTTAGGATACGGTATGCCAGTATTAGGTCACCCCTAAGTCGTCTGTGTGACAGTGGAAGTAAACCCAGTCGACTTAACCTCTCCTCATATGAGAGGGTTGAGAAACCCCTTATTAGCTTAGTTCCTACTCTTTGCACCCTCTCTAATAAGTCTATTTCGTATTTGAAACACGGGCTCGCTGCCTGGATCCCATATTCCAAATGAGGTTTGATATAAGTCGGGTATAATATACGAAATATTTCAGCGTCAAAATTCGCAAAAGCCTCGCGTATGGCCCATAATATTCGGAAACCCTTAGTGGCTGCAGCTCTACAGTTTGTTGCTGTTTTCAAGTCATGCTGCACAACCACTCCCAAGTCCTTGTACTCAGTGACCACTGGGAGAGTAATGCCATTCATTGAGTAATTGTGCACGTGACTATGAGATACATGCATAACTACACTCTTGCTTAAGTTAATCTCCAAGGCCCAGTGCTTACACCAGTCACTTAACAAGTTTAAATCTTCCTGCAAAGCAAGTTGATCACTGTCATCGTGTAAAGCCCTCCATATCTTGATGTCATCAGCAAACAGTAAGCAAGATGACTTAACTACCGATGGAATCTCATTAACATGAATCAGGAAGAGAAGTGGGCCTAGAATTGTACCCTGAGGAACGCCACTCTTAACCGATTCCCATGTTGATAAAACCCCGTTAACTCGTACTCTTTGTCTTCTGTCCTTTAGAAAGTCTTGTATCCAGTCGGCAACCACTTTATTGATTCCCAGACTACCTAACTTTACCAGAAGACCTGAATGAGAAACCCTGTCAAACGCCTTGCTAAGGTCGATGAATATGGCATCCACCGGTATATTAGCATCAGCTGAGCTTGCCCAACTTTCTCTGGCCAAAAGAAGGTTGGTTAAGCAAGAATGACCCGCTCTAAAACCATGCTGTTCCACAGCGAAAAGTTTGTTCCCTTCAATGAACTGAATGATAGCATCACGAATTATTCTTTCTAGTAGTTTAACAACAATACTGGTCAAACTAACAGGACGACAGTTCTGAACTAAGTTTCTAGATCCGGCTTTGAAGACCGGACTAATGATGGAATCTTTCCAGTCTCTTGGACATTTAGACTGGTCCAGAGACATATTGAAGATTACCGACAATGACTTGGCTATGTTTTCAGCCAATGGTGTTAATATACGTGGGTGGAGTTCATCAGGGCCACTGGACTTACCAGGATTGAGCCTTAGAAGCCACTTTAGGACAGTATCTTTTCCAATGTATAAGGGTGCCATTTTCAAGTTACCTTCTGGAAAGGTTATAAAGCTGGTATCAATATTATCAGAGAATATTTGACTAAAGTGCTTGGACAAAGCCTCAGCCATGTTTGTCTGGTCATCTTGAAGCATAAGAGGTGGGATAGCATCACTATTACGTGTTCTTCTCTTGATATATGAGAAGAGTCTTTTCGGGCAGCCTGGTGAACTTTTAACTAACTGGGTTTCATAAGCTATCCTTGACTGGTGAATCAAAGTTTTACACTGGTTTCCGGTTTCACAGTATTTCAGCCGGAACTGCTGTAGCCCAGTAGAAACAAAGAGATTCCAGAACCTTTTTCTCCGTCTTAGGAGTGTTATAGCTTGTCTATTTATCCATGGTGGCCGGTTTGTTGGTCTTTTAGGAACCCTCCAGGGAATGAAATCAGTGGTAACCCTCTCAAGTGTATTCTTAAATCTATCCTATTCATCTTCAATGGATGAGACAATATTGACTGACCAGTCGGCAGTTGAAGCACGCTCCTTTATAGCGACTGTGTCAGCATGCCAAACACTAGGTCGGGATTTGGGTTGAAAACTGACTAAATTGCCAGCCCTTAAGTTAAAATCTAACACCCCATGATCACTGTTTGCTAGAGGTGGATGAATAACCAGACCATCCACGTCGTCGTTGTCATGAGTAAGCACTAAGTCCAGCAAGGAAGATCCTTGGGTAGAACCGAATCTTGTACTACATAAGACATGTTGTGTCAGGGCATTTTCCACGGTAGTCAAGAGTAACCGGCTGTCAAACTTATTAGCGGATCCTGGAGATGTGACAGCTCTATATGAGGTGCATTAGAATCACCTAGAATAAGACAGCTACTGTGTTTACTTTATTGTTTGAGGTGATCTAAAATAAAGTCATCACACTGACAAAAGGGACTTCTATTCAGAACTCCAATGAGTAAAGTGCCAGTTGCAAAGCTTACTTCACAGCTAATTACCTCACTTGTCCCACTGTCATGCGCTTCAGATTTCACGGAACGAACACGTAGGGAGTTGTTGATGTACAGAGCAACCCCGCCACCTCTACGACCCTTAACCCTGTCGCTGCGTAAACAACTAAATCCGCATAGCTCAGGTGTGTCATCTAATCCAGAAACCAGCCATGTTTCGGTAATGGCCACAGTACTTGGGCTAAGGTCTTCCACAAATACACCTAGCTCGTGAAATTTGTTCCCGATACTACGTATATTAGTGTACACTACCTTCAGGCTTCCTATGCGGCCCGGCTTATCCACACAGGTCTTGGAAGCATACGTGACTATTTGAAAACCCACCAGTTTAAGGTTAGTCTCACCATTTTTACGTATTGTTTCTGGCTGGGACAAAACTTCTTTTCGTTTAAGTCTGTCTTCAAGAGATAAATCAGGTCTGACTGAAATTCCTGACCCGGAAAGGTTGTGTACATTCGCCAGTAGATAATACCGTTCATCAGGAGAACCTAAGACTACTTTAAGCAACCTACGCTGATTAGAACATTCATCATCTCTTTTGCCTATTCTAATCGGCTTTTCAATCGATACTCCAGGGAAATTTGCTGGGAACATCTTCCTTATAATACTACTCACTAATTTAAGGTCGTGATCGTGCCTTTTTACGGGATCAGATTCTTTGGACTCTTCTAAATTTCCAACAATTATGTTAGAGTCTAAGGAGAGCTTGTCGTGTTTAGCAGTGGCTACGTCTTTTCTCACCACTATCGATGTAGCCTGGCTACAAGCGACAGACGTTTGCCTACCATCAATATTACTGTGTTCCTTCCGATTACTTATTTCCGTTACCCACTGATCATCTGCCTGCAGTTGCTTCTCAGGGCTGCTGCAGTTTTTGATGGTACAGTCAAGATCAGTATCTGCACCACCTTCATGGTGAACTTCGCTTACAGTGTTCTCTGGTGCTGAGATGCTGTTTGCAGCTTCCGTTTTGTTACCTTTACGTTTACTAAGACGCTTCAAACGCCTAGTAGGTTTTACTTCCGGGGTAACTGGGATAGTAACCGCCGGTGTGGTAACATTCATTATGGCACTTACTGCGTCATCTTCAGACGGGCTGTCTGTGTCACTATTACTAGCCACGCTATCATCAGGAAGTTCCATGGCTTTAGACAGTAGTTCGTGAGCCTCCCTTATCAAAGTCATCTTTGGGGAGCAGCACATTCTGCACATCCAGTGGGATGTTGGAGCACTACAACGTTTGTATGCAGCTGGACGTAATCCAGTACACATCTTATGATACCACTTTTTACAGTTATTACACTGTATTCCATCATCTACCAAAAAGTAACGCTCCGCCCTATTACATTTATGTGGTACTTTTGACATAATGAACTTCTACTGGAACAGCCAAGACAATTTACCCGATATAGTCTATATAAGTGGTTAAAATCAAAACTTAACAGACAAAGTCAAGTTAAAATTTTAAAAAATGTTCTTGAAGTGAATAACACAACAAAAACAGCGATTTGTCAAATACGTGAAGATACGTGAAAAAAGCACATAGGACATAGCAGCTTCGTTGGGTTCTGAGTTATCTGTGAAATCTAGAGTGAAAAAAAGCCAAATGGACAGATGAAATTTTGTTTAAATTTGTTATTTGACGATTTGTAATCCAATGTGCAAATTAAGGATGCGACAAAGTAACAAAAAATTTACGGTTGAGTATTGAGGAACAAATGATATATTGTTTTTACATGAGATTTTATCAACGGACGTGGGTTTGGGTTCCATAGTCGGATGACACCCCAGTATGAACTGTCCTAAAGCGGTTTTTCTAACATCCCATAACTAATTTACGAAGAGAATTATTAACATTCATATCAAGTGATATATTGAGATCAGTATGACAGTGAGGAATGATAAAAATTTGCTGTCGAGATTAGGTACAGTCACTAGTTTCCGTTTTCTCCAAACACCAGTTAACTACAGCACCTCTCATCCATCCACCCGTGTTCAGTAATATGGCACACACTGTTATTTTTATCCCCACTCAAAACCTGGTGCTTACTTCCATTATTTTTGTGCACAGGTTAACCTGAAGATATGAGTTGAAGCACCCATGACATCTGACATACCGTCGTGCTACTTTGGTGTGCTCGTGCACGATATCTAGTTAGCCAGGAACGCTTTCCAGATTAACAGAACTATTCCCAAAATGCATTTCTCATTTCGGACTGTCTAGCTGTTGTCCTGATCTGCCTCATTAACTGTTTTCTGGTTCACATCAAATAAGTACATTTGAGTTAGAGGGTAATATATGCGTACCACAATGTTGCATGTCATCCTTGACAGCGTAACTTGTAGACTTCAACAAGGGAGAGCATTTGTAAGGACACCTTCTTTGGCGGACTTATTTTTCTGAAAGAAAGCTGACTGGCTGATTAACTTGGTTAACCTTAGCACGGCGACCAAACTGGCTCTAATACCGCTTTTTCTGATAGAAGATTCCTACACTTTTGTCTTAAATGACGTGTTCATTGAGGAAGTATCGGAATACACCTACTAAGCACCTATTTGCGTTTGGCTCCAATTAGAAATAACGCCCATGACTGTTGTGTGGCCGTCTATCCTGCAAGACCTAAGCTGTCATCACACTGCCTGTTGACCTTTTAGACCATCTCACCTAGCCTGACTTTTAGACTTTTTTCAAAACCACCCGAACTAGTGATGGGAGAATGTAGCAATTACAGCTTCTCGAGGATACATTCAGTGATGATATGGGGACTCTATAGAGATGTACGATCACACCGCAGCTCATCAGCCGCACCCTTGTTCCACGAAAGCCCAATTGTTCGCAGTCTGGTACGATCAGTACAGATGAATAAATTTACCCCTGAAAGTGAGATGGTTGGGGTTAAAATGCATTCACAAACTTCCTTTATCCCCTAATAAACCACCGCTTTTCGTGTAAACTGATGTTTAGTGGTTGTGTACCATCACTGTACCTAAGGTACATTTGCGAAGGTCTTTGAGGACGCCGAAAAAATTCTGAAGAAAACAGTCTTCGTGAGTATTCCTTTTCAATAAACCAAACTCAGCCCCACCCAAACAAGTACAAATATGGTTGATGTGAAGTGCAAGTGACAAAGGCTGAAAATTCGAACAAGAATCCATAATCTGAACGAAAGTCATCCTGCTTTTAAAAGATCACATTTTCAGGTGTTTTACAAAGCTTGTTGAGCACAGCACCACTTAGTATGTAGAAATGACTTGTAAAAGACTGACATTTCTATGATCGCACGAATGATGGAGGCTGCTTTATATTTAGACAGAGTCATCACTTTATTTCGTAATGATTGAATGCTGATTGCTCCACGCTCATTCGGACAATTCATCCTGTTTCTTGACTGGAGTCTCACAAAAGGACCGGAGGTAAGTTGTTTGGGGTAGATGTTTTATGAGGCTGCAGCACTAGGAAATCCTGTAGGCGTTCCAGCAAGGATCGAGGAAACAGTAGAACTTCTGATGTTATATTTCTGTAGACTGGTCTATGTCTGCTGCTATGGTCAAATGAAAAGTGTCATAGTCATTTTTTTATTTAGGATCGGTAAAATGTGGCAAAAGTGTCCCCAGGTAGTTACACAAAACTCCTATTTCTCTGATGCTTTGGGCTAGGAGGTTGTGGAGTTTATTGTAATTCGTTTGCCTTCGAACACCGAATCTGTGGATATAATCTTGCCGACCGTCAATGCCTATAACTAAATTTGGCATTTTGTGACTGCTTAACGCTAACTAATATCTATAACTGCATATTTTATTGGGCTGATATGCCCAAGTTGACCCAAGTCAGTGAGTCTTTGGTTTCAATGTCATTTTTAGTAATTGTCTTTAACAATGATATTACTGCTACGGTTTTTGTTGTTATCGTTGCTGTCTTTCCAATTGTGACTTTTTTGCTGTTGTGATTGCCTTACTTCTTATTTTCCTGATTCTAATGGGAGCAACCCAAAATGTCGGTCCTCTGTAACTTACATAACTATGTACCTACTTTCTCCAAGAGCGTGAGGCTAGCAACCTCTACCCTGTAAACGAAACTGATACAAAAATTTCAGTACGATGAGTCTCCTTGCGACAAATGAAAAAATATTCGTTGGGACATGGAACGCCCAAACTATGTATGAGACTGGGAAAGCTGCCAAGATTGCGAACGAGATGAAAAGATACGGAATTCAAGCACTAAGAAAATGTGAAAGCAGACAGAATGGGAGTAGACTTACAATGGGAGAGTCAGTGATCTACTCCAGTCACCCAGAAGATAACCATGAGTACACCAAGAATGTAGCTATCATGATTTTGCCAACGGCAACACAGGCCCTGATATTATGGGAGGCGGTCTCGCCTAGAATAATGACCACCATATGCAACTCAAAAGAAACGAGAATGACAATTATACAATGCTATGCACCCACCTAGAAAAGAAATAAGAGTTCTACAGGCAACTATAGGCAACAATGGAAAAAACACTATTCGGTGACATTAAAATACCAATGGGAGAAATGAACGCCAAAATGGGATCAGACAACACAGGAAGAGAACTCATTATCGGCGGAGAAGCAGCTGGAGAGATGAATGAAAACGGAGAACTCTTCGCAGACTTCTGCACCTTCAATGAACTGGTGATTTGTTTCAGCATATACAAGTACAAAGATATCCACAAGGCTACATGGCTGTCACCAGACGGATGAAACAAAAACCAAATTGACTTCATCTCAATACTGCTCAAGTAAGTGGAGACGCAGCTTACTGGACACAGAAGTAAGAAGAGGATCAGACGTCGGCTCAGATCACTATCTCGTAAAAGGAACACTCCAAAAATAGCGAAGCGACCAGAGTTGAAAAGCACTGGAACTGCCTGCAAGCAGTCTGGAGTCACACCTGCAAGGAAGTTCTAGGCAGAAAGAAGAGACATGAAAAACAGTGGCTCACTACGGTCACATGGAGACTAGTAGAAGAGAGAAGGATGGTGAAACAAAAGATTATCCAATGTATCGACGAGCAACAAAAACAGGTGTTGAATGCAAGCTACAATATACTGGACAAAAGAGTAAAGAAGAGTGACAGGGAAGACAGAAGACAATATTGTGAAGCTGTGTTAGGTGAAGAAGAACAGGCTGCAGGCAAAGGAGACCTCGCAACACTCTACCAAACACCTGGGGTACAGATCAACACAAATTAGGCCAGTGAACGATGACGATGGAAAGTCAATCACGAAGCAGGTGGAGCAAGGGAAACACTAGGCTGAACACCTCAAAAGACTTCCAAATCGACCGCCACCTACAACGCGCAGATATTTATCGGTCAAAATATATTCAAATTAGTTAAATCTCAATTACCCAGTACTGTGCTATAAGCCACACTTATTCGTCTACGCTGAAGTAGGTGGAGTAGGGCACATTGGCTGAAAGTCGACCGCGTATGCCAATCTGCCATATCTCCATAATATATTCACATACGTCCCTTTTTGTTTCGGCCAGTGGACAATGAAACCGCATATAGTGAGAACAATATTTATCGGATAAATTAACGTAACCCATATAACTAACGAGATTAGAAACATCAAAGAGCAGAGGTATACAAACATGTCTTGTGGCCATCATCTAAACTCCGGCTAAACGTCTGCGCGACCTGATGCTTTGGCAATCTTCATATATTAAGAACAGTTCAGAGGTAACCATTCGGTAGGCGCCTGACGCGCCTGACAACATCAACAACGGAAGAGGAACTACCAGTGGATACCAACCCTCCGACGAAAGCAGAAATCCTGAAGGTAGTCAAGATGCTAAAAGCTCGAAAAGCATCAGGACCAGACAGAAACCCCACAGAAGTATTGAAAATAGACCCAGAGACATCAGTGGACCTGATGATATCACTACTGGAGAAAGTGTGGAAACAGGGGAAGGTACCTGTGGACTGGAAGAAAGGTTACTTATTCAAAATGTCAAAGAAATGAGACTGAAGTCAATGCAAGAACTGGCGCGGTATTATGCTTTTGTCCATCACAAGCAAAATACTAAGCCGCATCATCCTGGAGAGAATCAAACATGCCCTGAATGAAAAGCTTCGACCGGAACAGGCTGGATTCATGAGAAACAAGTCATTGATCAAATCGCAACACTACGGATCATCACTGAACAGAGCTTGGAATGGCAGTCAGCTCTCTATCTCAACTTCATTGCCTTCGACAGCGTCGATCGAGAGGTAATTTAGAGACCACTTCTCTACTACGGGGTGCCACCAAAAATTATGCACCTCATCCAACAGTTGCACGGCAATGCTGCGTGCCAAGTAATCCACAATGGGAAACTCACGGAATCGTTCGAAGTGAAGACGAAAATAAGACAAGACAAGCTGGCTGCCTACTATCGCCAATGATTTTCCTGATTGTGGGCGGTAGACTGGATAATGCGATAGATATAGAGGAATGAGAAGACAGACATAGAATGGACCCACACAGAAAACTTGGAGGATCTGGACTTCACCGATAATGATATTTGTCTGATTTCCCACAAACTGGAAGATATGCAAGTGAAAAGCAACAAGTTGGCAGAAGAGGCATCCAGAGAAGATAGGACTTCAGGTGATGGAGATTCCTGTCGAACAGCAATAGCAACAACAACAGACAAAATCAGCATAAATGGGAGAAATCTGAAAGAAGCAACCTCCTTTACCTACATACCTGGGAAGCATCGTTTTAACTAAAGGCGAATGAAATTGATGAGGATATCAAAGGGAGGATTGGGAAAGCATGGCAAGCTTTCATCACTCTGAGGTCTGTGTGGAGATCAACAGCACTCAGCATGAATAATAAGGTCTGGATTTTCAAATCCAGTGCGAAGTCAGTGCTACTATACGGATCAGAGACTTGGCACCATGTCACGAAGGTGACTCTGAACTAGCTACAGACTTTCATCAACAGCTGTCTTCGCTCACTACTACTCAAGATCAGATGACTGATCAGAAAAGATCAGCAACAGAGATCTCTGTGAGCGAAGCGACCCAACAGGAACTGGTTGTGCAGCAGATATCCAGGAAGAAATGAAGGTGGATTGGCCATACTCTGAGGTAAACATCAAGTGACATCACACGCCAGGAGCATCTTTCGAGGGGAACCCAAATGTGAAGCTGCAAGTTGGTCGTCAGTGCAAGGGTGATATGGAGCAGGTCACGTGAAGAGGAGATGAAAGCATGTGGGCAGACGTGGAGCCAGGTGTAAAGGTGGTTGGTGAACCGAACGCAATGGAGACGGGCGGCTGAAAGACTGTGTTCCTCCTGGAACTCAAGGAAACAACAGTAATATAGGTTTCCCGAGACTGCTCACTACTCTTTTTTATCACCAAGCCATTAAGCTTGACACATCAGTGAAAAGTAGTTTCAGTCTTCTCCTTTGAACTTTATTAGGACGGAAGTAAGTAAGAAGTGGGCCATTTATGTAGCCACAAACAGTGAACACATGAGAATCATCAGAGTTTTTCCAGCTGAGACAAAATAGTTGGCTAGCTGAAATTGGTTTAGATAATCAAGGTGGTAAATATCAGTTTTTCCATCACATTCCCCTATGCCACAGCCGTTGTTAATTTCATGCGTTGCCTTACGTCGGGTTAGGTCTTCTTTTTGTCGTACCAATTACCACTGGTTTTCCTATTGCGAAGTAAGACCCAAAAATGTCACAGTTATCAACACTGATATATACTGTTTCACTTGTTGTTGAGACGCTTAAATAATCGTGTGGCTAAGAAATCTGCTTACGGTACCATGCTTGGATTGAAACTTCCACTGACATAAGGTTATACAAAGTCACGTATTGGGCCTTTAAACATATTCGGGATATCAAATGTTTGAAGGGAACACTTATCATCAATCCTCAATTAGGTTTATTTCTCCGTTTTGCAAATATTTGTAGATTTTATTTTTTACGGAACTTCGTTTAGCTAAGCCACTTACAACTCGACCTGCGTTTCCCGCGTTCTCGGATTTAAGAAATGGATGTTGCTCAAACACAAGTCCGAACTATTAGGGTTGTTGATGTTGTGGCAGAAGAGTGTCAGAGGCTTTTTCACCACTTTCTTGAAACGTAATTTGATTATCTTCTTACGTGTTTTTTTAGCTTCAAGGAAAACGATGTGTTAAAATATGTTGAGGCAGCAAACGCCTTAAAGAAGCTTGAAAAGAATACATTGTCTGTCAACTTTACTGATGTAATAGTTTCTGATACAAAGCTCTCTGGTTTGATACAGGATGATTTCTATCGGTAAATCTTGATTTTCACTCATTCTTGTAGACTGTATCCATCGCTATGTGCAGCCACCAAAAACTTTGTTAATGACCATGTTCCAGATACGCAAAATTCAGGAAGGGACTTTTATGTTAGCTTCACTGATGTTCCCAGCCTCCACAGGTATGCCAAAGTGTCAAGTGCTTACTTTCCAGAATGCGAGACCTGACGGCAGGTCAGCTTGGAAGATTGATTAAAGTTCGTGCTCAGGTAGTTAGAACACACCCTGTTCATCCTGAGCTTCTGATGGGCACTTTTCGTTGCTCAGAATGCAAAATCGTTATAAGGAATGTGGAACAACCTTTCAAGTATACACAGGTATTCTATTGTGTTCAAATCTAACCAAATTAGCCTACTGTATGTTTTAATCCTCAATGTGGAAACCGTCTGAAGTTCGAACTACTGACAAATGAATCGAAGTTTGTTGATTTTCAAAAGGTTCGTGTTCAAGAAACCCAGTCTGAACTGCCACGTGGTAGTATCCCACGCAAGTAAGTGATCTTTGGATTTTGACTGTATACAAATATTTTCCTTTTGTAATTAGCCATCGAATTTTACTATTGTTAACCCCAGATACTTTATGATTATGGATCTGATAATGTGGGTTCACAATGCAAAACTTGTTGTCGGTACTTCCACAATATATGTACCTAAGCGTGACAAAAACTACAGTGGGCATGATACTGCTATTTGCACAAAGTAACGTGTTTGAGCCCTTTTCCAATCATCTGATATTAAATCCTTCGCCTTGAGTTATCAGTGGTTATTTGTGTTACTCAGACAATTTGGGTTAGGCGGAGTAGCACCTCTGAGTAAGTATACGGGTTGACTAAAGTCACATAAAATAGGCGAAGGGGAAATAACTTATCTGAATGTCATTAGGATGTACGAGAGGAAAGGATGAAGCGTTAAACATGTAAGGAAATACAATATTGCTATTTGAGTAAGCTGTATCTAATTGTTAAACTCATACACCATAACTTATGAAATAATTGTTAGTGGCGATCTTTTCTTATGCATTACCTGGTTATTAACTCAGTTATTCACGTGTGAATGTAATCAAGGAAAGTTGTAAAGCTCTCACTAAATTATTCACATTCAACCTGGTTGTAGTCGAGTGGTTACCTGAAAACTAGTCCAAAATGCACGGCTTTTATAATATTCGCCAAAGTTCTGTTATCGACATATGTCAGTCTGACCAGTGGAAGATCAGTCCTCTATCAAGAAAAATGACTCCTCACCTGTGTTTCCAAACAATCATTCTGAGTCTTGAGTGATCTGATTTTTTGTATGGCTCTGCATGTAGGTGCATCGACTTATTTTTAACGTAATCACGTCGAGGCATGCCAAAGGAGTTGTATTAATCATATCACAACGAATTTAGTTAGTTGTGGTTTACAGGCATATGAACTGACTACTTGTCTTGCATTAGACTGTGCACTTCACAGCGTACACTAGAGTCGGAAACTGATTTTTCTGTCGGTCGGTTTTCGACATAGAACTTTGCACATATGTCGCCACACTCCATGTAGCACACAAAGCAAGAGAAGAAAGTAGAAGAAATGCATAATATAGTCAGTAAACAGAGGTGTGAGACAAAGGAATAGTAATAACGGAGAACAAAACAGTTTAATTGGAAATCATAAGTCACAAGGAGTGGATGCATCTGCGCCACTGAGAACGATTTTGAGCCATGTCACCAATTGTTTCCAACCATTGGTTTTTACCGTCCCGAGGACCCCAACCAGGAAGTCTACATCTTCCTACTTGGCTTAAGCTAACTGTTGTGGATTTCATTGACTGATTTTCAGCACTATTTGGTACGGCAATTTAGATTTTAGTCATGGTATCTGACTACTAATACATAACTTATCGCAATACATAATGTGTAACTAAGATTTTTTAATACAGGTGCTATATATGCATACATGTCACTGCTAGATTGATGGGATATGTCTTTGTATATCTATTCGGTATGATATATCTGAGTGATATTCTACTTCATTATTGCCATTTCCAGATATACTTATGACTCACCGCCATGGGTTAGTTTGGCCGGAAGCCAAGCTGAACAGTACCTAAATTACTGTTCAACACAGTGTGAAAAGCCATTAATTAGATTAATATATGTGTAAAACATGGGCACTGTGGTAGTAAGTAATTCCATATTAGTTTGTTTACTATATAAATCACACACTGAAACAGTATTATTTACTGGATGACGTTTCAAAAAAATTTATTGTTCATTTGTTCGAAACGTCATCCAGTAAATAATACTGTTTCAGTGTGTGATGTATCTAATAAACAAACTAATATGGAATTCTTTACCACCAAAGTGCCCAAGTTTTACACATATATTAATATGACTTATAGTCTTCCTGTACGAAGTCTTAACAATAAACTCACTCGACTTTCACAAACTGAAGCAAGATGTGAAAATCATCGTATTTTCAACATTCGATGCCTAAAAAATGAAATCATTCCTAAATATCTACGTCTACGAGCTCCAGTTCCAACGGACAGAGTTAGAAGGAGAATAGAAGGCCTACAAAAATTATGCCTGAAAGAAGAGATCCACAGAATCGTTAAAAAGTTGCAACATATCAGATCTGAAATTGAGCAATTAAAACAAAAGCTAAAAGGAATAGTTACCAATGTAGATTATGATCTTATAACACAATCCTCCAGCAATGCAAAATCAGCAACTTTCAAAAAGTCAAAAAATAGTCAAATCAAAAAGTTCAACAAATTATTAGAAGAGAAATCTTCATCTCAGAATGATGAAGTCAACAATCCAAAGTCAACGGCGATCGATAAATCAAAGTGGGTTATCAATCTCTCAACACATATATTAAGTCCTACGGAAATAAGTGTATTAGAAAAGGGACTAAATTTCAATGTATCAGTAGACAAGCTGAAACCTGAGGATGTCATCCCTAAAATAGAAATAGCACTAAGTGGGATAGACAAAACTACGGCTGATGAAGTACGGGCACAATGTGCACTGACATTAAAACGACAAAAATGTGGAAAGCCTAACCTGACAAAACAAGAGATAGAAGCCCTGAAACACCTTAAGAATAACAAGGATATAGTTATCACAAAGTCAGACAAAGGAAATGCAACAGTAGTATTAGACAAATCAGACTATTTGGACAAGGTAAATACTCACATACAAACAGGACCATATGAGGAAATTAATAAACCAATAGATACAGTTATGAATAAAGTTAAGAAATCCACAGCGGACCTTATACGCCGAATGAAGCCGTTTCTAGGTGAGTCTAAGTGGTTTAATTTAATGCCCAAAACTAATAACCCCAGTAGGATGTATGGTGTTGTTAAAGTTCATAAGTCAGGATACCCTATTAGGCCTATAGTTGATTTTAGAAATTCACCTACTTATGAATTATCTAAATATTTAGCCATGGTATTAAATCCCCTAAAAATCCACTCAAAATCTAGACTAACTAATTCTTATGAACTAAAACACAGATTAGATAATTTAAAATTAGATAATGAAGAAAAAATGGTTAGTTTTGACATTGTCAGTTTATATACACGTATACCAATAAATATGGCTATAGAGGCAGTCAGAAACGAACTCATTTCTGACCAAGAACTCGAACTTAGGACAAAAGTGCCACTTGAGGACATAATGCTGGGAGTACAGCTATGCCTGACTTCCACAGTATTTAAATTCCAAGGGAAAATATACAAACAAACTGAGGGAGTTGCCATGGGATCACCAATATCCCCAGTTGTAGCAGATATATTCATGGATAGGTGGGAAAGCATAGCGATTGAAACGTTCACCCCCCCCCCAAAAGTATGGTGGAGGTATGTAGATGACACATTCACTGTACTTAGAACACAAGATATAGATAGATTTTTCGAACACATTAACTCGAAGGTTGAAGCAATTCAATTCACTTATGAATTGGAAAATCAGGAAGGGGAGCTCCCAATGTTAGATTGCAACGTAAAAAGGAAAGAAGATGGGAAGTTAAACACTAGTGTTTACAGGAAACCCACACATTCAAACAGATATTTGGACTTCCGATCATCCCATCCTATGTCAGTAAAAATAGGATTGGTGAAATGTTTAAATGACAGAGCACAAAAACTAAGTAGCACCAAGGAAAATCTAAAACAGGAACTGATACACATAAAAGAAGCCTTGAAACTTAATAATTACCCGGATAAACTAGTCAGGAAATATGTAAGGAAATGTAAAAATAAAATAAATAATGATAGTAGCGATAGTGATAATAACAATAATAATGATAACGATAATAATAGTGATAATAATAATAATAATAATAATAGTAATGATGACGACACCAACAATAAGGAATCTAAATCATCAGTAGTAATTCCATACAAGGAAGGAACCTCGGAAGCCTTACGCAGAATTCTTAACAAGGCAGGAATAAAAATGGCATTCAAACCCACAAACTCAATTAGAAACAAGCTTTGTCGCTTAAAGGATCCTGTAGAGCCTGTAAAACAAAACAATTTAGTTTATCTAATACCCTGCAATGATTGTCAGGTCAAATACATAGGTCAAACTAGTAGAACAGGGGCAGTCAGACTAGCTGAACATAAAAACTTAGCAAAATCTAGATTGGTTGACCCGAATAAGATAAGAAATCTAGAGAATAGTTCAGCTATAGCACTACATGCAGTTACACACAACCATACAATAGGATGATAGTTTTAAAGTCTAA
Organism: Trichobilharzia szidati; assembly: GCA_944472155.2. Lineage (NCBI taxonomy): Eukaryota > Metazoa > Platyhelminthes > Trematoda > Strigeidida > Schistosomatidae > Trichobilharzia > Trichobilharzia szidati. The sequence goes on from OX235273.1 coordinate 72,284,530, forward strand.
TGTCACAGGGTATAGGGAGAGATTGATAACAGAAGCTTTGTTTATCGAATCAACTGCAAATACATGTAATAGGAATGATTCATCACCTGTCCCAGATATCTGGAAAATTCTACTACCAAGCCCAGGACAACAAATAGGAGAAAACAAAGAAAACTATAAAACTCAAGTCTCAAAGTCGTGTGATTACAATTGATATGATTATGAACAATAAATTTTGTTCGAAACGTCATCCAGTAAATAATACTGTTTCACTGTGTGATTTATATAGTAAACAAACTAATATGTCCATAATTAGATGTTTTACGGGACATTTCCTTAAAATACCACCGGAGAGTTAGTGCGAAACTCCTAGACAATATCTTATTTTAATCATCCGCTGAAAAGCTTGGAACTACATAAAACTGAATAATTGTCTTGATATTTTTAATTTTGAAAAATTTTCAGTCTTGAAATTATTTTGCGTGCAGATACAGTAGATTTAGCTCAACCTGGTGATCGATGTGAATTCATTGGAACCCTCATCGTTATTCCAGATATTGGACAACTAGCCACACCTGGTAGGTTATATGATTAAGTTTGTTGCGATGATTATTCTGCAATTTCAAATTTATATGTTTATTGCAAATATCACACAGTTAGACAGGTTTTTACTAGATGACTCTTCGAATCAACTTACTATTTACAACCATATCAGCTCAAACTAAGGAAACTTGGAATTCGATTTTTATAGTTATTTTTTCGCTTACAATTCATTGTGAGGGCTCTACGATTCTCCAGATGTACGATATATGCCTAACCATTTTTACTACACTCTTGAACTGCTGCATATCGGTGCAAAGTTTTATGTTGAAAATAGACAGAGAGACAGACTTCACTCATTCTCAGTTGACTCAGCAAATAAAATTTCATTAAGACCCACTTTGTTACATCCTATTGTATAGTTGTGTAACTGCATGCAGTGCTACAGGTGAGGTTTTTTTCTTTAGATTCCTTAAAAGGGTATACTGTTGTAGATTTCGTTAAGTTATTGTGCCCCTATGATCTGTCCGACCCGGACCTGCTACTTTGACGTTGTAATCACTTCATGGTATTATATAAACTAAATTATATAGTTTAATAGGTTCCACATGACCCTTTAACTGACGTATTATATTTTAAGGGAGTTTGAACGTACGAATCTCATTCCTGCATTATTAGGAATTTTACGTAAGGTTTAAGATCTTTTTTGTCTGTATGGTAGCACTGATATTTTAGATTTCCTATTCTTGGTGTTATCATCTTTTTGTGTTCGTCATTCATATCGTCCTTATTATTATTGTTACTGTTGTTAATATTAACACTTTCCATATACCTTCTGATTAATTTATCAGGGTAATTACTAAATACTAACGCTTGCGCTAGATTCTTTTTTGTGCTCTTTAGTTACTTTTACAGTAAACAAATTAATAAGGAATTACAAACCATACTGAAATTTTTCACCCTAAATTTGATTACTGGTTCTAATTTCGTCACCTTTCACCAGGTCATCTGAGTTAAATTGTTTCGTTTTTATGGCGTTTTCTAAACAAGGAATTTTGTTTCTTTCAACTAAATACAGGCGACAGATCTTTAGAATCTAAGCCATTACGTGGACGAGATAATCAGGAAATCAGTGGTGTGACTGGTCTAAAAGCTTTAGGAGTACGTGAATTATCCTACAGGACGGCATTCTTAGCATGTACCGTTATTCCCTCTAATGGAAGGGTAAGTTCATATTTTCATTTCACGTCGTTTATTTCCGATTACACAATCTCTACCTACTACTTGCTTTCATACAAATAGCATAACATAGTGGTTCGAATGGAGTATCAAAATAATCCAGCAGATATTACCAGATGAAATCTTTGTTCTCTAGAGTCTCATTATACTAAAGCCAATGTTCAGACAGTGACTATGAAATAAATAGTGTACGTCGTGATGATATAGCTAAAAATTAACTTGTGTTTATGGTGGAGTGTTATCTAACTTGTTTAGTCAGCATACTAGTGTTTCAGATTCTGTTCTCTTGAAGATCTTGTTATGGGGGAATATATGTGTTTCTTAGTTTTATCCAAGTTGGCAGTCAACCGCCCATTGTTCACATGAATCGCACCGTAAAAAATTAAAAGTTTTGCACTTAATTGTGATGTTTTTTGTATAGCAATTACCTATATATTACCTGGCTTTAGTCGTATTAATATGACAAATGGATTTCAACGAAAGCAGCAAACACATTGAAACTGAAGTACACAGTTATATTAATCCTAAACAAACAAACAAACTGAAGATTATCCTTTATAACTAATTAAAACTAGTCTTTGTTGTGGTTAAAGTCGCTTTCATTTGGATAGTTATGTTGATTAGTGTAATTAATCGGTCAATCTAAGTAGTATACTGTATAACATTTTCAAGTTCCACCTACTATCAGTCTGCATTCGTAATCGTCTGTCAACTTTATGAGACTTTGTTAGTAGGCAGCAACTAACAATTTCGCAAATGTAACTTAAAATACCGTGGACATGGCATCTAAAAGTAATATATATATATATATATATACATATATATATATATTCAGAGCAAGTAGTTTAAGAAAAAGACTGGCAATTTCAGCCTGGTAGTTACGTGTAATTATCTGTGATGGATTTGTATCCCTCCCCACCTGCATCATCCTGTGCTACTAGACTATATGGACAGCTCCCACATAATAAACGTGGTACATGTTACATATTATTGCAACTGTACAATTTAGTAAACTGAATTTCCTGTAGTATTGATTCGTGCTTCGAATAAAAAGTTATGTTCATATGATAATTTCTGAAGTAGACTTTTTGCATACTTATCCTGGCAATATGTTATTAAATTGAATTAACCTTCTTACCTCAGTCACTAGTATTTTGTAGGTATCATTCACTAGAGTTTTCAATCTGTAATCTCACGTACATATGTTTAATTTCAGTACCTGCCGTCGGATGACTTGGAAGAGGCAGATGCAATATCGTATGAAGCTCTCTCAAAAAGACTGACTGCTTCTGAACTAGATACAATTTGTCAAATGAGTCAAGACCGGAAACTTCTCAGCAACATATGCAAATCTCTTTTTCCTACTATCCATGGTGCTGAAGAAGTGAAGAAGGGAATCTTGTTGATGCTTTGTGGTGGTGTGCCAAAGGTTAGTATGATGAGAAACTTTTATGCAGATTGTGTCTAGTTATATATAAATGTCACACTATCATTTCGCTAAACTTACCTTAAGGAAGTTATGTACGAAGTGTGCAGTTAGTACCGTAAACATATGTCTACTGGCTTTATCAAGAAATTAGTGTAATATCATAGGACTGATGTAACCTCACACTATTTGAGCAATGAAAATAAAACGTCTCAGTCGAACAAGTTTTCATGACATAGTCCACAAAGCATTGTGCTTATTAACATAACTGGTGCACGTAAATTATATTGCTTTACTATTGCAAGTTTGATCACGGATTGATTGGCATCAATTGGATAACTACCGAAAACCAGGGAGTAATGACAGCTGTTTCGTTTTAGTTTGGGACCCTTCAGCATCGCGTACCTGTAATTCTGCTGGGGATAGGTTCCCGGACATGCAAGTGACGAGACAAGCCCGTTGACTGTCCAACTACTAGGACAGAATCCATGCGCCATATATAGCGTTTCGTAACACGAAGGTCCTGGAGTTGATTCTCTGTAGGGATGTGTTTCCCATCCGAGGATGGAACAACTGTCTAGTAATCCCTGACTTCCAGTGGTTCTTTAACTGATGTTATTTCTTGATCTAACTTGATACGAATCGAATCCCTGCAAACAAACACTTGGTAATTGTCATTAGTGACTACTTTAACAATAGCTGTATGATTTTCACTTCACACATTTAACTCAAGAAGTACTATACAAGTTTGTCGGGAACTTGTTACATTGTTATTCAACTAGCCAAACTACTTTACGAGGTCGACTTCAGGTTTTGCCTTTTTTACATTTATCGTTCATACATACTTCCGTTTTCTTGATGTTGGTGATGGAAAGGTTGCTGAGTTAGTGATATAACGGTACTTGCACACAAAAGGTATGATTTCTGTGTTTACGGTCTAAACTAGTATTGTTTTGATGTCCCACAATTTTCTAATTTGGCTCAACTTATGGCACTCCAATTGTGTGGAATCTACTTCACTGGTAATTAACCATTTACATCGTAACGTGTATTGTTAACTTTTCCGAGTGTTTATTTTTATTCTTTTTATTAAATTTAATTAAACTTGTTCTCTTGTGAAACTTCTTACAGGTTACTGAAGAGAAAACTCATCTTCGCGGTGATTTAAACGTCTGTCTAGTGGGTGATCCGAGTACAGCAAAGTCTCAGTTTTTGAAACACGTTGAGCGATTTTCTCCACGTGCCGTTTATACCAGTGGTAAGGCTAGTTCTGCAGCGGGTTTGACAGCTGCCGTTGTCAGAGATGAAGAATCTTTTGAATTTGTTATTGAAGCTGGAGCACTTATGCTTGCAGACAATGTAAGTTTCTGACTGAGAATTTCTATATTGGATGACTGGGTCAAATATTATGCCTGAGAATGTATGGGCAATAGACAGAAACATCGCTTTTATAGCACCGATTCTGATGTCTAAGTCCCGATCAAATTGAACTTTGAATTCATATTGATCTGGTCAAAGTGTTGTTGGTGTCGTTCCATGTAGGTACACTTTTCATTCCGGAGAATTTACTAAATACATGTGCATATACTTAGTTCCCTTTGAACTCTAGCTCTCACTAAATCCTTCACCTGAACATGATGTTCACTCTCATTTGTTTATGATAGTGTAACTGAATACTGAATCAGGTAGTTACCAATCAACTGAGTTACTTACACCTGCAAGATGCTGAATGGAATGTGAGAAGCCGTAAAAATGTTCATTTCTTTTGAAGTGCATTACAGTTCACCTCAAGTGTGTCAGTGAATAGTGAATGTAAACTAGTTGTTATTCGCAACAGAGAAAATTTTGAGGCTGCGTTTATTATACGATCTCTATCTTCTGTTGCTCACTTGAAATCGAAGACAAATCTAAGAGAATGCTGATCATCAGGAGAAAATACTTCGTTCTCATAGCATCCGACTTCAATATCTACCTATATATATACTGCTTTAAACTTCATCACACAACACAAGAGCAGCATTCGATAGGGCTAGCACTTCACGTCACAGATAGGTGGGATTTGTTATGACTTAACATACTTCAGATAATTCTTGGATCTCAGCAAGTAATATAATAATAATAATAATAATATCAAAGGGATGCAAAGGTTTCGTGTTAACAGACTATCGTAATATAAACTTACTGAAAATGTTTATCTCTCACAAATTATTTGACATGGTGAGTTAATTATAAGATTTGGTATGAATTAAAAGGCTATCAGTCATCCAAGTGAGACTCGTTAGATTTTCGGTTACATTTACCTTCTTGCATACACACCACTCATAACATTTTTCGTTTGTAGGGTGTTTGTTGTATAGATGAGTTCGACAAAATGGACTTAAAAGACCAAGTTGCTATCCATGAAGCTATGGAACAGCAGACAATCAGCATAACAAAAGCCGGTGTAAAAGCTACATTGAATGCACGCACTTCTATCCTTGCAGCAGCTAATCCTATCGGCGGTCGATATGACAGATCAAAATCTTTACGGCAGAACATTAGTTTATCCGCTCCTCTTATATCTCGATTTGATTTATTTTTCGTATTAATCGACGAATGCAACGATGTAAGTTTCTTTGCTCTTCTAAGCGTTTACTTAAATATTGTGATATCCTATTCTAAAGGCAAGATTAGCAGTTTTTAAGCTTTGTAGATCTGTTGTCTAGTCTTCTTTAAGGTTTGAAAAAAGAAACTGAAGTGTAATACACATTTATAGTTATTTAGCGCCTTACCCTGGGTACTGACGTCCCTCAATAAAAGTTTTTCCGCAGTAGTATACCTTTACTACTACTGGTATTTATCTTTCATATAAACTACTGTCCTTAGTCAATTGGTTCCAGGATCATTCAGCATGTCTAACATCATTTTCTTCCGTTTTGCGAATGTGAACTTTTGAATAAGATTGACTGTTAAACTACTGTTTTAAGTTTTCTACTGATTACCTAAGTAGTCAGCTTTCAAACATTTAAGTAAGAAAATAAAATCTCACTCCGTCTAGCTGAATGTAGTCAACCTGATAGCAGCGTATATCTTTTTCATAGTCTACACAGAGTTTCTGTACCCATTATATTTTGATTTCACAATATTACTGTTTTAATTAAAGAGTAGTTTGTTTCCAATGTCAAAAGTAAGGAGGTAATTTTTCATAAAATCAAACCGCTCTTCTATGTACAAAACAATTCGTTACACTTAATCTCCCATAAAAATCTTTATCTGATTATGTTACAGAACTTGGTGTCAATTATTATCTTTTTTTACACTTCACATCGATTATTTCGTTTATTTAAACTGACATCCCACTGTCTTATTTTCAATTAAATCAAATCGACAAATGGATGCATGGCCAAATTGTTCGAAATGTATTACACAAATACATTTCATCTTTCAATAATGCTACCTAAATACGTAACTCATTTAATTGACACAGGCTTTGCGTGTACCGAGCTATATGACACCTCACAGTATTTGACAGGATATAAACCAAAGTAAATGAAATGAAATCTTGAAAGCTGTAGTAACTGATTAAGTGGTATAAACCAGTAAGTCACGCTATCTAAAATACATCACAGAAGATCATTTTATAGGTATTTAAAAAGCCTATCATAAACTTGTTCACTTGCTTTCCTAATTCAAAGTGTTATTAAATCTTCACTTTTCAGATTGTGGACTACGCTATCGCACGTTCAATTGTAGATTTGCATATGGGAGTACATGGTGATCATGATACTCATACCGTCTACTCTCTCGATAATATTCGTCGCTATATTGCTTTCGCTCGTTGCTTTAAACCCAAGGTAAGAAGAATGTGCATACGCACATATTGACTTGTCTCTATGGAATATAAGTTTTTCGTTTATCTGTCGCGTATATCGTTTGAATGGGAAAAAATTTAACCACTATTCTTTCCGCTTTCTTGTGATTGAATGATAATGTGTTATTATCTGTTGAACAAATCTGTCATACCTTTCAAGAATCTTCTAAGATTGTCTGCTGCAGTTCAGTATCTAACTTAAAGGAAGTTTGTATTGACTTTCTTAGACTTCATAGTCGTTATGTGTCCAGATGCTCAATATCTTGTTATTACTAAATTTAGTTAATGGGTTAATTAATTTTATTCAAACGATTCGAGGTAATCTCACGACTCAATGTTACTTTTCAATCAACACAATAGGTTTTCTGTATGATGTTTTCTTTGAAACTTAATAATTACAAGATTGTGAATGGATTATAAGGAATATTTGATAAAGACATATGAACTGACTAAAGAAAGCAATGCGGTCATTTCAATCCAACTATCATAGCTTTCTTCAGTTTACGACCTGTGTACTAACCAAAAGTTATCTTAGAATCATCATGTATAGTAGAATACCAGTGAAAACTACTTCACTTAATTATAACTGAAGGTCAGTTATAAAATGCGTAAAAGATGTTGGTTAAGAGTAAATGAGAAAAAATTGCTAGTATTGTTTTGTGAGTGTGCAGTGTATTTACTGGATTTCCAATGCATTCATTACTCACAATAGACCAATGGATTCAACTTCCCATACCTTTTAAAGAGTCTGATATTAACTCTAACTGTGTAAAGCATAACGCAATGTGCTGACACTGGGACACAACTAACAAAAAGGAATTAATGTAATGCATGGATATGTGTATATTTATCCTGTTTCTACAACTGAGTAATTCTGGTAGACTATATGCAGCTTGTCCGTTATCACATTAGGATCGTAAAGCAGATGGATAAACCATTTCAACACTTAGAAGTCAAGATTTTTTTCTATCTTTCACTTAACTCATATCCGTTATCATTTTTACTCTGTATCATCAGATTAGTGCTGAAGCAATGGAATGTATGGTTGAGGAATATAAAAAAATGCGTCAACGCGACGCCTCTAGCGGGACAAAGTCTGCGTGGCGTATTACCGTCAGACAGTTGGAAAGCCTTATCCGTCTTTCAGAGGCTACTGCAAGACTCCACTGTGCAGATACTGTGAGTATTTTGGTTTTTTTTACCTCCATCTGTTCACCTTTTTTGCTTTTATAAGTTACCTTTAATTAGTATGTTCTGGATGATTATAAAAGAAATAAACACAAGAACTACTTGTCCACAGCGACAATGGTAAATATTTGGAGAATATGGTACTTGGTATGGTCGCATTACCCCATTCTTATTCTTGCTTTCATCGAAAGAAGACAGGAGAAGGAAAATCATGTGCTGATCAAATTGCGACTCTACGCATCGCCATCGAACAAAGCATAGAATGGCAGTCAAATCTCTATCTCAACTTCATCGACTTCGAAAAGGCCTTCGACAGCATTGACCGAGAAGTAATTTGGAAACTGCTTCAACACTACGTTGTGCAGTGCCCAAGTCTTTGTCAACATCATTCAACAGCTATATGACAATGCCACGTGTTAGTGTGGCGAGTGCTACTGATAAGATTTATCAGTAGTATATAAAGAGACGTTCATCGGCATAAAAACATCAAATAGCAGGGAGATAGATTTGATGTCAGAGAAAGCAAATGATACAGCGTTGTGGAGATACATGGGAGACGTGAAAGGAACACAAAGAAACACAATATGAAGGAAGGCCAGAAGTAGCACAACACGGAAGATCTGTGCAAATGGTGCGTTTAAGATAAGGTGAACATAATTTGGCTATATAGAGATACCAATTTCTCAATAAACATTCCTTTACCAAGTTTTTCGTCTTCTACCGTTTCATAAAGTCATCCACAACGAAAAAGTCAACCATTTGAAGTGAATACAAGGCTGTATGTTATCACCGATGATATTCTAAATTGTGGTAGGCTGGATTATGCGTCAAACTGTGCACAGGGAGTGACAAGACAGGCATACGCTGGGCCGATAAGAAGACTCTAGAAGATCTGAGCTTTTTCGATGATTTGTGTCACACAAACTCGAAGACTTGCAGGCGAAAACGAGCGAAGACAGGACTCCAGGTGAACATATAGAAGACGGAGGTGATGAAGATAACCAACCAACAGCAACAACAACCAGCACCAATCACTATCGACGAGAGAGATTTGAAAGAGGTTACTTCCTTCACTTATTTAGGCAATAGGCATTTTTCCAAGCACAGGTGGAAGGGATGAAGATGTTAGAGCCAGTCAGAATCGGAAAGGCAAGATACGCCTTCGTCAACCTGAAACCAGTTCGGAAATCTTCTGCACTGCACTCAGCCAGCATAAAGAACAAGATTCGGATTTTCAACAACAATGTCAAGTCGGTCCTTCTATACGGGTCAGAAACTTGCACTGCGTGTCACGAAAAGGATTTCCAACAAGTCACAAACTTTTATCAACAGCTGCCTTCGCTCCATACTGAAGATCAAATGGTCAGAAAGAATTAGCAATAAGAAACTCTGGAAACAAACCAACCAAGAGCCGATTGCCTAACAAATATGTAAGAGAAAATGGAGATGGATCGAGTATACGTCGAGAAGGCCGTCAAATGACGTGGCGCGCCAAGCGATCACTCAGGTGGAATCCGATTGGGTTGTTGGTGCGAGGGTGACATTGAGGAGATGAGTGATCGTGGACCGACCTGAAGAGGACAGCTGCAAATAGAACAAAGTGGAAATGTTTTTTTGAGGCCTTATGTTCCACTCGGAACCCAGGGGAATAATAATAATAAATATGGTCGCACTATAGTGTGATGCACAGAGTATAATGTATATCGGTATCAATCGAGAAGACTAAGGTAGTAATAGAGCCTCAATTAAAGTTGACATTACAATTTGTCATCTGCAAGCTATGCACTAAATGCTTACCTAATATACCGCAGTGTGGATTTGAACGTGGTTTTCCTGTATCTTAAAGCTTTTATATATATGTGAGGTACTATGTTTCATTGGTTGATAGGTTTTTATTATATAATCGTCACTACATATCGTAATTTGATAAGAACACCATTGTCAGGAATGATATCGTGACTTTTATTGACGTTAGTCTTTTTGCTACATCAGTAAGCAACCAATGTACACTTTTCAAACGAATAATTCCCCAGTTCAATGAGAAACGATTAAAATCCCACACGGTAACTAACTGTGGTTACGTAGTTTCGTGTGTACTTCCTCATCGGATACCTTTGGTGTTTGTAATGTTGTTTTCCCCATACTTAGCTTTAGTATAATGAAATTTAGACGTTTTTCTTCACCGACTACACTTTCTCTCTTTAGGTAACCCAAAACCATGTTCGTGAGGCGTTCGCCCTATTAAACAAATCTATAATACGTGTTGAACAACCTGATATTAATTTGGAAGAAGATGAAGAACATCAACAACCAGATGCTTCTGAAACACCACTTACTGAACAGGTAGATTACTTTTTAAAATTGTAATGCTTGAATTCACTTCATTTTTTTGCGTTCCTAATTCCTACTTATTCTGATCCTTTGAATTTAGCAAACAGCAGATGCAGACACAGCGGCAGGCCATTTGCGAGTAACATATGATGAATATAGGCGCATCGCTAGTCTGTTAATTCTAAAGGCACGAAATTGGAGTGAGTCCTTGGCGTCCGAAGCTGCATCCGATCAGACAGCAGGTGCCCCGAAAAGGAGTGAATTGGTAAACTGGTACTTGGAAGAAGTGGTTGATGAAATTGAAACAGAAGCACAGTTAACGGAATGTAAACTTCTAGTAGAACGCATAATCGACCGTCTAATAAAAAAAGTAAGCCTTTAGATTTAATTTGCCGATATGCTTCTTAAATAGACTTTTGATTCAATTACCACTGTTAATGTGAAACTGTTTTGCTAGAATTATCGCACAATGATATAGTGCATTTCTGTTGGTTAACTTCTCAAACTCATTATCGTTTATAATGATACCAAGCATATTTTATCACGGGTCCAGATGTAAGATGCATTTATAAGCAACTGTATCTTCACGCTTCCCAGTGGCACCAACTTCTGCGATTCCAAAGTGTGCAGCCAAACAAGCGAGAGCAAGACAAACAAATTTCCAAGTGTAGGATAAAAGTCACTTACGAAGTATCATCTTAACATATGACAATTTCTATTCTCCTGATCTCTAGCCATGTGTATCTCTTTTGCAGGAGCAGTGTTCTCAGTTTGCCTTCATCCTACTTTATACCTGTATACTAGTAGAATTTTACTTAATGTGACACATGTATTAAGAACAACTTGTCTTCTCTTTATCTGTGAAGCTTTATGGCTACGTTAGATACATTTCTTATAACTGTAGCTCAATATTTATATTTGTCCAATTATTTCTTTTTTCCAGGATAATATTTTGATAGCTATTGGTGGCACAGGACTAGACGCATCTTCTGATACAACAGACCCTTATATCGTCGTGCATCCGAATTATGTGGAGTGATTCCGAATGGTTTCGCTGAGATGTTTTTATGTGTGCATGTTTTTTATGATAGAGATAACTATTATTATTTAATAAATTCTTCACTAAGTGTTCCTTGTTATTGTATGGTTATGAGAAAAAGTAGGTATACAAGAAAAGATAATTTATTTCGACATTTACAAAAGTGTCTTAACAGACAGTAAGGTGTTCTGTACAGATTGCATACTGGTTACCAACGCTTCTGTGTGCTGATATAAAATACTGAAAGGCATAATAGTGACGAATGAGCTTACCATTATTTCCTCTAATGAACGCATCACCATATTTGTTCTTCAATTGCCCCTCAACATACTCTTCTGTCTGCTCAAGCACGACATTCATATAGCCATCTAGAGAAATAAGAACACCTACAAATAGCGGCTCGCTAAATATATACGTACCTCTATAATCGGCACCCGAGTTTAGTTTGACCACTACTGGTCTTCCAATTATAAGTTTCAAGAAATCTCTTGGTGTTTGTTTGTGGGCCATTTTTTCAGCAAGTTATTAGATTCAAACAAAGTACCTAAAAAAGGGAGATTAGTCGCATTAGTTTACTGTAAATGTCTTAGTTTCCTGATTTTAACAGCTATTGTCTCAGCTGTAAAAATATTCAATAACTATGAGCTTCCGATGATACCTTGAGAAGTTTTAACTTTTGGTTCAAAGGCTAGTGGGTACCTCAACTCTAATTTTGCCCTTAATGTGTAGTGCCGTTAGGAAACATAATAACTATGATTACCCAAATGATCAATTCAAAGTAATTGACTTGGAATCATTTTGGTGAGATATAAAAAAATGTGTGCATTTTTCATCTTCGTTCATCATAGGTTACAGTGGCGGTGTCAGATTTAAATGATCAGCAAGAGTAGTGGTTTAGAAACTGAATAACCATTTCTTAAAAGACCGTTTTTATTAACGACGTGCAAACGTATTTATGCTAATCACAATTCAAGTATACCATAACGTTTTTCAGCACATACACCAGGGAAGGGTGGCATTAAACAAATGTGTGCGGTCGTCCAAAACGGTAGTTCCTGTGATTTTTGTCTGTATCAAAAGGGCGGAATTAGTTGTGTGGACTGTGTGCGAATTCCTGGGTAATAGAATGCGACTATGCTAGCTGATGTCAGCACTTTCTTCTACGTTGACACCTGCTGAGTTCAAGCAGTAGTCCAGGCATTAATTAGGAAGATTACTGCCTGCAGTTATTTCGACGCTTTTGATAGTGGTTCAGCCGCCTCTCTATTTACACTAAGCTGCTCAGTTTAAACTGATCCTGCAGCATCTTTCATTCGACAGGAGTGAGTAGAATGTTGAACGTAATTAGTGTTCGGAAGGCTGAATTTTTAAAGCAATTAGTTCCTTTTATGAATTTCGACAACACAATAAGAAGACGTAGTTTATCTGAAACGTATAATGTATTGGCGCAATTACACAATCTGACCTGTATTGTAATTATTCTTGCCTTCTATAAAAACTGTGCATGACAAGTATGTGTGTAATCAGAATGCCCGAAATGTGTTGCGCCAATACATTACACGTTTCAGATAAACTACGTCCTCTTATTGTAATGTCGAAAGGCTGAATTTTGTTAGCGTCTTCAGCTAAAGGCATTATATTGTCTGCAAACTGTTAGAGAAGTCCACTGGCATTCAGCAACTTTTGGCTACATGTCAACAGCCCCCACTACATTTTCTAAATAAGACTGGATATGACAGCATACTACCTCAGGTTAAGCAATGCTGTTCACTCCAAAACACTCATTACTCCCTTCAGAAATCTGAGCACGAAAGGATTAAGTAGCTACTTGTCCTCTACCTCCGTTGCCATAGGTATACATGGGCTGGTAGATGGTCGGAGTCAAAGCAGAATAAACAGCAATCATTCGGCAACAACTTACATCTAGACAATCTATTTGCAAGCACTACTGATTAGGCATTGACCTTCGCCAGGTGGGACGACGCTAGTTTTGGGGTCGAAAGACTGCTTGTTATTCTTACAGGATTAAATATGCCATCACTGATGTCAGTTAGACCGCATGTGGCTTCACTGACTGACTGGTTTCAACGTAGAACTTTCCACAGATATGCAGCAGTTCGAGTTGGCAAAGTCCACGTAGCACACAAAGCACGAGAAGAGAGATAATGAACAGAATTGAGGCAAAAAGAATAAGAATATGGAGGCGCAGTTGAGTTTTATGGGATATAAAAAATCACAAAGAGTGAATGCATCTGCGCCAGCCATTGAGGACGATTTTGAGCCATATCACCAATTGTCTCCAGCCATTGTTGTTTACCGTCTGAGGACCCCAACCAGGAAGTCTACGCCTTCCTACGTGGCTTAAACTAACTAATGGTCATGTTGTGTTTTGACCACCACTGGCTCTTTTCCAACCTGATCCATCCTACGTCAGCTAACATTGCCAGTCGAGGAAGGCGATGCCTAGGCATACGTAATACATGTCCTAACCATCGCGATCGATGTAACTTTACAGCCTCGTCGATTGATTTCCACTCCTTACCTATCACTACTCTACGCCTAACCTCAATATTGCTCGCCCTATGATCAAAGACAACTAGCCTCTTCATGTCTTCCACTTTAAATGACTGTCTCATAGCCATAAAGGAGGACGGAGCGAACTGCTGAGCAATACAACACGACCTTTAGTCGAAAGCCGGATAACACGTCTACGCCAGAGACGTCGTATACTGGCACATGCGTAACGAGCCTTCCGTATCCGTGTTGAGATTTCGTCAGCAATCAACCCGTTGGGGCTGATGCAACTTCCCAAATAAGTGAAGCGGTCAACACGCTCTACCACTTCACTCCCTATTTCTAAGCTAGGAGTCAAAGTAGTCCAGTCCTGTAGCATCATCTTACATTTGACGGGAGCGAATCGCATGCCAAACATTTGAAGATTGCCTTCTCATCAAAGTGTTCAGAGGACGCTGTACTTGGTTAGCGTCTTCACCTAGGAGCAGGACTATATCATCCGCATATTTTAAGTAAACCAGATTATTCCTGGTAGCAAGTCAATCTCTGAGTCACTGGAGTCAGTTAGGGTTAAGTCCATTAGTACATCGTTGATGAAATTAAACAGAGATGGAGACAGTAGGCATCCCTGCGGACACCACTTCAGATGACAACTCCCCATAGGCCGTCACCTCGCTGCATCAGTTGTTGTTGTCGGTTCGTCGGAAGGGAACTCCGTAGGTACCGTCAATATACTTCTCAGTCTGGCATAACCTCCCTACTTGGGCATTTAAGTCGCTTGCTAAAACGAATATATACCTCAGCGTTTTGCTTTTTGCAGCAACCCTAACAGTTACTGTTGACATGGTCCTTTGATTCGTCCGAACTGAAGTCTCTTGGAGCGTACGCGGAGACTACGAAAAGACAACGACGGGTAACGCCGTCTTTCCTCCTTCTAACGGACCCGTTCAGAAGGACCGCACACTTACAACTATTTACTGGGATCCAGTCAAGAAGTGATTTTTTCGCCCTAAGACTCAATGCTATCCCTGCACCTGCAAGTTGTCGCGAACTAGCTGAAGAGTCCCCTGATACCCTTGAGGTGAATTTCGCAGATTCCCCTTGTTGGCCGGGTGGGGTTAAGTTAATAACCACATTCGGGTCTTGTATGCGTGTCTCCGAAACACAACATACATCCATGGCTCTAGATTCCAGAGTTCTTGCTAGTGATGCCTGTTGTCCGATTTGGCAGAGGGTCCTGACATTGAATACTCCAATATGAAGTTGGCGGCGTGCCTTTACAGGCTATCGGGGATATTTTTATGGCTCTCATCGTTATTAGTGGTCACAGAATGAAGTGAAGATGACTGACTAGCCTGCAGAATAGTGCTGACAATAGTAGGGAAGTAAGATGATGAGGGTGACAGGGGTGAAGCAGAATAATGATCATGAGGTTTCTGTGTGCTTTTGAAAGTGTGTGGGGGGTTGTTACTTCCCGGTTGCCCACACCATGGAAATTGATTCTTTCTTGGGGCACCTGAAACAGAAAGGGAATTAGGGTTGCGTGACCGCAGAGCCTAGTGGACAACTGCTTGAGGGCGGCCACACACGGCCTGTCTGAAATGGCTTTTTGTTTTGGTTCCATATTAATAACTTACTGCCGGCTGCGGACCACCGTAGGGTAAGTCGGGATGCATAATTTTTAGGGTCGAACTTTTATAACTAAATCCCTCTCTTCAGAGTGGAGGACAGCACAGCTGGCATGCTGATCATCTGATGGAAACACCTGACTGCTGGTACATCCCTATTCCCAGGAGTACGACTTTGCCCACATATCCCCAGCATAGTGTAAAAAAGTCTTACACTATGACTGTAACTGCTTTTGGTCCAATCGCTATCCTAACAATCTTCCTGGTATGGTATGAGCTACAGGAACATAAATTCTAGCCAGTGTAGCTTGTTGGTTCAGTGCGATATGCAAGCCCGACAACCACGTCAAGGTAGCAACTATCGGTCGGGTGGCTTCACAAATATAAGAAACATGCATTTCGTGCACCCTTATTTGAGAATAGTTGAAAGTTTATATGACAACCTGAAGGGTTGGCAAAAATCATGCTTTTTCTCTGCCCTTACCAATCTATTCGAGTCTACTGAAATCCAGTGGAGCAGTGGGTTTTTCTACTACAGAGCTCAGTGCTGCCTAGATATCAGCAAATTCACAATAACTAGCGAAATAATCGACACACAGGGAAAATTTGGTAGTCACAATGTAGCTCAGGTTGATTTAGGTGGATAACTATACGAGGATCCCACGTGTTTGAGGTAGACAACATGTATCAACAGAGTTTGAGATACCAAAATTTGGGTTAGTGGATCTTTCTTCGACGTACTGTAAGGTCCGGAAGTTGAGATGTTACATCATGAAGTTGGCAGTATGGTTTAAGCAGCTAGAAACACTGTTCTGAGTTAAGACACTAGCAATCGTTTTAGTGTTAAGAATCAGTGATGGAACTGCATATAGAATGGTATAAATTGCGACAGAAAACAAAGATGAAGTGCTCAAGTGATAAACAGAACTTTTGATACTTATTGAAGTAACTAAGTGCTTGTTGCTTCCTTGTGGTTCATATCAAGAGAAAAAGTATGTTTTGCGTGACTTCAGGCCTCAGGTAACAGCTTCTGGAGACCGGCTACATGCTACACATCTGAAGATGCATTTTGTGGAGACTCATTTGTACAGATTTCGAGCCCGAAGTAGGGTAATTAGGGTTGTACGACTTTTGGAGGCTGACGTTTTCTAACGTCTGCTGAAAGCTAGAAGACAGTACACCTGGACTGCCGATCACCTGAGGGGGCGCCTTACCATTCTTAAATTCCAAGCCACCGGTGGTACGCGTTTGCTCTCACAACTCAGATTTACACTAAGGTCGTAACAACTTTCATGACATTATGGGCATATAGTTTGAGTCATGTAGAAACGCAAGCCATTATTTCTGTAGAATAATGTGCAAGAACAAAGCACAATAACTATGCGCATATATCAGTTGACATTCACCTGTGGTGCTTAGTGCAGTGGCCGTGGCGGCGGGATACTTCCCAAAAATGCACAAGAGCATCTCACAATATTGTAATCATAGGTAGAAATTAGAAGACACAATAGTTCACTTCTTGAATATCCTGTTCTTACACACCATCCTTAGTCGACAGGGAAGCATTCCAAATTGCCTGATAATGAAAGGCCATGCCGCTCGGATGGCTTTCGGCACCTTCATGAAATATTTAATGGTACAGACTTTAATAAGAAGCTACTGGAGAGATATTTTTCGCTGACCAAATTTTTTAAGAATTCTATACCACATGACTACTTTGCATACTGCTGGACGTATTTGTCGCCTAAGGATTCTACATGATCAGATTTCATCATACATTACTGTTTCGTTGCCGACTACAGACAACATACTATGAAAAATTACTCGATTTTAAACAATCTAGCTACCGAAATATACACAAATTCTAAGGATTAATAAATTCATCACCAAATTTAATTATATATAAGTATACCTACATGAATATACTCATGTATATAGTCTGCAGAAATCTCAATTTTGCATCACCGACAGTTTACCTATAAACAGTGTATCCTGTGTGATATATTCACGGTTTTATTTCACAACCACTCTTTAGTTTCCATTAAGTCAACATAAAATTGCGAAAAATAACAGAAATCAGAGGAAGCAAAGAAAACATAGCCGCATGAACCTACGGACAACCTTGAAAGTCAGTTCCCCTCCAAATCTAGTGTCCAACTTAAAATCCGATGTCTAATTAACGGAGCTTGTATGAGCCAAATTGTTTCTTTTACACTCTTTCTTCTGATGAAGAATGTTTCTTGATACACATTTAGTGATTCTGATCTCACCTAATGGAAACAGTATATTTATTGATAATATGAAATACTACCATAACCGAACTTTATGAACGGGATAGGTAGTACTTGGCAAAATTCACACAAGGCTTCTCAAAGAATTACTAGGCTATGTAGCTGACTGACCAACTGCTAACTTCAGACAATCTCACAAATGGTAGTAGGGCCTGGCTTAAATTATGCGACAGTAAATTAGTCCACAAACTTTCAGACACCGTATCTGTTAGTCTCACCAACACCTTAATTGTTACACTAAAAAGAACCAAGTAGAAAGGTACTAGGTCTTTTTTCTAACGCTTAGTACCGTTTTTCAGAGAAATTTCTCGCACCTAACAAAACCACTCGCGGAAAAGGAAAGATAAGTCAGCTGTAGGAATAACCAATGACCCTATCAACTTTGTATGTAAGGATTTCAGTAGGTTGCCTGAGAAGCTGATTAATGCCTAATTGCTCATAAAGCCGTAAAGCATGCAACCCCACCTTGTCCGTTTATCTGTGCCAAATTGTCTCGGTGACAGTGCTAGTCGAAGTGTAAGAGTCGATTCGGCATTTTCTTAGTTGACAATGGTACGAAGCGGTATGCAACAAGGTGCTAGGCCCCCATGTACCCATTCTGCATATTAAAGAATTCATTGGGCCTATCTCCTATGGTTCTCAGTGACAGTGAAATAAAATTTAAGGGACAGATGATGGAACATAGTGATACAATCGGATCATAAACACATTAACAGTCTTTTATATTGGTTCGAAGAACGGAAGTTTCCTGTCTACGTAACGAATTTTAATGATTTAATAATTATAATTAATAATATTAATATTATTATAATTATATTATTAAGTTTCTTGTCTACGTAACGAATTGCACAAATATGCATATCGGGAACGCGACTAGAAGTCTACATAATGCCCTTCATTTCAGAGAAATATTCGTCTGTTTATCGCAGTAAGTCATGAAAATTCGGATCGCTGTGCCTCTTTTAAAGATTTTGAACTCAGATACAGGTGTGATATATAGGGGCTTTACCAGTATCACATAGTGATATTTTCACCAATCACAATCCATTCCCTGCTCGTTATAGGATGGAGGTAGGCAATCAGTCGGACAAACCCCATGAATATTGCGAAGAGATTCCTCAAGGAACGAAAAATTCCCATATTCAGTGATAAGAAAAAAGGGAGGTAAACAGAGGAGAGGTTTTTCCTTCCGTGAATCCTCTTCAAGGGTAAAACGACCGTAGCAACATTTATCACCTAATACAGGTTGTAACCTACAAAGAAGTCACTAATCGGAGGTTAGAAATAGGGGCTAGAAACTGAAGTGATTTGATATGTTTGAAAACAACTAACTACTATAATTGCATCATTTGGAAGGGCAGTAAAGCGCTTATTTGAAACCTGTATGAAAACCTAAGATTACTAGCAAACAATTACAGTGATGATAGTAACGGGCGATTATATCGCATATTCTTTTTGAAATGATAACTTTCTTCTGTCCTGTTGGCATCTGCGCCGTTTGGTTGGTTCGAGTCGAGGCTAGTTCGCTTTGTGTGATCCAGTCAGCTGTATTTGCCGTGATTTTGATGTCTGGCTTTTTTGGGTTGATTATTTCGAGAATTGTTATCCTATATTGTTTCTAAATATGAATGCATGGCTTATTTGGCAGGATGCTTAAAAATGTGTTCCATGCAAAACTTGTTCGGTATAGTATTCACAAGAATAAACTGAGGAATAAAGCCTCTCTTACCTTCTAAACTTATGAGTATTCCCGTCAAAATAATCACCCTCTTTCATTCATGAACCTAACTTTCGTTTATGATATCTGATCCTTATTGCAGTTAGATCTTCCCCCAAGCCAAAAGCCGTTTGAAACACAAGTTCACTATTCATAGTGGTAATGCTCTGTGTATTGAAATGGAAACTAGACTGTGCTGAGTACGTGAAAAAAAGAAATTGATTCTGAAATTATGTGATGAGTGCTAATATCTGCTATACCAATTAAAACAAGAGTTGCATTAAACGGGAAAAATACCCTAGTATAACATTGTGAAAAATGTGACGTTTAACTTTTGAATCCTTTAATCTGTTACAATGCATGGATATCAGACACCATTTTCCGATATAAGTCCGGCAAATGTAACCTGATTTAAGTACATTATGCATGTCAGGAAATTTTTTAATGCAGAATTTCATTGAAAGTCGTATAAAAACTACAAATTTTCATGAAACCAAAGCAGCGTGCTGCCACGCTACAATAAGGGCGGATAAGCAATGAAGCCATTCTGTGTATTTATCAGAATACTTGTCGCTGTGGAGCAAAGAATATACGTCCTACAAAACGATAAGTCTGCAAATGTATTCTGGAACACTTGTCAGCCTTGCTAGCCACAGCAGAAAGAAAACGAAGGGTAGTTATATCCTCGAACACTAGGCATCGAGCACCCTGTACTGAAGCAAGGTTGAAAACATTCCCTCTAGGAGTATGTGCAACAGACACTGGATGCCCAATATACTGACTCTTCTCTGGATCAGCTAGCATGCATCGCCCACCGAATATTGAAGAGGAGAGGACTTACATAAGGGTAGGTGAACCATGTGAGTATGCGCGAAGACCAAATAATCTCAGTATTAATGGCCGACATCAGATCATTAACAGTGCAACTGGCACGAATACAGCTAGCACAGAGCAGACGAAGCAGGTCGACCGACAGAGCATGTTGTCAGTCGAAGACTAGACATAGGCAAGCTACATCAACAGGCCAATCTTTTCACCACAACTAGCCGCTCGGTACGCGGCCAACAAGACGCATACAACCATGTACCTGACCTGAACCACCTTGCAAGCAACTAGGAAACGATTAACCCCTTCTCAGGTAACGACTACTCAGAACGGATGCTCGGAAAGTCACTCATTTTGTGCCGAGGACAAAAGCTCTGGCATAGACTTCTTCGTGGATGCAGGAACTGCGCTCAGTATCATACCAGAAACAAAGGCCGAACCAGGACGACAAAAGTCACGCTGCAGGTGGCCAATAAAACCCAGATCGCAACGTTCAGGTACAAATACTGACGCTTAACATTGCGCTTAGGCGACAGCCCCCATGGGTTTTCAGTGTTGCTGACTGAGATCTAGCAGTCTTCGACGTATGCCCCCTGGAAAGATATGACTTGTCAGTGGATACTCGAAAGAGACGTTTAACAATGAGAGGAACCCTTTGGTGTGGGAGAGAGAGAGCGGGTGAGCAACATTCTTTGAGTCTAGTTCAATCTCAGCCAGCATCAACCGAAAGGTTTCGAAAAGTACCGGCAGAACTCCCAACTCTAATGTTAACCGACCTCTAAACTCTCAAGCCTGACCCAAAAATTACTCATAGGATATGGACACAAGGTGTCTTACCAGTGTTGAGTAGATCCAGAAGGTTGGTCCCGGACAAGCTAAAAGTTGCAAAACTTGAAGTTGACTAAATGCTTAAGATGGAGACTGTCCGGCCTTCGAATGGTCAATGGACCTCATAGTTACATATGGTGCCCAAGAAAAATCAGACCGTTTGGCGAGTTTTTGGTGGTTATAGAGCCCTAAATAAGCAAACTGTCTGGGCGAGATACCCAGTAACATACATTCAAGACTTTACCCATAGTCTTTGAGGTACCATGTATTTACTAAAGTTGACTTAGTTCGCACCTATCACAATATTCCTGTGACTGAGGAAGATATACCTAAAACAGCCATCACCATCCCATTTGGAGTATACTAGTTCGTGTGATTTCATTTGCCCTCCGGAAACAAACTTTCCGAAGATTTATGGATGACTTGCTATGTTAACTGCCATTCGCAAAAGTGCACATAGATGACCTACCCACCGCCAGCCTGAATATAAACACAGTTAGACACTACATTCGGGCAGTATTACGTAAACTAGAAGACAGCGGCTTGACAGTCAGAGTAAGTGCTTTTCTGGGGGAAGAAACAATAGGGTTCCTAGGCCATGTCATTCACAGTACTAGAATCGCACCAATGCCTGAGGACTTGGGTACTACTTAGCAGTATCCCCTACCCATTCTCCTCACACAACTCCGGGGTTTCGCGGGGTTGATCAACTTCTATCAACAATTTATTGACAATTGAGCACAATATGTGTGTTGTTACGGAGTGTCAGTGGTTTGTTGATTGACCACAGAGCGCCACTGGACAACTGATCGCTTGGAAATATTCCCCACACTGAGCAGACACACATATTTCAGATCTAAGTGAAACAACTGCAAAAACAACTATATCATTCACAAAGTATGGAAAATTTTTCCCTCCACATCAACGGAAATTTAAACCTGATTGGTTGCATCGGTCGTAACCTTCAAGCTTACAAACATAGTCAGCCCTTACTAAAAACACGTAGTGCCTAAGTAATGCACTAAGGAGGAAATCAAAAGAATTTCAGTTGTCAGAGGAAGCATCCAGCTCAATCGCAAGGCTGAAAGAGGCGTTGGAGAAAACCACAATTCTGGAATATCTTAACTCAGATGTCCCTCTTGCATTGATGGTAGACGCTGTGGGTTCAGCTCTAAAACAGCAGGTTGAAAATAACTGGGGGTCGATGTCATTCTTCTACAGACAGCTCAACCCTGAAGAAACGAAGCATTCCACTTTTGACAGTCTGTTCAGCAGTTCAACGCTTTCGCCACACGGCAGAAGTGAGACCATTCACGATCTACACAGATCGCAAGTCTCTCACTTGTGCGCTTAACGCGACAACGAACAGATATTCATCACGTAAAATAAGTCACTTTGATTTTGTATCAGTTTACCAGTGATAAGACATTTGAAGGAGACGGAGAACTGTGCGTCTGATGTGCTGTCGTGAATGCACGTGAATGCAGCGCAACAAACCACCACAGGCATCAGAGCATCGGCTGAAAATCAAAAGAACGACGAACAGTTGAGGTTCACCCTCGCTGCAGTTAACTCTAGTCTGACAACGGAAGATTCACTTAGACCATTCGTCCCTAAAATTATGAGGAAAGCTATGTTTCGTAACTTCTACTCGTTGTCGCATCCTAGAGACAAGACTTCGGCTACAATAACCTCGGCGAGTTACACTCGGCCCCACCTACAAAATAACGTGCAGAAGTGGGTGAAAAAGTGCACTGCATGAGGAGGGCTAAGATGAGCAAACAGATAATGCCACCATTAGGAGAGTTCTCACAGCCGGATATTCGTTTCGCCCATGTTCTCGTTGACTTGGTAGGTCCTCTACCACGCTCAGTCGGATTCACTTACCTATTCACGCACATCGATAGGTTCACCAAGTTCCCGGTAGCCACCACTTACTGACATTACGGAGAAACGGTGACAAAAGCGTTTCTCAAGACTTGGTTGTTATGTTCGGGGTGCCTTTGACAGTGACAACCGACAGACGATCATAATGCAAGTCGGAGCTTTCGAATAACTTGTCGACATTCCTCGGGTTGCATAGAACCCGCTTCACAGCATATCATACTCAAGCTGATCGGGTGAAAGAACGCCTTCATCGGCAAATGAAGGCTGCACTGACATCTAACTCCAAGCGTACTCTCTAGACTGAATTCCTGTTTAATCTGACAAGGATTCTCTGGATGATACCGCATTCTTGCGAATCGACATTGCTGCCTTTCGTCATATCGCTCTCTTAAACATAACATACATAACTTAATTTTAGTGGCAAGTGGACATTATAGCGGACTGACTGATCTAAAATTCCCTCCGGAAGAATTTGTTTACAGTGTTTCATCTAACTTCGTAACTATCACCGCTGGTCTCTAGCTCTCATGTCATCATTCTACCATTTTGAAATCTATTGACTTTATTCTTATTACTTATATTTGTATTTGGTTGACTCTCATTCTAATGCTTCACTTTGCCGCTGTGAGACGGTTGATTTTTGACGATCATGTGTTGTCTCACTACATGAAATTTTGCCTGAGTGAACCTACGGCTGCTTGATCCCAATGTATTTGCTGGGAACGTGCCCTGTTATGTTTAATTCTAAAAGACAGAATTTGGAACATGTTTCGGTAATAACAATAATAACAACAATACTCGTGGTCACAGCACAGTGCACGGGGACGTAAGTTTACACATATCATCAGTTGACTAAATCAACAAAACCACATAAAATTATCGTGTTTTACAGACAGATATACTTTACTTCGCCTACTAGCTTGCTAGTTTTATGGCCACCCTAAAGCTCGGGAGAAGAGGGAGATTCAGGTGTGGGGCTGGCCGCCCTAACCCAGAAAACCAGTCAAACTGAAACGGAAAGTTCAACCTACAAGAAATTATTACAAATACAAATTCTATGACAAATATACCTATTCTTTGCTGGAATAGGAAGGGCGAAATAACGCGGGTTGGCGGAAGCCTTCGGGAAGGCAGTAACTCAATATACCTTATTCCGAGGAAAGCGAAAATAAAAGTGGGGACGTGTTGTGTCCATATAATGTACTAGACCGAGAGGGCTGCCCAGGTAGCCAAAAACATGAGAAGGTATGGCGTAGAAATGCTGTGAATCTGCCAGAGCAGGTGGAATGGCTAACTGACTGTCAAAGTTGTCAACTTGCGAGTCAGTAATCTACTCCGGCTATCCAGACGGCGACCACGAGCACACCGAGGCAAAGAGTGGCTATCATGATGTTACCAATGGCGGCAAATGCCCTGTTGCTGTCAGAGTTCAACTCAAAAGGAAGGGAGGTTACAATTAACCAATGCTACGCACCCACAAACATCGTGGAACGAGAGAGGGAGGACGATTTCTATGCACAATTGCAAACAGTAATGGACAACATGCCAAATGAAGATATCAAAATCCTCATAGGCGATGTGAATGACAAGCGAACTGGGAGCAAATGATACAAGAAGAGAACTCATCATGCGTCGAGAGGCTCTGGCAAAATGAATGAGAATGGAGAACTCTTCCAAGACTTATGATCTTTTAACGATTCGGTGATCGGAGGGAGCGTGCACAAACACAAGGATATACACAAAGCAACATGGATTTCGCCTGACAGACACACCGCGAACCAGGTAGACTTCATCTCAATGCTGTTCAAGTAAGTAGAGACGCAGACCGCTGGGCACAAAGTCGAGGAGGGCAGATGTGGGTTCAGACCATTATCTGGTTCAAGTAACATTCAAGGTGAAACTGAAAGCCCTCAGAACAACTGCAGATAGGTCACAATTCACGTTCAACACTCAGAAACTGGAGGACAAAACTACGAGGGACATCTTCACTGCAGCTATCAGAGCAAAGTCGAAGATATTAAGTAGCATCAGTGAGGAAACCTGAGTGGAAGAACACTGGAACTCTGAAGGTGATGTTTAAGGAAACGTGTTCATCCGTTTTAAAAGGAAGGAAGAGGCGAGAAAAGGAATGGCTTCCGGTGGATATCTGGAAGCTAATAAAGGAGAGAATGATGGCGAAACAGAGAATGGACCAATGCAGGGACGGACAACAGAAGGAGAAGTTGAGTTCAATGCACACTCCGCTGAATGAAGAAGTGGAGAAGAATGATAAGAAAGACAAACGACAGTCCTGCGACACATTGGGAAGTGGAGCAGAACAGGCAGGTAGAAAGTAAAAGAGACCTCAGAACGCTATTATTATTATTAAATATGGAGAGATAAAGCCAGATGATGAAACCAATAAAAGATGTTCAAGGGAAACTAATAACCAAAGAGGAGATGGCCCTTTGTGACGCTTGATACAATTGCGCAGCTACGTCTTTGACATGGCATCATGTCATGGGAAAATTAACCTGATTACAAGGTGTAGATGAACTAGTCAGTCCGCTAGACGACTGGAATGTCTTGGCGTCATTAGGACTACTTAATTTAACAGCACATGGCAGGTACTGTGGTGAGAGCTGTCTACTAGCCAAATTGGTAGACAGTAATTTACGTCAATATTTACGTTCCCAAGATTTGTCGTGAGAAACAACCAATCGGAAGACTGTGTTTGTTTGTTTACATATCCATTGTAGTGTACATGAAAACATATATAAATATGCGTTGATTTCCTTAATAAAGGATCTGTTGCCTGACTCTTGCCTTCTGTCGTTACAGTACCATTTCCTGATTTTCCCTGAACCTGGTTAGGTGGCAATTGGCTGAAGGCATGTCACACGCCTGGAGTTATGTTGAGCGACGTCCGATCAGTCAGATTGCATGTGAGGACGTTGTAGAGGAGACATGATTGGTTTAGCAACTTCATTCACTATAAAGTCTAACATACTCTCAGACTTCAGCAGACTATCCCAATTAATATCGTGAGCTGGATCACAAAGAAGTAGTAACGGCTTAACTTTATTTATTTACTCATTGAATTCCTTCACACGATTTCTTAGGGAAATAAGGTCTAACTTATTTTGGTTGGCAGTTGCGTACATCTCTGAAGACAAGTCAGGTACAACGAATTCGGAGACATTACTAGGGCTACGTGGAACGTGGAGTGATGTACCTATCATTCTAGCCGAGTGACCTACGCTTACTCACAAAAAGTAATAGTTTATTACGTTGCGCCATTGTTGCACACAGATTAGTGTGGTTTCAAGTAGGAGCCGAGCACAAGAGAAACCGGGTATATATGCAAATAGCATATCGAGTGGATATACAGACTAAGGACTACTAAAGGCACGAAATGGAATTCTATTGTTTACAGATAAACAATAAACAGGCAAAAGTATCAAATTTGATGTTTCACAGTTAACTGTTAAGTACAGACTATGCGGTGAGAGCTGTTTCCTGGCCAAAATTGGTAGACAGCAATTTATGTCAATGTTTACGTCCCATATCTTGGTCATGAGGAAAAAACAAGAACAAAGACTAACTCAATAACCGATCTCAGCAGACTTAGCGCGGGCGGATACGATTAGCAGTTATATCAACGGACTGTCTGAGAAACGGCAGCAAAGAAATGACAGAATAACCTTCAGCAGGAAAACAATCAATCAGAAGACGTTACCCCTCTGCTAACGATAACGAATAATAGTGCATATAAAAATCTATAAATATCTGTTGATTCTCTCAATAAACGATCTGTTGCCTGGTCCTTGTCTTCTGTCGTTACAACTGCACAGAAACTAATTATCCTGCAAGTTAATTTTCATATTTTTAAACCACAAAATAATGTAATTCTCTATGGCTTTCCTCTGTGGTATGTTGGTTTCTAGTTGTAGAAGGAACGATAAGACCAGCTAAAAAGTGAATCCAAATTTGATAACCGGTGGTGATAAATCTGAATATTTAAAAGCTAAGGTAGCAACCACTTTAAGTTATAGTTGTCTTGTGGCATAATATCCACTACAATATTCCAGAAATTGACACCAATATATCCACGTTATGGGAAGAGATTGCAACATCTGATTTGTGTGGAAGTACTAAGCATAATTTTACTGTTTATTCAATCAGTGCAGTAATCCCGGATGTCTGAGGCTGCTGTCATCTCTTAGAGGCGCTAAGTTCGCTACAGCACCTTCCGCAGTGGATCTAATGAACAAGATTTGTTGATCTCCTGAGAGATTACCATGAAGCCGAATAATCCTAAAGGTAAAGTCAAAAACCCTTTTCGTACATCTTGTCATTGTTTTTCCTCTTATCCCATTGGTCGAATATCCTGTTGTTATTTCTTCTACATCTAATGAATCATGCCCAACTATAAGCGGTAATAAGCTAGTTAGATCTCACCTTCCAATTTGCATCGCTGTAGTATATTCTCTAGTGTCTAGGGCCTCAGCTAACAGAGGCAGTAAGTCAAAACCATAGCAGCACAAGGCGAGACTAGCCAGTGAACGGATTGACGACCCTGAGCTCCCATCAGATGAGTCCATAGTATGTAGCTGGTTTTATGGGTGGCGAATAAGAACAACGTAGCAAATTTTATTCGAGTCCAGCATTTTAAGCACTACTTAGACCACAGGCTCATCGGAAGGAAGAAAACGTGCAGCCAACTGTCGTCTGTGGGCTATATTCACAGCGTCGTCGATAATACGGACGATTTCTTTAATCCTTCCGATGGGACCAACACAAATTACGTCGAAAGTTTCTAGAGTCACCTAAAAAAGAGGGTCGGAGCGTTGGATCAGTCAAGAAACACGTTGTCTCAACGAATTTACGTACTGGAATTGGTTTAGCCTAACTATGAGGACTCCTATGAGAAATTGGAAGCCTTTCTCGCAACATATACAGGGAATTTATTCTATATAACTCCTTTTCTAATGTTGCATTACTTATATACAAACGTCTTTTTCAAATTACGCACTTCTCCTTCGGACACGTCTGATTGGTCGATGGAGATTTGTCAAGGTCTTCGTAAAGTAGTTTCGTTTTGGGCTGCTGTAGTTGAGGGTCACTACCCAAGAATTAACACTGTCTGTCTTGGTGGTCCTAAAAGGCCGAGTTCATTTTCCACGCTCTGTTAACATACTCAGGTCGTCATAATTCTGTAACGATTTAACACGAATGGAACCGAGTAGACGTTGTACCGACCACATCCTCAGATAAAATCAGTTTTTCGCGCTTAAGAAGCCTAGAAGCAAACG
The DNA here is from genome assembly GCA_944472155.2 of Trichobilharzia szidati. Classification (NCBI taxonomy): domain Eukaryota; kingdom Metazoa; phylum Platyhelminthes; class Trematoda; order Strigeidida; family Schistosomatidae; genus Trichobilharzia; species Trichobilharzia szidati. The sequence goes on from OX235273.1 coordinate 72,313,106, forward strand.
TTCAAAAGGTGAAAATGTCAATGTCTTGACGGCGTTTTCCGGGGAAGGTGACAAATTCAGGCAGGTAGTTATTCAGTTCGCAAAAGCTAATGAAATGTTTGAAATCAATGGATACACCATTGATGTGGCGAAGGAGTGCCGAAGCCAAGTAGAGTTGGTTAGTCACTCTTCTCTGAAACCTAAATACTCTAAAGCTGATATGTTTTGAATAGAGAAACAAACCAAACTCACGCGCCGTATACTTTTCAGTTCAACAGCTAAACAGCAACCGAATAGTCTTGGAAATCTAGAGGTATTTTGGCTAACTCCATGAGATTCAAGAAGGTAAGAATAGCCTCATGTACAAAACCTTATCAGTTACAACTAATCAAGAATACCTTGAATGCCTGTATGGATAATCCGAAGCATACATCTAGTTATATTTGCAAGGTACTTTGCTTCATTGGAATATTTCGCGCTATGTTAAATGAATAACCAGCAACAATATGGCCCTAATGCAATATGAGTGTTACCAATTTACGAAATCTTGTAGTTCATGCGAACATTTTTAGGCGTTGAGTCCAGAAATTTTAAAGTTTCCGGCTTTAACTTGTCTTAAGGCATAGACACTGAAAATGTCTCTGGTGCCATAAGTCTTATCCCTGCAACTCAGAATATTATGTGCAGCGACTAACCCGCAAATATCAGAAGACATATTGGCAATTAGGGAATTGTTTTTTTCCACCAAGAATTAACCTGTACTATAAGTTTACTGCAGCACGAAGTCTATAAGTATGCACCGCTATAATTCACAATAATACTTCTGGTGGTCCTACTCCAGTCTTCTACCAAACAAAAAACGATTGGACTATGGCTGCCATCGTCACCTCTCGTGAAACTGCTGGTCTGTTTGAACAAACCAACCATATGCTGTTTACTTGGTGCTCACAAACACAGACGACCAGCCGGGAAAAGTTAATAGTAACTATTACATTGTCCAAACAATACCATGAATCCCGTTGGGCGCGTACTGCTGAAGAGTCCCAAACTAGGACGAAACAGCTGTCCAGTACTCCCAGCTGGTTTTCCAGTGGTTCTCTAACTGATGTCAGCTCATGATGAAACCCTCCATGCAATCAAACCAAATCCCTACAAAACCAATACTTGCAAATTAATCTGATGCTCACTAGTGACTGGCCCTATTCAGGCAGTTAACCTGGGGTTCTAGTGGGAAGCCGTGACCAGTAGGGTACAGCAGGTCGAAGATGAGGACAGTTACTCACGAAGAAGACATTGCGAAATGGTCACGCTATGTCGTGAATTGGCAGAAGTTAGAATTCAAGGACCACTGGATCGGGTCCCAGTGGCTCAATGGTCTACGAGCTCGCCTCGTAACCAGAAGGTCCTGGGTTCGAATCCCGTTGGGCGCGTACTGCTGAAGAGTCCCAAACTAGGACGAAACAGCTGTCCAGTACTCCCAGCTGGTTTTCCAGTGGTTCTCTAACTGATGTCAGCTCATGATGAAACCCTTCATGCAATCAATACCATGAGTTAACAGACAAAAATTTGTGCCACATTTAATAAACGGAAAAAAAGCGCTTATCAATTTGACACAAATCGAAACCACAGTATACTTAGCAACACACAGCTCAAGACTGGGACCTAAAATGAATTATCAGAAGATATGGAGGATTAAATGGGATGCTTCTAGTTACCATATGAAGGAGAATTCGCGCTCTAACCCTCAAACTATTTATGAAAAGCTTGATCAATCCAGCGGATATAGGTTGGCTTAAAGTCCTTCAACTTACATGTGAGATATGAGTCAAAACATGTGTGACCACGAGAGACCTAGCAGGCATACGGCAGAGTTTTTAGACTCTGTACATTACAAGATGCGTGGCCAGACACTTTATATAACACTTGAAATGATCCCAGATGCCAATTTACTCCTGCTAAAATATAAATATTCAAGATGGTTTTCTTCGTTTGCAGCAATTTTTATTCCCTATTGTTATGAGATTCATCCATCATACTAATATACCTAACATAAAAATGTTAGTAGATAAATAAGAGATATACATAAGTGAAATAAACGATAAAAGGGGAGGCAGGTGTTTAATATATGCCTCTAAACCCACTAAATCCTGAACTTGCACGAAATGGACTACAAACATATTCCCAGAATGTAGATGGATAATTATTCACACAAACGAAAATAAAATTATCTTAGGCATACATATAGCTCCTAGCTGTTACAAAAAGACTACTATAGCTGTTGGAGAAGTACTAGAGCACGCTAAATTTCGACTGCAAAGTGGAGACTTCAACCTTCCCGAGATAAACTGGGAAAAAAGGCCTAGCGATCAGGGAACATGTGCCCTAGGAAGTTGAAGTGGTCAATAACTCACTCGCTTGGAAATGCCTGAAACATTAATGTCGCCCTTTGGTGGTAGGCCAAACAGTACTGTGGATATTACTACTGTAAGCCTAAAGCTTCGCACTGTTGAATTCCCAGACGGAAACATTTTTGACACATTCCACATTAAATGGCAACCTTTCTATTTACGCTAAACAACTCAGGAATGTCCTGCACTGGGAACGACGTTTTGACAAATTTTTCTAAAGAGAGGCAAAAGCTCCTTTGAGGCCCTTCTGAGAATCCCCTAAATGAGTGGAATACCAATACCCCTCCTCCTATGTGTAAAAATGAGAATGGACAAGACGGAATGCTCTCTAGACCAGTGGCCCTACTTCCAGTGGTGTCGAAATCACTGAAGGACCATATCACGTGACACTTTGACAGGGACCACACACTCCATAATGCTGAACATGGTTTTAATATATCATTCTTAATGAGGACCAGTTACAGCATCATCAATATGATATATAATTAATAATGATTTTCTCTGTGTAACATTGTACAGCATGATAGTATTTTATTAAGTTGGTAACACTTGTGCAACAAATCTATAGTTAGCGTGAATTCACTGGAAATCTTGCGAGGATATTGATGTTCCAGTCCATGAGACCTTCTTGAACTTTGCGAAGGCACTAATTGGACAGAAGGAAATAGGATGCCAAAGTCATTGTGCTTCACTACCCTCACGCAGCTCAATATTGTGAGTTTAGCGATCTTCTAACCCAGGCCCTTAGCGCTTTTGATTTTTACCAGTGATCTGACGTGCAGTCCAAACTACCCGGGTACTCTCTCCGCTGTTGACGTAAAGATGTGAAGGGCAATAAAATATTCGCAAAACTCAGGTAGTCTGCAAGTAGACCTTGAAACTCTGAAAGACTGAGCGCTTTCGATCGTTCAGGAGTGACCTTAGGTTAGTTAAACAATTATCGCTCTGTTTTTGATCCTGTAAGGAGTAGGCTTGGGTTAATGTAGACCTAAAACAACCACCCTTAAAAAACTTCTTCACCGCTTTATGAACTTAGTTGTACTCTGCCTAATGTGCAAATACTAACGAACGGAATCAAGGTAAAAAGACTTGAGATGGCAAGTATGACTGGAACAAAGTTATACTTACACAAAAGAGATATGAAATTTGATAAAAAATAAGAGGTTATACACTTATCTGCAGTCTTGACGGTGGTAGGCTCGGAGAGTGTGCTGGATGAAAGCACAACTAGAGAGCGAACCAAAACCGTACAGGAGATTCACGAATCGAAAAAGGAAGAAGGGCCAAAAGTCGGGTGAGTGAGTTCAAACAAAAGTTCAAGGGTTCAATGTACACTACAATCCTAACACATATGTTGTATTTTGGACGATCAGTTTGTTATTTTGGTTTGTCCCTGATTTCTGTAGAACAAATACTTTGGGAGTCACAGGATAAATACTTGCGTCCGAAACAGCGCATCCTGGGTAACAGTCAACACCTATCAACCCATAAACTGATTACAAATGACCAGAATAATCCAAGCAAAGGTATTTCGCCATTTAGGACTTCTTCTTGGTAGCACACGAAGTATCATGTATCAAAGAGCGAAGACTCAAGCGAGCTTCCACTTCTTTCGCCATGAGTTTGTAGTGTACATTGAACCCTTGAACTTTTGTTTGAACTCACTCACCCGACTTTTGGTCCTTCTTCCTTTTTCGATTCGTGAATCTCCTGTACGGTTTTGGTTCGCTCTCTAGTTGTGCTTTCATCCAGCACACTCTCCGAGCCTACCACCGTCAAGACTGCAGATAAGTGTATAACCTCTTATTTTTTATCAAATTTCATATCTCTTTTGTGTAAGTATAACTTTGTTCCAGTCATACTTGCCATCTCAAGTCTTTTTACCTTGATTCCGTTCGTTAGTATTTGCACATTAGGCAGAGTACAACTAAGTTCATAAAGCGGTGAAGAAGTTTTTTAAGAGTGGTTGATTTAGGTCTAAGTTAAGCCAAGTCTAACTCTTACAAGTTCATAGCTCCTGAAACTCTTACGCAGAAGCTGTGTCTACTGCATCTTTGGTGCAGAGCTTTAAGCCTGCAGCAATACAATGTGTGCATCCAAATAGACTGCCCCAATGAAACTTATATACCGCACAGTATTAATGGGTATGTCATCTAAACACGTTCTTACCACTAGCCAGTCTCCCATATCTCCCTCTAGTAGCGGTGGATAATTCCCCAAAAACTATTAGCCTCAGCACTCACCACTGAATATCGGACGCTGGCCCTCACTGTTTAAGTTGGCTTTCTTAACCGAAGGCTCACATTCAAGCATTCACGCCATTTGGCACGCCATCGTGTTACGTTCGTTTGTTCATGACGATCCCTAGCTGGTTAAGCAGTCAACCTAGCACTACGACTGGGTCCCGAAATATACTTCGTAATTTGGACGATCAATTCGGTGTTTTCCTTTGTCGTTGGTCTACGCGGAATGAATATTATGGAAGTTGTGGGTTTTAGAACTTGCGTTAGTATACATCGTACTATTCGTGATCGTCAACACACTTAGCCTCCAAAATCTTCTTACTAATCTTTATATTCATTCACTTACGTTTTAATCACTAAATCTCATTATCTATCTGTTTGTTTTGCGTTTTGACTGTACATAATTTTCACTAAATACACATATTATTATTCTGCTTTTTCGATCATACCTGATGACTAACGGCTGAAAGGAGTGACTCCATTCACAGCAGCAGTAGCACTTCCCTGGTGCTCTCATTCCCGTTTGAGTGGCGGGATAGACTACTCGGAAGTGTACCGAAGACCAGGAACCTGTCTCTACAATCAAGATGCCAGCCCAGAGAAACTGATTTGGTCTACACGAGCTCTCAAAAAGGATATTAGATGCTGAACTGTTATATCGCGGCAGTGTGGAGAATTTTGAATTCCACAAGCTGCTGCTAGGAGGAAAGACGGTTTTTTCGAATCTGCAGGCAGCCAATAAACATATACATTATGGTAGCGTCATTGCATCACAAAATAACCATAATGAATTTACACGCAATCCCCTTTAACTTCTGCGTTTACCCGGGACAACTTCTTTTGAAAATATCAGTACATTCTCTCTATGAATAAATCCTGATACTTACTAGTAACAATCACATGCCTCGTGAGAGTGTGACTCGTCATGTCAAACACAAAAGTTGGTTGAACATAAACGAATTCGCATCTCAAAAATACATGGAGATCATTAGATATTTGGTAATTCCACAACCTGCCATGCGTATCACTCATGTAATATGGTGTTTCACTTGGACTGTGTTTTCGGGTTACTGGAAGTTTGTTACTTATTGAAATGCAACTTTTAGTTGAGAGTGGTTAGGGTGCCTCATTTTCACAACAGTATATTATAACAGGCTGTGGACGAAGATTTATTCTTAGTCTCAGTACCGAGACCATAAGTCACTTTGACTGCATTTGACATCCACAATGATAATTTAGAGACTGAAGGTATTGACGTTCACGGATAGTACGAAGTTTACTAATGCAAAATCTAATATCCACAATTTCTATAGTATTCTTTCCGCGTAGACCAAAGGCAAAGGAAAACACTAGAATTGACCATCCAAATTACGAGTTATATTTCGGGACCAAATCGGAGTGCGGGATGATTGCTTAACTAATAAAGTTTGTTCTTTTCGAATGCCACTATACACCGAAGTTGGATGTTTGCACCCTTGCTATAAAGCATGTTTTTGAATTTGCATTTAACTTCACTTTGTTTTTCCACTGCAGTAAGTTGTCAGGTTATTTTGGTGAATCCCTGAAATCTGTACGATGTGATAATGATTTCAGTGGCTGAATGGCATACAAGCTCGCCTTATAACCAGAAGGCACTTGGTTCGATCCCTGGAGTCATGGGTGTTAACTGCCGAAGAGTCCCAAATAGGAATGAAATAGCTGTCCAGTGCTTCCTGTTTTTCTATGGTTCTCTGACTTAAGTCAGTTCGTGATCAATCTCCAAATCAATTTTATTCCAGCAAACCAAAAATTTGATGAAGATCATTTGATAATCGTTTGAAAGATACTTTCAAACCCCTTCAAACGTACCTGTTGGTGATGATGTTTCCAGTGATACAAGGTTACTGCATCGGTATGTGCCTCTGTGTTTGTCAACCTATCACTGGGTGATTTGTTGAAGACAGCGGTTGTCAAATATGTCATCTCATGACTGCCGTGTAATTGTTTACGATATATGTGAATTCAAGACTATGACAAATCATAATGGGAAAAACTAATGATAATTTTTAGAGTAGAGCTATAGCGAGGAGAAGTGATGGAGTAGTTGGTCGATGGTTAATCAGGATTTGAGTAAATTTTAAATGGTATCTTCTCCACTGGAACCTTACTGAAAAAGTTAAACCAAGCAATGCGGTATCGATACGTGAATTTCATTTTACTAAGGATTTCCAGGAAACAGTATTGATGGAACTGTAAGTTACTGGTAGTGTTGTTGAAAAACCACAATTAGGCAGCTCTTACCAAAAGCAGTGCAGAAATTTGCACTGTTTGTCATCAACTGATGGCGACTAAAAACTACACAACGATTTCTGTAAAGATACTGGAATACAGAGTTGGGAATTTTAACGCTTTTGGCCCTCATAAATAACGTAAACCCAATCTTTATATGAGAACGAAAATCTTCAGTGAACTACAGCTGTATCCCGAATGACAATTATATACTCTATGCAGACCTTCGTAGAACCTATAGAAGATGAAAGCGATAACGTTTAAGCGGAATACATTGTATACCAATACAAGTTCTTATCCTATAACTCCTAAATTATTTGTTCCGCGTAGAACAAAGGCAAATCAAAACACTAAACTGATCATCCAAAATACGAAATATATTTCATGATCAAAAACTTAGTGTGAGTAATATTGTTTAACTAGCAAGCGGAAGTGCACGAACGAACGAACGGACGTAACACTACGACGTACCAAAGTGGCGTAGATGGTTGACTACAAGTCTTATGGATAACGAGTCAACTTAAACAATGAAGGTCAGTATCTAATATTGAGTGATGAATGCTGTAGGCTAATAATTTTGGGAAGTTATATACAGCTACTAATTTTATACAGAAGAGAAACCAATTCAAATAACTACAAGAGAACATAAATATGACTGCTGGACGATCACAAAGAGTGAATATGTCTCCACCATTATATATGACTTCCCGTCGTACCAAGAAAAATACTTAGCCAAGTGGTTTTTTCATCCTGCCGGTCAGTCACACAATCTACAATTCTACAGCCTGCTAAGAACAGCAGTCAATCACTTCATGGATTAGTGTTATGTTTTGATCCGGACAGTCTTCACTATCTTTCCTTCTATTTCTTTTTCAGCTAACAACATTTATAATAGCACACTGCAGGACACCATGAGTTAGTCATGTTCAAGCAACCTCAATCTATGGGTCTTGTCAGTTGGCTTTACCTGCTGACTTAACATTCTTTTTCTAATCTCATTATTGACTATCTCACTGTTTCACACAGCGTTATGAGTTGGTCGGCTACATTGCTCTAGCAAATACAAAAGATTAGAAGAAAGTATCAGTGGTAAAAACCACTTATACTTTCACATATCGCAACTTTTAAGGTTATCTTTCAAGGCCGTAGATTTTATCAGAAAGAATAAGTGCACAATACACACGCGTTTGATGATAGCCGTATTTCATGCCTACATTAAAGACAGCTGAGACTGACAAATATTGAACTAATCGAGATTTTGTCAGCAACTAGCTCTTAAGGGATGATACAAGTTAGGAGATATTTGAGGTGGCGAACGCATTCAAGCATTCCATACCCTATCCTGGAAATTATTTTCAATTAATTCTACAGTATCATTTCATATTTGACACTAGTGAACTAAATGTCAAACATATTTAAAGATCTTTCCTTAAAAGTGGATTAAAACCCGATATGTTACAGTCAGCTACACTCAAATCCACTAATAAATGAATAATCTAATCAAACGAAAGTGATAGTAGGTATGTATCCCTGAGAGACACTACTGGTTGTTGTTACTACAGACGACAACTCTTCTTAATCTATTACATGGATGCATGAGTTTTAGGTGAGTGCCGTGACTAGGAAAAATTCCATCCTCATGACTGCTCTGTCTGCAAGACATTTCTATAGCACTTACAGTAGGGAAAGATTTGAATTCCACTTCCAGGTTAAGACAAGTGTTAGATGGTGTTAAGTAATTATGTGAAAGAGTGGAGATTGGTCCAATGCTCTATCGTCTAATGCTTGAAGCTAACCTCATTTGCTGGAGTTAATGTTTCCTTGATTTCACTTAGCCTTTGTAGGACTATGGAACCTAGAATCTTACGTTCTAAGCTAGTGAAGCTAATTTTCTGGTCATAATCTCTGAAGAACTTGAGCCCTCTCTTATAAACTGCTATGGTCTTCGTTGTACACCAGTCTGATAAAACTCTCTCGGAATCCTCTGCATTAAAAAATACACTAGATAATGTAGTCAATAAATTTTCACTACAGCCTTAAAGCATATTATAAATATTGTCGAAAATGAAGCAGAACCCCTCAGAGTGTGTAGAAACCATCGGTTCAGTTTTGTAAATTAGGAGACAAGATTTTAGTTCTTTGAATTTTCTTTCTTTCATTTATGTATTTCAATTAGAACCTCGTACATCTCGTTAAGCGAATTCTTTGCTTTATGTTTAGGAAGATGTTTAAAAAACGCCCTCCCCCCAGATTAGATTTAGACATCACCAACTATGAATATAGTTTGATGGATAAAGTTCACTTCTGGAATATCCGCATCTACGTCAACAGTAGACTTGAATATAAGCTATTCATTATAATGAGTAACGCTAAGTGAAAATGTTCTTAAACAAAAAAATCAGCAAAAAAGGAGTCGATACCCAACTAATCCACACCTCATTTGCAGACTGTTTTTGTACATCATGACGGTTATAATGCCCTCAATAATTTCGAAAGACTCTCACTGTTGTAATGACGATAATATCTCAAATATAATAGAAAGTAGTTTTAGTTAGCTCATTTGTGTAATGAAAAGCCTTTTGCAAATTTAGTACAAATTTAGTCCAGTCCATAAAACCTACTTAGATATCATAAGCCATGATTTTAGTGAAATAATAACCTGGTTAACAGCTAAATTTCTCAGGTCACTAAGCCTATGTAGCACCAAAACAAATAATCTGGAAGTTCCTAATTTGAATTGAATCATGACGCAACATTTCATATTATTGCAAAAAATTAAATCAATATCAGCCTGTTAATCTGTAGCTATTTCAAGTAGTCTCACCCATCGCAAATAATACATTTAAAAAGTGTGTTAGAACAAATAAAATCGTACACTGAATCTAAAAGTCCACTCTGGCTTTTTATTTACAATTTATTTTAACTGAAAGTTTATTGTTATGAATAAGAAGAATTAAAGCATAATTTTTTTTGTCATCAGGTGGTTAGTAGAAGCTGACGAGATTCAAAAGTTTGTACCTAATCCTTTGTCGAGAAAAACAAAAAACAAACCAAAGAAAATCTAATGTTAAGAAAATATGAAAAGTAACATCAATTAAATTGTATGTTGTTTACAGTAAACTAGACACTGAAGCAATATAAAATCTTTTTTTTCTTGTGAATACACACTAACAGTCTGTTCAGATAACTTGTAGTGAATATGTACAGGTTTCTGCATGAATTCATATCAGAGAATAAAATTATAATGCATGAATTAATTGATGCTGCTATATATTTCTAAGTAGTAGTACTCTTAGTTGTATTGCAAATTAAAGTATAGACAAATGTGATTATTTGTTTTTACGAGTTGATCACGGATTGATATCAGTTAGAGAACCATTGAAAACCAGGGAGTACTGGACAACTGTTGTTTCATCCTAGTTTGGGAATCATCGGTAGTAAGCACCCACTGGGATTCGAACCCAGGACCTTCCGGTTACAAGGCAAGCTCGTATACCATTCAGCCACTGGGACCCGATTCAATGGCTCATGAATTCTAACTTCGACCAATTCGTGATTTAGCGCGACCCCAACCATTGTCGTTGGTGGGACATCCATCCACACACGTAACATCTAATTGGACCTCGCTGGTCACGACTTCACACTAGAACTAGGATGAAACAGCAGCTGTCCAGTACTCCCTGGTTTTCAATGGTTCTCTAACTGATATCAATCCGTGATCAAATCGTAAAAACATATCTAACCCTTACAAACCAAACTATAGAAAAGTGATTATTTGTATTGTAAATCTCCTTATGATTAGAATGTACTTCTGATACATTTGACAGATGAACGTTGATATCTCAAATGTGTTTTAGAAATGACAATCTTTAAGTTTTTGAGAATCCTTTCAGCTGTAAAACGCACAACTTCTCTGGTGTGGAGAATTTCAAATAACCTCAGAGAAGAAAAGAATCATCGACATGTTACCATATTTATTTGTTCGTATGTGCATGTATGGATACATTTTTATACATACTACTGAAATCCAGTGTAGTTATTGTCGCCTAATTTATTGAATATTGAGAATCAAGGTCATTCTCGATACACAAGTCATATGTGTGCAATGTCATTTATCTCGATTACTATTCATTATTTATAAATAACGTCATTGGTTATAATTTTGTTTTATATCCCTACAGTGTTTATCATTTTCAAGTATTTGTTTGTAGAAGTTTTGATTGGTTACAGACTTGATCATGAGCTGACATCAGTGGCAGAGAACCCAAATGGATGCATGGCGATGAAGAGTCACATACTGTGACGAAACATATGTTTACTAATCCCCTGGTTTTACAAAGGTTCTCTAAATGATGTTAGCTTATTATGAATATAAGTATAAAACTTGGGCACTGTGGTAGAGTGTAACTCCGTTATGGATAAGATTTTATTTTAATAAATCACACAGTGTTAAACAGTAATATTAACTGATGACGTTTCGAGCACAAATTATTGCTCATAATCATATCAAGTTACTCACACAACTTTTTCCTTCATTTATAAATATGTATCTCTGAATGTACATTATCTCATATTGATTTTTATTCAAATATCTGGTCAATTCCATACATATATTTAAATGAAGGAAAAAGTTGTGTGAGTAACTTGATATGATTTTGAGCAATAATTTGTGCTCGAAACGTCATCAGTTAATATTACTGTGTAACATTGTGTGATTTATCAAAATAAAATCTTATCCATAATGGAGCTTATTATGAAGCCTGTTTATCATTCGTGTATAGTCACAAGTAGCTAAAGTCAGCTTGTGTTACCAATTTCCTTACCTCATCATCCTCATCGTCACCATGGGCTTTAGTGTGTTGATAATTTAAAAAATGAATAATTTATTTAATATAGAAAAATTAATCAAGAAAAGTGGTTGTAAAATCATTCGATTGTTTTATAATACAAAATTGGTAATAAAAAGAATTTCTGCAAGTCCCTTTCAGGTAAATTTAGTCCTTTTAAGTGATAATTAATTAAGTGTAGACTAGCTATACACAGTTCAAATGAATGTTTAAAATGGAATTCTGAATTCATCATTGAGCTTAGAAAAGCACTTACATACTTCCACATTCAAAAATCAATCATTTATTGTTATTAGTTTGAAAGATTGATACACTTATGATTCCCTATTGCAACCAACATTAGTTGTCGTTTTATTCTATTTTAATCTGAATACACTGACAAATGATACGCACTTTTGCAGTCATACATATTATTGTATATCATATGTGCATTTTCTCATACAGTTCCCCTAACTAATTACTAGGTCGCCATGACCTTTATTCAAATGTCTTCATCACGTTCTGAACTGATTTATTTCATCCTGTTCCTTGCAGTCATCTTTAGTTGGCTTCATGATTGCACATGATCCTCATCTCCCCCCCCCACAGTCTCCTCAATGTCACCCTCAGAGAACCAACTTCTCATTTCCCATTCAGGTTACAGTCGCCAGATGGCTTTAGACGAGACCAAACTCAGTGGTCTCCTCATCTTTTGTCCGATCCGTCTCCATTTCCTTCTGAATATTTGTAGCGCAATAGGCTCTTCTTTGGTTCATTGCAATGCAAATTTTCTCTCTGTTAATCCTTTTTGGCGATCCGATCCCCCACATGCGACAAAGGCAATTATAGATGAAAGCCTAACCCTGGTTTTAAATGCATTCAGTAGCTCGTGTGGTAAGCCTTTGAACCATAAAAAAGCCCTAACTGATTTGACATTTGTGTAATATTGACGAGTATCCCTTTCGTTGAATGCACTCGATGTCCGAACCAGTTTCAGACTGATGAAGGTCCCTACTGCTTTTCCGATCCTGGTTTTGGCATCATACGTACCGTCTGTGGCTGAAACGATACTGCCTAGACATTTGAAAGAGGTGACCTCGTTCAAATTTCTACCGTTGACGGTGATTGGTGCTGGTTATTGTCACTGTTGCTTGGTTGGTTATCTTCATCAACCCCGTCTTCCCTATGCTCACCTGGAGTCCTGTATTCGCCACATGCTTCTTCAGCCATTTTGTTAGTTTTCACCTGCAAGTCTTCGAGTTTGTATGTCATTGATCATGAATCACCTGAGAAATCCAGATCTTTTAGGGTCTTCTTGTCGGTCAGTCCAACGTGTTCCTGTCTCCTTGTTCCCAGTGCACAGTGTTCCGCATAAGCCAGTCGACCACAAGTGAGAATATCATCAATGATAGTAGACATCATTGTCTTACTCCTGTATTCACTTCAAACGCCTCACTGAGTTTCCTATTGTGGATGACTTGACATGTGCAATTGTCATATATATTTTGAAGGAGGTTGATAAATGTTTGTGTCACAGGACTCTGACGTGTTGAAGCAGCTTCTAAATGATTTCGTGGTCAGCGTTGTCAAATGCCTTGTCAAAGTTGATGAAAATGAGGTAGAGATTTGGCTATCATTCTATGATTTGTTGAATGATAGTGAGGCTTACAGTTGCAATGTGATCATCACATGATTTGACTTTCCTGAATCTAGCTTTTTCCGGGAAGAGTTCTGAATCGATTGAAGCATTTTTTCTCTCCAGGATGACGCGACTTAATTTTTGCCTGGTGTCGGCGAGGGCAATAAAAACTTCGCAGTCTCTCCAAAGGCTACGAAAGTATGAAATGCATGGATAAGTAGTACGTGTGCGAATAAATTTAGTCGATAACCTGAAATAAATAAATATGAACCACGAGAGTGTAAAAATCCAATATTTATCTGGCTGAAATAGCTATGCAATAGGCCACCTCAATTATCCGGGTTTGTAGGTATTTACCTGCTAAGGAGAGCTGAGGGAGTTTTCATGAGCAATTTTCAACCCAGTCTATGTTCAAAAAACATCAGTCAAGTCCATCTTCCTACAATGAGTTTCACCCCAATACAGAATAACTTTCATTTCCAGTGACATCATATATCTGTTAATTTTTTCAGATTTTTACCGTCTTCGTTATTATTATTATTAATATAGTGTATTATATCTGCATATTTTCATCTTAGTTTCACAATGTTTTATTAAACAAAACACTATTATCTAATCACTATGAGACAGTGGATATTTTTCAGGATATAATCATGAACTGACGTAATTATTGCAAAAATAACTCTGTCCAACAGATGAAAACATATTTAAGTATAACTGGTACACAGCATTAAATGAATCGCTTACTTAGGAGTCCTTTTAGAAAGTCACTTCCAGTGTCACCTAGATGAGAAAGAAGAGAAGCGGAATAAGCGTTGTTGACAATATAATGAGAATTTAAACATACGCTGAAGCAACGCATATGTAGATATGAGAGCTGATATGACTAGTGAATCAGTTTTCCACTAGTTTCACAAGTCTAAAGGCAACAGACAACTAACACACTTTTATGTGTGCTATTATTGGAAGAAGAAGGTAACTTAACTCGTCAAAAGATTTCGGATAATAAAAGCCTTAACAATACATACATAGTGTGGAGTGAGAAGTTTGTTGGAGGAAACCATTTGTCAGTTGATGTTTGACGTAAATTTTCTACTTTTCATAGTAAACATACGATAGACAGAATTTCAGGTCTTCCTTCGTTTCGCTGTTTCTCGTCTTACTGCACTTAACTGAACACCTCTTGATCATTCAGATTCTCCTGTCATTACTTTGAAGAAATGAAACGTTATTTCATCTGTGAAATAGTTTGATTTCCTCTATTATAGAGGATTTGGAATAAATATGTTTAGCTTTGAAAGCATTTCAGTTGGACAGATGCCTCACACTTAGGATGAAATGCATTCTTAACTACAAAATGTACTTTGACGCCTACGCAAATCAAATGTTCTATTCCTACATGTCAGCTTCAGCTGTCACAAAATCCAGAAATATCAGATAACACAATACAAATTCCCGGAAAAGAACAAGGCCACTGTAATTATTAACCAGATTATGAACCGATTCGAAATAAAATATCCCAAACTGTAGTGCTCCTTCCAAAATCTCAGCGTAAATTCAAAATGCATAGATATGTTTACATACGTAAAAGGAACGAGACAGTCACATTTAAACAATATCTAGAGGTAAAATTCAGTAGATTGTGTTAATCGTATTCATGAAAATACGATTTCGACAGAACTAAGAGTTGACAAATCTCCAAAACAAGAAGAAGCCGTATTAAATTTCCGGCTCTGCAACACATCTAAACAAAGTGAAGTTTGAATACTGAACGACAAATCATCATTCGTTATTTTTACTTAGACGTTTACAAAATGAGCCACCAACATCTTGTTAAACTGAAAACTAGGAAGAATCAGGTATATGAAAGCATATTTTTGATACTGGGAGACATCAACGCCTACACGCCTCCCCTTCTACAGAAAACACCGCAGCCATTCAGTTGTTAAAAGCAACAGATGAAATTCATGACAAAAAAGTGTATTTCCTGAATTATGAAGGATTGTATTTATTGTATTGAATTGTATTTATTAACCAACTAATAACAACCATCGCATATAAGCTAATTTTCTAAATTGTGCCTTACTATAAGCTGGTGGAGTGCCCGCAGTTGTCTTACTGACTCCATTTTCTTTTTCGTCTGTCTCTACAACAGTGAGAAGATAACAAAGAGTAGATTTAATTTTTAGTGATGTACAAAGTGTTTAATTTTTCAAATTCTGATCAGTTCACTTATGATGAGATTTAAGTTGACAAAGAATAGTCAGAGATGACTCTGAATAACTCACGAGAAATTTCGTGTATTTGTGTTATTGTTTCCTGCAGTCATTATCATTGTAGGTGACGAAATGTCGAAATGCCTTCCGAACAGCATTCTGATGTACCAGTGATATTGAGAGCTGAGGCTCACCGCATGACGATCAAACATCGTTTTAGTAAAAATTACCTCAATGTCTCAGTCATATGTCATCGCTTATTTACGTTTCGTCAGAAGTCGTCATAAGTTTGAATGGAGATTTAGAGTCAGTTTCCACTGGTATGGTTGGAATCGTCGTGAGATTGATGAAAGTTGCTGACAGAATTTCCTTTGATTTGAGACAGTTAACAAAATGATGGGCATAATCTGGAAGGATGTCACCTGATTTGTGTTTCCACTTCATTTTGATTTTGTGTCACCGTTATGAATATTTGGACTGCTCTTCAAGGCGTTTCGTGTATGTATATGTGTAGGTATATACTGGGGGTAGTGGACAGTTGTGTCACTCTTGTCTGCGTCTCTTCATCACTACACACACACACTGACGTTGGAACCCAGGCCATTTTGGTTACAAGGTGAGGTCGTAGACCATTACGACACTGGGACCCAACACATTCTGCATCAATTCTGACTTCTACTCATTCATTATATGCCACCACCACTAGTGAATGTCATGCGTCGCGATTATTTGCACCCTACCTGATGTAACCTACTGGTCACGACTTCAGCCTTAGACGCCAGGTAACTACCTAACTGAATAGGGGAAGTCACTCGTGAGCATCAGATTGATATTCAGGTGTTGGCTTGCAGGGATTTGATTGGTTTCAGTCTTTGATCATGAATATACATCGGTTAGAAGACCACTGGTTAATTTTCCTCTCTAACTCTGCAGATATACACCTACTACATAGTCAATCACAGCTATTAACTGTCCACGTCATGTAGATTCTCGCATAAATTTACGTCATAAACTTACCCCTGTTATTACTGCTATGATCACCCTTACTACTACCATCATCTACTTAATCATACTCCTGTATTTTAATTCTACTAATCACAGTGGTTGCAAATGTCTATGATCAGTGTTTTACTATGCAACTGTAAACCTGACGAAATACTACCGAAAATACGTATTCTCTAAAACTGTGTTGTCTGATTATCATATTATGAATAAACAAAGTAAATCCTATTCTATTCTTTTATAAGTCAGCACTATAACTGCCTCTATAAGACTGAGTTATATGCATGCTGTTGATTGATGTGGACTGTGGTAGTACAGCATGTGATATGAATAATGTAATACGTCGAATGTCACTGGTATGAGCAATTCAAATTATTTGTAACACAAAGGATTTGGAAAAAGAAAGAAAGAATGTCCTAGTTAAACAGACCTAATTAACACAAGTGACAAAAATACACAGAGTTAGTTTGGAAGTTGAAAAATCCTGGGAAACGACGTATTAGTTTTTACTACACGGATTAGTATTCTCCTAACAAACGAATATAAATAAATATCGAATGATAATTATGTGAGCAGAGGGATAACCACTGACTGGGAATTTATTACTCTACTGTTTATCAGATGTTCACCAATACTGTGACTAGCAGTCATCGAATTACCCAGCACAACAAGAATCAACAGATACTATTCTAATAATAATAATAATAATTCAGTAAACCACTTAAATATTGAAAACCAATAGAACACTTCATTCTTGCAAAAATATCTTTCCAACAGATGACAACATATTTAAGCATAACTGGTACACAGCATTAGATGAATTGCTTACTTAAGAGATCTTTTAAAAGGTTATTTGCAGTGTTGCCTAGATGAGAAAGAAGAGAAGCGGAATAAGCGTTGTTGAGAATTTAAATTTGATGAGAATTTAAACTTACGCTGAAGCAACGCATATGTAGATATGAGAGCTGATATGACTGGTGAATCAGTTTTCCACTAGTTTCAGAAGTCTAAAGGTAACAGACAACTAACACACTTTTATGTGTGCTGAAAATTCCACACTGTACCCCTAGTACTTTTTCTAGAATAAAGCAAATTATTATTATTATTACTGGAAGAAGAAGGTAACGTAACTCGTCAAAAGATTTCGCATAATAAAAGCCTTAACAATACACACATAGTGTGGAGTGAGAAGTTTGTTGGAGGAAACCATTTGTCAGTTGATGTTTGACGTAAATTTTCTACTTTTCATAGTAAACATACAATAGACAGAATTTCAGGTCTTCCTTCGTTTCGCTGTTTCTCGTCTTACTGCACTTAACTGAACACCTCTTCATCATTCGGATTCTCCTGTCATTACTTTGAATAAATGAAACGTTGTTTCATCTGTGAAATAGTTTGATTTCCTCTATTATAGAGGATTTGGAATAAATATGTTTAGCTTTGAAAGCATTTCAGTTGGACAGATGCCTCACACTTAGGATGAAATGCACTCTTAACTACGAAATGTACCTTAACGCCTAGTACTGAAATCTATACTGAGTCTTTGTTCAAATGATATTCTTAAATTATACGTTTTGTCAATTATTTAATAATACATTTCATATACTTACTCAGTTGATCGCCAAGTTGCTTTTGAGTTTTGGCTGTATTAGAGAAATTGTTGAATTGAAATACAATTTGTTAATCTCAATTGTGTTTATGTGCAAAATTAAAATCCAAGATAACAGTTGTTGAATTGCATATGGCAGGAGATAGTAGTTAGGGTGTATTTGGTGAGAAAGTTTATTGGAAATATGAAAATTATTTTACTGAACAGTAAGAATATATATATATATATATATTGATGGCAGACCATAAATAGTGAGTGGACTGGCATGCATTGAACCCTCATAAAGAACCTGGTAGATCTGAATTTTGCGCATGATTTCTGTCTCATAACCCACAAACTCGAAGATTCACGAGCGAGACCAACAATTCGGTATAAGAAGCAGCGACAACAAGAATTCAGGTGTAAATAGAGAAGATTAAGCTGGCGAAGACACCTAACCAACATCAACAAACAACAATCACCACCAACGGGACCAATCTAGAGGTAGCAGTGTTATTCACTTACTTGACTGGCTAGCACCGTTCCAACTGCAGACTGCATGGATGTGGACGGCAAAGTTAGGATCGGATTGGTAAAGCAAGACTGGTGTTCTTTACTCTGAGACTGGTGTAGAGATCTACAACATCTAGCACAGGGATAGCATCCGAATTTTCAACACTAGTGTTAAGTGAGTGTTTCTCTATGGTCCAGAGAATTGGGGCGCGTGTCAAGAATAGTACTCACAACAGCATGCAGACTTTCGTTGACAGACGCCTCCGTCGATATTGAAGTATTTAACCAGTGACGGAAAATTAACTATTTATTCATATTAATAGACGAAGAACTTAATTTGACTTAACAAATTGACCGACTGAGAACATTGAAGGTCAAAATAGGAAAACGAAGGCGTAAGTGAATTATTTCATCTTGAAGGAGGAGAAGGAGGAAGAGATTTTGAAAATCCTTCAGTGGATCATGATTCAAAATGTACCCAAGTAAACACTGTGTTTATAGTCATAAGTTTCACCGTGATGTCATCAACAACCTTATCAGCAGCCACAACTTTTACATCACACCACATCTCCTCATCATACCTGAACCCCATAAATCAAGCTTTCTTCTCACTAAATTGTAGTAGGAAGGTTAATGAGGGAATGGATTGTGGAAATAATGTGGTAGGCAGAGGGGGATGACATTTTAATTCAAGGGACCTGACGTTTTCATATGTGCATCTATATATTTAAATCACTGGTGATACATTAATGGACTCTGAATTCGAGGGTTTATACCAGTGAAATTCATAACTTAACAGCATCACACTCTACGTAGAATTTCATATCTTTTCGCGCATATTTATTCATTTATTTATATTGGTGAATGAAATAGAGACAGAGGTACACAACATGTTTGACTTGTTATTTTGTATTTAGATAAAGATATTTTCGGTGATTCGTTTTCCACTCAGGAAAGTATTTAGACTGACTGCAACTTATGATCATATCGAACTCAAGTATCTTTATCTCTTACACTGTATTTGATTTATTTTTCAATCAATTGTGCAACCAACCGAGGCTGCAAATGGTGAATCAAGGATGTTGTGACTGGAAAATGTATTTTACTCAACTTAATAATCCCACATCCCATTCATTAGTCATTACTATATTACAAAAATACAGGTCAAAATTAAAATTAATCGAGATATAGTTTTCTACTTTTAAGAATTAAACTGTATTCACATGCTTTCAACGCCAGTGCACGTGAAAACAGTGCGTAAACCTCATTTTTTCCACTGTAAATGCCATCAGTAATTGCTTAAATATTACAGAATGTCAGGTGAATAATTATATGTAAACTACTTACCCATCAGTCCGCTTAGGAAATCAGAGTTATCAGGCTCTACATTACAAGAAAAAATGAAAACAGAACACTTTGTTTTCCGCTAAATGGTATTGCAATTGACGGTGAAAATTTAACCAGAGAATCTGCAGACATTATATCCCATTTCATTTTGATCACAGTAATTTGTTAATGACAATATCTGACCTATTTATGCTGTATATCTTGAGGTGTTCTATATATTTTTCCCAAAGAAATGATTTAATCGGTTCGATTCGTGCACAGAATCAGTAGATATTAGATGTTTGGCTTATTCAAGAGTAAGATAAATTATGAGAATATGATGCTTGTCTTTCAATGGAAAAGCATTCAAAATCCTGTATCAACGATATACAGTGATTGGATTAGTACTCAGAAATAGACATTTCGTAGAGTCAGATATGTTAACTCCTTATATAATAGAACAAACCGCCCATTCCATAAACGTAAATCAAGTGGTGCCTCGCTACATGTCAGTTTTAGCTGTCACATAACCAAAAACAACAGATAACACAATACAATATTCGGAAACAGAACGAAGCTATTGTAGTTATTAACCAGATTATGAACCGATTCGAAATAAAATATCCTAAACTGTAGTACTCCTTCCAAAGTCTCAGCGTAAATTGAAAATGCACAGATATGTTTAAATACGTAAAAGGAACGAGACAATCACATTTAAACAATATCTAGAGGTGAACTCTAGTAAACTGTGCTCACTGACTTCAAGAAAATACGATTTCGACAAAACTAAGAGTTGACAAATCTTCAAAACAAGGAGAAAAATACCACCGTGTCCAAATTCCGGCTCTGCAACTCATCTAAACAAAGTGAAGTTTGAATACTGAATGACAAATCATTATTTGTTATTTTTACTTAGACTTTTACAAAATGAGCCACCAACATCTGGTTAAACTGAAAACTAGGGAAAATGAGGTATATGAAAGCATATTTTTGCTACCGGGAGACATCGACGCCTACACGCCTCCCCTTCTACAGAAAACATCGCAGTATGTGGAAATACAACTCTATCCACACTCTTTTCAAGCCATTCAGTTGTTGAAAGCAACAGATAAAATTCATGACAAAAAAATGTATTTCCTGAATTATGAAGGATTGTATTTATTGTAATGAATTGTGTTTATTAACCAACTAATAACAACCATCGCAAATAAGCTAGTTTTTTAAATTGTGCTTTGCTATAAATTCGTGCAGAGTACTCAGTAATCTTACTGGCTCCTTTTCCTTTTTCTTCTTTGCCTACAACAGTGAGAAGATAACAAAGAGTAGATTTAATTTTTAGTGATGTAAAAAGTGTTTAATTTTTCAAATTCTGATCAGTTTACTTATGACAAGGATTATCTTAGATGAGATTTAAGTTGACAAAGAATAGTCAGAGATGACTCTGAATAACTTACGAGAAATTTCGTGTATTTGTGTTATTGTTTCCTGCAGTCGTTGTCATTGTAGGTGACGAAATATCGAAATGCTTTCCGAACAGCATTCTGATGCACCAGTGATATTGAGAGCTGAGGCTCACCGCATGACGATCAAACATCGTTTGAATAAAAATTACCTTAATGTCTCAGTCATATGTCATCGCTTATTTACGTTTCGTCAGAAATCGTCATAAGTTTGAATGAAGATTTAGAGTCAGTTTCCACTGGTATGGTTTGAATGGTCGTGAGATTGATGAAAGTTGCTGACAGAATTTCCTTTGATTTGAGACAGTTAAGAAAATGATGGGCATAATCTGGAAAGATGTCACCTCATTTGTGTTTCCACTTCTTTTTGATTTTGGATCACCGTTTTGACTTACTGTACTCCTCTTGAACCTCTATCTTACAGGTATATATTTGATATGAGAAAGAGTTGTGAACGAGTTTTATCGTCTGGATTGAATTGTAGGTTGAAGTTTCTTTAGTTTTCATGCTTAAATGCCGTAAATTATCGAAGTTAGACTATATTTGTTTTAACAAAACAATTAAAAATCTTGTTTTGAGATTATGATGAATGCTTCGTCGAGTATTATATAAGAATCATCATAGCAGCTTTATGCTAGACGAAGGCTGTTACAATTCTTTATATGCAGCTCATAGCGTAATGATTGACAATGTGACGGTAAAGTATCCATCTAAGTCCTTTGAACATGCGAAAAATAATGTCACATCCCACTGCATATGCCAATTGCAATGTACGTGTGAACACATATTCATGGGGAGGACACATGGATTTCCGCAAGTAGGGGCTTCAGAGCAAATTCCTGAATGGTTCCAGAAGCAAACAGAATCCCTGGACACTATTAATTGTGATAACAGGAGACCTAGTTCCTCTTTTGCGAAACACATGATAGAGATAGGACATAAAATTGATATTTACACGTCTTTTAAACCTATCTACAAAACGTCTTTGGGGCGTATCCTAAAATGTGTGGAAACCCTGGCAATTAGAAGGTTTAAACCACCTTTATGAGTTCAAAAACAATGTATTCACACTAAACCTTGCTTGATAAACTTTTTTGATACCATAGCAGATGTAATATTAACTCTTATTTGGTTTGAAGAGCTTCATCGGTATTTTGACCTTCAAAATTTCTTTTCAACTTCACTTAAATTTATTTTCGCACCTCTTAACTCTTTATTAATTTAGTATATATATATATATATTCCTATGACAAGTGCGTGTGTGATCAGATTGTTCGAAATGTGTTGCGCAAATACAACACACGATTCACACAAATTACGTCTCCTTATTACTTTGTTTGAATTCATAAAAGCAACTAACTGTTTTAAATTATTTTACTGTTCTAAAATCCATGGTAGATATTGAAATTCACTGAAGATGATAACGATTTAACTGAAGACCTGCATTAACTCTTTTAATTAAGTGTATTAGTGATTTAGTTGAAATTAGTATTCACCGCTTAATACAATGACAACAAATTGACTAATTCTACCTACCTACCTTGAATCAACTTATTTATAAGTGATATTCCATTAGATTCTGATGATTCAATACTCATGCTTGCAATATTTGCTGGGAATTACAAGGTTTCGAATCAAAGTGAGTTCATTCCACAGTGGAAGCTTATAGATATTTTTCTGCCCATGTATTTCATGAGTTATGGTCTTATTTTACTACGCTATCCACTGACAGAAACCGACTTTTTTCATCTCAATATTTCTGTATCTACTAGTCATATTCAAACAAGCCTGCTCACTCAAGTAATTGAAATTACGCAACAAAATACTGTTGTATTAGTAATTTCGATGAATATTTCAAAGTGACATCGATTATCTCTTTGCTGAGTGAAATACGAGATTTTAGTGTGGACGCACGGCGAAATAATTTACAGAATGATAGTTTACACTATATATCTTCAACCACATAAGCCAAATATGAAGAGGGAAATCTCATACATAAAACATAAATGAAGCATTTCAGTGAATGCAGTTAACACTGGATTCTAGACACCTGACTATCTATCCACTAGATATGCAGTTCACGTAATCATTCAAACATTTCAGATGAATTCCCTAAATATACGCGCCAGTAGAATTAATAATTACAATCAAATTACGTGCATTGTATTCGAAACCTGTTGCATTATTGGTTCTACTGATGCCAATATACGTAGAATGACAGACACATCACTGATCATAAGAACACTATCGAAAAGTGTACGCTCACATGTGGAACAGTGAATCTAGTAAATATGTGATCATCAGTCTACAATACCAATTAATTCGCAAATTCACATATCTTATAATCAAAGCTAACTGTGCATTCAATTATTTCGTCGTGTATATATTGGCCCGTATATGGTGTTTATGACATTTTTCGCTTTTCTGTGAAATCAATGAAAGAGAGCAAAGTATAACTGCACGAGTAGACTTATTTGCTGGGTTCATGTTAATTTCAAGTTTACAGCAGTATTTGAGCTTACTTACTTTCAGGATTCACTAAAGAAATGTCAACATTCAATGTAAAAATATGCCATTAATATTTTGAAGTTTATGAATGATAACTATGCAGTATATAACAATTAGGTGTGTTGTAACTGAAAATAGCCTGTCTAAAGTTCCGGATGGAATTCATCAATAAAAGAGTAGAAATTCATCTCCTTTGTATCACAGTTCAGTGGCTAACAACAGAAATGATGTTTTTTTCATATTTCATATGACAAGATTAGTCGTAACACGTAGGGCGAGCAAAGGTGTTGTCACGAGAGCAGTTATGAAGGTGACAACTGAATATTCATTCGAGCTAACATTGCGATAGTATCCGTAATCAAAACCACATGAATTCACCATAGGAACTGATACCCACTGAATAAAACAGTCGGGTTGATGGTATAATCCATCGATGGACATCATTTCTCTTCAGTTATCGTGTATGTAATTATTAATTGTAAACACTTAGTGTGAAGACCACGTATGAAGTTAGTTTCTGTGTCATGGCGTGACAGCCTCTGAGCGCTTATGCACATATCTTCATTGAATCTTGTAATCATCCACCATGCGTTGGAAATTATATTAAACAGATAATATTTGAAGACTTCTATTGATCTGATTGTTTTTCAACAACTCTTATGCAAATCAGGGTAGCTTTAAAAGAATAAAGCAATGCCATTTGTTACTGATTGCTTTGTCTACTTCCTACCTGCGTCGGTAGCAAAGCGGTTAGGACTCTCGCCGACCATGCAAATGGTCCTGGATTCGATTCCCTGCCGACGCACACCTGATATCAATTCGGGCCACTGATATCACATGCTGAGAATTCCATACCTTTACAAAAATTACGATGTGGAATCAAACTATACTCAAAAAAATTTGTTACTTTTTTCACCCTGCGCTCATCAGTATATTTTACATTATAACTCTGTGAGACTTTATGAAATACAAATTTTCTGTATTCTGGAATTGAATCAGAAAGCTTTTACCACTTCTTGTTTAGAGGTCCATAAAATATCAGTGGAGGTTTATTGTATTGAATTCGGGCCTATTTAAAAAAATCTACTAAATCCATTTGAAATACTGCATATTTTGTAAATCTGCGAATCCGTAATACCGACAATAATTGACTGTGAATAGAAATGTCGTATTGTCCAAAGCTTTAGAACTTACATTTTCTTTCTAAAATTGTTTTCAATAAAAAAATTAGTTAATTTATTTAGTTGAATTCAAATGAACATTGTTTTTGTTTGAATCGTTAATCCCTATTTAACTGAACAATATTACACATTCTACACGAAAAGTACACGTCGTTTTAGCCATTCACTTTTTCGGAAAACAGTTATATTTCTAACTGAAATAATAACTGTTTTCACAGCGTTTCGAATGTATCGAAATTTAAGGAATAACCGTCTTGGTTAAGAGAGAGTCAAATTAAACAGTTTTGATTTGAAGACGAGTTACGAATATGACGAGTATTGAGTTCTGTTTTGCATTCACACAACACCTACATACATTTTTAATAGTAATAATATTAGCTTTATTCTGGACAGTGGTTATGAAAATGTACAGAATTATCAGTAGAATTTACTGAATACTATTTTCTCTTGACTTGCCATCTAAAATTGAAATAATTACTGATAGTAGGTGGCGTGATGCAATGATGTTTGACCTAAAGCGCAAATCAATCCCTTGTGATACCTCTTCTCTGTCTCCGGAAAAAGCACAATATCTAGTTGAAAGAATTACATGAGTACATTTGCCACCCGAAGACACAGCTGAATGATTAAAGACTACAGGTAGTTAGTTTTGTCTCCGAGGCGGTGTTTCAGTTTGTGCTATAAATCTCAGGAATAGTCATGTCATGCATAGGGATACTTTGCGACCCACGAATATATGTTTTCTCAAGTTTATTAGAAACCTGAGAAAGAGAGAGTAATTAACACCGCTAGAGGTGATATTTTCATAGATTAAAGCAATTTGAACGCGAGAAATAACAGGATATGTGATGATGGAGGTAAACGGTAGCCCGAACTTTTAGACAGGCCGTCTATTACTTGATGTTACGTATAATATTTCAGAGCAACCTGGCTTCAACTAACTTGCCTCTACATGAAGGTGGTTGGGGTCATCTTATGGTAAAACATGTAAACTCTGTGATATTAATTATGTATATAACTTTGTGAACTTTTTTATGTCGATATTTTGAACTTGTTATACACTGAAACCAGATGGGTTCGGTTAAAACTTAAGTCGACAAATTGAGCTATTTAGCTGAGACAGAATTTCATTGGACAACCAAGTGCCCAGTCACTTTACACCTAATTAAAGTATTTATTTGACTACCCTGCCTTTCCGAATTTCGGTAACATATGCATATAATGTACTTTTGCCAAAGTTGATGAATTGTCCTCACTTTCTCAGACCACTTTGTCTTGTGCGTCTTACCTGGCGGTCAGATGGTGAAAATTACTTGGTATTCGGTCAATGGTCAAGTTGCCTATTGCATTTTCATATCGAACTAAAATCACAGCATAAGTAGTTTGATACTTATCAGAGATACTGCTTTAAAACAATCAGTTAAATATAAATTTTCCCGTGAATTTATTTTGATGGCAAATTTCATTTTGTTACTACTAGAATAACAAGACTATTCATCTCAATAATAGGAAAACAAGTGATCTTCAGAAAACAGAATGTCCTGAAATGTTACCTACAAATGTTCTGTTTTCGAGGCAGTCAAATTGTGAGATTACAGTCTATTCAGCTGAAAAGGTGTATCTGTCATTTAAAAAAATTCATGGTAACAGGTGACCACTGAAAATCTTTTTTTTCAATGCGATATACTTTATCCAGTATACCACCCTCTGGAAGCAATAATGATGCTCTCTGTCCCTCTCTATCTCTGTCGCCCCCTGAATTGTTTTCCACTACATGTTATAAAGTATGTAACTCATAAAATAAAATAATTTTCATATTGTTTTTGAACATGACTAGAAATTCAGGTGATAATTTATTAAACAAACATCTCATTCTATGAGTCTGTTACTGGTATTTTTTAAGTAAGACACTTCTTCATCATGAATAGGTAATAGTTTGTAATTATATGAAGTATATGAGCGAACTTACGAGAATCGATCACTGATATGCGAGGAAAAACAATGTTATTGAATATAATTTAAATTTCCAGTAATGTAGACAAATAGAAGTCACAGTTCATTTTATTCCGCTTTTTAAAGGAAACTAAAAATAGAACCTTCTACAAAAATACTTAATTACAAATCTAAGTGTAAATGATCAGTGGAAATGTTATTAATTATGAAGACATATAAAGCTAATGCACTGAACCTTTAAGTTTTCTGATTAAGCCCTTTCTAAACTAAATAATTTGATGCTGTTTGAAACAATGCATTATTTAATCGCTTTCTCTAATTATGAAGGAGTTTATATAATTGAATAAATGCCTACTACCCGAACTCAACAATTTCTCTCTTTTATTAATTAAAGTTTAACGTTTGCATTTATTTACTAATTAGTCACTGCAACTAAATCAGAGTATCATTATTGTGCGTTTTCTAAATCTTAGTTAAGTACACCGTAATACCACAGTTACGTTTTAAGAATTCAGATGGTCACTAGCGACTGGCCCTATTCAGGCAGTTACCTGGGTTTCTATTAGGAAGCTGTAACCAGTAGGGTACAGCAGGTCGAAGGTGAGGACAGTTACTCATCGAAGACACTGCAAAGTGATCGCTCTATGTCATGAATTGGCAGAAGTTGGAATTCATGCACTGGCCATTGGATCGGGTCCCAGTGGCTTAATGGTCTACGAGCTCACCCTGCAACCAGAAGGTCCTGGTTTCGAACCCCGTGGGTACGTACTGTCAAAGAGTCCCTAACTAGGACAGAGGAAACAGCTGTCTAATACTCCCTGGTTTTCCAATGGTTCTCCAACCGATGTCAGCTCATGATGAAATCTTCAAACCAATACTTGACGATATTTAAGTAACTCTTTGGAATTCTCAATAGTTTGTAGTTATCACGATGAAGAGGGGACACAAGCATACTGATGCTTTTACTTGATGTCTCTTTTGTAATGAGACAAATCCACAAACACTCATACATACTAAAGTAATCCTTCTTCATTTGTTCCACCGTCTTGCTTGCAAATGTAAGATTACAAAGCTCATATTTGGGATTTATGTTTGGTACCTAATTTTCTGCTCTACAAAACAAAGCTGGGAATTTTTGAGTAATTTATTTTACCCACTTAGTTTGTCCAACTACTGATTTTTTATGCCCTACAAAATCAAGAATTAAGACCAGAATAAATGTCTCCTAATACCCTGGGCCTTTATTTTAGGAAGAAAGTTGTCTTTCGCTCAGTTTCGTCAGGGAAATATTTTGCTTCTTATCCTGAACATTATTCTGTCAACTAATATTCACAACTTATATTCGCAAACTTCTCGCTAAATATAGTGAACGTACAAAATGCCTCAAATTTGTTTTGCTATACATTAATTAAACTAAATTGTAATTATTAGTATACTTATCAAAGTTTGTCCGAATTCTATGGATTCGTTAAAATATGCTTTTATTCACTGATTTTAAGCAGTTGTAAGCATTTATGAATAGCTTTCATCCTTTCTAACTGCTCCTTTTTGTTAACCACATGGCTTTATTTAAAAAACCGTTGTTATTCAGTTTTCAATCGTTTCAGCTTTCACCTTTACTTCGTATTAAATGACAGAGACTTTTTGATTTAAATTGTTAAAAATTAATACTTACTCTCTCCAACAGCTAGATAAAATGATAAGAAAAATATTGAGGTCAGTAATTTGTTTGAATTTGCAGTTATGTATCATTTAATCACAAGTCATTGGTGAACTACGTGAGATGACTGTAGTGGAAAAATGACTTGATACTCTCAGTAGGTGGAGCGATGCTTGTTCGAATCCTGACGTGGTCCAAATTTTCATTTCACTCAAAGTCATCGCCCATTAACTTTTACAGATCACTTTCTGGACAGCTGCTTTGTCCTAGTTTGGGACTCTTCATCAGTACGTGCTCACCAGGGTTCGAACCCAGAACATTCTGGTTACAAGGCGAGCTCGTAGACCATTAAGCCACTGGGACCCGACCCAGTGGCCGAAACAGCTGTCCAGGTTTTCCAACGGTTAGCCAACCAATGTCAACTTATGACGAAATCCTGTAACCAATCAATCAAATCCCTGCAAACCAATACTTGAAAAGATTACTTTCTCTTTCTCATATGGGCAATTCAAATATTTAAACAGTTTGAAAACTAATACCTGATTGGAATAATAATAATAATAGCCTTATTCCCAGCGGTATGTGAGATATAATGTGGAACTTTTAGCATATACCTCACTTCTGAATGTAAATTTCTCTTCACATTTATATAGTACGAGGGGAAAATAATTAACAGGGCATTCACATTGCTAATAATGTCAATAAAGACTAGGAATGTAAAAGTAAAACTGAAAGTCAGTAGCAGTGCGGGCAACAATATTTATCATCGAAAGAGCAAAAAGCGACGTTTACATACTTTCTCACAGTAAGTTAGTAGTTTCATACCTAACACTTTTCTTATCACATAAAATGCTTGCCAAATAAGGTATCCTAAAGTTTTTATACTTAGTCGTCCTAGCGTAGATTCTCTTATAATTGCTTTTGGTCCTACCTGATGAGATGAAATCAAGAGGACTATGTGTAAGCAGAATGCTCGGAGTCTCACAAGGTGATATTCACTAATTTTCCTCATGAGTTCAAGTTTCTGTCCACAACAATCTTAACGAGTTGGTTTAATGACACCCCTACTCAGCCTACCGACAGCTTTTAGTGACCTTCGCGGTGTAACTAAGTCTTTCTTATATAGTTCAGGAAAGATTAAGGGGGAGCAAAAAAGAAGAATGGGTATAATACAATTATTAGTAAACTGTATCAATAGAGACAGTGGAATTCACAATTCGCAAATATCTTAGCAATTTGCAAAGTACACAGTCCGAGGGGTGAAATTTCAGCATAGTTTCCTTTGGAAACCAAGTTACTCAGATCACAGTATGTCATCTGCTCGATACCATATATGGTAATCATGAACCAAAGCCTCTATGCAATCAAACAAAATCCCTACAAAACCAATACTTGGAAATATATGAATCAATCAGCTGTATATATTTTTCTAAAGACTGAATGATAGAAACAAATAAGAATTTCTTCAGGCTTTCCTTATCTTGAAATATCTAAGAAGTAAAGTCACTTGAAGTTAGTTAGGAATAAATTTAATATCCTAAATGCACTAGATTCATCAATGTTATGGATGATGAATCATACTAAGCAACCCGTGCTTTAATCAGTCTTCCTTAACATTGACAAAATCCTACTGAATTGGCAGAAAATATTTGGAATTTTCATTATGACAAGCAGAGACCAGTAGAACTTTATGTAATAACGAAAGATAGTTATTCAGGTGTTAAAGTTTAGTTGCTGCACAAAATTTCAATGAAACGTCTCATTCTACCAGAATTACTTTAAAGAGTGGAAATTCATTTTATGCAAAGGAAACTTCCTACTTTACAACTAATTGATATAGGAATACAGATCGTAAAAGCTTCCAGCAAAACTGTATGAATAATATGTTGGTCACATGTAAATGAGTATTTCACAGAACACCTGAGAGTTTAATAGCTGTATTTATAATGCCCTGTCTCTGTACAATGTTATTTTCTTGTCTATAAGGAGATTAAAACAAGAAACAAGGCGAATCCTACTGAGTAAAAATTTCTAGAGAGTGCTTTCAACCTGAAAATTCCAACTCTAAACCGTTCTAACTTGACAATCAAATAAATCCTACTGATATAAAATGTAAAAGTGGTTTCCTCTGACTACTGTCATCTGTTTATTTTCCAACCCTATATCTTGTTTTCCTTGGCATATCGGTAGTCTGAGTTGAATAAATGTGAATTGTACTGGAAAATAAGCATTATGGCATAAAACGCAGTGGAGGCTTTTTCCAGACAAGAATATTGACTTATATTTCATGTTTAGACTGTTAAAAAGATTTGGCGTCATCTTTCTGAAACAATTTAACTTATGAACAATCTGCAGCGAATAACTTCCTTACCATATTTGTCCAGAGACTTTTGACATAGAGCACTGTCTCTACTATGTTATTTCTTCATTTATTCAAGAGCCATCTTAATCTATCAGTCTGATTCACAAGATAAGTTTTGAAACATTTAACACATAGTGTAGTAACAAACGGATAGTGTTGTATCATTCATTCTTATGACAGCTAGGCATTATTCATGTAGACATGGTTAAATTATGGTTCGCGGAGCTCAGTCGGTGGACCGTATACCTAGTAATCCAAAGACTGCTGCTTTAAGTCTTGATGCTAAACGGATTTTCACTTCACCATTATTCAACACTCATCACTCCAATATAAGCTTGCTAGCCAAACGCAGTTCTGAATAGTTTGACCATCGAAGTCGGTTGTGTTAAATATGTACACACGAGTACCAAGATGGAATAAGTTATCTAGTAATAATTTAAAAATGATATTTACAAAAGCTGTTATTATACCTTCACCTTGTTGAAAGGCTTATATTGATCACGGCATAACTTACATTCGTTTATTGCTAGAAAATTAAAACAAAATAAAAATATTGTCAATTAACAAGCAAACCACTAGTTACACTACTTAATATTGTGAAAAGATAATTCTATTTTAATATACTCCAAATTACTTTTCAGTAGAAACGATTAACAATACTTGGTGACTAAAGCGAATAATACACGTTAATGACAGCCCAACTTTTAAGTTATCCGAAATTAGCTTAAACACTTCCTAATGTCAGCCGAGAAGAGTTTGTAGAAATGAAAATACTCATCATTTTTTGTATAAAAGCACATTTTAGATTGTATATTTTCCGGATTACCAGATTCATGGCAGTGTAAAGCTCCTTTCTAAAAGCTGTTAAACTATAATGAGCCAAAAAATGTTTTGAAACTGTGACGGCTTGTGGAATAGTAGTAGACTTTAGTAACTGTTAACTGGAGAGTCAGTAATTTGTTCCGGTCACCCAGACGACAACCATAAACCCACTGTGAGAGTGACTGTCATGGTGTCCCCAACAGCATCGAAGGCTCTTGTTCAGTGAGAACCAATCTCTTCCAGAACAACGACAGCAAGATTCAACTCAAAACGTAGGAAAGGTAAAATTATCCAACGCTAAGCTCCTGCAAATAAAGTAGAAGCAGTAGAGTAGAAGAGAGACTCCCACAGAGGGCTGTAAGCAGTGACTGCCCAGACCAAAGCCAAACCGTAACACCAAAATCTAAGTAGGTGATATGAACGCTAAATGGGAGCGGTCAACGTGATAGGAGACCTTATCATGCGTCAGAAGGCTCTCAGTGAAATGCATAGGAACAGCGAACTCTTCACAAACTTTTGCACCTTCAATGATTCGGTGATCGGAGGCAACGTACAACAGTATAGTGATACACACAAATTGACATGGTTTCCGACAGATGGACGAACCAAAATTCAGACAGAATTTATTGCAATCTCACGAAATTAGAGATGCAGTCCGCGGGATACAAAGTCAAGGAGAGGAACAGATGTTGTCTCAGATCGTTATCTAGTAGAAGAAACCTTCAAGGTGAGGCTGAGAGCCTTCGAAGAATCTCGACATAAAATATAACTTGTATAGTTATTTTAAGAAAGAAGGATAAGTAAGATATGGGATAGTTGTCTGTGGATACTGTTATATATAAATAATTTTCCTAACACACGCCATTTTGTTGTTTATATTTCTGTTACCTTCCTCGTGACTTGGAATACAATTGGTTTTTGATTATGAAGGATCGATTATTTATTCAATGTAACTTATGTCTCCCATGGTCATATATATTTAAACTGTAGGTACACAAGTTTGTTAACAAATATTTTGCTTGATTGATACGAGTTAATAAACGCACTCCACCTCAACATTCTTTTCCTCTCTTCTGTCTACTTGCGTCATGTGTCCGACGGTATCGTGTAATGTCGTCGTTGTAATTGATATCGTGAATAGTAATTAGCACAGTCGGCTCAAAAATTACCAAGTGTACATACGATCATAACAGATACCTCGGAGGTAACAGGGAAGATATCGATTGTGAGACAGAAGAGGAACCAATGCAAAGATGGACGACGAAAAGAGAAGGTGAAGTCGATATACAACTAAATGAATAAAAAGGTGAAGAGTGTTAGGAAAGACAAAATACAGTTCTTCGACGCACTGGCAGCAGAAGCAGAAGAGACCATAGATAAGGGATACCTCAGGACATTGAATGAAATAATCAGGACATTATCCGGCAAGAGATCAACACAGACGAAACCAGTGAGAGATAGAGCAGAAAACCCAATTACCAAAGTGGAGATGCAAAGGAAACAATGGCCTGATCCTTTCAATGAACTCATGAACCCACCAACTACAACTCGTCGAGATATACTGCCAACAGCAGACACTGAACTGCCAGTTGACTTCAATCCCCCACAAAAGCGGAAGTTTTGAGTGCCATAAAGCTGCTGAAAGCCGGTTGCAAAGGTTTCAGAACCAGATGGAATCAATGAGGACGGATCCAGAGATCTCAGTGGATATGCTCACGCCATTATTGTAGAAGACTTGAAAGGAAGGAAAGCTACCCACTGATTGAAAGGAGGGTGACTTTGCCAAAATGATAAAGAAGACAACTTGGGCCTGGGTCCAAAATGACACGGAGTCATGCTGCGGTCCGTACCAAGCAAAATAATATGCAGCGTCATCCTGCACTAAATGCATTTACGACAGGCTTCGAAATTTCATCGACAGCTGCCTTCGGTCGAAATTGAAAATCAAATGACCAAAAAGGTGTAGTAACAGATAACTCTAACAACGAACCATCCTATTTTTCAACCAGGAAATATGCCGATGGAAATGGAGATGTTATAGACATATGCACTCAAGAAACCGTTAAGTGACATCGCGTTCCAGGGCGTCAAGTGGAACCCCAATGGGAAACGATAATTCTAACGTCCGAGGCTGACATGCAGGAGATCGTGTGAAGAGGAAGTGAAAACTTACGGTCAGTCGTGAATCCAGCAAAAGCAGGTTGAAATGGATATAAACTTATGAAGCCACAGGTCCCACTCAGAACCCTTGGGAATAAGAGTAATATCATCACAATGATGTTTCAGTTTTTCAAACTTAGGCCACATATCTAATCATCTGAATGATGGTGTTAACTGACTTTAATTTAATATCTGCTTCAGAAGATGTCTTAAGCTTCTGTTCATGAAGTCCTTGATTGTTATTCCAAGTCCTATGTAGAATTATATAACCTGTAGATCCTGAATCCACAAGGTGAAGGTTGAATGTTTTAACGTAGATAATATAACGCTTTTTCACATATGAAATCATCAAAGCTTACATTTATTTTATTCCTATCATTTTGTTAATTTTTCGTGTACATTGACTTACTGCTAATTCGTCTTGTTTATCAATTTTTTCTACAGTTTTATAGTGCATCGTGACCTGAAACGACTTCATTTATGCGACTGCCTGCATTGATATTAAACTCAGTTTTGTGTTTTATCTAATGAGTTTTGTAACAGTGATTAATTCAGTCAATTTAAAAAAAATAATAATTTAACTGATTACTACTTTTAATATTTATATCTTTGTACAAATATGTATTCATAATTCTAAACAATGCATTGTTGACCCTACAATTTCTATCATTAGAAACACTGATAATCAGTAATCTAATAAACCTACCATGATTAAGCACTAGTTGAAAAACATTAAAAATGTAAAAAGTAAATTAAAAATGTTAATGAATTAATTAAGTCGAATTAAGGGACAGTTTATGCAATGACATTTCACTGATCATTTAATGACTGTTGTTGTATTTTTATTAGTACTGGCATTTTGTAAAAACATATCATGATCAATAATTCAGCTGCCCTCCGTACTTTAAAAAAATTTACAGTCTGTATTATTTCGATAAATACATAAATATTGTGAACCAGGCAGCTCATATGCCTCTGGGGTAAATAGCACTCTTTCGATAAAGTTCATTACATAACCAGTAAGTCAAATGATATGAATAAAATATGCATTTTACTTCAGTACTACACTATAGGGTTCTTTATAAGTGATAATATATATGTTCAGTAATAGACTGAGAGAGAGAGAGAACAGATTTTGAGCATTGAGTATTCAAGTTAACTTACTGTTTGAGACACCTTAAATCAAATTTATCTGGTTAGAAATGCTATTAGATGAGGTAGAAAACATGACTTAATTATTTCAATTTATACATTTGCTTTGATAAAGTAATTTCTATTAACTGTTGGTGACACTGCCCGAAACAGTCCTCGATTGACAGACTGCTGTCCTTACAATGAGCGATGACTAGACGTTAAGTTAGAACCTATATCTTAGTAGGGTTAAATAAGAAGCCTTGGGAATAGTAATACGGTGATGGCAACAGTTCTTTTATTTCACTTTCAAACATCGCTCAATTTAGCAATAATTTTTATGTTAATAATAGATGAAACTGTAATGTAAACAATTTTAATTGCATATATTGTGTCAGTGATGAACTGCTGAACACTTAAGTTTTACAAGAATATCATCAGAAACTTCTATACTTCCCCAATTCATGTATTTTTGAATTTTTAGGGAATATGAGGAATAAAAACATGCTTTTTTTCAAGCAACATTGGCTTATTACAACTTATAAAAGGAGCGATATTTTTTTAATCTGGAGTTTCTTAAATATGCATGACACTTGAACTCATTGAATGCAAATTACTAGTAGACAAACTGTTACTTATCGTAACTGGTGTACAATTTCAGAACTTTGAGAAAGTCGAAATTTTGTTTCAATGGAAAAAGAAGTTAAACTAATACAGTATATATGAGACTGTGTCACTAATCTATTAAAATTATTCAGCTCTGAATGAATGTGCCGTCCTGCAATGAGACTCGGCAAAATTGTACACACTTATTCACTAAGAATGATAATTATATATGAATATTTATATTCGGATTTTCCAAAACAAATGTGAAGTCAGTTGGTGCTTCCATACGGGTCAGAAACGTGCACTGTGTATCGCGAAAAGGATTTCCAACAGGTTACAAACTTTTATCATAACTGCCTTCGCTCCATACTGAAGATCAAATGGTCAGAAAGAATTAATAACAGCAGTAAACTCTGGCAATAAACCAACGAAGAGCCGGTCACTCAGCAAATGTGTAGGAGAAAATGAAGATTGATCGGACATGCATTGAGAAGGCCGTCAAATGACATCGTGCGCCAGGCAATGTTCCGAGTGGTATGCCAGTGGGAAGCGACTAGTGGGTTCACAGTGCGAGGGTGACATGGAAGAGATAGTATGGCGAGGAGGAGATGAAAGATCATGGTCGACTGTACCAGTGAAGAGGACAGGAGAAGATAAAACAAAGTGGAGATGTGCTAATGAGGGCCTATGTTCCACTTGGAATCCAAGAGAATAATGAAATAAAAATAATGTAATTCATAGCACACAAGTAGGTCATCTAGTAATGATAATAGTAATAACAGCTAAAACTTTCTTTATTTTTTCTAGCAACTAACAAGCCTAACCTATTAATTAATTCCGTTAACTAGCCTCCGTTCAGTTCAGCAAAATCCATAGATTTTATGAACAGGTTATTAGCAATTTCAAACAAATTACCTCCTTGAAAGACTGGAGTGAAAATATAAAAACAGATAATTAAATATAGACAGTTATAGTTTGTTTAGATTTTCTTTAATATATTTGGATTCATAAAACGTGTTTGGAAAGCCACTGGTTCCATATCCACTTGTGTGTAAAAGTCGTCACTTATAGCATCTAGCGCACATAGACTACAGTCACATTGTGTGTGTGACTAAAGATCGGCTTCGAAGTATGCTAATCAAAATTCACACTATCCAAATAATATCTCTTAGACAGATAGACTCTCACTGCTTGTGGTTGACTGTCACACTATAAGTTTTCTCCTTGAGTTTTATGATACCATCTCAATTTCTGTTGCTCTGTTAAAACACGTGTTTGAGTGGTATATGCTGGAGTTTTCTGCATTACTAAATGGGACACCGAAAATCTACTAGGAAGGTGCATTGTTGTTAGCCACCACAATAACTCATTATTACTTAGCAAACAAAGTTGGATTCTCCTTATAACTCAGTCCAATACCATGACAGCAACAAAATGATTGATAGATTACAAGTTGTAAACTGCTTATTTTTTGCATACAATCAGAATGTAGGTAATGAATGATTATCGCATAGTTGATTGCATCAGCTGTCTAACATTTTTTGCCGACCATTTTAGTAACCTAAAATTATGACACGAATTATCTTCCTATTTACTAGAAGTATTCAGTGAGACAAAACAGCTGTCTATTTCCTTGTCCAAACTCTAGTAAACAAAGATAAGTTATATTAGAGAATATTTGTAGCTCAGGAGGATAATTTGCAATTAGATGTGTTCGCTGAGCTGGTTGGTTTAACTGCGTAGCTTTTGTCGACCTTTGGCGTTGAAGATGTTGTCCAAAAGGACGACGGAAGCTCCACAATTAAACCAACTATCTCAGTAAACACAACTAATTGCAAGAGATAATTTATACTGCAAATCTTTGATCAATACACGCAGAGGTGGACGATAACCCTGATCTACTAACAAAACTTAATATTCAGTTTCATCTGTACCTCCTGAAGATTCATGTTTAACAAGGTCAAAATAATCCCTACTCTTAACTTACAGTGATTTAAAATCTTACTAAGAGCTTTATTTAAAATGAAGAGCGATTTAAATGTTTACGTGAATACCTTCCTTTTCATAACTGTAAAACAAAAATTATCTCGAAAGCTTAACGCATAAATACTTAGTGCATTACATGGAATAGAAAATTTTTTGTGATAACAAACATGTATCAGTTTTTTTTGAATAAGGTGTATAACAGTTTTGGCTTTTTAGTGAGTACATCAATTTGTAATCCTTTTCCACACCGCTACATTGATATAAATATAACCAGCGAACGTCAGGAAGAAAGCAAGTCAAGTTCATGAAATGTTACATTTCTATTTTATCATAAACAGTAACTCTTAGGTGGGAAATTATCACAACCCAGTAGGTAAATGGATTCAGTTCCTACAGATTGCAAGAGGTAGGTTTTAACATTTAAATTATTAAGTGTTTGTCTTTAACTGTTAGCATCATTTTTGTCCGAAATCAAACACATACTGTAAAATTCATATTTAACTATTCCAATACTCTGATTACGAAAGGTAATTTGTTAAAACTATAAAAATTAATAATGATTAATAGGAGACATTGACAGTTTACAAGAATTTTCAGATCTCAGCTTCTAACTTATTAACTTGACGTTAA
Source organism: Trichobilharzia szidati (assembly GCA_944472155.2). Taxonomy (NCBI): domain Eukaryota; kingdom Metazoa; phylum Platyhelminthes; class Trematoda; order Strigeidida; family Schistosomatidae; genus Trichobilharzia; species Trichobilharzia szidati. The sequence goes on from OX235273.1 coordinate 72,351,573, forward strand.
TTGAGTGCAGTAAATTTTCATGTTTTACAACTTTGCTTAAAGTCCAGTAAATATGACAATAAAATATACTATTTTAAATCAGTTTTTTTACTACAGAGAACATTTCAAAATACTTAACTACAGCATAATATGATAATGGGAATTTGACTGACTACAAAGTACTGGATGCACTTTGGGTATCTTTCGAAAAAAGCATCAGTGTCTAGCTGACTTAGGCGTTAAGAGTATATACAACAGTGGGGAGACACCAGTTGCTGAATTCTGTGTTTAGTGAATACCCAATATAACCAAATAATCAAGTACACTTACTTTCCTTAAACCATTCACCGACTGAAAGGAAAATGATGAGACTTCATGGATTGTTCATAAATGAAATTAAGGCAAATTTTAAAGATTTCAGTAAGTTAGTGTATTATTGCTCTGAATCAAATAACCCTTGCAGTCATATATGCAGCATATGAAAATAATTCACTACTGCTTAACTTTAAAAGTAGTATGATACTGACAAAGTGATATTCAGCATGCTTTTTATTTGAATATGCTTGAATCTAAGCTTTACTTTTACTTCAGCTTAGAAGTACAGGAAAGTAATTCCAATACTCCATTGTTAATCATGCCAAAAACAATGAAATCATATCCTGCAAGGCGTATTTGATGTCCGTCAGTACGTTCATCATTATGTAGCACGGTAACTGTAGGAGTATGAGAGACAGTTGGCGATAATATTTGACAGACTGTGTGATAGACCCTAGATAATGAAGTACTTTCAGTGTATGAAGTCCTATGTTACACTCGGAAAGCAAGAAAAGAATGATAATAATAGTATTAGTAGTATTAGTAATAATTACTATTATTATTAATTCGGTGTATGTATTAGAGTTCAAATGAAGACTACAGATTTCCCATGCTGTATAAAACATCCATATTGCAATTATTAACACCGAAATTTACATCTAATGAAGACGTAGTAGTCATATTTTAATGAGGTGACCAGACGTTTAGTTTAAACGGAATTATTAGAGAAATCAGAGAATCTCGCCGGAGTGAAAAACAGTCAGTAAACATTATTGTTTGTAGATTGTTTTTATAATCAAAACAATTACTTTTCATTCTGTAACTGCAAGTATTCATCCAAATCATTAGAATTTCATCTATGCAAAATGGATGAACACGTAGAATAATCGAAAAGTTCAGAGAAACTGTGTTTTTTCCTGGATGGCGAATTCGAAAACAATTTATTCTTCATGATCAGATCTCTTGTGAATAGTAAACTGTGTTAGAAACGTCTTCCAGTAAATAATATTGTTTCAGTGGGTGATATGTTCAATAAACAAATTATTATCGAATCGCATACTACGGCATTATCTAAGTTTTACACACGCATTAATTCATAGAAAAAATTATGTTATACTGAAGCCTGGCTGTTTCATTTATTATGTATTCACTACTTCATAAGTCCAAATCAGAATCAATGCTGACTTCAGTTTTCCATATCCTCAGGAATAACATTAATTGCTGAAAAAATACCTATAAGTGTAATGCAAATAGCCCTCTCTATAGAAGCAATTCAACTAAGAAATAAATACTAACTACAAAACAATGTAAATTGCACTTTTGTCCTAATAATGACAACCACTCACTAAGAAGTGCTGTTTTACTTGCCTTAAACTGTCTTCGTTATATGATTATGTTGTTTAAATCTTTCCTAATTTGAATTTGTATCAGTAACTATTTTCTAAGCAAGTTCTAGTGCTAAATTCTCTACTTTTTGTCATCTTCCTCTCATTATACACATCTAATACCATGATTAATTAATATTTTGAAGAGGAAAGCTGATCAGGAAATTATGATTTTTAACAAAACTGAATCCCTAAGTCCATTTTATAGAAAACGCTTACTTTCCTTTAACCATTTGTCATATAGCCATTTTTTTCATTTAAACTAAGTGAAGTTCTGAGTCAGTGTATATTCCTACTCTCAGTTCACTTACTCGTTAGACTCCGCCTTATTAGTCGAACTTGGCATCAACCAATTATAGCCTCTCTTAGAGATAACTGCAACTGATAGGGATTTACAGAACTAGATTAGGTTATTTGTAGCTTTGCTTACCCTAGTTATTAGTTATTCGGCATTTGAAACGATGGATGTTGGTGTTGATTCTCAGTGTGGAAACACTGGTACTACCACTTTTGATCAATAACTAGACCTCAGTTTCACCTAATCGCATAGAGTTTTTCCTGTTTGTCAAGCTTGATACTAATGCGGACATGAGGACTAATCATTTCGGTCTTGATTAAATGCTTAGTTTAAAATTACTTTTTTTTAAACCATCATCATACTTTGTACCAGCTTTTTTTCAGTCGATTCGGTCTGACAGTCAGTAAAGAGAAGAAAAGATTAAAAGCAAGAGATTTTACATGCATTCAGATAGTGAGTTCCAAATAGGATGAAATATGTCACCTGGATTACACTGATAGCTCTCGTAAACCAAACAGTGACATTAGATTAGCAATTAACCAATGCTTAGCTATTCTTTACTAGTAGTAATGTATATCAAAACCATTGAGTATCAGAGGTTAAAACTACTTTGCACCTAACAATAATAATGGTTATTCTGAAATGCCTAGATGAGAATATTTAAATGTTTTCATTGAATAAATAGACAAAAAAATAGTTTCAGGTAACTGGACAGATTTTATTCTGTTACATACCAATTTTCTTGAGTGCTGCACCTGTAATAATTTTATGTAAAATAAAACAAAATGATACTTTTTGAATCATTTAAGGATACAGTTATATATTGATGATGACTATAAGGATGTAGAGAGTATGAAAATAGTTTTGTATACTAGCACAAATGGTAATGGCATAGATAGATAGACAGATAGATACCCTATTCAATTTTAAACAATTTCAGGTGAAGAGTACCACTAGTGATCTTAAATCAAAGCTTAACACCTTTTCTTGGGTGTTGCTTAACTATATTAAGCGCCAGTAAGTGAATGTCTCTATGGGAACAAACAAAACAAGAACCAATCGCCCAACAAATATGCAGGAGAAAGTGGAGATGGATTGGACACTCGCTGAGGAGGCCGCTGGGTGACATCGTGCGTCAGGCCCTCGAGTGAAACCCAAAAGGGAAGCGGCAAGTGGGACGTCCAAGGGTGACATGGAGGAGATCGTGTGAAGAGGAGCTGAAACAGTATGGACTAACATGGATGCAGGTGAAAAGTACAGCAGAAGACGGAAGCAAGTGGAGACGTGTAGTTGAAGCCCTATGTTCCACTTGGAACCCAAGGGAACAATAATAAATAATAATAATGTGAATGTCTGCATTTTCATGTATTACTTTCATCATATAAACATAATTAAACATGACAATCTTTTTCAAACAAGGTGATATAATTGAGCATACCTTGAACATATTCAGTAGACACTAAAACAGCAAAGAAAATCAACAGTAGAGCCTTCATTTTGTTTTTGATGTAAATGAAGTCTTTATTAATAATAGTTGTTCCTTCTGTAAGTCTGTCTGGTTTGAAACCCTATTAATATTCTTTCTTCATCTATAATCCATAGAATAATTCACAAATAATCCAATTGCTTGCCTACAGTTACGCAATATTTTTTTTTACATCCTCTTTTGAGACAACTATATTTGAACTGAATACTCAAAAAAAGATCACTTAATATGTAGGAAAACTATAGAAAAGAAATTAGCTATCCAAGTGTATCACTCTGAATAAAAAAAACCCATTCAATTGTAAAGTAAATAAAATTATGTATAAGTAGCACATGAAATGGTTAAAAGTATCATTAGTGTAAGTGTAGAACTTGGGCACTGTGGTAGATTATGAGCAATAAATTCTGTCTGAAACGTCATCCAATTGTTAATACTGCATCGCTGTGTGCGATTTAAAATAAAATAATCTAATATGGTTAAAAGTACTTGTATACAAAAAAAAATGCTTTTAAGCATACTTCAAGGAAGGTGAAAAGTGTACTCAAGGTTATACATACTTTCCGATGAATGTTTAACTGAATATATATTTTTTCATTTCCATTTATAATTTTAAATGCTGATTGACAGAATGAATGAATTACTAGTGGTATTCGAATAATCTCTTTTATAATCAGATATGGATCTTCAGAACAGATATGAAAATCTATTTATTGTTTCGGAAAGCTTATCTTGCTTCCAGTGTTCATAATTGTTTGCATTTTAGATTCAAAGCCATTACGCATTGCAATAAGTCATCATTTAAAAATTGAGAGATATCACAAACCTGTTTTTTTATCACTTTCAGACTCCTTCGACTTGCATTAGTGAAAAGTCCACAAATTAAACATAGAACCCAAACTATGCATCATGTTACACTGACGATGAGGGTGAAAACTGAAGTAAAACAAAATATATGTACTCTTTCATAGAATGTAGGTACATGTATATTACTGAATGACAATTGTTTGATAAAGTTAAATGTTCCGCTTACTGGGATGAAGTCACGTGAAACAGTTTAAGATGTTAATTACGCTCTGTTGTTTGAAGTTTAAAAATGTAAAATAGGGTTGTTTGCGCCTACGAATGAGAACGTTGTAGCTATTGCTAGTGGTAGGCAAACATATACTTTCATACAGTTTGCATCTGTCAAGTTATTTTTGATAAGTTTATAAGGCGTGAAACAGTATGCATATCAGCAAGAAAATGACAATGGTAACAAAATTACCACAGTTATTCATAATAACAGAAAAGGTAAACCAATGAAACTAAGGCTAACTGAAGCAATTTTCATCCCATATATGTGAAAAAAATGAAAACAACTAGGTCCTTAGATTAAAATGACTCCTTGTCTCTTATACTTCTTATTTGTGACGGTTTCTAGCGCAATTCTCTTGAAGCTAATCATATCCACACTAACTCAACATCTGAATAGTGAACTTATGCTCTTTTTTGACTGGTGTCAAGATGAATTTCCTGAAGTTTTACTGACAAATCATAAGCTGTGTGGGTCAAAAACATACATCATTGATACTTGGCGGAATCGCATCTGTTTCACAAGCTGACAAAAGATAAAGTTCATGGAAGATAAAACTCTATCACAGTAGGTGAATAGCGACTGTCGCCGATTAACTTGAGGGTTTTGAGTACAATAAATGTTGTCAGTTAATAAGCGCTTTCAAACATTCCAACACTAGAACAAAAAGGCTTTCAGTACTTCCTGGTTTTGAGTGGTCTGTTAACTTTTTCTCATTTGTGATAAAATTCATACTGACTTCCTAATACAGCAAAGTTTTCCATCAGTTTCAGTTTTGACGGGACTAAAACATTAAATATAGTTAACAATGGTTGAAGTGAAAAATAAAAATCCATGGCATACGGTGAACTAGGAGTATAGGGAAAATAGCAAACAAGCTAAGGTCAAATTTAAGTTCAATAAGATATTCTCAAAATTGACTTTCTAAGGAAGTAAGAACAAGTAGTAGTATTAGTTCGTAATATTTCATTTTTTAACTTAGATGACAGCAGTTACCGTTAATTAAACTGACTGATATGGTTCGAATCAGTGATGAGTTGAAAAATAAACCCACTTAAGCAGAAGATTATAGGATTAGTTCAATCTTGTTGGAGAACAAACATCCGTAAGGTCCTTTTATTCATGCAAGATAGGTATGAATGAAACCGTTATGCTTTCTATGCTCTTGACATTTCTAAATGCCAAATAATTGTGAGAACGTGCTTTTGTAAGCTCCATTTAGTTTTATCCGTAAAGTTTTAAAGATTTGACCGGCAGACTCAGCAGGTGCCGAACCGATAGCTTTTCACATGTATTACTGGGATATAAAGTAAATTAGTTAATTGACCAGGGATCAGCCTCGAATTCTCCCAGTGCAGATAGTTGCAATGAAAAGTTTTATTCGATGATCTTATCTTTCAGTTCGAACATTCATGAATTTCTAACAAAGGCGCAAGAAATTTCCAAAATGATTTCCTAAAAAGAGTCCAAATGTAGTGGACGATAAAATGAATTTAAACAATAAAAATAATGATTAAAACAAGAAAATAGGCAGAGAGTTTGGGTGATAAACATAACTAGATAGTAATGGTTTTATTTAGAAGGTAGGCTGGTTGTAATAGCATTGATAAAGACAAGGGTTAAGCTTAGCTTTTGTATATCTAACAGTGATTTAGAATGTCAGATTACTCGTGCTTCTGCTTCGCCCTGATACCTTGACCCTAATCCCATTTATAGACTTGATCAGCTCTTGTACACAGTTTTTAAGGAATTTTCGGATGGAACCAGACTTCGTGAGTTCACAAGATGCCGTGTTACTGAACTGAAGCTACAATTCCTTTCTTTCTGTGCTGACCATTCTGGGTAGTGTTCGAATGTTTTACAATGGGGTATATGGTAAAGACGACCTGCTCAGCTCTACAGGAATATTTAGACGTGACTCAGTGCGTTAACTTCACACCTTCACATCGTTCTAAAGTTGGTGCGTTTTACCAAAAGATCTTCGAAGCTATAGCAAAAAATATCCTTAATGTCACTCTGACGATTATACCGACTGCTGTCAGAACATTTTCTCTCATAAAGCCAAAACAACAAAGAAATGACTTCAGATAATTACTGAAAAGCGGAGATTTTTAGCACAGGTGGACGATATTGAATTAGTTGTGTTCTCTGACCTAGCTGATTTAATTGCGAAGCCTCCATCGTCCTTCTAGACAATATCTTCAGAGCAGGTTTTGGTATAAAATGAACTTACTTAAATTCTCCATGAATGATGCAAATGTATCCCCTGGGAACCACTATCGTGACAGGTTGTTAATTTACGTCTCAGTTGATCATTTTATTGACTTGGAATTCGAAATTTCTTGTCATGTGATTTACTTTTTATTACCTGGTAAATTTGGTCCATAGTAGTGTGTTTGTTAATTGTTGATTCGCTTGAGTACATAACCAGGCTTCTAGAAATTCCCTGTCTGCATTTTTGATGTTTCGTCTACTTGAAATTTCTAAATTATCCCAATCAAATTGGTGTCCATAATTATCTACATGCGTTGATACGAAAGAATATATGTCGTGTCCTTTTACAGACAATATGTGTTCTTGGATTTGGATTCGAAGGGGATGCCCACTTTGACCGATATGATGTTTATTGCAATTCGTACAATTTATTTTGTAAATGATATTAATTTTATCTTCTTTTTCTGTTGGACCTGTAGCGGTAAATAATTCCCCAAAATTATTGACTACAGCAATCATCACTGAACATCGGATGCGGACCCTCACTGTTTAAGTCGACTTGTTTAGCTGAAGGCTTCCGGTCAAGCATCCTTGCCATTTGGTACTCCATCGTGTCGCGTGCGTGCACGATTACTAGCTAGCTTAGCACTCAAAATGGTTTACTATTTGGTCCTGAAATATGTCACGTACTTTGGTTGATCAATCTAGCCTTTTGCTTTATCTTCGGTACACGAGAAACGAATACTATAGAAGTTGTTGGTATAAGATCTTGCATCAGTATACTCCGTACAATTCGCGAACGTCGATACCGCCAGCTTCTAAAGACCCATTGGTTTGCAGAATATCGAATGAAGTGATTGTGCTGGCTTGTGTGCTATATTTATTTCAAACGGTCTTAATATTCTAGCTTTTATTTCAGAGATATTTTTTGTCTAAAATAGTGGGATGAGTTTCCTTGTGATTTTCTATGTTTTCTTGTTGTTGGTGTTATGACTCGAATTTAAACACTTTTTGATGGAATTGTGAGGATATGCACTCTTTTTGAAGATGGTTAGTAGGTATTTTTCCTCTATTCTCTTCAAAACTGGAGTGCTACATTGTGTTTGAACTGTTTTAAACAATGTCTGCACACAGTTTCTTTTGTGGGTAATTGAGTTATTACTAATATAGTTGAGTATTTGGTCTGTGTGCGTTGATTTTCTATATACTTATGTTGGTTCTATTGATTTAGACATCTAATAATGGAATTTTGTTGTCTAATTCTTGTTCTCTTGTGAATTCAATGTCTTCAAATATGTTGCTTATTAATTTGTGGGTATATTCCTAATCATTTGTTTTAATTATTACAAATATATCCTCAATATAACGTCTTTGGTTTAATTATAGGTAGAGCTATTAATTCTAATCTCTGCATAATGGCTTCAGCTATTAATCCTGATATGGGGGATGCCATTGATGTTCCTTTTATCTGTTCGTATATCTGATTATTTAATTGCAAGTATGTTGTAAGACGTAATTCTATGAGTTTTGTCCAGGTTGAACATTGTATTTTTGTGTTTTCATCGCTATAGACTAGTTGTTGCATGGTTTGTTCTGCTAGTCTTGGACCAATTGAAGTTTATAATGCTGTGACATCAAAGGACACCATTATTTCATTGTTTTCTACTTGAATGTTTTTGATTTTCTAGAAAAATTGGATTTGCGAATTGATGGAATGGTCGCATGATTCTGTTAGGTGTTTTAATTTTATGAAAAGTTCTTTAGATAGATTATATGTTGGTGTTCCTGGCAGAGAAACGATTGTGTGGTGATTGACAGCTTTTATCACTTTATTGTTTAAATACTTACTGTTGTCTGTTAATATTTAATATATGAATTACAAATAGTTCCGTCAAATACAAATTCCCAAATTCATCCGTCTCTGTGTTGTTAGTTGATTTCCTGTAATTAGGTCATTGCGAAATACTACTATTACAAATAATTATAACCATTTGGGGTCGCTATGGAATTAAATAATCTTGAAAAGTTTCCTATTAATTGTTCACCGCGGGAAATCGCCGATTATCTTGAATACTTTGACGCATGGTGCATGTCTAAGAATGTTCGTGATGACAAAATTTCAGCTCATTTTATTACTGCGATTGGGCTTGATGCGTACAGCCTAGTGAAAACTCTGTCATTTTCAGATAAACCAATTTCTCTGCCATGTGATAAACTCCGTGGACTTCTAACAGATCACTTCAACATTAACACTTTTGAAACACGAGAGAGGGCTCAGTTCAACAAACTTGTTCGTGCTCCCAACCAGAAGATTAGAGACTATTCTCCAGCTTCAGATACAAGCTTCAAAGTGCAACTTTTGAGATCAGCTCCATACTCAACTACATGATCGTCTAATTGCTGGGATCAATATTCCGAAGTTAGAGAAAGAGTTGATTCAGATTCCTTCCTGCACCTTTCAAACTGCTAAGGATTTATGTATTACATATGAAGATGTCAACAGTGAATATCCAGCTCCCACTACGTCAGTGTCTGATGTCATGCTGTCCAAAGTTGATAATGCAAATGTTCATAAAAAGAAATCCAAACTGTCACTCACATGTAATAGAATGGAGACAGAGGACAAAAACACCAAACCGTATTTTTCATGTAGAAAGATTCATCTGCGAAGCGATTGTCGTTTTCGGGGTGCTAAGTGCCATAAATGTGATGGAATTGGGCACATAAAGTCTGTTTGCCGGAGTTCAAATACTTATGCTACTCAGAATTCTCATGATTCTCCCAAACTTCCTGGTAAAATGCAATCAATGTCTCTTTCAACTTTTCACAGCACTGAATCTCATCTAATGAGAACCTTCACTACAAGTTCAGGCAAGTCTCACTGTTTTATAATTGATAATGGGAGTACTGAATCTATAATTTCTAAGAAAGATTTACTATCGCTTTGTAAGCATTTCCAAGTAGACCCTACTACTAGCTCAGTTACAAGCATTACCGGTCATAAACTACCTCTTAATGGTACTACTTACATTGGTATGAAATCAGACAGTCGTAGTTTTGTGAATATCCCCCTTCCTGTTAGTGAGTATAGTCCATCTTTATTGCGATTAAAAGCCCTTAGACTGTTGAATGTCCAAATCTCACCTTGCACTAAGTTGTTTGATGAACCTTCGCTCAAAGAATTAGTTCTCCAATGTTCAAAGTGTGTAGATGGCATGAAATTCTCACCAAGACGAAATTATAGTTCACGGGCCGAACATCGAATTGCATAATGAACGTCTCTTAAAACTGTTCAGGCGTTTCTGTGAGAAAAATATTCTTGTTAATCCATCTAAATGTCATTTTACTTTGTCGTCTGTATCATGCTTAGGATACACAGTAGACTCTCAGGGTTTCGAACCTGATGCTAGCCGTTTGCACCTCTAATTCAAGCACCTTCAACTAATATGTCGTCGTTGAAATCGTGGATTGGTACTCTTCAGTTTTACTTCAGATTTATTCCCAATTTCACTCAGCTCTTATCTCCGCTTTTTGATATTGTCTCCAGTAAACAATTTAAGTGGGAACAACAACATGAGGATATCTTGCGAAAAACTTTAAAGTTTCTTAACAAACAAGCTTTCTTAAGACCTTTTTCATCGAAAGATAAGTCTGTTCTCACTACAGATGCTTCTCCTATGGGTATAGCTGCAGTACTTGAGCAAAATGGACAACTTGTTATTTGTATTTTAAGACGTCTAAGTAAGAGTGAACAAGGGTACTCACAAACCAAAAAAGAGGCTCTAGCAGTTGTATGGGCAATAAGAAGCCTGCACAAGTATCTCTTTGGTACTAAGTTTCACATATTTACTGATCATCAGGCTTTGAAATTCATTTACAATCCAGAAAAATCTTTGAATAGATCATCTGCTGCTATGGTTCAAAGATGAAGTTTAGAATTAAGTGCATATGATTACACTATTGAACACAGATCGGCTAAGGAGACTTCTTATCTCGTTATTCATTATTTGAAAATTCTGCTAATGACACTGATTGTTTGTTAGTCCAGCCGTTACCTGTGGATCGAGTTCGACTTATAAAGGATACTCGGAAATATTACGGATACACTATAAATGCAACAAAAAGAGGTTGGAATATTCAGTGTAAGCGAAGATTCCCGGATTTTCATGAGCGAAGAGATGAGATTTCAGTCCATCCTGAAGGATTTCTTTGTCTGAATGACAGAATTATTATTCCTCCGACATTAAGATCTGCGATTTTGGATGATCTTCATTCTGCTCATCTGGGAGCTGATAAGATGAAATCATTAGCACGCCTAACGTGCTGGTGGCCAGAAACTGATGCTGACATTGGCAAAAGACCAAAGAGCTATTCCAGTTGTTTGCATAAAATGTCCTATAGGAAGTCATCGTGGAGACCATGGCCTACGTCTTGTGAGGTTTGGCAGTGTATTCATGCAGATTACTGTGGTTCATTCTTAAATTCATACTATGCCTTAATTATTGTGGATTCTTATTCTAGATGGCCAGAAGTCATAATTTCAGATAGTCCTAATGCAAAATTCACTCACATAGCTCTGAGGAAGATTTTTAGTTGAGAAGGAATTCCCGATGTCTTAGTTACTGATAATGGTACTCATTTCACTGAGAAGAACTTCAATGATTGGCTTAAACATGTAGGTTGTCGTCATCTGTACACAGCGCCACGTCATCCTCAGTCTAGCGGGTGGGCGGAAAATTTTGTAGGAACATTAAAGAGTGCCATATCATCAATGAGTCCTAAGAATTTTGACGAGGAAGAGAGATGTGTAGATAACTCCCTACTTCAACATCGCAATGCAGAGCATACAAGTACCCATGAAAGTCCTGCTAAACTATTCAAATCTCGAATTCTCTGAACGCATTTGATGTTCACGACTTCTGATGTACATTATTATAGAGGGAATAACTATAGACCGGGTGTTGGTATCATACTACAAAAAAAGGGAAATCGAATGGTGAAGATATTAGACATCGAAGATCATTCGGTTCAAAACAGATACGTGGATCAAGCTAAAATAAATGAAGTTGGTTGTTCCGATTATAATTTTAATGATTCCGCTAGTAATCCTGATTCTGTAGATAATTCAGAAATAAGTCCAGATGAAACTGATGAAAATAATATCGCAGAATCAGTTAGAACATCGCAGAGACCTTATTATAATACGCAAAATTCGACCTACTATGCTCTAGCTAAATGATTAGTAAATATTTTCAAACCTTTGCATGAGAAGATAGTGAAATATAGCGTCAAAGATGTATTTGAATTCGTAGACAAAATAAAAGATATTAATATCAAGGACAAAACCATGATATCTCTGAACATAACATCGTTATTCACAAATGTACCTCTAATAGAAACAGTTAATTATATATGTGAACAAGTGGAGAAGAAGTCGATGAACATTGGAATCCATACTGAAATACTAAAAGAATTGATATTAAGATGTACCATGAATGTAAACTTCAAATTTGATGCCACGCTTTACAGGAAAATGGACGGGATGGCAATGGGCTCCCCAGAGGGTCCCATTCTGGCTGATTTCTTTCTAAGAAAGCTAGAAAATGGACCTCTGAACAACCTTATCAGTAAGCCCTCATTTTATTGCCGATATATGGATGATACCTTCATTCTTTGTGATGATGGTTCTGATAGGAGTACAATTATTACTGAATTCAATGAAGTACATTCGGCTATGAAATTCACATGCGAAGAGGAATCCCAAGACAGAATTGCCTTCCTGGATGTTCTACTTACAAGAAAACCAGACGGTAGCATAAAAAGAAATTTGCATAGAAAAAGCACTTAGACAGGACAATATACACATTTTCACAGCTTCGTTCCTATCAATTACAAAAGAAATTTAGTGAAGACCCTCAGCCACAGAGTTAGAGCTATATGCTCAGAAGAAGTAATTGAAGATGAATTAAGCATTGTATATGATACTTTAATCGAAAATGGCTATCCCGACAAATTTATCAAGAAACACATGACAAAGAAAGCGGAAAAGGACTACTCACTGTCTGTAAACAAGAAGCTTTAATATATACGACTACAATTCATGGGCGATATACCAAGCGAGATAATTACGAAGAAATTAAGAAAATCAGTTCAAAGAACTTTTAATGCTGGCGAACTACACGTATTATTCTCTACACGACCGATGGTGCTACCTCGACTGAAAGATGAAGTACCTAGACTAGCCACTTCAAATTGTATCTATCAATTCAACTGCGTTTGTGGAGCGAGTTATATTAGCCGTTGCCCCAGAAACTTGATTTTTCGTGCTCGAGAACATATCCCACTATGGCTAAGTAAAGGTGTAGTTAAAACCATTAACAGCTCGATATTAGACCATCTGGTGCAAACCGGTCACAAAGCCAGCGTAGAAGAATCCTTCTCTATAATATACCTATACCCTAAAAAATTACCAAAATCATCGAAGCACCGCATGCTCCAAACAGCAGAGGCTATTGCAATTCGCCTCAAACAACCAGTGCTCTGTGTTCAAAAGAAACAAGTCCAGCCCCTACTACTGCCCTGGCCCTCAGTAGAAACTATAAACTCATGAATTTGTACTATTATCTTTCCTAATTCTTCTGACATTCAGCTTACTTTATGTTGATGCTGTTCAGCTGTAATCTATCAATATTATTGATTTGATGTTATTTAAACATTAATGTCGTTCATAAGACTAATTCATTCATTCATTATAATGTATATATAATTGTAGAGCCTGATGATGACTTTATCAAAAAGAGTACTCTTTGTTCAGTATCCACTCTTTTGAAAATTTTAGTGGGCATTTTTAATCAGTTAATATTTAATATATGAATTACAAATAATTCCGTCAAATACAGATTCCTAAATTCACCCGTCTCTGTGTTGTTAGTTGATTTCCTGTAATTGGGTCATTGCAAATACTACTATTACAAATAATTATAACAGATTGGTCATAAGGGAATGTTTGGTTTTTGTAGTTTTGGTCTACCGTAAAGTCGAGGATAAACAGGTCCGTTAGATTTCATTCTCAGTTGATCTTGTTTTGATTCAAGCTTAAACGCTTTTCGATGAAATTTTTAGGACATGCATTCTGTTTGAAGATGGTTAGCAGGTATTTTTCCTCCATCCTCTTCAGTGTCTGAACGCTACACCTCTACATCACATCGGTAAAAGTGGGTATTCCCTTCGGATCCGAATCCAAGAACACATATTGTCTGTAAAAGGACACGACATATATTCTTTCGTATCAACGCATGTAGATAATTATGGACACCAATTTGATTGGGATAATTTAGACATTTCAAGTAGTCGAAACATCAAAAATGCAGACAGGGAATTTCTAGAAGCCTGGTTTTGTACTCAAGCGAATCAACAATTAACAAACACACTACTATGGACCAAATTTACCAGGTATTAAAAAGTAAATCACATGAAAAGAAATTTCGAATTCCAAGTCAATAAAATGATCAACTGAGACGTAAATTAACAACCTGTCACGATAGTGGTTCCCAGGGGATACATTTGCATCATTCATGGAGAATTTAAGTAAGTTCATTTTATACCAAAACCTGCTCTGAAGATATTGTCTAGAAGGACGATGGAGGCTTCGCAATTAAATCAACCAGCTAGAAGAACACAACTGTTTTAATTTCAGATACTTACTGATTATTCAGCTTTGTCATCAGCTATTTGTGTATGTCATGTAATTTACTCTTAAGGGGATGGGTTCATTCCATAATACTTCTTGATTACTTTTTCCGGCATTTCAGATTGTTTGTAATGTTTCGAAATTTTGTTTATCAGCCAAACATAATTTGACAGTAGTATTTATTAAAACAATTAGTCCCTTTGATAAATTTGAATAAGGTATTTAGAAGCCGAATTTCATTAGATGATATAAAGAGAATATTTTGTATGTCGAAACCAAGTTCTTTCTTACCAATTTGAGAAAATTCGGGCATTGGGTTTATGATATTCACTTTTATAAAAGACTTTTAGCCTCTTAATTGTACTCTCCCTATACCTAGAACTGATTGACTAAACTAACCACTTGACTGGTAAAATTTTGTTGTAAGAAAGTATAAATTAGTGTAGAGCCGATGATGAAGAACCAGTTGAAGAGGAATATGTGTCTTCCCTCAATCTGTTGTTTTTTCTAAACGCGCAAACGGTAATTTGGAAATGAAAGCTTTTGTATCTCCCAACGAACAGAAAACAAAACGATATTGTTTTTACTGACGTTTCAATACTTAATGCTAATAACTTTATCAAACTATTATTACACCACTATTTACAAAATCTCAGCTCATATACAACAACCTAACCGTCGATCATCAGCATGGGGTAATTTTTAGCAAGATATACCGACTTTTTCATCAATCGAGTGCAATCCAATTTCCATTATTGCAATTATTTCCTTTCCTAAATATCTTATATCACTGTTTTCTGTGCGTTAAAACACATACTGTTTACTACTAACAAGTAGTATAGTTTCATATATGGTTTATTGTATCATCTTGTAACCATAATTGTTCATTTTCACGGAGCTGTATCTCGTTGAGTATGTCAGAATCTTATTGGTCTATAAAATTCACCTTCCATTATTGAAGGGTACTTGCTCTGTATGCTTCTCCTATATTCCTATGCCTCCTGGACCTTTTTAAATCTAATCCCTCTCTCTCTATGATTTGTAAATCCTTGCGTTTTTCATTTGTGAGTGTAGATCATAATGACAGTTATACTGTTTTTCTTAATGAGACACAATGAAAGTACTTTTGGCGGTTCAGAAATCTAACAGATCCTGGTTTCTAATTTTTTATTTATTGCTATAATGGCAGATCATGACTACGATAAGTTGATGATAATTTCTCGCAGTTAAGGTCAGATAAACATCACTCATTTTCGAAAAAAAATTAAACTAGTTTACCTCAAAGTCAGGATCGGAAAATGGCAAGTTTTCTTTCGTATATTGCCTAGTTATGCTGCAAGTTGACGGATACTTTGATGTGTCTACTTTCAGAAAAGAAAACGTTCAGACAGACATTTGGATTGTCAATCCCCACACGATCCATCAGTGAATAAGTGTCATTATCTACAGCCCTCTCAGAAGAGTACACATGCGAATAACAAATGAAAGAGAAAAAGAAGAGGAAATGTCCATAAATGCTGAAATTCTTAAGATGAATAACTATCCAGAGATTCTTATTGACAAACTGCGGAATAACATTAAATATGGTCCATAAAGTATTCCAAAATCGTAAACTTCAACTGCTGTTATCCCACATAGGTTAAGCACATAAGACAAGGTCAGAATAGTACACAGCATATTTAACATCAAAGTGTTCTTTAGAATACCTGACACACAATAAAGAAATCTCGTTCATATATAACACAGAAATTCGAGGGATTCATATTCTAACTACGCCTATATGTCGACCAAACTCCCCGAAAAATCGAAGTCAGAAGAATGTCTAAAGGCTTTTATTCGACCATCAAAGAATGTGACAGAATTTGCAGGGCCAGTAAAATCTTCCGGCATATCTCTATACCTTATCGTTTCAGGTCACAATACTTAATTGGGCATTACTGGAACCATTCAGAAAACATATGAAAATTAAATATCATGAAATGCATCTCATTAAAACGGAATCCAGATTTCCTGAATATGAATAGTGGTTAAAAAATTACGCAGTACAAATGTCGTTTTGATCCGTCATCGCGAAGCAGGCATTAAGATTTTCTCATGTCCTTGACTGTTGAAATTCAGTTAAGTTTGAAATGTGGTCATCAGGCTAGGAGACTCACTGTCTTAATGCATTTTGCTCAATCTCACGGGAACTGATGTGTCTTCTAACTCGCCTAAACCAACTTCTTCTCACAGTTCGCTCGAGGTTGCAGTTACGTATCACTTGAGAGGGCCGACAAGCACGACACCTAGGTTCAGGGCTGTCTACCGATTGTCTTCAACCGTCTAAGATTAACACTTTCTTATTGTATGAACATGGTGTTTTTATAATAATCCTTTTGCTAAATCAAAAGTCCGCATGCACCAATTACCTTTAGCAATTCATTCATTTGGCTTCATGGAGAACTTCTATGTAATTAACTATATGAAAGCAGAGATTTTGTAAATCCTGGCTTATTATTACTTCAGTAAATCTACTCGTATTAAACAGCGAAATATCACTGAAGACAACACCATCTTATTTTTCATACACCAGGAAATACAAATTCCTGGTAGTAGTGAATGTCGCATTAACCATGCTAAAATTGTGTATAACCTTTAATACTGGACTTATCTAGTTATCGATGTATTCCCGACATGTCAAACGTAAGAAATCCATTCTGTTTTTGAATCTTAAAGAAGTGACATCTGCTTCGAATATAAGCGTACTGACAGAATCAAAGTAGAATGTCATTATGGTTTAGTCAATTGTGAAAAATGCAAAAGTGGTGTATCAACTGTTACTCCGCTTTATTCATTATCATAAGTAATTATTTCGGCTACTAACCTACATTAAATGATCAAACACAAGCTAGGTGAATAATGCTGGGTTTTGTTACACAATCTTGCGTAAGAACTTACTCTGTGATCACACCATATATAACATATATATATATATATGAATGAATTGCTAAAGGTAATTATATATGGTGTGATCACAGAGTAAGTTCTTACGCAAGATTGTGTAACAAAACCTAGCATTATTCACCCAGCTTGTGTTTGATCATTTAATGTAGGTTAGTAGCAGAAATAATTATTTATGATAATGAACAAAGTGCAGTAACAGTTGATACACCACTTTTGCATTTTTCACAATTGATTAAACCATAATGACATTCTACTTTGATTCTGTCAGTACGCTTATATTCGAAGCAGATGTCACTTCTTTAAAATTCAAAAACAGAATGGATTTCTTACGTTTGACATGTCGGGAATACATCGATAACTAGATAAGTCCAGTATTAAAGGTTATACACAATTTTAGCATGGTTAATGCGACATTCACTACTACCAGGAATTTGTATTTCCTGGTATATGAAAAATAAGATGGTGTTGTCTTCAGTGATATTTCGCTGTTTAATATGAGTAGATTTACTGAAGTAATAATAAGCCTGGATTTACAAAATCTCTGCTTTCATATAGTTAATTACGTAGAAGTTCTCCATAAAGCCAGATGAATGAATTGCTAAAGGTAATTGGTGCATGCGGACTTTTGATTTAGCAAAAGGATTATTATAAAAACACCATGTTCATACATTAAGAAAGTGTTAATCTTAGACGGTTGAAGACAATCGGTAGACAGCCCTGAACCTACGTGTCGTGCTTGTCGGCCCTCTCAATTGATACGTAACTGCAACCTCGAGCGAACTGCGAGAAGAAGTTGGTTTAGGCGAGTTAGAAGACACATCAGTTCCCGTGAGATTGCAAAATGCATTAAGACAGTGAGTCTCCTAGCCTGATGACCACATCTCAAACTTAACTGAATTTCAACAGTCAAGGACATGAGCAAGTCTTAATGCCTGCTTCGCGATGACGGATCAAAACGACATTTGTACTGCGTAATTTTTTAACCACTATTCATATTCAGGAAATCTGGATTTCGTTTTAATGAGATGCATTTCATGATATTTAATTTTCATATGTTTTCTGAATGGTTCCAGTAATGCCAAATTAAGTATTGTGACCTGAAACGATAAGGTATAGAGATATGCCGGAAGATTTTACTGGCCCTGCAAATTCTGTCACATTCTTTGATGGTCGAATAAAAGCCTTTAGACATTCTTCTGACTTCGATTTTTCGGGGAGTTTGGTCGATATATAGGCGTAGTTAGAATATGAAACCCTCGAATTTCTGTGTTATATATGAACGAGATTTCTTTATTGTGTGTCAGGTGTTAACAAATGGAACGGAGAATTTAATTGCTACACTTTCCAGAATATTTACTCTTACGTTATTATGATTTCTAATTTGTACATGAATTTTCTTATAGTCGTAACGTTTACTAGTTAAATTATTCAAAAGTATTTTATTAATAAATATTTAGTTTATTTCATCAAGTCGAACATGTACTAATCCTCTGTAAATAGTAATTCTGAGACTTTATATGTTTTATTTTTAACATCACAGATGTCACTATCAAATCAGAATGACTATCATTGAGGCTAATATCATCTTTCGTTTTCACTTGATCAGTACTCCGTAGGTATCCCATTTATCCAGTCATTGATCTAATTTTCTTCCTCTGTCGGAATACCCATACAGGAAGAATATTTTTGTTTGGCTTTATAAATATGAAATAAAACTGATTGTTTTTTGTATGATGAAAGCCCTCCAGTGTTATTCCTCAACAAAAAGCCAAACTATACAGCTTCCTTTTACAGTTTGAAAACGATATTTTTTTTCATTCATACAAAATTAACCTTTATTTTAATGTATGCAGCTTCCTGTTTATCTATAAGATAGCACTGAAATGATTATTGTCTGTAACTGCTAATTTGTTACTCCTTGACTTTATTTCTTTACCTGGATGTATGCTATTGACACATCGTAAAAACTCGTCAGGAGCCCTATTGATCTTAATGACCAATTAACATCGTTTAACCTAAAGAAGGTCGTACAGTAACTGGATTTTCACTGGGCAAGACAGTAGTCAATAGTGTCTTTCAAAGGTATAAACATGCTAGTTAGAATGTGTCATATGCATATTAATGAAAGTGATTCTAGTAATAGAGTCCTAGGAATAAACTTTACGTTCCAAATAAGTTGTATGAAGGAATCATTTGGTAGGATGCTATAGATATGGGCTTTAGTTTTGTCGGCAGTCATCAGTAATGTATATTTAAAATTCATATTTCCAGTAAGACTCGCACACATGTATCAGTCAACTACAGAGAATTCGAAACTAAGTTTTTCAGACTATAAATAAATCATGTTAAACTAGACTGTATGCCGAAATCAGTCTCGGAATAAAAGCAAGTTTAACTTTCTACTCCTACGTTTGTTCGAAACTCAGAAGGTAGATGTGCAGTGTATTGAAACAAATTTATTGGAAACTTTTAACTGATATTGGCTTTTTGGAGAACTAAAATATGCAAACGTTACAGATTTGTCAATTTGCAACAATGAAAAATACAAGATAACTGCATGTCTTTACTGGTCATGGAAGTATGTTTTGACCGAAAAATTAGGGATTTCATGGTGATTTCGACTTTTATTTCTGGTAATGAAATCAGTTTCCTGTCTATAGTACTTTACATGGTAAGTAGTTTTATAATTTTTAAATAAAATAAACGAGATAACAAAGAATTTATTTTCCAAAACTGTAATCAAATGCTACTTCACTAAATGAGTGAATAATAATAAGTATTCCCCAAACGATATCATGCTGTACTAATGTAAAATACTCACTGAATACGAAACACGTTCACAATATTGTAAAAAACGAAAACCGAACTAATCCCAGTAATAATTTGTTTTGTAGACAAATGATATCAAAATGTAAAAATTAAAAGTACGCATCGGAAAGTAATCGTTTATTTACCTCTGTATTTCTACAGAAAAATATTCTTCTTATATGAATTTCTCACTTTTATCCAATATTACATTAATGCAATATTTACATATAAATCGTTGATGCACATAAACCAATTTTATACATATCCTCCTGCTTTTTTAACCTGCTAACAAGCAGACCATGAAATACAGTTGAATCAAGGTATTAAGATAACAATGTGGTTGTCACCTTTTTACATTTTTGTGCGACAATTTTTCTAAACATATTACCTACACTAGGAGAAACAGCTAACATCAACTAAAATGCCCTTCATATCAAAGAGTATTTTTATCAAATTTAATCGCATTTTAATAGTCAACATTTAAACATAAACATAAATTTCAATTGTTGGTTACAAAATAAGGGGGATTATTGTCCAGCATTATATTCATTTGATCCTAACAAAACCTGCTGGAGCTAAGACTTACTATACTACACAGTGGTTTATAGCAGTTTTATCAAAGATCTCCCAAGTATTGTGGAGCACATGGTAAAGTTATCCCACCACAAAACACTTTTTCGAGTAATAACTCCCGTTGAGATATCGGGAACAAGATATACGTACATATGCGATTTTCAACAAAATTTGTCTGGTGTGGAAATTTAAATAATACGCGACAAAATTAATGGAAGTAGAAAATAAAACTGCGGTGATAAGTAAGTATATCACCTTCATAGTTATTGTTATCTCAGTGTCACAGATAAAAACAGAGGGACAAAAAAGTAGATTATTTAATGTCCAAAATCTTTCATGGAAAGTTTTTAACTTTAAAGCATGTATAAAGTAGGTAAGAGCTCTGAACAAATAAAATATTATACAGTAAGGTAGGACACGCTGGTTATAATAGAATAAAATATCAAACTAAGCATAATACTGATAACAATCATAGGGGTATAAAGAAGCACAGAAATCCATTGAATAAAGAGGGTAAAGCTGTGGACGCAATGAAAATAATGATTGTACACATGGGTTTATCTTTAGTTAATGGATTACCAAGGCCTTCGATACTTCAGAAAGTAGAAAACGAAGATAATTTTGATTAGCTTAAGGAACTATCTTGATGTTTATGACAGGATTACCCAAAGAACAAGGGTCAGCCATATACTCTAAACTTTAACTTCCCAAATTCATTATTTTAAATTTCTTATGCTTTTTCTTGGATATGCTCTTATGTATATGTCAAAAATATCGCCTGGCTACTGTCAATGTACCTTCTTTTGGTCATCCTAGTGCTATCGAAAATCAATTTTTTCGTTCACTAAACCATGAGTCACACTTAAATTGTGAGAATATGTGATAATACAAAGTTAATAAAACCAATGTAAAAACATATTTTTGATGCAAAAGTCTGATCAAACTAGTAGGCTAAAATGCATCTATTTTAATACTAAATATATAAACTTTAAAACTGCAATCACATTTGTGTACAAACTTTTGCCATGCAGTCAAAATAGCACCTCTAGTCTTTTATTTTTGTGCTTGCTCAAGCAAATGTGGATATTCCATTCGTCACTATTTTCTCAAAATTGCTTTTTTACTTTTAAGTGAGAGTTAGCAACAGAATATTAGTTTCCACTTTTTTGATTTTCGTCAGCTTTAGGACTCCATAGCCAGGTGGGAATTCTTTGGAAATTCAATAGTTCTATTTACGAACAAAATGTTTTGACTTAATGTCAGTGATAGGTGAATAATATAAACTTCAGGACATCACATCACAGCCGCAAAAGTTGAGTGACTTATAATTAAGATTCTACGAAACTAATATTTTAAACCAGCTGTTTAGTCGAAGATGTCGTGTATCATAACAAAACTATTTTTTTTGAGCACACTCATAACAGAATATGATCCTCAAATACATTTTAGAAACAGATTATGACTAAGCCAGTTTATCCTTCATATTGTTGTTAGAGTCTGAAAGTGAAATTAAGTCGTGAATTTGTCGAAAGTTAGTGACTTTGAATAAATGTGAATATTCGCGTGTGGATTAAGGTTGAAATCTTCTTGTCTTTTGTCACCATTAAATTAATAATCCCCACCCAGACACAAAGCAAAAATTTCAGCGAAGAAACTCTCTTTTGATTGTTTCATTTTCATAACTGTACAAACGTATTTACTTACATACCGGCAACCTCTAAAACATATTACAATATACGATAACAATCCATTTTGCACACGTCTATTGAACTTCCCTAATATGCCTAATCAGTTTGTGACTGATGATCGTAAATACAAATATCACCACACTTCAGCGTTTCCATTCACAGTCAAACTTTAACATACAAGAAAACTGGTTGTTATTGTCCATTGTAATGCATATACAGTTGTGCAGCAATGAAAATGAAATCGTCTAAAAGAGAATTTGTAGTGACCCGTTTTATTACTCATCATCGCAGTATACTTTCACTATGTAATTGGACTTTGATTTGTTTACCACTCTAAAGATTGCGTGTTAACAATTGATACTTTTGTACTCGCTCGATTTTTGAATTTTGATTGCTGCAATAATACACTATCGTATTCCTTCGCAAGTGCCTTTTGAATTACGTTGTGGATGTAAAGTAATCGCAACGTGAGGAGACAATTGTAAACGCGAAGAAGTACTAGGATATACGTGTACGCTAGTTTAGTCAAAATATAGCAGCACAACAAATTTTCTTCTTTGCCTTCGTCATTGACTACATGCTAAGACAGAATAAATTGCTAGCTTAATTCATGTATGTGGTAGCACACATATGACAAATAAGCACTAAAGTGGTGAGGTAAGCGCTTGACAACCCCTGAAAATCAAGATATTAGTGCGATTGAATTCGGTATGATGAACAGTTTTTTCTAAAGTGACACGCTATGTTAAGGGAATGATGGCAAACTACGGAAAGCCTTTGTAAATATAAAATGAAAATAACATCCATGGAATATGTACCATCACGAACACTGTAATAGACGTTTCAACATTCCGAGTTCGTCAGTTAAGAGTGTGTATCTTCGGGGAATACTGCCTCAGAAAATTCTCATTTATTTTTAACCTCCCTTTAGTAGCAGTTTTGTAACCTACGAGTTAAAAATAGCTGCCCAAATAACATGTAAAAATCTGTATAGATTCATCAATCTCTGGGCTGAAATGAGCAAAGTATAATGTTAGTGAGATCATTTACGAAAATAAGCTTCTATTTGATATGAAGAAGGAAGAACGAACAGTTCCGACCACACAGATGAATTAGTAGTATATACTGCGTTACTTCATGCATGAAAACACTATAAAATGCCTAACCGCAAAATTAAGACTGGCGGCAGGAAAATTCATTCATTATTGAGTATAAATAATGATAAAACACGATATATAAACACTTTCTTACATGTACAATAAGTGACAAAGTATTAATTTCTTATTAGTATCTGGACTTACGTTATTGAGATGATAAGAAATTTTTTAAAACAAAACTTTATTTATGTTCAGAGAAAAAAATGCTTTAATTCTTGCATCTAATCTGAAAATTTTGTCTGAGTTTCTCCAAAATTTTGATATAAGAAGTCGTTGTCATTTCAATATCTAAATATAAGGCCACGATTTTCCAAAGGAGGTTCCCAAACCGAATCTCTAGTTGCATACTGAAACACCGGAAAACTAGTGCAGCTTAATGGCGTCCCAATATAACTTTTAGCCTCCAAATACATGCCTAAAGTGAAACTAATTAACTAACCAATTAAATAAATCACCAAGTGAATTTCGAGGAGGTAACCTAATTGTCCGTTTGTAATTTGGATCTTCAAGATTAAGGAGTTCACGAATATGTTTGGTCAAAATCTGAAATACAGTTTATCATTATGTATTTCAACATGGGGTACTTTAATATCATCCCACTTAGTGATTCCCATTTTAGGAAGTGCTGAAGCTTCGATTTTTATCAGTTGCTTACCATCAATATTGTTGACTCTGAAACATTCCTTTATAAGCATACTATTAACTTTAATTTGTCTGTTTTACCGTATACTCTGGAAAACCAATATCCTTAATCCAGTTGGCTACTTCACTAACGGTCCATTCAATTGCCGTAGGAACTGATTTGTGTGGGAAACTTTTGGAGCAGTCAGCAAGTTTGGATACTACTGGGTGAAGTTCGGTTTGTATATATGGCAAATGGAAGGCTTTCCTCTCAGTAGTGATGCCTAAGTGTGTTTTCGTGACATTCAAATTAGTGTCGGCTTGTGACCTAAACTCATAGCTCATTATCGCGAGTATCCAGTTTGTTTAGAAACAGTCTCTAATCAATTTTCAATTTGAATTTCTCAGACCTTATTTAATTACCAGTTGGTGAGGCTCACCATTCTCTCTATGGCAGCATGTTATCAACTCTGCCAATTTTTTTCCCATAATTTTTGTCCTATCAGTATTAATTATCATTATTATTCCCTTGGGTTCAGATTTAGATTATAATGATAGAAGGCTATTGCTGCCTATGTTAATCCTTGAGATATGTATCTATGCAGAGATCCAGTTTCTCTTTGTAAGCGTTCACCGAGCTGTTACTAATGAATCAGGTAGGGAGTTCCAGTCGCTGGCCACTCTGTGAGAGAATCTAAGTTCCATACGTATTTTATTCAACCTCGGTTTGAGCACCTTCGTGTGGTGATCTCGTAAATGTATCCAGGAGGGAGAGAAAATATCTTAAAGTTCAATCCATAAATCACCCTTTAATATGCAGTATACCAGAATTAAGTCGCATCTCCTCCTTCGGTATGATAATGGGAAGAGATTTAAATGCTCCATCCTCTCATCAAGAGGAAGGTATGAGATACCACTAACTAATTTGGTTCCTACCCTCTGGACTGTTTCCAGGTTATGTGTCTCCTTTATGAAGCATGGACTCACCGCTTGTATGCAGTACTCTAGATGAGGTCTGACATATATTGCACAGAGTACTTGGAACATACCCTCGTCTAATCGTTTGAAAGCCCTTCGAAGTGCCCACAGCATTCGAAAAGCCTTAGCTGCGGCTTGATTTCAATTTGCCGTTGTTTTTAAGTCATGGCTTGCAATAATTCGCCCAGGGAGTACGATGTGTAAGACCTCTGACCCAGGTACATCACAGAGCTTTTCTTGGAATTGATTTCCAGACTCCAGAGGTTAACCCATTCAGCTTATTTATCTAGATCGTTTTGTAGTGACAAACTATCATCGTCATCATTTACAGTCTTCCATATCTTAATATCGTCAGCAAGTAGAAAGGAAGATGAGGTGAGAATTTTCGGCACTTCATTTACGTATGATAGGAATAGTAGTGGGCCAAGACCAGTTCACTGAGCTACTCCACTTAGTGCTGCTTTCCACCCTAACAGTACGTCATTAACCCTTACCTTCTACCTTCTATCCATCAAGTAGTCCCTAAAACAGTCACATAGGCGTTGATCTAATCCAAAACGTTTGAGTTTACTGAGAAGACCTGCATGGAATACCTTATCGAATGCTTTACTAAGATCGATAAAGACAACGTCCAGAAGATGGTTCTAGTCCCTGGCTTCCACCCAATCTTCCCTAGCTAACACTGAGTTTGTCAAGCAGGAGCGTCCTAGCTGGAATCCATGCTGTTCCACAGTCAGTAAGTCATGTTTCTTCATATGAACTAAGAGCTTATCTCTTATGAGTGTTTCAAATACCTTTGATTTAATGCAGGTCAGACTTGCAGGCTGGTAGTTAAATACTAACTGCCTGTTCACTTCTTTGAAGATGGGGCTTATAAAAGCAGCTCTTCAGACCCTTGGTAGCCTAGCCCGGGTCAGAGACGTTCGAAAACTCCCCGTAAGTGGAATGTGTAGTATATCCGCCAGGGAGATAAGCAGTCTAGGGTGCAATCCAGGTGATTTACCTGGCTTCAGCTTAGACAGCAGTTTGAGAACCACTGCATCCTCTACCACAATTGTGGGTATTTTAGTGGCTACATCAGTGACCTCGCTACACCCTAGAGCGGTGCGATTAGAAAAATGGACATCACGAAAGTATCCCGAGAGCTTTTCATCTTTTGTTTCGTCGGTGGCACAGTGGTTAGGACTCTCGCCGACCATGCACATGGTCCGGGGTTCGAACCCCTGCCGGCGCACACCCGATATCTATGGTATGCCTGAATTTGGCCCGATATCCATGCTGAAGTTCAAACTCGGCCGCCTCTCCAGTACTGCCTATGAGAGACGACATACCACTGCTAGTTTTAGTCCTACGTTTGATATACGAGTACAGCATTTTTGGATAATGCACGCAATCTAGTACTAACTGACTCTCATACTTTATACGAATTTGTCAGTCTTATACGTACAAAGGTTCCGAATTTTCGCAGTATTCCATCCGAAACTCATCCCTCCCAGTAACAGTTAACCGGTCCCACAACTTCCTCCGTTTTCTTAATAACCGCTTTATTTCATTACTAATCCAAATTGGTTTATGAGATAGTTTTCGAGTCGTAGACCAAGGTAAAAATGGTGCAGGGACGCAATCCAGTGTATTCCTAAGTCCCATCCAAGTTTCCTCGATAGTCTGGTGTGTATCAGCAGACCAATCAGCCAGAGTTGCTGCATTTCGGATTGAAGGCAAATTTGCTTTCCAAGTGTTTGGACGAGCAGTTGTTGACCTATAAATGACAGCGTGAATCCCAAACATAAAAGTGATAACTATATGGTCACTACTGCCTAGCGGCTCCATGCACCTGATGTCACCAACACCCTCCTTCTGGTATGTTAGCACCAAGTCTATGGTGGACGGATCATGTTCAGGGTGGTGTATCGATATGTTGGTGTATCATTATGCCGCACAAGTGCGCATTCATGCACTGCCAGTATGAGTCCCCTGTTGAAACAAGTGTGCGAGGAAATTGATGTTGATTCCTCCCAATTAATATGTGGGGCATTAAAATCACCTACTATTAGAACCTATTTCTACTAGTCCAAGTCTTGAGGTGATTTAGTACGAAATCGTCAGCTTGGCTGGTAGGACTTCTTTAAATAACCCCAATTGTCACAGTGCCCTGGTTCAAGCTAATGACTCAGCTTGCGGCTTCACTGGAACCGCTGTCATGAGCCTCCGACAGCGTTGATCTAATTGATATATCATCCCGGATGTATAGAGCGACCCCCCACCTTTCCAACTACTTACTCTGTCTGCTCTAGTGCAGATGTACCCAGGTATGAGTGGAGTTAAGTCTACACCCACTAACAACCATGTTTCGGTGATGGCAAACACATCAGGTTGTATTCCTTCAGACAACACTCCTTGTTCAGGGAGCCTATTCTTGAGACTACGAGCGTTCTTATAGCATACTACGAGCCTTACGTGTTCAGTCGACTTATTGGCAGAAGTTTGGGCAAAATAGGTTTCTGAGACCTAACTACCCGAAAACCCAATGATTTGAGGTCTTTTCACCCTGTTCTATTCTGGCCTTTAATTCAGCCACGACTTCTCTTCTCTTAATTCTATCTTCAGAGGCCAAACGGGCCCAATTCTCATCTTTTTGTCCTTGACCTTAGATGCGTTGTTGAGAATAATACTTTTCTCCATCTCGTTCTCCAGTACTATCTTCAACTGTTTTGGGGAACTTTCCGCTGCATCGGCATTTCGTTTACGGATTCTGATAACTTTCCTTATGTGAACTTCATCTGTTTTTTCAGGAAGTATTTCACGAATGATGGAGCTAACTACCTCGATAACATCAGCATGTCGAGCAGCTGGGTCTACTTTCTTTGATTCCTCCAAGTTCCAAATTACGATACTGAAATTTCAGTCCTAATGTTTCACAATCTTATTAGTGTTTACGGCCATCGAGACCTTATCACTAAGACCAGTCATTTTCACTTCAATGAAGTTCTTCAGCCTCCTATTTTTTGACACTCCCCATGTGAAATTAGTTACTTAAACTTTGCTCTCACAGAAGTTGGAGGCGATGTGCTCTTCAGACTCACAACGCTTTGTCATGTTAATATCACCCGGCGCTCTCACAGTGTTGGTACTACTTGCCCCGGAGCTTTTTGCGTGATTCGTTACATAAAATATATCCCGTTGTAATCCTTGCACAAGTATTATACTACTTCCATACCTGTAACTATTAGCCCTCATATTAATTAGTCATGGTTAATAAAAGGAAAAAGTAACTAACCCAATCCCCTGTAAATCTGGTGACTAATTTTACTTCTTTGATTACTGCATCAAGCAACACACTCTCTACAAACGGTTATAGTGAGCCACATAACTCACTCATATGCCATAGGCGTCGAGCTGAAACTGAGGATAAAACTGTACTGACAGCTAGTATTAGAAGTACTCCTAAAAATTCAGTACCCTCTGCTCAGACAGAAACCCTCCCTACACCTTATGTGCTTATCAAGAAACTCCAGCCTTCAAGCTCTGTTTCAGTACTATCTTCAGAAATAGAACTTCTAAAGTTGTCTATAGGAGAACTTAAGGGTGAGTTAAGAGAAATGAAATACAATAAGTCAGCAAATGCTGGAAATTCTGAAACCAATACCAAAATATCCAAATTATCAGATCAGATCAGCGATATCAGATCGCAGGTCTGTGAACTGACACCTTTAACTATTCTCATGAAAACTGTAGACCCTAACAAACTTGACACGGAATGGGTATCTAAGGTGGATAACCTCATTAACTTTGTTACTACAGAAGTAACAAAACGACTCGACGCTAAACTAAATGCTATTGTCTACAACGTTCCGGACAATGAGGCGCTAAAATGGGTACAGTGAGGCAAAAATACCCAACTCCAAGACTAAGTGCTACAGGCTGAAGAAGAGTCAACATGAAAAGTGTTGTCCTATTCGTTTTCAGTTCGAAACACCGGCAGAGGCCAGAAAATTCATCCACTCCCAACACACCCTATCGCAAGTCAGAAATTACAAACTAATAAAGGTTGCGGTGGACAAGACAGTCATAGAAAGGCGCGCATATAATTATCTCACTAAGCCTAATTGTGGAATAAATAATAGGACATTGCTAGCAGCCACTATACCCAACCCTTCGAGAGATACCGTAGAACCCACCGCACCACCCCTCTCAAACCACACAGAATTATCCCCTCAGAGTGCAACACCAACCGAAAGGCCACTAAATTGTAATCAAATAGCTGATAAAACCATACCACGTATCAACGTATATTTAAACATGTCACTAAATAACCCCAGAAAAAACGTTAAAGCCCCTCGAAAGTCGACACTGTCCTCTCCCAACCATAAATCCATTGGTAAAGGGGAAATAGTTAACAAACCTATTCAAAATATGTCACTGACACAGAAAAATCAAACTCACTCACCAAATGCCTCCCAGAAAAATGTACATGGTAAGGAAAATAAGACCCTAGATTATGCCAATAATAACAATGGTAGTACGAATAAGCCCACAATTCCCACAGCCAATAGTATTAGCACTCACAACGTGCGAAATCGCACCATGGCACACACTAATAACCAACGTCACAACAATGCCATCCTCAATAGTACAAGTGGCAATAGTCAGAACTCGACCACCAAAAACTCAGGGTATTCAGCGTATGACACACAAACAAATTTTGATCGGGTATATGGTACAAGTCTGCTGGGAACTAACCCACAATGCAGTACACACGAAAACCATACAAGGACACAACTAGCATCAAACAATAGGTGGAATAATAAACCATGGTCATCACAAGGTCCCAATCATTTTTTAACCCCTGCGTCCCTGCCAGCGTTGAAAAAAACAGCTGGTAGGGACGTTAACACTCCTAAACTACTAGTGCTGGCTGCCCCCTTGCATGAAAACAGGAACAGTCTAGTGCACCCGCA
The DNA here is from genome assembly GCA_944472155.2 of Trichobilharzia szidati. NCBI lineage: Eukaryota > Metazoa > Platyhelminthes > Trematoda > Strigeidida > Schistosomatidae > Trichobilharzia > Trichobilharzia szidati. Next base: position 72,381,738 of record OX235273.1, read on the forward strand.
ACCATTAAGGACACTTGATACATGCACCAGTATAGGTCAAACAAAGAGCCCTACCCACGTTTCTAGCCTAACTAAAAATAAGTGTTTGAGCGCGAATCGGGATGCTATAAATGAGGAAGCATTCAGCAGACATATGGGCAAGGTTTGTACTTTTATGGCTATCGGCAGTGCCAAGATGTTCTTAACTGGTTCTGAGATCTCTTACGCCAATGGCTTATAGGTTTACTTGCAGGCGTCACAATTTTTCCGGTCTAGAAAGAGTGAGTGACAAGAGGTGACAATGGAAGCTGGCACTGGACACACAAGAGGTAGTCCTGCACAGAGTGACAAGCCATATGCTTGTATCTACAAGAATGTGGAAATTTGTATTCTTGCTTCAATGCGTCAAGAATATTTCAGAATTGTAGCGTCAGTCTAGTGGCCTGCGATAGCGTTGACCTATGATTTAGCTGATGTTGTCGGATAGTGAGAAAAAGCACTAATGTGGTGAATGTATGCTTGTTGTGTGCTTGTTCCTTTTGCTTTGCTTTCCACCTCAGTATTGTCACTGGCGATCGAAGTCCCTCCATGTTAGCTCATATTGGTCGCCGGTGGAGAAAAGGGGGAACTCATTTTCGCCGAGGAATATCGATGATTGTGATCACTGAGTGAACGTCCAATGGACATATTTATTCGAAACAGTTTCCAGTTTGTTGCTCTGATGTTTGCTCGTTGACAGAAGACTGGAGCAATACGATCAGAAGCATCTTCGTATAATATTCTCATGTTGTTTATAATATACTTGTCTTCTGACTACAGCAATTTTTTTCTGATGACGCTATCGCTAAGGGCTAATATATATCATTAAAACACATCTACAGAGAATATACAACCCTTGGAATTATAATACACATCTTCAATACTTAATGCTATCCATATTGGCCTTACTGTCGAAACTATGATGTTTCATATGAATATATAGCTTTCCTCATAAAGGGTTTTGTTTTTTCTTTCTGTACAACCAGACTTCAAGGTAACAAGGAAAGACTACGTTTTGGCTTCATTAAAAGCCTGAACACTTAAGGTATGTTGGAATGCAGTGGTGCTCAGGCAAAAATCATTATATAGTATATAAATGATAGCTTAGTCAGACGTGGCCCCTAAGATCCGTACAAGTTGTATATGATGACTCATAGGATGTCTCAAGAATCTGCTTGAAGACTATGGATTGCACCTTGATAAGTTGAACCAACTGGTAGATAGAAGCAGTATTTGTTATTTAGAGCTAAACAGCCATTTTTTCAAGTTTAGGATCTGAACTTATGTTAGGATCTCGAGAGATTAAAATTTCATATTGCTGTCCTACAGATTGGATTCACACTAGTGACCATCACAATATTAACTGATTAGCATGATAATAATAATCTAATTTATTCCGAAAACAGTACTTATAATACAGAATGGAATTCTCAGCATTTGTCACAATATTGCATCTGATTTACTCAAAATATAAATAAAATTAAAAATTGAAACGAAATTAACCGGAGGAATTTGTCCACATTCACGACATGAAGTCAAAAATATTCGAAGCACGAATTGAGATTATTACATATAATAATAATAACATACAGTGAGTTTGTTTCAAACGGTGTTATCGATTCAGTTAGGAAACTTTAGCATGTTATAGATTATTAGATCTAATGTTCTGTTTATTTGGTATAGTGAGGGGAAACACAAAATTAACAGTTATAATACAGCTTAAATTATGTCCATACTTATGAAAAAAATTCATAAACAAAACAAAAGATTGAGAGGATTATAAGTATAAGAAATACAATAACAATAAAGTTCGATGTTGTAAGGGTGGAGGAAATGGTTTATTTAGTGGTGCTAAGAAGGTTAGTTAGTTCATTTCTGACACTATTTTCATCACATAATGTACGTGCTAGATATGGTATAGTGGAATTTTTATACTTAGACGTACGTGCATAAAGTTTTCTCTAAAGACTTCTAGTTTTACCTGAGGAGACACAAGGTTGGAGCTGCGGGTAGAGTGGGTGCTCAGAGTCTGACAAAATCCTTTTAGCAAATTTGTTGCATGACATCAAGTGCCTATCCGTGACATTGTCAACGATATGGCCTAATGGGATACCACTCGTTCTAGTGACAGTCTTAAGAGTTCTACGAAGTATGACATAGTCTTTTTTTAGCAATCCAGGAAAGAATAAGGGGGAACAGTAAAGAAGAATAGGTAAAATACACGAGTTGACAAACTGTAAGAGGAGTGGTTGAGTTATGCCTGAGTGCCTCAACTTCTTAATGTAAAACGTCAGACGAAATATTCTTTGAGAAATCGCTAAGACATGGGAGGACCAGGATAGGTCAGAAGAAAGAATTAATCCAAGATACTTAACTTCAGACTTGGTTTCTATATCAGTATCATCAATTTTGCAAGGGTCATAGGAACCAACGGCTTCATTTAACTTTCGTTTACATCGGAGACTGAAGTTGACAGTCTGACATTTGGAAGAATTTAGTTTAAGGCCATTAGACGAAGACCATTTGCTAATTCCTGATAGAAAGCTGTTCATCTTAGTGCAGTATGGCTGGGAGCTAACAGACATTGAAATAGTTAGATCATCGGTATACTTAACAAAGTTCATTTCATCAGAGTGAGGCAAGTCATGCAAGAAGAAACAGAATAGAAAAGGAGAAAGAACAGCGCCTTGAGGGACACCAGCTTCAGTAAGCAATGAAGTGGACGGCTTTCCCTGACATACAGTGTACTGCTTTCTTCCTGAGAAATACGAACGCAGCCATTTGACAAACCAACAGTCAGTTTGAGTTTCAGCAAGCTTGTTTAGTAAAATGTCCCTAGGTACTGAGTCGAAAGCAAATGTGTAATCTAGGAAGGTGCAGCGAACAAATTTAGCCTCGTTGTCTAAGCTGGAGACGATGATACAAGATTGCAACTGCATCTAAAGTACTTCCACTGTGTTTATAGGCGAATTGTTTAGGATCGTTAAAGGCTTTTAGTGAAGGTTGAAGATTAATTAGGAGTAACTTTTGAATGGCTTTTAGAAAAGGGGAAGTAATAGGAATGGGTCTAAATTTAAAACAAGTTCCAGTAGATGACTTAGGAATAGGTACAATTTTAATGTCCTTCCAAGCGGCTGGCACGACATTTTTGGAAAAAGAATCATTAAATATGTCCATGAGAGGATAACACAGGATATCTGCACAATGTTTAAGAATAACACTAGGCAAACCATCTGGACCCAGGCTACAAGAAGGGTTCATAGACTGGAGACATTTTAGAACGTCATTTGTAGTAAATCCAGGGAAGCAGGTTTCATTAATACTTGTAACACTAGAAAGTTTGGCATTCGTGGGAGAATGTATGAAGGACTTGTTTAGTTTGGAAACATCAAGGGAAAAAGGAATACTGTTCATCTGCTTACCACCAGTAATTTCTTTGAAAAGTTTCCATATGTTAGACGCATTTTTACAGGATATGAACTTTTGGTTGTAAATTGAATTCAATCTGTGCATTTCGGACTTTATTAGGATGTTAATTCTTTTCAAACCAGCATTATCCTTCATTTTATATAATTTTTCTTTTTGTCTGCGAAGCTTTTTAAGTTGAGGAGAGGAGAAACGGTCAAATCTGATAAAGAGTGTTTCTCTGGGACAACAGGTGTCAAGACAAAATTTGAGATAACTTGTAATATTAGAGATTGTGTCATCAAGAGAGTTTTCATTAAACAGGTCCCATCTTGTGTCTTTAATCATCACTCTGAGATTCTGAACATTCTCCATAGAGTAACATCCATGTACAGTTTTCTTGGAAAGGTGTGAAAAAGTTCTCTTGTGTAACTTTCCATAAATTTCAGGTAAAACGCGTACAATACAATGATCTGAGTTAAACAGTGGAGCTCTTTTAAGGGCTTCGTATATTCCGCAGTCATTTATAAATACAAGACCAAGAGAATTGTCCAGTCTGGTGGGAAAGTTAACAGCATTTTCATGACCTATCACTGTGAGAAAGCTGCAGTCACATGAATTAAAATCACCTGTCACTATGGACAGGGAGTTACCAAAAGAGGCGGCAGCGAAAATAGTGAATTCATCAGCAAGCATAGATAATTCTGAAGTGCTACAACAAGGTGTGATATAAATATTCGTGATATAAATGAATTTGTATTTAGATAGGTGTTTAGGTCGACATTTGACAGTTATACAGTCAATATTATCATTTGAGAATTTAAAACAGACGTTGTTGGCAACAGACCACTGAGAATTGATGAAAGTAGCAACACCACCACCTCGCTTCTTCCCTGAACTACTTCAGTCTTGTCTGTACATGTTGAAACCATTTAGTAAGATTACGTTGTCACCATATGATTCGTGTAGCCAAGTTTCTTGAAGCGTTATTACACCTGTATTACGGTAAATATTCCAACATAATAGATCATCCAAGTAATTAAACTTGTTCGAAAATGACCTGCAATTTGTGCTCATAATCACAGGAACAGTCATCTGATGCATTGGAGTACACTTTAAGGATCTTTGCCACCCACCATGATGCTTTTTCTTAAGGTTATTATATACTCGTAAATTATCCAGTTGAAAACATTTTAAATAGTCGCCAGAGTAAGTAATACGTTTTGGACGCATAATTGAATAAATAAAACAAAATAAATCCAAGTAATTAGATGCAATATAACTGACGGAAAATTTTGGTAGCCCAAGGTTCAAGCAGGCCGCCATACGCTGCTTATCCTTTTGTTATGTTAACCCATGACATTTTTATTAGAATAGCTGTGATGGTAGCATTGCATTACTTCGTTTCCGTCTCAGTCTCACAAGATATTGTGGGTTAATTGCTTTCACGACAAATGCTTCCCAAAATGTCACCAGACATAGATACCTGAGGACATTCTTAGTGGTGTTACCTGCCCAAATGCATACTTGCATACAGAAAGATTGGTGCTATGGTCTAGAAAATTAAAAGTTTGGAATGTATAAAGCATGAGTGGTCAATACTAGGGCAAATCACGTCAAATTCTATGGAGCGGGATGAAGTGATTAGTGAAACTGCAGGAAACCAGTTAATTAGGTCCCTTGGGGGACTTCTGAATTTCTTCTAGTTGGCTGAAACCAAATATAGCGTTCATGGTTGCTGTGTGGCCATCTATCCTGCAAGGTTCAAGCCTAGGCCACACTGCCTGCCGACTCATCAGTTTGACCTACACATCCTAGTGGCCAGTATGGTCTTAAAACCCCCCTCAGCTACGGTAGGGTGAGTATAACGTTAGCGAATGTTCAAGAGCATATTTACTCACGATAAAACAAAAATGTAGAGATACACAACAAATTCGCAATGCACAGTGGTGCTCTTGTTCCCAATTTTCAGCCATCTGACCCTACCAGCACAGATGAACTTCTTTGATCCCCTACATTATTACTAGTAGTAAGGCCATATAGAATGATCTTGAGGAAAACAATCAGTAGGTAGAACTTAATATGCTGATTCTCATGGCCGTTAGGCATTACAAGGTAATCCATCTACATATTTTGTGAAAATATTACTAAACGAATTTTGAAATATCACGTTTTACACATACATAAATGATGGGTCACTATGGCTTAATGCAGTCATTTCCACGCGGAACGATGGTGTTTTATGCTGCATATAGACATAATTACACCAAAGCCACTTACTGAGGTGTATAGGGGGGATAAACAGCGAGTTCGGGGAACATCTGTCTTATAAATGATAGGATTTTACCAGACTAGGATTGCGCGTCGGTAGACCAGTTATGCGAATTGATGGCCAAATGCTAAGCTTAAACTAGTCGGTGATACCACATGCTGAAATTGTGATTGGTGTAACTGCCTTAGTTAAAGGGTAGGATGTGTTATTTTTTACTTTCCCAGCAGAAGATTCCATCTTTTAAATGGCCTAGGGAGGACATGTGAATGTGTTTTCCACGCTCCTTTGAATTTATCCGGCCTTTCAAATGATCTAATTTCAGAAGGTGGTTGCTTGCAAGGGTCACAGTTCCTTACTGTGGCAGAGTTGACCCCAGTGGTTCCCTTGTGGGTCGCAACCTTGACCAGATAGTCAGGGTTAGGTAATTTTTTGGTTTAAGATCAACTAACGCTACGGATGAGTTACCGTAACGGAATTTCTAATGCTTCGAACAGAAGGGATAATTCATATGTTTCTAATCCTCACTTAACCATATCTGTAAAGACAATGTGTTTGTTGGTCAAACCTTTTGTAATAGTGTAATATCTCTATTCTGGACAGTATCTATATAATGTGCGAGATTTTCAGAATAGTTTACTACATGATATTTTCCCACCGTAAAATGTCTTCAAGTAAAATATCAATCGTCAGTTTATCGTGTGACACAATGGACTCTTAGCTGAGGCGCAAACCATTACATTATGATATATATGCTTTGTCTCTTTCAAGGAATCCACGATGTCTTGTTGAAAGCCAATTGTAAGATGTTCAGAAGTACATTTTGGGACCTAGGGTAATAAATGAATAACAGTTATCTCATGTATTGGAACACTTTACCACCCACAACCAGCTACATCCTTAAGTTCAGTAGGGACTTGTGAACAATGAGCTTGTAAACATTTTTTGATACACACAAGAGTAGATAGTACCATCATAGGTCATATCCTAATCGATCAAAACAAACCAAATGGGAGAAAATATATGCAATAGACAGATGGAAGTTTTTGGTAGCCAAGAGGGAGGGTGGCGCATGCTGGTCAGCAGATATGATGGCGATCACATATGTAAATCAATCCGATCTTTAGGACAGCGACATGCATTTTTGACAGCTAGAGAATTTAACATGAGTCTAAATCCGTAACATAAAAAACAAATTAATAACTGTGCAGATCTACGTTATTAAAAAATGCTTTTGTTCCTAACACCTACAAGCCTGCTTAGCTTCTTGTCAATATGCTATCCCATGAGCCCTACAGAAATTCGTGAGGCATCTAACAGGTCATATCCAACAGGTTCTAATGTTTCAGATCTTAGAAGCCACTTTTCACTGAAATATGGCTTATCTACCTCACGATAATCTTTTTATTTGCGCACTAATATGCTCTATTTTACCTTGACTACCTAGGCCTTTATTCAGGCTAAAAGTTACTTTTTGTTCATAATCGTTGCTTGCTTAAACTCTGATTACTTTGTTGAACAACACAATAACACCAGCATTCAGGGAAAGCCATATTTTCATCGAAAACGCCACAGTTTCCATGCTTGGACCAATATGGTTGGTATTAAACATTGCAGATGTATACTATCATTCCAAGTACTCTATCGCTCCTTCTCGTATATGTCTTGTGAATGTACTGTCAATGATGTATTATCCATAATTGTATTTTATGCCATTTTGCAGCTTACCGAGACATTCTCCTCTTCCTGAAATAGCTTTTAATCACGGGGCGGCATAGCATTTACTTATATATACGGTGTTCAATGGTGACCATAAATGTCAGCAGGAAACGGAACGAAGTTTGGGTTGTCGCTTGACTTCGATGGTGACCTTAGTGAACAGTTTACAACTGAACATTTATACGAATCTGTTTCGATTGCTTGTACAATAATCGAACAATTTCAACATTTGAAAAGGTGCTGATGTGATACTTTACGATTATAATTTATAACACAACTGATCGTGCCTGTAAAAATGGCATGGAATTCGTGTAAACGTACCTGTTTATACGAAATTTAAATTATTATTACTGTGTCTCCAGATCCGTGTCTGTTTTAGGTGTAAGAGGAGGTTACCATACATATACAGACAAATTCTGAGTTTCCAACTACCAAAATAAGCCATTGAGTACATATCTGGATTAAAAGTCAATTGTCACTCTTCGCTCCATCACTTAGACTGTTTAATTCGTGTTGGATTCTACTTTTAACACTAAATTAAAAGTATTTTAAGAAGAAATAATGCACCTAATTGGTGGGTTCCATGATATTTTTTCCGCTGGAGGATTTCCATAACCTGTCTACCCACTGAAAAAGATTCATTGATTCACTTTGAAACTTACATGGGATAAATTCAGACGTATGTTATTTTGTTAATACCCTTATCTTCGTCTTCCCACACAGCGCTCACTTTTGTTCAGGATGCAGTTATACTTGGCAGGAGCCTCTACTCCCAATTCATTGCTCAACCGCGCTCTTCCACGTTTTGCTTTTTGTCAACCACTCGTCAGTTGACAGCCAATTTACAACTTTGACTGGTGGAGACACGGTTCATCCCACCAGACTGGGTGCCTGGGGCACTTCTGAAAGTCAGTGCACATATTATATCCATGAGTTTACGTACACCTGGCAGGATCTGGAACTAGGTTTAGTAAAACCACAGAATGGACGACCTAAGTCCCTGCCACCAGATACAATGAGACTCTTTGATTCCATGATGTTTTCCACTCAGGACAAATTTCTTCTTAAATGGTGCTGCTGGGCGGAAGACAAGTTATTCTTCTGAGAATAAACCATGACATAGCTCTGGATCCTTTTATATTTTAGATTAAGGTGAGGGTACGATGAAGAGGTCTGTTTTTAGAGATTGTGGTAACAAAGTTGTGACAAATCTGCAGCTAGGTAAATAATTTTTGGTGTAGTTGTGTCTTGTCAGATGTATGACTTGGTTGCTAGTAAACCATCCAGCCAAAAGAACACAACTACACCAAAGATATTTATGATAGCTGAAAACTGGCCAGTTTTATTTTCCACGTAGGCGCTTCGGTTGAATTAAAGGTCAGTTCTGTGTGTGAATGGTTTCTGGGTTCTTTCAGGTTTTGTTCTCTCCCCACAACACTTCACTATATATAAATTACAGGGAAAAATGTTACTCAGTAACTGAAAGCACTTTTGAACGGTAAATATCGTAAACATGAGTTACAACACCTATAAAACAGCACCCATTGAACAATCTTGAGGAAAATTAAAGTTTTAGAGCTCAGGAGAAATTTTAAGTGAATAATTCTAGTGATTTCTGCCTAATTTTGAGGGATTCAAGAAAATACTAACATTTAAATGTATATCGAATTCGATGTGCGTCGGTGTCACAGCAGTCAGGACGCTCGCCGTCCATGCACATGGTCCGGAGTTCGGTCCCCGAGCAATGCACATCTGGTATCAAAGGTCACCCTGCTAAATTTGGGCCACCGATATCACATGCTGAAAATTCCATAATTGTTCTAAAATACTGTGTGGAATCAATCTATAGTAAAATATATATTTCCCCAGAGCTTTTCATTTGGCTGCCCCACAAAAACCTCAAAATTAGAACCCCCATATTGTGCCCGATTGAATAATCTTGGGGAAATTTTAGGGCCATAGGGAAAATGCCGATATTTTGAAGTATTTTCCCCGAATTTCCCATAAGTTTTCATATTAATCTGCCCTAGAAATTTTTACTTCGGTTGTGTACATATGTATATACACGCATATCCCAGGTTAATTAAATGTTCTCCTCGGTTCCTGTAGTAGAAAAATTCTCTAACTACGTAGTGTATCCGACTTTGATCTGATTTGGAGTGAAGGTATCCCTTGTAGTTCTGTCCTTCAGTTTCTGAATGTTAAACTTCAGCTGTTCTGAAGGATCTTAGCTTCACCCTGAAGGTTCCTTGAACTAGATGATAGTCTAAGCCCACATCTTCTTCCCTTCTCGACTTTGTTTCCAGCAGGCTAGCTGCGTCTCCACTTCTATGAGTAGCATTGAGGTGAAATCTATCTGGTGTTTAGCGCGTCCGTCAGGTGAAATCCATGTTGCATTAGGTATATCCTTGTGTTTGTATACGCTGCCTCCGAACACCAAATCATTGAAGGCGAAGAATCCTCCGTTCTCATTCATTTCGCCGAAAGCCTCTGGATCTATGATGATTTCTTTTCCTGTATTGTTTGCACCAAGTTTGGCATTCATAAGGATTTTGATGTCACCATGTGGGATGTTGTCCACTACTGTTTGCAGTTGTCTATAAAAATCTTCCTTCTCTTGTTTTGAGTTGTTTGTGAGTGCGTAGCATCGGATAATCGTAACCTTCCTGCCTTCCTTTTGAGTTGAATCTTTCTGTCGTAATCTTGGAGGAGATTGGTTCCTACTGCATTCGAGCTTTGCTGCCATTGGTGACATCTTAATAGCCACTCCTCAGTGTGCTTGTGGTTGTCATCTGGATGACCGGAGTAGATTACTGACTCTTCAGTTAATAATTTCGATAGTCCACATCCATTCCAGCTGCTCTCATAGATTCTGGTCACTTCTATACCATATCTTTTTATTTTGGCTACCTGAGCAGTCTTCCCAGTTTTGTGCATTGCTCGAACACTCCACGTCCCCATTCTTACTTCTCACTAAACAGATGTTGTTTGTTCTTTTCAAAACAAACCCCTTTATGTTTTATTTGGCGAGAGCAGCTATAATATTTGGTAGAATACAAATATCCAAATTGATCAACGAGATTGGCTATAAAAAGTTGGGTGCTTAGTAAGGTTATAGGTCAGCACGACAGTTTAGTGATTCATTTGTAAAGTTAGGCAACTAGGCAGAATACTAAGGAACAGTTTAACTGGCCTACAGATATATTCTGAAAGGGCATCAAGAAAGAGTAACAAATGAGTAAAAGCAGTGGGGTCTGAATCTATGTTTGCAGAAGACAGTGAGTCAAGATGATTAATCAGACTGATTGAAATTTTAGCTGAGATTCAGCATAAGTCAAAGGTAATTTCTAATTTTGAGAGTTGGAAGTCGGAAAAGAAAAAACCTAGTGTTTACAGAGTAATTAGTTTGACCGTTATGGCTGTTCAAATCTTAAGGCCTAATATGTTACGACGCCTAGCCACACCTATAAAGTAAAGTGCTGGGAAAACCAAGCCGGCAGTGCGTGTGTTCGCTGGTCCCCTCCAATTGAACTCCGCTGTTTATGCAATTTAGGTCTATGTAATCACATAGATAACAAATAGTTTTTATAAATGGTATATTTGTGAATAAAGGACAAACATTTAATGAAATCATATGCTTTACCGGTCACATTAATTCCATCAATGCAACTTACGAAGTCAAAAGCGTCCGAAAGACTGTTTACATAGATTTGATATTTCTAGTTCAAGGATTTCAGCGAGCAATTTCGCTGTACCATAATAAGGAGAGTTCAGCATATCCAATATAGGTCGCACGTTATGCACGTTAGAAAGACTATATAAACGAGGAATGGTTGAACCAGGCGACTTAAGGTGTTTATAAATATACGGAGTAATAATATATTCGTCCTTCAACTTCATCAAGGTTTTTGACAATTCATTCGCAATCTTACTATTTTTGGTTCTCTGTCATTTACCTTCTACTTGATGTTTGGATATCAGATATGGCAACTTAAACCAATACGCCATAATTCTGGGCCCTATATTAATGCCATCTGTCACATCATTTTCCTGTTGCAGTGGATTGCATAAAGACCTTGTCCAATTGTAAATAAGTTCTATTCTTTGGGATTTTATGTAATATAAACTGTACTGAAACCAGATAATTTCACCGACGACTTTTCCACCTCTATTTAAATTAATAAGTTGAAATGCAAATGGTGGAAAAGGATTGTTAATCTTGCAAGCACTCGTACTGGAAGTTGCCAAGTGTCCGTTTGTCAACTGCTGTAAACTAGTTGTTTTTCGTGCTTTAATCATTTTCACTCTTATTTCGCTGTTCGTATGTTGTCTTCATGAAATACTCATTTTTCTGTAACTCACACATTGTATTTGTTTTATTCATACCAGTTCAGCGTTGTCTGCAGTTAGAAACTAAAACCATATCAAGATCTACTCTTATTGTTTGGTGAATGGAATAAACTTTGGAAGCATCAGCTCAGTGATTTTCAAATTACCATCTGCGGTTACTGTTAGCGGATAGTTGTCATTTTTAACGATATGAAAACACGTAGTGCATTAGTAATGGAAGCTCCAAATATTGCAGCAATTGTGAAAGCTCGACACCATGCTCGTGTTGTTTGTCCTACAAGCACCCATCCATCAACAAGTACGCAAAGTCAGTTAGTTTCCGGTACAATAAATGATCCTTCTGAGAATGGCAGTAATATGACTAACTTGTGTAATGCACCTACAACAAGTGGTCAGACAGTCGGCGACGAGGTAAGAGTTCCAGCAGAAGACAAAGTTCATAAGAATCGTTCTGGTTTGTAGTATTATAATATACTGATATTTTTAATAATTAGAAAATCCTCCTAAATTGTTACGTGGATCTTGGTCACCAGATGATCGCCGTTTATTTTTTCAAGCAGTGAGATTAGTAAGTTGATTCTATCATTCATTTTATCTCTTCATAATCACGAGTTCATTTTTACTGTTTTTTTCTCTAACCTGAGTTTTTCTTTCTCTAAAGAACAACAATCAAGAAAATTCATATTTGTAATTAAAGTATAGATATCAAATGTTTACACTGCAGAGTATAAATTAAAATCCAGATAAAAATTATAGTTACTAATAGGCACAAATAGTAGACAGAAATGAGAACACTAGATAGGAAATATATATCAATATATTCGCTCAGTATAACTGGACGGAATCCAAATCAATTAACAATTCTCATTCAGGTTTAGGATATTATTGTTGCCATCTATACAGCTTTTCAGAAAACTTGTTTCTGTGTTCACTACAGCAAGCTTGACAGAAGAAAACTGATATGTTTCTCAAGTATTTTTGTCAAATCATCATCAAATGCTTGTTATTTATATAAAAATGACAACTATAAGAAGTCGAAATTATGTTCCATCAGTAGTATTTCGTAACAAGGTATGACTGCAAGTGCAAACAAACCTAATCCGAATAAACAACTAGGCATTAATAATTTTGATTCTTACAATGAGTGTATATTTTCTTTATTAAATCAGTCGCATTTCTTTAGCTCTTTTCTAAACTTTTGCACAAATTATTAGAGAATAAACACTTATATGAGCCTTGTAATTTAATCGTTTTAGTATGGACGCAATTTCAACGAAATCACTCGTTTTATTCGATCTCGTAGACATCGTACGACAGCAGATCACCAAACTGTAACATCAAATAACAGTACGGAACTTAATTCAAACAATCCTCATTCTGGAAATAACCTGGCTTCTTCAAGCAGTATGCCAACATCTTTAGGTTCATCTACTCTAGGTGCCCCACATTCCAGTAATACTTCTCAGTCGTCTACTGGTGTGAACACAGCTTTTGCCAGCAATTCTGATGGTAGTGGTCGAACACGTGAACAGGTTCGTTTCTTTTATCAGCAGACATGGCACAAAATACGTCGTTATGTTAAGTTTCCTGATGAAGTTCCTCAACATGTTAGAGAGGTCTACGCAATTGTCAACTATTCTGTGATTCGTACACGTATCAAAAAACGTAAGTTTGAGGGGTTAAATTTTTGCCTCCTGTCGTTAAATCTGACTGATATGCAGTCACTGGTTGTCTTTAATAATTGTGAATTGTTATTCAGACGGATTCTATGTTTTTACTCAATAAGCTTAACTAACAGCAGCCTTGAGATGGTTAACTCTTCATTATTTAATGTTTACTGAAGACAGCAGTCTTCTTAAATTACGTCACTAAATAGCACATGTTTCAATATGAAACGAATGTATTCCTATGGTAGTGATTGATTTACATTTTAGTTCTGAAGAGTAGCCCCGAGTCATTGTTGTTGTTTCGGTATGGTGGAGATTGAGTGTATTCAATTCCATCTTTCGAAATAATTTTGTTTGCACATTTTCATCCCCTTTCAATTGAGGTTCTATCCACCTTCAAGTGTCGAGAGGCATTCTCACAAGAGTGAAAAGACGAATAGAAATATCCATCAATTATCGTTCGATGACTTATTTAGGACTGAAAAAGCACAGTTTTCGCTCATTGGTGCACATGAACCCCAAATAATATGTAGATCTGCAAAAAACCATGGTATTAATGTCCTGATTTCGTTTGACTCCCTTGGATTAGACTATTCGGCAAAAACTATGGAATTGGTCCCTTAAGACAGCTATTTGTTTCGATTCAGATGTCAAGACAATATTTTAGCCATCACGAACTATGTATCGATCATTAAATAAGATAAAAAATTGACTTAGTGGTCTCTAATAATTGGTTAATAATGTGTAGAGCGGTATACATAAACAATAATTTTTTCCTTCATCGCTGGATACTCATAATTCTGATGTATGAATGATTTTGCTAAGTTGCTTGTCTTTGCTTGAAATCCTGGTCTGGCTTTACCGTGTGGTGAGAGATGGTTGCTAGCCAAATTGGTTGACAGTAATTGAGGTCAATGTTAGTCATGTGAAAACAAGGTCAAGATGGACAGGCGGATACAGTTAACATATATATGAACTGACACAGCCACAAGAGATGCAAGGTTAACTTTGTGTGAGAAACAACCAATCAACAGACTGTATTTTCTACTAACATTAACCTACAATAATGTACATTAAAATCTATAAATATGTGTTGATTTTCGTAATAAACGTTCTGTTGCCTGGCCCTTGTCTTCTGTTGTTACCACCGTTTCGTGTCGTTAAACAGTTAATTTTATAAGACGCCTCCGTGGATCTTCGTTTTAGGTAGCTATTGTGATACTCTTGACGATCATGTCTCAGACGGATCTAATTATTATTTATTTATTTATTATTTTATTTTTTATTTTGGTTACAGCCTGATGCCACATCGTATTTTCAGTACAAGTATGACATTTTCAGCATGGATATCGGTAGCCCAAATTTTGCAGGCCGACCATAGATATCGGGTGTGCGTCGGTAGGGGTTCGAACCCCGGACCATGTGCATGGTCGGCGAGAGTCCTAACCACTGTGCCACCGACGCACATAATAACTGAATGGTGCACACATCTTTTATTGGATGTATGAATATCACGCGTGTGCCAAGTATGAATCAAGTTAGCCAATGCCAAACAGGCCTTCTCTGTCTGAGTTAAGATTTTGTCAGCACCCAGTCCATTAAAACTGATGTAAATTCCCGAATAATAGCTTTATTCTGAAAAATGCTCTTATACACAATGCAGAATTTTCAGCAAGCTTCATTACAAAGTATTTACTCCTTGTGTAGAATCTTCGAATAATATAATAATCGATAATATATCTTCTGAAATAATATTGTTTTACCCTAAGCTTCACAACTTTCTTCCTCGATTTCCTCGGAAAAATTCTTAGCGGTAGATAGAAACTTATTTGAAATAATAATGTGCCAGTATGAATTGTGACTCATTGTGGTAATTTTATATCATTAAAACAATATGAAACGGAGTAATTGCGATGCATTTTGATGGACAGAAAATTTAGGTAGCCCAGTGATTTAATCACTTGACTCTCCCTATCTTGATGTTAGGAGTCGGTGCGATCATCGTCTTACTTTTGATAGAAACAAACAGTATATATATATATATATATATATATATATATGTAACAACAGAAGACAAGGGCCAGGCAACAGATCATTTATTAAGGAAAATCAACACTTATTTATAGATTTAATGTACATTATTGTAATTATAGTCGAAAATGCAGTCTTTTGATTGGTTGTTTCTCACATCTCTTTGTGGCTGTGTCAGATCATCCATATGCTAACTGTATCCGCCTACGCAAAGACTTTGTTCTCATTTCCTCACCACCGATATTGGGGACATAAACATTGACGTCAGTTACTGTCTACCAACTTTGGCTGGCAGCCAGCTCTCACCATATATATATATATATATATATATACATATATAATCATTTAAATTTAATACTTTACGTCATATTTTACGTATATTTGTTGTTTTAGCACTGCATCATCGATTGGGTGAAAAACTCAATGAGTTGATTCATTGTGGGTAAGTTTTTCTTTTTCTTGTTATTTCTATCAAACTAGAGTTACTTAATCCTGTTCTTATGAATACCTCATAATATATCGATTTAACAAAATACTTCCTTGAAAATAATAACAGGTGGTGATGTTAAATCAAGTCTTTCACAGGAATCGACTTACCAGAAATACACTCGGTGCTCAATTTCAACGGCTTTATTTATCTTATCAAATATCTTTTATATGTGCTGTCATATATTCAGTGGACATTCGCTGACTAATTGAATTCTGAGAATAGAATCCCTCAAACTTTTTAAATGCATTTCTATCATTATTGTATCTGAATTCTACTTAGTATGATAGAAT
The DNA here is from genome assembly GCA_944472155.2 of Trichobilharzia szidati. Taxonomy (NCBI): domain Eukaryota; kingdom Metazoa; phylum Platyhelminthes; class Trematoda; order Strigeidida; family Schistosomatidae; genus Trichobilharzia; species Trichobilharzia szidati. Next base: position 72,397,977 of record OX235273.1, read on the forward strand.
TTTGAAGTTTCCGGCTTCATACGAGAATTAATGGTACACTAGTGGTGTCGTTAAAGTTCAATATCGAGCACTTGTTGAATCATCCATCACTACTTACCATATTTATAGAGACTATTTTTTTAAGTTTATGATAAGCCCAATTTCAATCTTCTGTATAACCGAAGTCATAATAAGCTGGGAATCCTGAAGTGACCTCTTGTGAATGTCTTAGGTGGTGGGTTTGCAGTAAACTTGACTAAGCGCATAGCAGTAATAAGTGCCGTTCTTCTACTTATTTCCACTTTCCTTTTCGCGAAACTTGATATCATTCCATGAGAACATTTTCTCTAGTTGGTTTGTAAGGACTAGTTTTGTTTTTACGAGTTGATCACGGATTGACGTCAGTTCGAGAACCCTTGAAAACCAGGCAGTACTGGACAGCTATTTCTTCCTAGTTTGGGAATCATTGGCAGTACGCACCCACTGGGGTTCGAACCGAGGACCTCTTGGTTACGAGGCAAGCTCGTATAGCAATCAACCACTGGAACCCGATTCAATGGCCCATGAATTTTAACTTCTACCAATTCGTGATTATAGCGCGACCACCAACCAATATCATCGGTGGGACATCCATCCTCACACGTGACATCTGGATGAACCCCACTGGTCACGACTTCTCACTAGAACTACAGGAAACTCCATCATGCAACAAGAGACTAGCAAGCATCAGATTAAAAATCAATCGGCGTACTGCCGATGATTCCCAAACTAGGATGAAACAGCTGTCCAGTACTCCCTGATGGTTTTCAATGGTTCTCTAACTGATATCGATCCGTGGTCAAGCTAGAGAAACAAACCTAATCCTTCCAAATCAACTCTTGAAAATTCATCTCATGCTCGTTAGGACAGAGTTTCCTGGAGTTTTAATGAGAAGTCGTGACCATTGAGGTCCATCCAGTCAAGTGTAAGGATGAATTTCCTGCCGAGAACGTTGGTTGGTAGTCGCACTAAATCATGAATTGGTAGAAGTTAGAACTTATGGGCCATTTAATCGGCTCTACGTTAATTTGTTTCTATGGCTGAAGGGACGAAATGAACCATCCCATATTAGACTACTTACAAGTAGCAGAAAAATTAAAATAAAATTATGTATAAAAATAACTTTTTGTTATGCAGATTTAGATAATATTTCGGATCCTATATAGCAAATCAGATGCCAACTGGGACAGTTTTGGAACTTAAATATTACTTTGATCCCATAAGGTCGAATTCATAAGGTTTTAATGGTAGGTTTAACTTAATTCTTTTAGATGGATATTTACCTAACTGAGGATGTCTGACGACTATTACTAAAGTCCGATAGTATTTAATTGGTGTAATAATATTGATACTATAACGGTAGAAGATGAGAGACTTGGTGAGGGAATGTTTATTTGGAATCTCGGTATCTCTGCATAGCGAAATTATGTACACATTTTCTTCAACGCACCATTTGCACAGATCTTCCGTGTTGTGCTACTTCTGGCCTTCCTTCATATTGTGTTTCTTTACTTTCCTTTCACGTCTCCCATGTATCTCCACAACGCTGTATCATTTGCTTCATCACACCTTCATTATGACATGAGGATGGGACATTTAAATCTCTTCCCATTATCATACCGAAGGAGGAGAGGCGACTTAATTTTGGCTTACCGTATATTCAAGGTTGATTTAGGGACTGAACTTTAAGAAATTTTCTCTCCCTCTTGGATACATTTACCAGATCACCACACGAAAGTGCTCGAACCGAGGTTGAGTAAAATACGTATGGAATTTAGATTCTCTCACAGAGTGGCCAACGACTGGAACTCCCTACCTGATTCAGTAGTAACAGCTCGGTGAACGCTTTCAAAGAGAAACTAGATCTCTGCAGAGATACATATCTCAAGGATTAACATAGGCAGCAATAGCCTTCTATCATTATAATCTAAATCTGAACCCAAGGGAATAATAATGATAATTAATATTGATAGGACAAAAATTATAGGAAAAAAAATTGGCAGAGTTGATAACATGCTGCCATAGAGAGAAGGGTGAGTCCCGCCAACTGGTAGTTAAATAAGGTTTGAGAAATTTAAATTGAAAATTGATTAGAGACTGTTTCTAAACAAACTGGATACTCGCGATAATGAGCTATGAGTTTAGGTCACAAGCCGACACTAATTTGAATGTCACGAAAACACACTTAGGCATCACTACTGAGAGGAAAGCCTTCCATTTGCCATATATACAAACCGAACTTCACCCAGTAGTATCCAAACTTGCTGACTGCTCCAAAAGTTTCCCACACAAATCAGTTCCTACGGCAATTGAATGGACCGTTAGTGAAGTAGCCAACTGGATTAAGGATATTGGTTTTCCAGAGTATACGGTAAGAGAGACAAATTAAAGTAAATAGTATGCTTATAAAGGAATGTTTCAGAGTCAACAATATTGATGGTAAGCAACTGATAAAAATCGAAGCTTCAGCACTTCCTAAAATGGGGATCACTAAGTGGGATGATATAAAAGTACTCCATGTTAAAAGGCATAATGATAAACTGTATTTCAGATTTTGACCAAACATATTCGTGAACTCCTTAATCTTGAAGATCCAAATTATTATTATTATTGTTCCCTTGGGTTCCTAGTGGAACATAGGGCTTCAACTGCACGTCTCCACTTGCTTCTGTCTTCTGCTGTTCTTTTCACTTGCGTCCATGTTATTCCATACTGTTTCATCTCCTCCTCACACGATCTCCTCCATGTCACCCTTGGACGTCCCACTCGCCGCTTCCCTTTCGGGTTCCACTCGAGGGCTTGACGCGCGATGTCACTCAACGGCCTCCTCAGCGAGTGTCCAATCCATCTCCACTTTCTCCTGCATATTTGTTGAGCGATTGGTTCCTGTTTCGTTTGTTCCCATAGCTTCTTGTTTGTGATTCTTTCTGGCCATCTAATCTTCAGTATGGAGCGAAGACAGTTGTTGATAAAGGTCTGCAACCTGTTGAAAATATTCTTGGTGACCCGCCAAGTTTCTGATCCGTAAAGCAAAATTGACTTGACGTTTGTATTGAAAATCCGAATTTTGTTGTTGATGGTGAGTGACGAAGATTTCCAGATTGGTTTCAGGTTGATGAATGTGTTTCTCGCCTTCCCGATTCTCGATTTGACATCCTCGTCCGTTCCTCCTGTGGTTGAGACAATGCTCCCCAGATAAGTGAAAGAAGTAACCTCTTTCAAATCCCTCCCGTTGATGGTGATTGGCACTGGATGTTGCTGCTGTTGTTGTTGTTGGTTGGTTGGTTATTTTCATAACCTCCGTCTTGTCTATGTTGACCTGGAGTCCTGTCTTTGCTGCTTCTTCGACCAGTTTGTCGGTTTTTGCTTGTAAGTCTTCGATTTTGTGTGACATCAAACATAAATCATCCACGCGCGAAATCCAGGTCTTCTAGGTTCTTCACGTTGGTCCAGGATATCCCTGTCTTCTCGTTTCCCACTGTCTGACGCATAATCCAGTCCACCACAATTAGGAATATCATTGGTGATAATAAGCACCCTTGTCTGACTCCTGTGTTTACTCCAAACGCTTCGCTGAGTTTTCCGTTGTGGATCACTTGACATGTGCCGTTGTCGTACAGTTGTTGAATAAGGTTGATGAATATTTGCGCTACGCCGTAGTACTCGAGTAGTTTCCAAATTACTTCGCGGTCAACGCTGTCGAAGGCCTTCTCAAAGTCTATGAAGTTGAGGTAGAGATTTGATTGCCATTCCATGCTTTGAAGATCCAAATTACAAACGGACAATTAGATTACCTCCTCGAAATTCAATTGGTGATTTATTTAATTGGTTAGTTAATTAGTTTCACTTTAGGCATGTATTTGGAGGCTAAAAGTTACATTGGGACGCCACTAAGCTGCACTAGTTTTCCGGTGTTTCAGTATGCAACTAGAGATTCCGTTTGGGAACCTCCTTTGGAAAATCGTGGCCTTATATTTAGATATTGAAATGATAACGACTTCTTATATCAAAATTTTGGAGAAACTCAGACAAAATTTTCAGATTAGATGCAAGAGTTAAAGCATTTTTTCTCTGAACATAAATAAAGTTTTGTTTTAAAAAATTTCTTATCATCTCAATAGCGTAATTCCAGATACTAATACAGAAATTAATACTTTGTCACTTATTGTACATGTAAGAAAGTGTTTACATATCGTGTTTTATCATCATTATTTATACTCAATAATGAATGAGTTTTCCTTCTGCCAGTCTAAATTTTGCGATTAGGCATTTTATAGTGTTTTCATGCATGAAGTAACGCAGTGTATACTACTAATTCATCTGTGTGGTCGGAACTGTTCGTTCTTCCTTCTGTAACAACAGAAGACAAGGGCCAGGCAACAGATCATTTATTAAGGAAATCAACGCATATTTATATATTTGCATGTACATTACTATGGATATTTAAGTAAACAAACAGTCTTCCGATTGGTTGTTTCTCACGTAAAGTTAATCTTTCATCTATTTGTGACTGTTTCTTGAATGTCAAATCCTCTATATGTTAACTGCATCCGTCTACGCAAAGTCTGCTGTGGTCGGTTTTGAATCAGTCTTTGTTCATATTTTCTCACGACAAATCTTGGGAACGTAAATATTGACATAAATTACTGTCTACCAATTTGGCTAGTAGACAGCTCTCACCACACAGACAGTTTTAGCGTCATTTGCTGGTGATCCAAAAAGCCGTTAAATGTTTTTGAATATTTTCTGCTAATCTTCCGGCCAAACAAACTTCGATTCACCTAATAGTCTGTACAGGGGGGCTGCTATCTCATTGAAGTTTTTCACAAATTGACTATAAAACGCCGCTCCTCCCAGGAACTGCCTTAGCTTTCTCTTGGGATTTGGGGCCGTAATGGTCTCTATCGACAAGATTTTCTCCGGAAGCGGTTTTATCTCACCGTTACCTACTTTATGACCCAGCAGCGTAACATTCCGTTTGGATATCTGAGATGTGGTTTTGTTGATGCGCAGTCCAAACTCTTCAATGCGTTTTAACACGGCTTCGACATGGTTCACATGGTCGCTTTTATTTTGACTGTAGATGACGAGATCAATACCGTACTCTACCACACTCTTCAAGTCTCCCAGTAAAAACGTCATCAATCGTCTGAAGGTTAACGGTGCAACTACTAGTCCAAATGACATGCTTTTAAACTGATACTGTTTCTGTCCCATGATGAACACCGTCTTATCTCTGTTGCTCTGTTTTATCGGTATTTGCCAATATCCTGACCAGGGTTGGAACACTGTAAAAAAGTTCGCGCTTTGTAGATTATCCGAAGTCTCTACTACAGTTGGCGCGGCACACGGTCTGAGCTCTGTCATGTTCTTTAGCTGTCGGAAATCGACTCAGAATTTGTACTTCCCATTCTCTTTCTTCACTAGGAGAACTGGAGAGTTATACTGACTGTCAGCTTCTTCAATAATATCATCCTGTAAAATCTCCTTCACTTGTCGTTTGACTTCTCCTTTTAAATGACATGGGACTCTTCGCGTTGTAAATAGTACCCTTTTGTGACCACTCAGTTGGATTTCATGCCTCACCTTGTCACAATTATCATAGGGGTCCCAATCTCCAGTGAACAAATGGTCGTATTCTTTAACTAACACAGTCACATTCTGTGCTTTCGACGCCGTAACGCATGCAATCTCGCTTTTTTCATATTGATAGGTCCGTACTTCGTTATCACTGCCCTCTCTTCCGTGTTAATTACCACACCAATCTCTCTCAAAAAATCAGCGCCAAGTATTGTTCGCCGTAACTTGGGCACAACAATAAACGGGAACGTAACTTCACGGCCGCCAATAAAAATGCTACAGTTTAACGTGCTGGCGATGCTTAACACATGTCCACCTACCCTTTGAACTGTCAATGAATACATTGTGACGCTCTGACGTAGATTGTTATCTATTAGTGAGACTGCTGTCGCTGTGTCTATTGAACATACTACTACTCGGGCATTTACTCGCAAATTAGAATATATCGCCCCCCTCTCAGTAGCTCCCACTACTTCTGGTCTGATCGAAGAGAAGAACACACATTATACTGTCTGGAGTTTTTCCTTTTCTTTCTTTCTGGTTAGTGCCTTCTTCAGAGTCCTGCTTTGCCACATTCAAAACATCGGTCTTTCCTGGCGTCCATTCGTAGTGTCGCTACTTCACACTGCAAATCTCCGACTTTCTGTTCCCGTTCGTTCAATTTCAATGGCTCTATCGCGGCTACCGTTGTGCTCAGCAGCTGCCTGGTCACTTTCACCAGCTCACCGATGTTCATGGGTTGTACAGCGTTAACCAGTTGTGGCTGCTGAGAAATGTGGTCTGGGATACTCCCGATGAACTAGGAATCCATTAACTGCGACTACGACTCTTCATCCGACGCGGGGGTGCACGACTTAGTAGATTCGTCAGCTCCACCGCCAACACTAGTGGGTCTCCATCCGGTCCCAACTTCGTGGCACGGAACCCGTTCGTCGGTCTGTCGAACTGTGCCACCAATCGTCCAATTAGTACCTTCTAGGTCTCCTTCTTACGTGACCGCCCCACACTGTCGTACGGTGCCTTTGCTCGACCTCGGCAGCGCCTTCGCCGTCGGATCCTTGACGTCTGGAATGGACGTTCAATTAATGGATCCCTGATGCAAGCTTTACTCTCTATTTACACCTGGGTAGTCGTCTGACAAACAGGTTGGGTGTGATTGACGATCTACTATTTTGTTTCTCATAAATCTTTTAATTTTTTTTACTGGTTTTTTTCATTACTTTTAACTTGTTTGCTAAAATTTTGTTTCTCAGTACCACTGTAATCAAACACAATGGCCGTCGTTTCCTTTTACGTACTCCTGTTTGTCCTGCTTTAAAACAGTTGAACAATATCGCTGGTATGTCATTGTCTAATATGCTTATTCAACATACATATGTGAAGAATATGATTGTGATTATTAATGTGTCTTCTTCAGTAGATTCTATTAAAATGTAACTGTTATTGGATGTTATGCCGCTGGCCTACATTTATCCAACACCATTTGATTTTAACTTCTCCATAATAATGCTTGATCAGAACAGTCTTTATCTTTGTCAGTTACTTGGTTTTCTGTCGGTTGGAAAATCTCGAAGAAAAGTGGTTTACTGTCTGAAAACCAATAGAAGGTAGTAAACGGGCTAAGGTGCGTTGGTGGTTCAGCGGTAGAGTGTCCTGGCTGACGCACACCTTTACCTCCCTTAGCCAGTTATAATCCTGACAGAGAGGGGAGTTTGGGTGTGAGGCTAGCAACCCCACCCCACAAAAATAACACCACTGCTACTGAAACTTCAAAGTTAAGGCTTGAAGCCCTGTGTTCCACTGGGAACGCAAAGGAATAAAAACTGGTTAAGGGACATGAAAATTCTCCTATATGTGTTGATTTACTGTCGATTCATAACTATGGAGAATGTATATAACCAATCAATAATCTAAGTCCTCTCACTCTGAAATAATACAGGCGTGTCAGGCTCACTTAGAAATAAAGTATTAATAAGGAATTGAAAAGTGATTTTTGAAATTTCTAACATTTTATGTTGTGAGAGAGAACTTAATACAGAGAGAGGCATTTCATTTTAACTACAAGTGTAGATCTAAAACACTGACCAATATAACCAAATCAATAAATCATTGTATTTGGGGTTTGGATTCATTTTTACAGACTACAATTAAACTAAGATATAATAGAGAAGATTTGTAGCTCAGGTGGATAATTTTGGTGTGGTTGTGTTCTCTGAGCTGGATGGTTTGGTTGCGAAGCTTTCATTGCTCTACTGAGCAACATCTTCAGCGCATACTTCGATGTGAAGTGAGCTTTTAGAATTCTCTATGAGTTTATTAGTCATCTCTCCTAGTAACCCTGAACGTGGTTGGTTGTTTTTGTGTGACATTTCACCCCCTAGTTTGCTTGTCTCGGTGCTGGCTGCTTCTTTGGTCTGAATGTCGTTAGTCATTCCTTCTGCTAACCTTGAACGTGATTGGTTGTTTTTGTGTGACTTCTCACTCTCTAGTTCACTTGTTTTGGTGTTGACTGTTTCCTTGACCTGAAGTTTGACTTTGTTTTTGTGTGAATTTCTTCGTATGGATTGGTATATTTTGTCAATCTCTATGTGTCTATTGATTGCTGATTCATTTGAATACCAGGCCTCTAGGAATTCTCTGGCATTTTTGCAGTTCCCTTTGTCTAAGATTTGAACATTGTTCCAGTCGAATTGGTGCCCGTGGTTGTCTGCATGCAGTGATATGAGGGAGTGTATGTCGTGTCTTCTGACAACCGCATCCAAAGAACCCTAAGCAAACTCACCAAAACGGGTCAGATCACAAAAGAAGATCAATGGCGAATGAAATCCAATGGACCCGTCATACCTCGATTCTACGGGAGACCAAAAATACACAAGCCAAATATACCTCTACGACCACTCGTATCACTCCCAGGAACCCCAACATACAATTCATCCAAAGAACTATACAGAAGACTGAAACACTTGACGAAATCATGTGATCACTCCATCCAATCTGCGACCCAATTCTTAGAGAAAATCAAAGGCATTGAAATAGACAGCCAAGAAATAATGGTATCCTTCGACGTCACGGCATTGTATACTTCGATTGGACTAAAATTAGCAAAAGAAACCATGGAACAACTACTCGACAACGACGAACACATACAACAATCAAAAATGCAGCATTCAAGTTGGATGGAATGCATAAACTTGTGTCTCACAACTTATTTCCAATTGTAGAACTAGTGTACTTCACTTCGACATTACTTATTTATTGAATTCATTATGTGTGGATAATCTTCTAAATGGGAATACATAAAGCCTATGTTCACTAACGATAAGTCCTTTCGAATCCCATTACCGTTATTACTGAATGTAACCTGAGTAGGCTCATAAGAGTATAAACATTTTAACAGTAACTTTTTCAACTAACTCTTATAGTCGTTATACTTTCAAGAATCAGAAAGAATGAAAAAATATTGCACTTTCAAACTATGTACAAAAGAAAGGGGTTCATACATACTTTTGACTGAAGTTGAGTATTTTCAGTTTCCTGTAACTATATGTTACTGTAATAGAGAAGATTTGTAGCTCAGGTGGATGATTTGCAATTAATTGCAAATATATGTTACTGTACTTGTAACAACAGAAGGAAAGACACGAAAGTCAAAGTATATTTTTCATTGATCAAACCGGTGTTTACATATCTACAGTTTATATTCGTTAACCAATCACTGAGTGTGTGATTTCGGTTTACATTAAACGACAAAAAATATAATGTTCAAATATTTATAGTATTCTGTTGCCAATGCAGTCTAACTGACTGACTGGTTTCAACATAGAACTTTTCACCGATGTGCAGCAGTTCGAATTACCACAATTCACTCAGCACACAAAGCCAGAGAAGAAGAAGAAGAAGAAAGTAAAAAGAAACGCAAAATAGAAACAATAAAGACAGATATGAGGCAAAAAGAATAGTAATATCGAATAACAACATAGTTTTATGGGATATTATAAGTCACAAGGAGTGGATGCATCTGCTCCAGCCATTGAGAACGATTTTGAGCCATTTCATTAATTGTCTCCAGCCACTGATGTTTACCGTCCCGAGGACCCCAACCAGGAAGTCTACACCTTCCTACGTGGCTGGCTTAAACTAACTGTTGTGGATTTCATTGACTGATGAGGCCATGTTTTGCTTTGACCACCACTGGCTCTTTTCCAATTTGACTCTATGTCAGTTAACATTGCCCATTGTCGGGGAAGGCGATGACTAGACATACGTAACTCATGTTCTAACCATCTCAGTTGATGTAACTTCACAGTCTCGTCGATTGATTTCTCCTCCCTACCTAACACTCGACACCTAACCTATCATACCACTTTACACGGGAGATAGAACGCAGGCACCTATGATGACAGACAGCCAGACAGGCATTTTATGTCCTCCACTCTCAATGGCCAGGTCTCACAGCCGCCCAGCCATAAAGGAGGACGGAGCGAACTGTTGAGGAATACACACGTCCTTTGGTCGATAGCCGGATATCACATCTACGCCAGAGACGTTGTAAACTGGCATATGCGAGATTTCGTCAGCGATCAACCCGTTGGGGCTGATGCAACTTCCCAAATAAGTGAAGTGGTCAACGCTCTCTACCACTTCACTCCCTATCTCTAAGCTAGGAGTCAATGTAGTCAAGTCTTGTAGCATCATCTTCCATTTGGCCAGAGCAAATCGCATGCCAAACATTCGCAGATTACTAATCAAGGTGTTCAGCAGACTCTGCATTTTGTCAGCGTCTTCACCTTGGAGAGAGGACTATATCATTCGCATATTCTAAGTCACTGCCAATACAGTATTCAACTGTGCGAAAGTATTTTTTCTCAAACATCAAATAGAATGTTCAAGTAGATATATCGTATTCAGTTGCTAATGCCTAATTGAACTGTGGGAACACGTGAGAATAACATTCTACTGGCACACAATGTCTGTATCACACTACCAAATACTAAATCAAAACAAGTAGTTGGTGTGCACAATTTGATTAACAGGATTTTTGATATGATTGAATGGACTTAACGTGGGTATAATAACACTAAACGCAATGGACAACCCTCAACTGAAGCATTAGATACTCCTATTCGTTCCTAGTGCCTTACGTTTCAGTGAGCCACGTAAATATCAAAGAAAAAGATTGGCCTGTGAATGTTAGGATATGAAGTTTATCTAGAAAAAACATAATGTTTATATATTTTTAGCCACGTTAGAATTCGACTAGGGTAGGGTAGCGGGAAATAAAATACTTTGATTGGTTGGCGGTTGGCCAAAGAGTAGACAATGAGAAAAAACTAGCAACAAAAGTCGATAAAGTAGGATATAATGAATTCATCAAATTTCGGCAAAACTTTTCAACTTGGTACTTTACATGCAGCAATATAAAATTAAGATAAAATGCATTACGGTTCAATTATTTTTACTATTTCTGATTCATTTAAATCTATCTTTTGTGATTATCATTATCTTGACTAGTTTTAGCATTATTATTATTGTCATTATTATTATTATTATTGGTTATTGTTACTATTATTATCAATATTATTTACTTCTCAATTCTTCGTATATTCAAGTTCTTTCACATACTGACAACTAATGTTTATTTAAGTGATATAATTGAACCGTAATGTACTTTATATTAATTTTATATTCCTGTATGTAGAGTATCCAGGTGAAGAGTTCTATCGACATTTGTGTGCGTCGGTGACACAGTGGTTAGGACTCTCGCCTAGCATGTACATGGTCCGGGTTTTCGATCCCCTGCCGACGCACACCTGATATCAATGATCGGTCTGCAAAATTGTACCAAAAATACGCTGTAGAGTTAGGCTATAATAAAAAAAAATTCACTGAATCCTGCCTTATAGACTTTTGTTTTTTGTTTTAAATTCGTACTGGGAAATAAGTGTTTCCAATGAGACGAAAGTTGTCCAATAGGGTTATTTCATAATTGAAAAGATTTGTAGTTCAAGTGAATGATTTAGATCTGGTTATGTTTACTGAGCTAGTCTGATGTAATTGCGAAGCTTTCTTCATCCTTCTAGAGAACATCTTCAGCGCAAGTCTCTTAGTGTGTAATGAACTTGGATTGAATTCTCCATAGTGAATTGCACTGGAGATGTTGTTTAGAAGGACAACGAAAGCTTCACAATTCAATCAATCAGCTTAGAGAACACAACTAACTCAAAAAGAGATTATTTCCTGTCCATATCATAAACTAGATCCAGATTGAGAAATAAGTACTTCTTCCTCAGCCCCAGCTCTACTGATTTCACACGTGTAACCACTTCCTGTCAATTTTGTTCTCTAAACTAAAATGACTCGAAAAAGTGAACAGTTGTCTTCTTTGTTTCGCTTGACGGTGATGTTGCACGTGTATCTGTTGTAGGTAGATTGTTTCGATCATTGAAATTTAGCACGAAATTAGTAAAATAGTCATCAAGTGGTTCATCTTAGGTAGTAGAGAAAACAAAATCGTCTGTAAACTAGTGTGTTAATTTATTTGGGGGAATTTTAAGTGTTTTTTTCTAGTGGGGTAGTAAGCATTCTGATTCCCACAAAATTTGTTTAGCTTTTCGATGATTTATATGAAAAAAATTTTTAAACTGAAAAAACTATAATCCTTAATGGAAATTATCATCATTATTATTTCTATTATTATATTTTAGCCCCTACTCATGAATTTCAACTCCCTGAAGATGTATGGATTGAATTAGTCCCACGGACTCATGCAGATTTATGGAGAGTAATTGAAGCAGAGCAAAATCCACGTCTACGTTTACGTGTAGATATTAATCGTCAGCTATCAGATGTGATTGCGTTAACAGAAAATAAATGGCAATCAGCTGCTGAACGTATGGTCAGTAATATTCCTATATATTATTCTATGAGACTGCGTTAGATTTTCTTTTGGGTTCAGGATATCTTTGTTTCTTCAACAGGAAAGAAATTGTATACTTTGATTGGACACTAAATAGTAACTAGTGTAATGTGTCTAGTCCTTTGTTTGGTGCAGACTGAATTCTATCCGTCACGTTTGCAATGTGGTCCCCATTCTAGGGGGCCAGCTATCACGGTGCACTTTGAACTGTTCATACTAGATAGTTGGGGGCAATCGGCCACAGGAAGCATTGGACCTAGGTTTCGTACTAGTTGGTACTCGTCAGCAGGGCGTATCCGCAATCTTGAAAAAAATCATGTCACTTTTGAAGCGAATTGTATTGAGTGTTTTTTTTTATGAGATTAAGTATATTTGGAATAATCATGGGATTTTTACAAACGTGTGTGAAAACTTGACGTGGCTGGCAATCATTCACAGCATGGCGCAGAAATATTTACTGCTCTCCATTTTCTAGATTTTAAAAAGCTTCAATAACCTGTATTTCTTTGTCGAACACATGTTTATCTGTCTTTGTGTCAATGCTATGGTAACTTGAATTAACACACATATTGGCAAGATTCTTAACTGATCTGTCGGTCAGTTAGTAAACTACTTAAATATTGAAAGACAGTTAGTTTTTTAGAACTCCAGATAAAATTGATGTTACGCTGTTAGGTAGATCGTCATTGTTTCATCGTTAAGTTACATCATTAATCAGATGAGTATTTGTTGATGATTGATAACAGATTCGTTATTGCCGATTGTTCGTATTTATAAGATAAGATCAAAATGTACTATTCTCTCATGTTGTATGATAACCCTTACACTATTGTTGACAGAGCTATTATTATTATTATTTTTGTGCATTGAAGTTTCTCTAGCAGTTTGATATCTTTTATGGTGTAGGGTCGCTAGCTCCACACTCAACCCTACCTCTTGGACTTGGAACCGGCTAGACCGGGTGACAAAGATAACTTGCAGTTTATTACTGCATTCTTAGTAGCACAGATGTGTGTCCTCCCTCATCAGGATGAGTGATTTATATTATTTTCATTTAATTTATTAGATTTATTCCCTACAAACTGATAATCATTTTGTAAAATTCAAAAAGTGAATTCTATGGTTCACTAGATAGAAAGGAGCAAAATATACCAAACAGAACCTTGGGAATACTAATTCATACTCTGAGATGTCATGGACACATCTTTCTTATCACAGATAGGTGCGCATGAGTTAGTCATTTAAAAAAAATACTAGTTAGATTCTTACCATGGTGATAAATGAAGTCTTTATAAGGGCTAGATTGATTCTTCTTTATTCCGTTCATGTAGTATCTTCATTATTTCATTCAAGGTGAGTTAGTATTTCTGTAGATTTCCCCTAAGGAATCTGTAGCGATAATTGACAATCGAATTTTCGATTAATTAAATCAGAACGTTTGACTTGGGCCTAAAGATTCAAAACACAGGATTGTTCAAAAACAAGGTCCTGTACTACATATAAAACTAATGTATAGGATATAAAATCGTCACGTATCTGGAACTGAAAGTAGCTGGCATGTTGCTAAGCTATTCAGAAGACATAGGATTATAAGTGACCTAGTATTTGGATACATTTACTCGACTGAAATTAACCAACATGTTCGTAGGCTGTTCAAATGCATGAGAATGTGTCCAAATACTAGTTCGCTCATAATTCTATATCTTTTTGTGGTGGGAGCTGTCTGCAAGCCAAAATTGTAGACAACAATTTATGTCACTGTACAGAATCAGGTCCATAAAAAAAACGATAACAAAGAATAACCTTGAGAAAATCACCAGCCAATCACAGCGGAAATATGATTCACAGATATCTGACTTGATTCATATGAAATGTGATCAAGATTTGACCGGATAGTTGCAAAATAATTGAGTGCCGAGTGAGAAGTAGACATCTATAAAATTATATTTGCAAAATCTCAGCGAAATTGAAATGATTAATAACAACGTTTCGTTCGGCAATCTGGTCCGAACTTCTTCAGGGAAATTAGTCGAAATTAACATAACAGAGGTTTATATATAAAAGGAACATCTCTTGTTTTTAAATTGTTTGTCCTGTCATATGAATCATGAAACAGGTATCATAAACAAAAATTGTATGAACTGTGATCAAAATTTGACCTCAGACTTTCAAAATTAGTCTACTTTTGTTAAAATATATGTGTATATGCAGTATACAATGGTATGTGTGTGTGTGTGTGTGGGGGGGGGGGTGAACAGTCATAAAACATTTGTTATTCTCTCCGTAAGAAGACATAGATAATCGGGAATTTGACCAAGTGTGACTAGTTGTTGATACATATCCAATTTTATTTATTAGTCAGGATTTGCCATGCATCAGATAACATCACACCTTCACGTCTGTTCAAACTGTTGGGATTCACCCATATATGTAGGGCTTCTGCAGTCAGTCTTTCTTTATATGAACCAAAACCTTTCTGTAAAACCCTAGTCTTATCAAAGTCGATTTTGTTTCCCGTTTCTATCGAATGCAGTGCAATCGCTGAGTTGTTTTCTAGCTTCTTCAAGTTTGCAGAGGTCTTTGGGACCACCTTTAGACATTGTTTGTGCTCTTTCACTCCTACATTTACCTGTCTGGAAGTTTCTCCTACATATTACGGCGTTACAATCCCCACAATTGATCTGGTATACGCAATTCTGCTGGTTTTCTTGTTCTATTTTATCCTTAACCTTCACCAGTAATGAATGTAAGGTGTTAGTTGCACGAAAATGCACTCTTATGTTATGATCGTTAAGGATTCGCTTTATTTCGTCGGATGTTTCTTTGCGGTAAGGAATCACCGCTGTACTAACCCAATTCTTAGCATCAGGTTTCGATTCATCCTTATCTTCACATTTTAAATATCTTTTTATGAAGTCTTTAGGATAATTATTTGATTCAAGAGTGGATTGAACCAATTTTAGTTCCTTGCTAATATCTTCCTCCTCAGTAACTAGACGTTTGGCTCTGTTGATCAGATTCTTGGCCACAGTTACTTTGGTGGTAAATGGGTGATCTAAATAGTAGTCTAGGTATATCTATCGGAATTTGTCGGCTTTCTGAAAATGTTTATTTTAAATTTGCCATCTAATTTTATTTTTACTAAACAGTCCAGGAATGCCAACTCATTCTCATCAGATTCAACCTCTTTGGAAAACTTGATAGTTTCTGACATATTGTTTATTAAGTGAAAAAGTTCATTTAACAAACTACGTTTGATTACGATGAAGGTATCATCTACGTATCTTAACCACATCTTCGGGGGACTAGGGCATCTCATAATCGCATTTGTTTCTAATGAGTGCATAAACAGATTGGCGACTAGCGGAGATACTGGTGATCCCATAGCAATGCCTCCTGTTTGACGATAAAGAACCCCTCTAGATGTAAATAATGTGGATCGAAGACACAATTCTAATGCCTTCGTAATTTCGTTTGGATTTAAAGGACAACGACCCCTGAGTTCGTCGTCAGAACAAAATGAATAATACTTAAAGAATCATTAACGGGAACATTCGTGAATAATGAATAAATATCGAAACTTGCCATTACTTCATCTTAAATTCATACGAGTTCTTCACTCCATGCTCCACTTTCATTTCATATGGGCTAAGTATTCGATAAATGTATTTAGAGAGTTTGTATGTTGGGGAATTAGTAAAATCCACTACTGGACGTAATGGAACTTCTGATTTATGTATATTTGGTAACCCATAAAATCTACAGGGGCTGCAACTTTTTGGAGCCAGAGTAAACCAAAGTGATACACCGAGCTTCTCTTTTATTGATTGTAACATTTTGCTTGTTTCAGCCTTCAGCTTATTTAATGTCGTCCTTGATTTATTCACGTTGAATTTTTCATAAGGTCCGTCATTAAGATGATCAATGGCCTTCTTTTCTTAATCTGCAGTGATCATGACAACCGTGATATTTCCTTTATCTGCTCTTGTAATTATAATTGATTTATCTTGTAGGTTTTTTAATGCCAGTTGCTCGTTTTTATTTATTTTCGGCGCATTTGGCTTCTGGTTCAGTAGTACCGCTGTAATTTTGTGTCTTATAACGTTTACCTCTTCGGCTGTCACTGACTTTAACGACGGTTCAATTGCTGGAACTACTTCAAAGGCTGATAAACGCCTTTAAAAAAATTGAAATTAAGTCCCTTTTAAAGGAGGGATAGTTCAGAATCTGATAAATTTCTATCAGAGAGATTGACCACCACTTTGTTCCTATCTAGAAAGTTATGACTAGACGGATTTTCAAATTGATGGTGTTTAGGATTAATGCTTAGTTGAAGTAACCTGTCAAACTTTTTGATTTGTCTAATGTTTGAAGATTGAAGATAAAATTCTTCTTTAAACTTAAATATGTCGTCAATGAGAGTCTTCAAATCTGATGGGATTTTGATACGCTGAATGAGGTAAATTTCGATGAAAATCAGTAGTATGGTTACAAATTGACGACTTAGTAAAGAGAATGCAAAAACTCATACTATTTATTACGAATAAGTAATATAAAGTGATACACAGGAAACAGCAACAAAGAAAAGATGCTTAGAGGATTTTACAGTCTTTATCCTAAGGACTGTATAATTCCTTTGGAAGTAGTTTATAAAATTCCAGCCTGTTAACAAAAAGATTTGGGTTGATTGTTGTTTTGTGAGCACTTTTGTTGGTTCCTAGCATCTTGAGGACGCCAACCAAACAGTCTTCACCTCTGTATATGACTCAAACCAACGGTCAAAGATTTTATAAATTGATGTTGTGTCTTGATTTAACAACTCCTAACTCTTTCCCAACCCTAATCCTATGCCGCTAAGACCGCTCAACAGTCATCTCATAAACACCAATTTACAGAATAAACAAAGTAACACTTGGTATACAATTTTCCGACTCAAGAATCTGTTTATATCTTTGACTTTATTTAAATGCTCCTTATTCTTTTTATCTGTGCCGGTAGTTCAGTGATAGATTTCTGGTTAAACACACAAGTAGTCTGGGGTTCGATTCCAGAACGTCGCCTAATTTACTAGCCGGTAGTAAACCTGGAAAGTCGAGAAGGTGGGCTAGTGAACCTAGCAACCTCTACCCCGTGAAATTGACTCCACTGTTACTGAAACTTTAAAAGCTTGAAACCAAATGTTCCTACAGGAATACAAATGAGTAAAATGGCATCTTTTTAATTCTATATTCAGGCTTATATTAATGAAGAGGCGATCTGTTATTCACAGCGATTCGACACTCATACACCTTGCTCTGCTGTGGTGTTTACGGAATACCGGAGGCTTAAACGCAAGCTATCTCAAGTGTCTTATTAAACAAAAACGCATGCGGTTCAGGGTTCGATCCCCGGCCACCGACCCACTCTTTCACCTCACTAAGCCAGTAATAAGACTGGTAAAGAGGGAAGGTTGGACATGAGGCTAGCAACTCCATCCCGTAAAAATAAACGCCACTGCTACCGAAACTTCAAACACCTAGCTTCTAGCCATATATCCCCTTGGGAACGTAAAGGAATTAGAAAAAAATTAAACAAAAATAAACGAATAAATAGTAACATCCTACCGAAAGTAGATGAACTCAGTAAGTTTCTGTATCACTCTCTCAAACTTCCTCAAGTTAAATGTGATGGTTAGTTTTTTTCCATTTTAAGATTGCTGAACTTCCTATTTTCGCTAATATTTTTCAGTATACTGAAATTTTAACCAAGTGAAAACTATTACTCAAGTAAATGTTTTTTTCAATGGAAATACTTCACCTTACAAATCATTGATTATCATTATCAGATGTGTTTCTCCTCTTAGTTGTATGTAGCATTCTATTTCACTGAATGGTTAACGTATTTCTACAACGAAATTTAGTTTCGTTGGCACAGTTAGCACAGAAGATGTCAGCAGACATGCTTATGAGATATCTACGATCAAATATCAAGGCTTGAAGAACACCTGACCTACAAATCTTCTTTACTAGCTAGCTAAAAGATCCTGTAAAGTACAGGGTGAAATAAAAATGCTCTGCTGAAAAGCATATATTCCATTCGGAATCTAGGGGAAGTGTGTCAATATATTTGGTAATAAACAGTTATGTACTTACAGCAGCCATATTAAAGTCGATTCACATTGTCTCCTCATCTATATTATGTAAAAAAATATGTGATGATTCCACTTGTTCTCATTTCTTGTTTTTTTTCCTTTTTAGAGAACTCTTTTAGATCTTCCAGTTGTAAATGAATATACTCCTTCATCAGTGATGCTTACTCTTTGTCCAGCTCAGTCTATCGATGGAGCTATTCGAATACAAGAAGTGGCACGGGTTCGTTCAGGGGATTTAGGATTACGTGCTTATTTAGATCGAATGAATACTAAAGTACCGCCACATCAGTTACAATCAAATGTGTGCAAAACAGGTAGATATTATCTTTTTGAACAAATCAGATTGCAAAAAATCCATTCATCATTCATCTTCCTTTCATTTTATCTCTGTCATCATATTAGTGTATTAAATAGTTTTATTTTCACTTATACACGTGCGTATCTATTATTTACATTACTTAGATAAAAGTCTACCACAATGTGTGTGTGTGTTAGTCAAGTAACTTCATAAAAATAGTATTTAGATTAAGTTATGTGTTTATAAGAGTAATTTACTTGACTGGAGTAGTGTGTATAAACGGTCGGTTGTGTAATCAGTTGTCATTTTTGTTTACCTCCAAATCTATATTCTTGCTCCGCATAATAAACACAACGAAAGATAAGGATAGACTCTATATTCGAAAAGCTATATTCGTCATCAGTCTGGTTATTTAGAAAATAGTCTTTCTGGTAATTTGACCGAATTTTTCAGCGCCCTTTTTCTCCTGTAGCTGATTTTTTGACGTTTAACCCCGAGAGTACTTACTCTAAAGTCATCTGGGTAGTATTCCAGTAGTTATGTTGCTGTGGATTAAATATGTGGCCTATTGGCATGATCATTCGATATTCAGGGGATCTCAGGTTCGAATCCTGTCTAGTCGACTGGTCTTATACGATAAATAATAATGATAACAATAACTTTATTCTGAAAATTATTTTTATACACAATACAGAATTTTCAGTGAGTTTCGCTGCAAAGTATTCACCCCTTGTGCAGAGTCTTCAAACAAAATAATAATCAATAATATATCATCTGAAGGAATATTGTTCCATCAGAACTATGATCCGATGCAACTTCACAATGTTCTTTTTGCCATTACTTCAAAAAAACTCCTAACGGCCGTAGAAACGTATTTGAAGTTGCTCACGAGTGTAGATTACGATTCATTGTGGTAATTAGGAGATAAGAAGTAGTCTGAAACGGAGTAAAACGGTGGATAGAATATTTAGGTAGCCTAGTGATTTAAGCAGGTCTCCGTATATATATATATATATATATATATATATATATATATATATAATTGTTGTATATGATCTATTGCACGGGTAACTGAGTTCTAACTGACTAAATATATCGCTCACACTATCCACCTAAAAGTTTCGACATCTGTATTATCAGCTTCCAGACGATAATTATGTTCAAGACTGTAGAAGTTTAGATGGTTGGAGGCAATCGGCAGGAAGCCTTGCATCTAGGTTTCGTGCTAGTTGGCATGGCACTTACCAGTCAGAAAGGCGTATCTGCTACCTTGAAGGAACTTATGTCCCTTCTGAGATTCGAACCGGCGTCACCCTGTGCTGCAGCAGAGACGTTACTACTGAGCTATTCGGGCTCGCGATTGATCTCTTGTAGGACTGTATTGGATATTTTTGACTGGACACTAGTCAGTAACTAGTGTAATGTGTCTAGTCCTATCTTCGCTGCAGACTGAATTCTATCAGTCAAGCTTGCAATGTGGCCACCATTCTAGGTAACTCGCCATCACGGTGCTTCCTGCCGATTGCCTCCAGCCATCTAATATCATCAAATCAATGTGCACCGTGATGGCGAGCTACCACATTGCAAACCTGACTGATAGAATTCAGTCTGCACCAAAGAAAGGACTAGACACGTCGCATTAGTTACAAGTGTCCAATCAAAATACCCACTACAGTCCGAAAAGCTCAGTAGTAACGTCTCTGCTGCAGCACTGGATGACGCGGGTTCGAATCCCAGAAGGGACATGAGTTCCTTCAAGGTTGCAGATACGCCTTGCTGACTGTTGAGTGCCAACTAGCACGAAACCTAGATGCAAGGCTTCCTGCCGATTGCCTCCAACCATCTAAACTTCTACAGTCTTGAACATAATTATCGTCTGGAAGCTGATAACACAGAAAAGTGTTTTTCACGTAAGATGTCGAAACTTTGAGGTGAATAGTGTGAGCGATATATTTAGTCAGTTAGAACTCAGTTACCCGTGTTACTAGTTACTAGTGTCCAATCAAAATACTGTAGAAGTTTACTACCTCAAAAAAAATCTATTTTTATACAAGCGAAAGTCTTCATGCTTGTCTTCAAAAACAAGTTTAATATTTAGGATTTAGCCACAATCAAACTAATTTATTGATTATTAATGCTGCAGTACATGTATGCTGTTAAACGGCAATCACATATATACGTGTGTTGCGTTGCATGATTGCCATCTCTCATAGTTCAACATTCACAAATCCAATCTCGTTAAATTAACCAATGAAGGTTTTATGAAATGTTTCAAAAGTTTACCTCATATTTTCTGTTTTCTTTAATTCAAAGTCATACTCATAATAGAGAAGTGAAAATCTTTCTACTTTGAATTGTTGTTGTGTTACTGTAATTCTGATGAGTATTCATCTAAATGACTAGTGGATAAACGTTCTGCGATATGAGTGTTTTTGTTTAAAGTGGAAACACACACAAGCCTAAAATATGGACTGACTTTTCAGGGAATTATGCATAATGAATATATACATGAATCATCATAATTGTCTTGTGATTGTCATGCCTTAAGTCAGTTAGCATGATTTCTATTAATTCTTCTGTTTGTTTTTAAATTAAGTTTGTTTTTGTTATTTCAATTGATTAATCATAGAAATGCAAATTAGGTTGATGTGACTAGATTTTCATTTGCAACTAAGAAAACTTGGTTACAGTGTAACTGTGTGACTTGCTAAACATCCGTAGAAATCGATATGCAAATACTGACAAAGTTTGACTGTTTGTGATACGTGCTGCGTATTTAACTTCAGTATAGCTATCTGACACTTATGACACTTATTATGAGAGTATTGCTAATCATACCATTTTTGTTCGTTGTAAGTATGATCATGAGAAGTATACATGTATTCCGTGACCTTATAGAAGTGTATATATAAACAGTGACTAAAGATGTCAACCTAGGAGCTATCTAAATAACTTAAGGGATTATTTGAATTGCTGTAGTTACGGGGTAGGCCGAGTATCTAATCTATCTATCCTGTGGTTTTTCAGTTTAAGGGGAATCGAATTAAATCACTTGAGGGTAACCAATGAAATGTGTAATGGAAGTGGAGTTTTAAGTTTTATCAAGACGGTGGCTGACATCGATCTGGTTTGTTTTGTCTGATGGTTTTGTGTGACGTCAATTTAGTCTTCTTCTCTTTTTGAACTTGCCAATGTAGTGGATGCAGAGATCGTCGTTTCCGGGTATGATGATGCATGGTGCTCCACTGTCTGACGGAGCTGAATAGGAGAGATTAAGATTGATTAGATTTAATGTGTGCGGGTAAAGTGAGCGACTCTGATAGTGTCATTGTTTGCATGATGGTGGTGGCGCGTCTCACGGAGAAGGCATTTCCTATATCACCATATATATATATATATATATATATATATATATATATATATGCTGACACTGCATGTGTTCCATGTGAGGTAGTGTTGTTTTACACGAACTTCCCAGTTAAACAGCCTAATGCCTGGTCTTATAGAATTAAGCAGAGTTAATAAGGATATAGTTTAAAGCTGTATTTCCTAGTCTTATAGGCTCTACTTGTAGGTTCACTATGCCTTACGTCAACTGACACTATTATGTTACGCTTGCCTTGTATAAAAGTCATCTTAATTGTTTCAGTCGACTCATCTATATATAATCGCTTTCAACTAAAACAGTTATTACCATCAGTTTCAACGTTGGTAAAAATAATGGCAAATATATCATGCCCTAAGTATTACTATTATAAACTACAACAGACCATTATTTTTAATTTTTCCACTATTTTAATATATTCATTAGAGAATTTTTTTAAATGCACTATTTACATTCTCACGATTCCCTTACTCTAATCTGTATGTGTAAGCAATTAATGTTGTGTTAAGTAAAAGATGAGTTGTTGTATGTGAAATGAAATGGATTGGTGTTTATCATGCAGACGACGAAATGTCTAACACAAATAATATTTACGTTGATCAACAATATTAGTAATTCTTTAGGTTTGATCAATTAAAGTGAATTCATTTGTGTTCTACGATTGTAGGTTGTTTTACTCTGCAAGTCATCACTATTATTATTTATTTTATATTATTCCTTTACTTTCCCAGTGGAAAATAGGGCTTCAAGCTAGAGCTTGGAAGTTTCGATAGCAGTGGCGTTTATTTTTGCGGGGTGGGGTTGCTAACCTCATGTCCAACCTTCCCCCTTTACCAGTCTTATTATTGGTTTATCGAGGTGAAGGAGTGCGTCAGTGGCAGGAGGATCGAACCTCGAATCACATGCGTGGTTGGCGAGCATCCTACCGGTGTGCCACTGACACCCACTATTATTACTGTTTCTGTATTATTATTAATATTATATTCATTCATAAAGAATTATTCATTGATGATTTGAGTTTAATACAATTATATTAATAGTTTATAATGTATGCTTACTGTTAAAATTTTCGAAACTATTGTAAACTTTATTAATTTCTACGATATATATTACGAAATTCTCAGAATGTTCTATTGCAAAGTATTTTCTCCTTATGTGGAGTCAGTGCTTTTCGACAACTCTCTAAACGACTTCCTTACACCAATCTAGCTGTTACGATTTATTATTTGTTATACACCAATCTAAGCCAGTCCACCATCAGTAATTGAAGAACTTTTTGAGTTGTTGATTTCTACGAAAACCATGTAAATGTCTTTTACATTAAGCATGACATTTCATCATCTCAGTTACTCTCATTTTCTATAGATCTCTTCTGCTCGTACAAACCTTAAAGTTTTGTTTATGTAATCAGCTCGACAAAATAATTTTTTATGCTTAAGATATTCAAATAATTCAGAAGACATAAAACATCAATTTTATTACTTTTCCTCCCATAGGACATAATGTGATATTCCAGTGTTCATAGAGGATTGTTCATTGAAATAATGCGTATATTTCTTCTGCGTATAGTTATCAGTCTTTAGAGGGTGCTGATGATTCTTTTGCCTTCATCAGTGGTTTTCTACTGTACCAACCACTTCATGCTTAATCCTCTATGTTTTAAGTAATTAGTTATTTAGTTTGCACTGAGTTATTCGTTACCAAACTGTAAATCGCACTAATTGTGTAATGACTGATGCCACTACTACACAGTTACTCAGAATGGAGTGAGATTTGAACCCGGAAACTGGTATTTGGAAGTCGACTATCTAAGCTAAAGAGCTAAATCTCCACACTTGTTGTCGTAGTGCCATGTACTAACGAATAATCAACATTATTGTTTGTGTATATAGACATATCATTTATGACGAACTTGATGAATACTTCACTTTCCATCCGTCCAACTTCCGATTTATTAATATAAACTCAGTTAATGAATTGTACTTATTCTTTATCCCACATGTTAGCGTTTTTTGTTAGTTTCTTCACATTTCTTTTTTCTACTTTTGTGTGTGAATGTGGCAACTTCAGCTGCTGTAAAATCCTGTGTGGAAAATTTAGTTCAACACTCACTAAGTTGTGTTGAAGCTCAAATATATCCATAATGGTGTACATGCAACTGATCGATATAAGTATTTACTAACCATGCACATCAACCAATAGTAGTGCTTGCTAGTCAGATCAAAGTGATCTAAGCACTGAAGGAGCGTTTTGCTGTTTCAAGGCTGATCTCATTAACGATATACTTAGGTGGACTCAGCTCAAGCTATCAGGCTAGCCATAGGTTACAGTGATTGATTTCTAACAGCCCATATGAGTCGGCAGTATATATATATATATATACCATCAGGCATTTTTTTTTTGGTTTTGAAAGCGAACAATGTTGAATTTCACCCCTTGTAATGTGTAGTGTCCAAATTTTGAATTGGATTGTCAATGTATCCTCCTTTCAATACTTCTCCATATATATACAAAATTGGTTACTGTCATATTAATTAAGTTTCTGGTGTTTTCTACAATTATTCACCAAGTCTTTGCTACTTATTGGTCACTGTTTATTTAAGCTGACAAATTTAAGTGCATTTTTGATTGATTTCACGATTAAAGTACTAGTACTGTAGCAGCATAACATCGGAGTATATGTCGAAGATATTATTTACTAGCAACTCGTTTTTCAGATATAGGCAAATTGCACCTACCACATATGCCTCCTGTATTGTCCTTATTTCTCTTAGTTTCATGTTTTCCATGTTGTTCCACTAACATGATTCCTTCCCTCTCTTCGCCATTAAATCCATCTTCTCAGCTATTCGATATTCTTACGAATAATATATATGCATATATACGCTGCATCTACGTACTACTTATAAATCTTGTCAGTAGCACATGCCATATACTAATCACATTTGTTTCCTTCACTGAAGCATGAGAAATTATTAAATACTGCTTAATTACTTCGTATGCCTAATAGAGGACTTTAGTATCGAATCCGGGCTCTTTGAACACTATAAGGACAGTTGTGTACTTTTAAATGACTAAACCGAAATTGTACATGGTATTATGTGATATCCATGTTAACCAATTACTAATATTTCACATCGTGTTTATGTGTTTTAGCTTGGTTTGTTACAATTTTGATATTAGAAAGGTAAACATTCAACAATCCTAATTAACATCTAAGTTCTTGAAGAATCTTAAGATTATCTAAAGCAGTTTCGAGAAGAAGCAAAAAGTTAATTGTAAACATAATACTTCTGCGCACAATACTTGTCTGCAGAAGGATTCTTCACTATACAATTGAAGTTTGATTTGGTAAGTGAGATAAGACGCAACAGTACATTCTAGTAAACAATATTATATCATTGTGTAATGTATCTAACAAACAGACTAATGTGAAATAACAAACACTACCATATTATTTATGCTCTACTAATTGGAATAACTGAAACACTATGTAGTAGTATATTCTAATCGCAAACAATTTTACTTCATTAGCATAGATCTTTGATTATTCCTGTTTACAAAAAAGGCGAGAAATCTCTTGATCACTAGAAGAGAGAATCAGTTCCACTGAAGTTATCTCTAATGTTCCTAAGGTGTAAAGGATTTTAAATCTATTTTCTTTTTTGTTTACGGTAATATCATTCTGTCTGTATTTACGTATCTGTTCAAATTATTTACAATAATATAAAGCTGTAGTAGTTTTTATAGTTAGTTCGTTTTCTCTTCAAGCATCTGTTTACTTTCTAGGTATTTATATTTATTCACTGTATTCAATGTATCCAAATATTTGGCCTTATTTTTTTCTTTCGCGATATTTGTCTGTTTATCTACGTGTTTGCTTGTTTGCTTAATTGTTTGTTTTCTTCTTATTCCATCTTCCTGTGTTATTTACTTCATCATGAGTGTTGTCCGAATTTCTTTGTTAGTCAACGATAAAGTCACTTTTTTCTTGGTTCAATTTTTGGAAAAATTATTTCTATTTGACCTAACACATTTAGTTATTAATACAACTAATGTAGTAATGTACACGTATTAATGTAATGTGTATGTATAATATTGAAAGCTTTGGTTAATTTATAATCTGTGAATTTGTTGGAATTTATGGACAGAAAAAGGAGAATGGTGAAAGTGCTTCTGTGGTTGTGACTAGTGTATTTCATTTGATTTACTGGGGAAAGTGAATCTTCGACCAGTTTGTCGGTTTTCGCTTGTAAGTCTTCGATTTTGTGTGACATCAAACATAAATCATCCGCAATTAACTATGATAATAATAATCATTATTATTAATACTAATAGTATTAATAATATAAAGCATCACTTATTTTTACCTGGTTATTCTCTTCCGTAATGATACAGTTGGTCTGGACATAGCAGCAGTATAGACTTTTTCTGTACGTTTAGCAACTTTAGGCCATGAATATGTACCACGTATCCACTTGTGCATATGCCAACAATGATCAGTAATTGAATTACACTGGTATTCAGTACCATCGATATATTTCAGCGCATTCGTTGCTAGTGAAAATCGACATAAAGGATTGGGAGGTCTACATACTTCTGACTTTTTATTTGATTAATATATGAAAGTAAAAACAAATAAGTGTATGGTGTTAGAGAGAGAAAGAGGGAGAGGGAGAAAGCCAGAGAAAAGGATGATGTTAATTTATGTACCACAAAATTACATCTTTTGATAAAAAGAGAGCTATAAAAGTAGAAATTTATCATCACTTCATCCGGGTTCGATTCCTGGCTGGTGCACACTATTCCTAAACGTCACCAAGCTGTTAGTAAGACCAGAAAGAAGGGAAGATCAGGCGTGAGTCGCGTGGCCGACTTAAACTAAGTGTTGTGGATTTCATTGACCGATGCCATGTTTTGCCTTGACCACCAGTGGCTCTTTTCCAGCCTGACCCAATGTCAGCTAACATTTCCCATCGAGGAAGGCGCGTGAAATCATGCTTAAAAAGGCTATGGAGTAACACTAGTATTGTGTTACACAGTTTCACATTCCTAATAGAATTACTGGAACCATTTCTAATGATTAAATCACATCTTTCATCTCACATATGCCTATTTTAAATTGTATTACATGCTAAAATGTAAAGTAAGAAGAAGTTCATATGGCAAAATGTTATATCATTAGTGTCAGCGTGACTAGTTTCCACAAACGCGTAACTTTTAAGCAAAACCTGCATTCAAACTTTGTTGCACCTACTACATTTTAAATAACCGCGTAACTTGTACAACAACAATGTATTCTATAAGTATAAGACAGTATATAAGCCTCATGAGATACTACTTAATATATTTTCAGAAATAATAATACTTGGTATACATGAGGTGGGTTTATCACCATAGAACTCTATTTCAAGCAAGATTAAAATATTTCACATTATTACTAACTGACTGACATAGTTTTCAATGTAGAATTTCGTGCACAGAGGTGTCTCAGTTCAGGTTGCTACACTCCATACAACACACAAAATAAACTACAAAATACACTGAAACAATCATCATCGATTCTTTTGGCAAACTGCATGGTAACATTTTTATTTCTGAATAGTTCATCACATTGTAACTCACCTTATCTGGGGTTAAGTGATCACAAGACTCATTCATATCATTTGTTAACTTTGAATTTTTGCGTAGTTGACGAACTTGAATGATTGAATCCGCGACAACGGAGGCCAGCTCTATAAAGGTTACTAATCGAATCAATTGTCAACTGCTCAGGATTTCATTCTGTCCTAATTTTTGACTATTACTCATGGACACTAAAAGCAGTAGATACGGAAAGACTACAGTTTTATTTTTCACCTTAGGTGTTTTTCACAGCAATGCTCAAAATTGTTCACAAGGACGCTGGCGTATTTCCTTCTCATCATAAAAATTTTCAACACTCTCACTAGACTTCATCAGATTTCTGTGTCCCTACTTCCATGCATACTTTTCAGTTCTTGTGTTATTCGGTTATTGTTGCTTGCAACTTCAACTAACTTACATTTCTGCTAATAACTATATTAGGTGGAACAGAGGAAGCACTGGGCTAAACACTTCAAAAGACTTCTAAATCGTCCGCCACCTACAACGCGTCCAACAATACCAACAACGGAAGCAGAACTACCAATGAACATCGACCCTCCGACGAAATTCGAAGTCCTGAATGCCATCAAGATGCTAAAAGCTGGGAAAGCGCCAGGACCAGATGGAATCCCAGCAGAAGCTTTGAAAATAGACCCAGAGACAACAGCAGACTTGATGACGCCACTACTAGAGAAGGTGTGGAAAGAGGGCAAAGTACCCGAGGATTGGAAGAACGGATACTTATTCAAACTGCCAAAGAAAGGAGATTTGAGTCAATGTAAAAACTGGCGTGGAATTATGCTTCTGTCCATTCCAAGCAAGATACTATGTCGCATCATCCTGGAGAGAATTAAACAAGCCCTAGATGAAAAACTTCGTCCGGAACAGGCCGGATTCAGGAGGAACAAGTCATGCATTGATCAAATCGCCACACTACGGATTATCATTGAACAAAGTTTGGAATGGCAGTCACCTCTCTATCTCAACTTCATCGATTTTGAGAAAGCCTTCGACAGCGTCGATCGAGAGGTGATTTGGCAACTACTTCGCTACTACGGGGTGCCGCCGACAATTATACATCTCATCCAACAGCTGTATGACAACGCTGCATGCCAAGTAATCCACAACGGGAGGCTCACGGAATCCTTCGAAGTGAGGACGGGAGTGAGACAAGGCTGTCTACTGTCACCAATGATCTTCCTGATTGCAGTTGATTGGATAATGCGGCAGACAACGGCAACCAACGGGGGAACAGGCATAAAATGGACCGACACAAGAGCCTTGGAGGATTTGGATTTCGCCGATGATATATGTCTGATTTCCCACAAACTGGAAGATATGCAAGTGAAAAGCAACAAATTGGCAGAAGAAGCAGCAAAGATAGGACTTCAAGTGAACATAGACAAAACAGAGGTAATGAAGATTCCTGGCCAACATCAACAGCAACAACCGACAACAATCAGCATAAACGGGAGGAACCTGAAGGAAACAACTTCTTTCACCTACCTGGGAAGCATCGTCTCAACTACAGGAGGAACTGACGAGGATATCAAAGCCAGAATCGGAAAAGCAAGACAAGTTTTCATTTCTCTCAAGTCTATGTGGAGGTCAACAGCATTCAGCGTCAAAAATAAGATCCGTATTTCAACTCCAATGTGAAGTCAGTACTACTATACGGATCAGAGACTTGGCGTGTCACAAAGAGCAGCTCAAACAAGCTACAGACCTTCATTAACAAATGCCTTCGCTCAATACTCAAGATCAAATGGCCGGAGAGGATCAGCAACAAAGATCTCTGGGAGCGAACCAACCAGGAACCGATCGTGAAACAAATAGGCAGGAAGAAATGGAGATGGATTGGACACACTCTGAGGAAACCAGCAAGTGACATCACTAGACAAGCCCTCGAGTGGAACCCGAAAGGGAAGCGACGAGTTGGTCGTCCAAAGGTGACCTGGAGGAGATCATGTGAAGAGGAATTGAAAGCGTGTGGGCAGACTTGGAGCCAGGTGAAAACTACAGCAGAGAACCGAACGCAATGGAGACGCATGGCTGAAGCCCTATGTTCCTCTAGGAATTAAAGGAAATAATAATAATAACTATATTGATGTATCAGTCAGTCAAACATGTCAAACTATCATTTCCGGTGTCGAAGGCCTTTTTTTCTATCCAACACCTAGTTAGAATCTGTTGACCTTTTCAGTCTGTTTTTTAACTGCACAAAGTGTACTCCAATATTTTCAACGAATATACTTTCACAAAGGTGGTTGACACAGACACCTCATTGGAATTTTAGATTGCCACATATATGACACAATAGCAGCATTGTTCATGTATATATATTTCTTTAGTTAAGCAAACTAGTGATATGAATGCTAATCAAGGGATTTATGTTTCATCACTGAAATAAACATTTTTAAGTGTTATGATAATGATTTAATTGAATTTTAGATTTTCCCGTCGATTGATTGGATCGAGGTGCTCGGTCTCAGGTTGACATGTCGGCTCCTTGTGTAGATGCTTTGATGATGTCTGGGCATGTAACTAGAATTTAACTGGTGGATGGTGACTAGCAGTGGAATCCAGGATGCGCATTTTGTCCTATTTGGGACTCGTCACTTGGTGTACCTGCATTCCCCAGTGAGTGATGATGTTCCCACCGAGGCTCAAACACAAGAGGTGGCTCTCATGACCCAAATGGTCTAATGGATAAGGCTTTGTGGTTTGAGACTATAGGCACTGGGTTCGAGCCTGGGTGGGAACATCATCACTCACTGGGAGGAATGCAGGTACATCAAGTGACGAGCCACAAATGGGACGAAATGTGCATCCTGGATTCCACTGCTAGTCACCATCCACCAGTTAAATTCTATTGTTATGCTAATGGTTAAAAATAGAAAACACAAACCAATAATTTCGCTCTATTTTTTTCCACAAATCATTTGTTAGTTTAAGTCTAACTATTTATTAACGGATAATTAAGTAGAGATATAAGTAACGGTACCGGAATTTTCTTATTTCGTTTGTCTTAATCAAATATGATTGATGAACTGGTACCTAGAAGAGTATTAATGCTTTTGAAAACCTGTAGCGTTAAATAACGCCTCTATGCTTATTTTGCTACCTTAAGAATAGTATCTTTGTGTTTCCAGTGGCTCTGTTGTTAATTTATATTTGTAACGTTTCCTTGAGATCGGATACTTCACCATCTAACTTATATTGTAATAATAATAATCTAAGGCTGATTATTGGTTTGATTTCAATTGCACATACTGAAGATCACCTAGCTAAATATGATCGAATCAGATATCTGAACAGCTTAGTTGATTGTCGTGGTATATCGCGAACTTTGACATCTTGATGGTAAAGCCTATTGATCTTAAAAATTAACTCTAGGGAACTTGTTTTTAATATTTCACGATATGAGCCATATCTAGTGCGTGAGGTTTCACGATACCAGTCAGTTGCGCAGACTGATTTGGTGGAACAGATTGGAACTTTGGATCCATTGGCTGAAACTGAAGTTCTAAAGTTAGTGAACCAGTTTTAATTCTGGACTGAACTGAATATCACACTTGTAAATTCCTACACCATGACCAAACAGGTGTACAGTGCTCTTAATTCTTCGATTGTTTACATCTGATGTTAAACTGTAACGAAACTACTTGCACTACCATCAAGTATTTTGGTTATGTTGGTATCAATACACAATATTCAAGGACAGTATCTCATCATTCCTACTTTGTGTCAATTTCCTAGATGCTGTCCATAAGTAAAGTGGTCCTTCCATTCTGTACAGTCGACTCCACGAATTATAGACATCACTTTGGACATCGTGTAGTTCACTCCAAATGTAGAGTCTTTCTTGAGCTGAGGAGTTCTTAAAGGAAGGGAATGGCTCTGTGCGGTCGGAAACTACTCTTCCTGAGAATTCCATCTGAGATAAAATTCCAATCAATAAAAACAAAATCTATCAATCAGAAACCAAATGTTGACTGCATGTTTTCTAAGTTTTAGTTTGGCGTGATTTTGATTGATTTCACGACTGACCACAAGGTGACTTTGGTTTGAGTATCACTAAAAACCATGAAGTATGGGACGGCTGTTTTTAGTCTTTGTTTGGCGTCATGGGTGCGTACTGATGATGAATCCTAGAGAAGTGTAAAGCAGCTGTCCAGACCCCACCCCTTAAGTTACTTCGTGATCACTCTTGACTTTATGTATTTATTACCTAATAAATGTCACAGTGTACATGTTACAGTCAGTTACTACAACAGATTTATTTAAATTAACATAACTGTGAACCGTATAATAGGTAGCATTTGGTTACTCAAGAATAACAGAAAATTCAATAGGTACTAGGTATTCAACAAATGTTTACCTATCTTTTGTGTAAATTTTTTCCATCTCTGCCTTATCTCTAAGATATATAAAAACCCATTAGAGTGCTTGAAAATAGCATTTTTTTAACCACTAGGGTACATTTTCTTAACTCATTGATAAGACATACATTGTTAATATGTAAAATGTATTTGGTTCAGAGATGTGTGTCTCAGATCGTAATAATACCCATTTGTTTTATTCCTTTGAGTTCCGAGTGGAACTTAAGGCTTCAATCTTGCAAGTTTCAATTGTGGCGGTGTTACTAGCCTGACGTTCAACCTCCTACCTTTTACGAACTTAATGCCAGTCAGTAAAATTAGGTGAGGTTTAGCAGTGCGTCGGGTAAGAATCCCACCCTGACCTCCACGTGGTTGGCGAGTATTCCACCATTGAACCACTGACGTCGAAGTGGTTCACTAATACCTCCTTTTATTGTTCACTTCTCTATTTCAAAATTTGTATTCATATGCGCGTAACCTACTTTATCACTCAGTGTAATTTTAATATTAACTACTAAAATCTGTTGTTATGTATTGCTCTCAGAAAAACAAAGTACATCACAATCCTCAGGTTTAGTTGCTTCAAGTTCATCAAGTGTTCTACCACAGGCGTCATCATCATCATCATGTGCTACAAAATTCAATAATAATCCATCAATCAACTCATCATCTTCAATCGCTGAATTGGACTTGAGCGATCTTGGAAAAAAATTATCAATTGGTGTAACACGTGAGGTGAGTATTAATAATGCTGGCTATAAAATATTTATGACAAATTACAACAGTTGAAAAAATTAATTCTCTTATTGCAATCCCTGTGAAAAGTGACGTTTTATGGGTATTTGAAAGTGCCTTTATTATCCGACTGATGAGTTGAATTGTTTTATTAACATAAGGAAGAATTGCGCCCCTCCCCCCGCCTCCGGCTCCTGTGCCCTTTGACGACTTTTAATTAATCAAAGTGAGAATTAAAATTTCTGTGAAAATTACCTCTCATATGATTGACTTGCTTACTCATAGTTGCATTTGGTAAATTTCGTTCTTTGAGGCGTATGTGTTTGTTTACCATTTAGTTGTATTATTCCTAAAGATTGTTAGTTTGTGATAGTTTCCAATTTTTAATGACTACAATAAAATAACAAAATTGAAAAGCTAATGAAGCACTTTGTCTGATGGCAATTTTAAACTGTGTGCCTGAGTTAATTTGTATTTCCTGTTGACTGATTATATTGAGGCGAAATGCTCACCCTCTGCTGACACGTAGACGCCTAGTACGGACACGTCGACAATGTCTGAAGATTAGCATAATGTTATTTGGCTGATGATGACAATCACTGGAGTCCAGGATACGCTTTGACATTAGAGACCATGGGCGTTGAGCTCTAGTCCCAATAGGAACACTGTCACTCGCTGAGGATGAAAGTACATCCAGAAGAGATGAGTCTTAAATAGAACACAACTCTTATCCTAGATTCCACTGCTAATCGCCACCAATTAAATAAAACTAAACGTGTGCTATTATTGAATTTTGGTGTCTTCTTGTGTCCTCTCAGGTAGGATGACTTAATTGCGATGCTTTCATTTTCCTTCTGAACAACATCTGGCGCCGAAAATGTTGTCCGGTATAACATTGAAAGTTTCGATTAAAATCATTCTGCTCAAAGAATACAAAAGAACACCGAACATATCCACCGGTGCAATAAATTATCGCCATCATTTCAAAATCTTATTGTGACATTTAAATTGTTTTTTTTTTGATTATTTGTTGTACATAAAAGTATTGAACAATAGATGACCTGTATATAGTTCCATAAAAATTTGTTTATTAGATATATCACACAGTGAAGAAGCACTATTATTTACTGGGTGACAGAGTTTCAAACACAATTTGTTGTTCATAATCATATCAATTATAATCACAGGACTTCGAAACTTGAGTTTTATAGTTTTCTTTATTCTTTCCTATTTGTCCTCGTAGAGGTAGTAGAATCTTCCAGATGTCTGGGTGGAAAGATATTGAATCATTCCCATTACACGTATTTTCAGTTGATTTGATGCATAAAGCTTCCATTACTAATCTCTCCCTCTACTCTGTTACATTAGATTTTATAACTGTCATCTTATCTCATCCCATTGTGTGGTTGTGTGTAATTATATGTGGTATAGTACTATAGCTGAACTATTCTCCAGATTTCTTATCTTATTCGGATCAGCTAATCTAGATTTCGGTAGGCTTTGTGCTCCGCTAGTTTGACTGACCCCGTTCTACTACTTTGTCCTATGTATTTGACCTAACAATCATCGGAGGCAGGGTATTAGATTAACTAAATTGTTCTGTTCAATTGACTCGACAAGATCCTTTAACCGACAAAGCTTGTTTTTAAAGTGATTCAACACCTGTCTCAGGCATTTGGAAAATTTAACTATTCCTATGACAGATAGGAAAGAAAAGAAAACTATAAAACTCAATTTTCGAAGTTATGTGATTATAAGTGACATGATTATGAGTAATATATTGTGTTCGGAACATCATCCAGTAAATAAAACTGTTCCTTCACTGTGTGATATATCTAATAAGCAAACTAATATGGAATTTTCAAGTATTGGTTTTAGTAGGGATTTTGTTTGATTGGATGGAGGATTTCATCACGAGCTGACATTGGTTAGAGAACCACTGGAAAACGTGGGAGTACTGGACAGCTGTGTCGTCCTAGTTTGGGAATTACTTACTATCACAGTGCCCAAGTTTTACACATATATTAAGACGACATGTATATTAAAGCATTTACTGACTTTGTTCGAATATACATTCAATAACGTGATATAAATAATTGTCATTTTTTTTTATTTTGTAACGTTTCTAGTGTTTTGCTTTTACTTCTCTACTTTTTTCTTTCATCATAACAAAATTAGATGGCTCGTGAAATTAAAGTGGTAACTATTTATCTAGCTCTTGGTTGTCCAGAACGCATACGTTTTGAATATCAATTCTGTTGTTTGAAAGACAAAGATGGACGAAAACAACAGTTGAATTCATTCTATTCAAATTTATTACTTTGTCCACCGTTAGATCCAGATGGAGAGGGGATTAGTAATGGTTTAAGACGTCTTTTACACTTGAATGCTAGCGATTACCTACTTCATCGTGATTGGTCTGTAAGTTGTTGATTGAGATTTGCTTATTTATTCAAAATATTGATTTTTTTTGTATATGAGATTGTTTTGTTTATCTTCACTTTTTATTTATCTAGATGATAGTTCATAGTAGATGTATAACTGTTTGTTATTGTATTGAATGAACCTCACTTTGTGTTACTTGCACGCATATATATGGGATAGGACTTGTAATTTAATACCTCAAGACTTTTTCAATTTAATATTTTAAGATAGGAATTCAAATGTATTAAACTGCACAACTTTGTGCATATTTTCATAATATGAAAATATCTAAAGTTGTTTTACCTGAGAAATCTTTTCGATGGGATTACTCCTGTTCTTGTTCTGTTTCCTTACTGCTATTTGTTATTTCAGTCTCGTCATTCTACTCAAGATAAAACGTCACTTCCCGAAACGAGTAGTTCTACACAACAACGTACTCCTTCAGCATTATTACCAAAACCAATTCAACCAAGTACTTCAAGTAATAATACACCTACAACTGGAACATACTTATCTCAAATATCAAATGATTCACCTGTCGTTTTAACTAGTCAACAGCCAACCTTGACAATGTATCCACCTTCAAATGCTGTACAAGTTCTTGTCAATGGACAACCATCAGTAGTTCAGTTGAATTCATCTCTGGCTGCTTCACATCCTATCATTTCATCATTACTAACAACAAGTAGTGCCGTTAAACCACCAGTAACTTTAACGCAAAGTCCTAAATTAGTTTTATTACCACAAACATGTGGTCAAAAAGTAAGTTCTATCAATAAATGCGATTGAAATCTGTTTGCAATAATTTATGATACACAAAAATTATAATGTTAATGTAATATGACCTGAATTTTTGTGCGCAACACTTTGTTCATAGATCCCTGTTCAAGAATATAGTATTATTAAAACAAGTGGGTCACTGACTAATAATCAGTATGTAGTTTAGTGATCTAGTTTCAAAACAATTGAATTCTACTGGCAAAAGTATGTAGTTTAACTGATACTGATACGGCAGAAGACAAGAAACTTAGTAACGGACTTTTTTATTAAGGAAAAACACACTATTAATATATGTGTGAAACTTGGGCACTGTGGTATTAAGTAATTCCATATTAGTTTGTTTATTAGATATATCATACAGTGAAGAAACAGAATTATTTACTGGATGACGTTTCGAAGAAAATTTATTGCTCGTAGTCATGTCACTTATAATCACACAACTTCGAAACTTGAGTTTTATACATTGCTTTGTTGTCTCCTATTTGTCGTAAGGGAGAGAACATAGCAAACTATAAAACTGAAGTTTCGAAGTTGTGTGATTATAGTTGATGTGATTATGAGCAATAAATTTTCTTCGAAACGTCATCTAGTAAATAATACTGTTTCTTCATTGTGTGATATATCTAATAAACAAACTAATATGGAAAAATACACTATGTTTATACATTTTTAGCTACATTTAAGGTCGGCTAGTTCAGTGGATAATAAAGTGTTCTGATTGGTTGTTGATTTTCGTGACAGTTGTCCAATAGGATTATATCTTGACTACAACGTAAGCTAAATCTAGATTCGTGGAATAAACACTCCTACGTCTGTAGTCATTGTCTTAAAATGTTGTTTTCAATTTTGGTTACTTCCTATCAGTATGTGTCCATATACTACTGATAAATCTTGTCAGTATTGCACGTCACAATAGAAGTATATGTGAGGGTTGTGTCACATAGGCAGTCAGATATTTGACATCACTTGGTTGGTACATTACTGTGAGTGTTACATTATCATCCAGCAACGCTTCTATGTACACATAATGTACCTTGATATGTATCATTTGAGATTAGAATATCTCTATCCCCCACCTCAACGTTTAACAACATGTACGTGTGAATTGTTTGATGACAGTTGTTAGCCTAATATGTTCATTTCACATTAACTGGTTCGGGTGATCTGATATAGTGTTGGCGTTCTTACTTGAACTCAACACACTGCTTGCTACAAATGAAAATCGCATATTCCACTGGTTACTATCATCAGAAAATGTCAAATTTAAAATTTAGACAGTATTAAGGCATCCATTAAAGAATCTGAATCAATGTAACTGTCGATTGTTTAATACTGATGGAAAGTTACCAGTATAAACATTCTACGTTAAAATACGCACTTTTATTAATTTAATGTTAATAAAGATGATTTCATTATTGTTAGACTTTAACGATACGTATATTAATGGAGTTTTGTATTTATTGACAAGGTTTTAAAATCGAATTTATATTTCAAATGTGATTTGTATAGTAGGTAATTAATACAAATAGTAGTGATCATTAGAGCACAGTGATCAGTTGATGTACTTTTTGTATGTTTATTTACAGTTTGGTATCTATTGTCTGTCTGTCTGCCAGGATTCAACATAGAACTTGGCACCGAAGTGCAACATTTCGAGTTGCCACGTTCCAAATAGCACACAAAGGTAGACAAGAAAATGAGTGAAGAGAATCAATAGAGTTTTGACAAGTATAAGAGTGAAATGGAATGAGTAATGGTAGAAAGGAATATGAAAGATTACAGAGACTGAATACATCTGCGCCATTGACAACGATTTTGAGCCATGTCACCTATTGTCTCCAGCCATTGATTCTTATAGTCCCGAGGGCCCCAACCCGGAAGTCTGCATCTCCCTACCTGACTCAGTTTAACCGTCAAGGATTTCCTGGATTGATGCCATGTTTTGTTTGGCCACCACTTACCCTTTTCCAACCTGCACCTATATCAGCTAGTAATGCCCGTCGGGGGAGGCGATGGCTACGCATGCGTAGCACGTGACCTAGCCATCTCAATCTATGTAACTTTATAGCCTCTTCGATTGATTTTCCGTCTTTGCCCAACACTCTACGCCTAACGTCAACATTACTTACCTTATTATACAAACTAACGTGAGAGAGAGAGATCGTAAACATCTATGATCAGAAACAGTCAACCTTTTCATGTCTTCAACTCGTATTAGCCATGTTTCAGAGCCATAGAGAAGGACGGAGCGAACTGTTGACGTCACATCCATCTCTCTTCTATTTGATATTTTTTATGTCGATGAATGTGTATTCATATACTGCTGATAAATCATATCAGTAGCACACGCCACAGAATGAGATTTAATATTTAAAGTACATACATAAGATGAATATAAACGGTTCTATGGAAATCTGCAATAGCATAATCAATATTTCATTTAGGTATTCACTAATTGTTATCTCCTGTCTTATTTAAATAATTACAACTATGATGCCTAAACAGCAAGCCTGTAAATTTACTCATCATTATGGAGTCTTTTTTTTGATGAATTCTCACGGAACGACTTGAAAATCCTGAGAAAATATACATGAAAGTTATAGATTGGCTAAGAAACGCTATCATTTAGTGTTGTGTTTAATCTTCTCTCCACTTGCTACAGCCTGTATAAACATATATTACTACAAAACCTTATATGCTAAGATTTTTTTTCATAGTCCAGTACATGAAAGCATAAATAGGATAACTGGACTGTGCTGCTTTTCTCATCTAACTGCATCATTTCATATTCCTATTATGGACTAAATTGTCAATGTTGTTTTCTCAATAACTTTGTATTAATCTAGGTGCAAGTTCCTATCGTTGAACGCCAACTGGATCATGAAAGACAACTGACAACATCTATAACGCCGACTCAAACATCTTATATGCCACTACTAGGAAAACAAGCAACTGCATCGTCTAAAAGTGTCTCGTTCAACTTAACAAATGTAACAATTCCAACGACTGTAACAACCACCACTCCAACAATATCAACTTCTAGTTATTCAGTGGTAGAAGATAAGAAACCTTCTACATGTGCACCATCATCTTTAAAGTCATTGAAAGCATTTAATGCACGTCGTAAAAAGAGTACTGCAGCACAAGTGCATAAACATTTAAATGAAAATTCTGCCTCAGATAAAGAATTACAATCAAAACAACTACCAGCTAGTACAATAGCTTCAAGCAGTTTTTGGCCATTGCATAATACTGTAACACATTCTCCTGCAATTCAGTCGTCCAGCTACCCAGTACAAACATTTCAGGTATTTCATTTTGTTATTTCGAATGATTGTTTTTTTTCAAATTGAAATTGACTATTATGATCCCAAATATGAACTGTCTAGTTTGTTTTTTGTTTTTTTGTTATATTCCAGCAGTCATATGTTTATTTCTTAGAATGTTAATTTTTTGTAAAAAATTATATTTGTAAAGTCTCAGCGAGATTCAAATAAGTAATTCCAACTTCTACTTCTCACTCGGCGCCCAAATATTTTAGAACTGTGTAACTGGCACAATCATCGTGTTTTCACTCTCCGTTGTCTGCAACAGAATGCATATCCTAAATCTGTAGCTATCGAGTCACCTGACAACTCCAGTAGGTCGAATAAAGCAGCTCAATCTTCAGAAAGAAGGCAAAGCAATAAGTCCGACAGGGTGCTTCTACTAAACGCTATTCCTAAACACCATAATTTTGAAAATACGTCTAATCATAAAATTCTAGATACTAACAGTTTGAACAGACATGAAGGCGTGATGTTAGCTGATGCATAGGAAATCCTTATTAATAAATAAAAAATGGATATGTATCACTAATTATTAATACTTGGTCAAAATTCTCAACTGTCCATATCTTCTTATGGAAACGTTAAGAAATGTTTTACAACTGTTTACCCACACACACATACACACTCTGTTTAAAGTGTTTAACAAAGGTAGACCAATATTTGTAAGTCCGGGGTCAAATTTTGATCACAGCTCATAAAATTTTGTTTATTATACTTGTTGATACTTTTTGAATGACTCATGATTGGACAAATTTTTAAAAACAAGTGATGTTCCTTTTTATATATAAACCTATGTTATGTTAATTTCGATTAATTTCCCTGAAGAAGTTCGAACCAGATTGCCGAACGAAACGTTGGAATTACTCATTTCAATCTCACTGAGACTTTACAAATATAATTTTTTACAAATGTCTACTTCTCACTTGGCGCCCAAATATTTTAGAACTATTCTGTCAAATCTTGACGACAGTTCATTTGAATGTTAATTTTTGTTAGTATCTGTACTTTTGAATTGTGTTTTGTTCTTTTTAATTGCGTGTAACAGGAAAACTAGAGTACTTGAGAGTTCCTAGTAAATTTACATGAATATATACGTAAAAGTAACAGGTTGGTTAAGAATGCAAATTTAATGGAGAATGTCTTTTTAAAATATGTATCGATCACCATGTTCCCATACATAACTGATTTTATAATAAATCGATCTTTTAATTCCAAAAAGGAAGAGTGAATATTGAGGCTGATAAAAGAAGATCACTTTTAAGCATCGGCGAATTGACATCATTCATTGTCACACCATTGTCAACAAAAGAAACAGTGAATCAATTTCGTCTTGATTGGGAACTGTCTAGCAGTTCATAGCCAACACTCCATCAGTTATGAAGTCTAAGATTACCAAGTCTACTTTCTATCTACTTATAATAATAAAGCTTTATTTCAGACAATATGCGAGTATATGGTACAAAAATTTTCAGAGTATTTAGTTGCAAAATACTTTTTTCTCCATACACGATTTACATATAAAGTAATAATCTTAAGGATATCTTCATTTCGTTGAATAATTCCACAGTGTTTACTTGGAATCAAGTTAAATCAGAGCGCACTTCCATGTAAATGTTATTTGATTTAACTGGACGATTAAAACACAATTATAGACTCAGATGTGAAATTAAACATTTTTGGTGGAAAGCAATTTCGATAGTCCAGTTATTCAAGCAAGCCGCCTATTAAGCTATCCCTACTTTGTTGTCTTTTCTCTTCTAGGTACCTATTAACCATGCAGAACAAGCTAACGCTGATGTAGCATTAAATAATATTGTTTTCAATCCTCAGTCATCACAAATTTTCCTACCGTCAACATTTAGTCTAACATCGCCGTTAATAAATCAAACAACTCTGCACGATAAACTACCTCATATTTATAATGTATCCGGTGCATTTTCATCTACATCAAATCAGTCACCTGTAAAATCATTTGTTACAAAATCTAAAGGTTCTTCGAGTACAGATGTTACTATAGAAGATTTACTATTAACATCTACAGAGACTAATCAATCCTCATCATCGTTATGCAGTAATGATACACTTGCTTCCCTGTTGAATACTATTTGTGTACGTTATACACCTATACCGTCATCATCATCATCATCTAATCTTGATCATCAAAATATCTCAGATGAAACGTCTAGTCGTCCAGCTGATAATATTACTACAACAGTAGAAACACCTGTATTGAATTTAAATACAAAAGTGGATGAATGCGTTTCATTTAAAATGGAAGAGGATAGTCAATTTAGAACTACTGACTCAGTGTGTAATTATCCACCAGGTTCTCCGTCAATTGGTGGTGATATTTCATTCACGGATTCAATGGCTGGTAAGTAATCATAGTAGTAATAATAATAACTGAGTATTTTATACAATAGACGCTGTTTCTCTCACATAGAGATTTAGCAGATCAATGTATTTTTAGTGATTTCCCACTTATTTTTCGCACTACAGTACTGAATAAAATATCTTATTCTTGTTCTTGTTCTTCTAATAGATTAAAAGTAATAGGTCATGTATTTTCATATCGTCTTAAAAATAGCACTTGAACTATTTTTAAAAGAGGCCTCTGGTGGAGCTCCATGGCCTGAGTTCACCAGGTGCACGAGAATTGAGAAGAAAATTTCCTTTACGAACGAAGTTATCGATAGAGTCTGTACAGTAGTATTTATATTTATCAAAAGCATGTATTAATCTATTATTGAGTAGAAGGAGGAGGAGTAAAGTAATTGATACAATTACTCAAAAGTGGGTTTGTAATACAGAAATAAATTACGTGTTGTTAGTTAACAACATTCTTTTTATACCCTTTTGCGTTCAGAGCGTGAGCTCTGAAGTTTAAGTAACCGTAATGTTTTTTCAAGGGATGGGGTGGCTTACCCCATGCCCAACCTTCCCTCTTTGCCGCGGTTACAACCGGCTAAGGGAGGTAGAAAGGTGTACGCTGGCCGGGAATCTAACGCCAGACCACATACAAGGTTAGTCGTAAGATTGTAACGACAGAAGACAAGGGTCAGGCAACAGATCGTTTATTGAGGAAATCAACAGATATTTATATATTTTTATGTACATTATTATTCGTTATTACTAGCAGAGAAACAGCGACTTCTGATTGATTGTTTTATCAATGAAAGTTCTTCTGTCATCTCTTTGTGGCCGTTTTTGTAGGTCAAACCATATATCTGCGAATCGTATCCGCCCACGCAAAGTCTTTGTGGCCGTTTTTCTCATAACCAAGATTTGGGACGTAAACTTCTGCCTACCACTTTTGGCTAGCAGACAGCTCTCACCACAAGGTTAGCAACGCCACCCCATAAAGGAAAATGCTTCAGAGCTTTAGTCTGAAACCCTATGTTCCACTGGGAACGCAAAGGAATGAAAAAAGTCAACAACACTGTGGAAGTTAGGGTTTGAACTGTGATAAAGTGAAAATCTTTATTCGATGAAAAGCAGGATAAGCAAGTGTCTACCTGAAAAGTGTGAAGACCGTGAGGAAAAGAAACTTAATGGAATGTACAAAAGGAACATGTAAGAGTGATAACAGTGAATTGATTACTAAAATTAGAAGCGAACAAGTAGGAAAAAGTTCACGACTATGGTAGAATAAGAGACTAAGCAAACTTGTTCTGTGCACAGAGTTCGGATAATTGTATCATTTATGTGACATGCATTATTTATTACTCAACAATAGACTACTATGCGTTTTTGATAAATATTGATAAGATTGTGTGGAAGCAAAATAATTGTCTGCTAGTAAGAACATTTTTATCCTTTTTATTTACTCTAAAATTATATTGTCAACTTGATAATGCCTAGCAGTGGGCTACAATTCATCGGTTGTATGCAACTAAATGTCAGATGGGTATTAATGTTGCCAATGGACATATAAGTGTACTCCTACGAGTAAGCTACAGGAAAAATCGAAAACTTCTTGTAAAGTAAATGCGCACTTGAGTTTTGAGGAAGGTGATTTGATCAGCATTGCCTTCAAATGCCGATTTGTTTTGACTGACTGACTGGATTCAACGCAGAACTTTGCACAGATGTGCAGCAGTTTGAGTTGCCACACTCAATGTAGCACACAAATCAAGAGAAGAGGGGAGAGATAGATTCAAAAGAGAGACATAATAAACAGAAATGTGAGGCAAACCGAATAGTAATATGGAAGAACAATATAATTTTATTGAATATGATAAATCATAAAGAGTGGATGCATCTGCGCCAGTCATTGAAAACGATTTTGAGCCATATCACTGATTGTCTTCAGCCCCTGGTTTTTACACCAACCAGGATGTCTACACCTTCCTACGTGGTTGGCGTAAACTAACAAATGCCATGTTTTGGTTTGACCACCAGTGGCTCTTTTCCAACCTGATCCATCCTACGTCAGCTAACATTGCCAGTCGAGGAAAGCGATGACTAGACATACGTAACTAATGTCCTAACCATCTCAGTCGATGTAACTTTACAGTCTCGCCGATTGATTTCCCCTCCTTACCTAGCACTCGACGCCTAACCTCAATATTGCTCACT
Organism: Trichobilharzia szidati; assembly: GCA_944472155.2. Lineage (NCBI taxonomy): Eukaryota > Metazoa > Platyhelminthes > Trematoda > Strigeidida > Schistosomatidae > Trichobilharzia > Trichobilharzia szidati. The sequence continues at coordinate 72,442,157 of OX235273.1, forward strand.
TTATTATACCACTTCACACGGGAGATAGAACGCAGACACCTATGATCGAAGACAGTTAATCTTTTCATGTCTTCCGCTCTCAATGGCCAAGTCTCATAGCCATAAAGGAGGACGGAGCGGCCTGCTGAGAAGTACACACACCCTTTGGTCAACAGCCAGCCGGATATCACGTCTACGCCAGGGACTGCGTAAACTGGCATATGCGAAACTAGCCTTCTGTGCTGAGATTTCGTCAGCTATCAACCCGTTGGGGCTAATGCAACTTTCCAAATAAGTGAAGTGGTCAACAGGCTCTATCACTTCCCGGTTCATTCGGTTCTAGAAAAGGGAATAAGGAAAATATATCCCTGCGTCCAATTTTCAACCGTGTCCGTTTTACTCTCAAATAGCTCGTAGATATCCTCCCAAAAGGTAGAAATCATCTCAATGAACACAGTTTGTCGAATTCATTTGATCTTTTAATTCAATAATTACTCTACATATATAACATGTTACGACTCTGTTGATATCTTTCATCTGTGTAATAGATATATTGATGATACATTCCTATATACTATGAGGATACTCATATCGAAGTCATGATGAAGGAGTTCAGTAGTGGTTATCGTTAAGTTAAGCTCGCATAAGAGTTCGAGGACAACTAGTTGTTTTTTTTTCAAATGTTTCTCTTAAAAGAAAAATTAAATGATTATCTTCTGTAAGAGATAAATACCAGAATGTGCACGGTTCAAGCAGAAGTCATTCATCATTCTGGGTGTAAACTCAGCGTACATAAAGCACTGCTTATCTCACTAGTTTTTTAATGTCCTTCTTACTGGAATTTCTTTTGTTAGTAATCAATTCATTGAACTTGCTTTTAAAATATTCCTTGTTGCAAGTTTGGTTCTGAGCTGTCGTCATTTAGAGAAACACTATTGGAAAACCAGTTATAAGAACAGGAAAAGCTGTTTCGTCCAAGTTTTTGATTCTGGTTTTGTAATTAATGTCAGCTCTTGATCAGACCTGCAACCAATCAAATCGCTGCAAAACAAACACTTGATAATATTTCTTGTGTCTTTGTCTTTTCCTTCATACTTTTCAAGTAGATACAATTAACTTCACATTTATTTACAACTTCCTTTACCTTCATCACCTCTGAATCATATGTAATCAACTCCTGTAATCCATTCTATTCCTATCATTGTGTAATCTTTTTTTGCCTGTTGCTATTCCCTAAATTCTAAATATGATTATTTATCTATTGAAGAAGATGCTATAATCGATAAAGAAATTTTTATTTCCTTAATTGTCTATCATTTTCCTCGTGTCCAACCTTGAAAGAACAAAGTTGAAGCATGCAATCGACGAAACAGATTCCTACTGTCGATATGTTGATGGCACATTTATAGTGTGCAACACTGAAAGTCATGCTTCATACTTGCTCAGATTATTCAGTGATGCGCACACCAATATTGAGTTTACTATGGAACATGGAAGTGACGGAAAGTTTCACTTCCTCGACATCGCCATGGAACGCCTAGAAGAAGGTTGTCTTCAGAAATCAATTTATCGAAAGCCTACATGGAAAGGACAATACTTACATTATAATAGCTTTTGTCCAAATAGCTTTAAACGCGGACTAGTCAAGACTCTGTACTATAGAGCGAGGAGAATATGTTCTATAGAGAAATTAGAGGAAGAATTTGAGTTTCTTGAAAAGATATTGAAGAGCAATAGGTACATTGGGAGGACAGAAAGAAGGGCATACCTATGATTTTTTGAACATGTACCAAAAAGCTTACGTCTAAAGGGAACAAATGCTTTAAGCAGACGTCGAAAAGTCGTTCAAAATTATCAATAGGCAAAAGAGCTCAAGTTTGCTGAAGCCATCTCCATCAAGCACCTGAAACCTGATTTATGCGTCCAGAAAGAAGCGGTTATCAGTCTTTCTTTGCCCTGGTAACTGGATATTTTTCATCTCTCTTTCGTCTGAATGCGAAATGCTTAAAAGGTTCCATTATGTATGATTATTATGGTTCGGAATAGTATTTAGTATTATAAATATATGTATATATATATTACTGTATGCATATATATGGATCGATTGATTTTTGTTTAAAATGAACTCTGTGCAAGTATGTTAAAATTGTTTTTGTAGATATATTTAATAATGTTTTTGCCCTGTAAGCAGCTGACGAGAAGGCAACAAAATAAAAGATGGTATCACTTTATTCTGCTAAAACTGTAGTTCTTGCTTTGTTCAAATTCATTAAGGGGAATAAATGTATGAAATTTTCCTCGTGATTGAGAATTCAGTCAAAGTAAATTTTATTACTACCTTTTTTTAAAATTTCAGCTGCTGTGATGGATGTACATCACATGCAGTTAGACCATTCAGATGAAGAACGTAATACAAATGCTCAGCCTGGATCACTTAATTTTATGGCCTCGAATGTCGCGATTCAACCTGATGTCTATTCTCTAGGCACATCATACGAATCTGTAAGTTTGTTGTAACATCTATAGTATATTGATAAATTTCGGATTGTGTCACTTGAAGCTTAATTATATATCTCAACGTCATCCAGAATAGACCTGTAACAGTTGTCATGTAAAATTAGAGTAACTAATCATAATGCGAAATTATTGCATAGTAGGAATATCATTCTTCCCGTGCATCACAGACTGTATGTGATTACCATAACCAAGAACCTTAAACAGTATTTGTATTTAAGTATTGGTTTGTAGAATTTAGAATTCATGGGCCATTGGATTGGGTCCCAGTGGCTTAATGGTATACGAGCTCGCCTTGTAACCAGAGAGTCCTGGGTTCGAACCCCGGTGGGTGCGTACTGATGAAGAGTCCCAAACTAGGACGAAACAGCTGTCCAGTACTCCCAAGTTTTCCAATGGTTCTCTAACCAATGTCAGTTCATGATGAAATCCAGTATTTGTATTTATCACTTTTCCAGAATTGTAAAGAAGACTAATCGATTGATTCCCAGCGAACAGTAGTTTATGTGCTGCTACTCAGCTGATGATTGGATCCCTAAGAGTAGGGGAAGGTCATAATACTTACTGATTCTTTGTTGTAGTCTTCTCAGCTGACTGACTGCAATCCTGATAAAACAAAAGATGGATTTTAATAGTTTTCTGCAAACAGAAAGAAGCTTAGGTGTAGTTATACTAGCAGTTGATTTTCATATTAACATGAGATTTCTAACTTGAAAGCAATGATCGATGCAGATAGATGAAATCTCGCCATAAACCGTCGGTGGGAATCAGTTGTTGTTTCTGAAACCCTTGTGCGGACGACATCTATGTACGTGAACGTGAAAAGCATTGTAGTTGTTAAAAGTAAACATCGGCGGAGCCCTGTCCTTTGAAAATATCAGGTCTGTATTCTAGGAGCAGTTGGTCAGGCATTTACCTGATAATGGTGATGATGATAATAGTAATAATATTTGCTATCATATCCTGTCCGATGTAGAAGTAGGGATAAAGAATATTCATAAGCTTCAGTAAAACTCAATAGTGTTATAATATCTGTTATTTATTTAGGCCCATTTATAGGCATAATCCTATAAATGCTATGATAAGCTGATACTTTGGTAAGTTCTCAGGAAAGATGACTGGTACATTTTCCTCAAGGTTCCAATACGGCATAAGGGTTGACTAAAGTATGCTAAGATTAATTCGTTTCTAATCGGATATAAATTCATTTCTTTTAAATTGATAAAATGTGAAAGAATGTACGTGTCTTCTCTGCGTAACTAGCATTACTTGAGGTTTAGTTTATGTAGAACGACATAATAGACACTGTCAGTTGGCGAAACTGACATATCGACTCACAGCTTAGCGTGACTGAAAAAAAAAGCGTTTAACAGAATTACGCCAGCCTCAGCAAACTGATGCCGTACTCATACGCTACTGGGACAAATTAGTAGTAAAGCTTTAGTTTTTGCATGTATCAAGTCTTTCTGTACACTAGAAACATTAAGAAATTGTTTAAATATTTATTGATTAGTGGATAATAAAAGAAAGTAGTCCAAAAAGTGTAACATAAGCTTACTAATTATTATAAATTCTTAAAATTTCTGGCTTCAAACAACTAGTTAAATAAAATCTGCATGAAATATTTGTATCATGATAAATAGTTCATGAAAATTGAATTAAGCGACAAGATTTCAGAACCAACTGATACTCGTAACATACTTATAATAAATGTGTGAATTGAATTATTTTAATTCAGGTTTAAATTTCAATTAAAGGCTACAGTGATCACCTACCTGACTCATTACACTCAAAGAGATCACTTACTTTTTTTACGTAGGTGTCTTCTTTACTATGTAGAGAAAGATGCGTATGTAGTACGTTTTAGTTTGTTATACACGGTCAAATGGTAAACGAATTCATGTCAGGTGGTTAGAAGAAATCGGCAGGAAGCCTTGGTTTTGGGCTTGTCAGGATGACGTATCTGCAATCTTCATGGAACTGATATCCCCTCTGAGATTCGAGGCCGTGTCACCCAGTTCTGCAGTCACAGATGTTGCTGCTGAGTAACTAATGCCATGCACCTAGCCCTTGGTGTTGATGCAGACTTAATTCTATCAGTCAAGTTTGAAATGTCGTCACTAAGCTAGGTGGCTCGTCATCGTGGTGCACGCTGATAAACGAAATCATTTACGACGAAGGGTTCTAAATGCTTTCCAACATCAGTAGTCTGTGATATTAGTTAAATTTATTTAATATGGCACTGTGTTCTGCAACAGTAACTTGAATTAATATTAATCTGTATGTCTTTTTGTCTACAGGTTTTAGGAGACAAAGACATAAAAGTTACACAGTGTAACAATATGAATCAGTCTGATTACAAGGGTATTTCCAATGTTGAAGTATTTTTACGAATGAATACACCACAGTCCAGTCAAAATTCACCTGGTCTTATCTCATCCACACCAACCACAAGTAGTGCATCACTATATTGATTTGTGTTAATGATGAGTCAGTTGATGAAATTATGTATAGGATGATTTTTTAAAAACTTCTATTCATCTTTTCTCTATGCATTTCCCATTATGACGCAATGACATTTTTTGCTTGAAAGATGAAAAAATGATTACGCAATACTCTTTGTCACTTTCGATTCATGCAAAAATGTTGAAACTATTTATCATTGTGCAATACTGATGACCATATTAAATTGTGTGTAACGGTGAAATCTAATATATCACTTTTATTTGCATCAACATTTGTTTTCGATATATAGTACAGATAAAGAATAGCTTTTAAGTTGATACAAGTATAAAACTTGGGTACCGTCGTAGAGTATAACTCCATTATGGATGATGTCGTCTGCAGTTGGTAGCATGCTCAGCTTGGTATTTTGGGACTGTCGGTTCGAATCCCTCCACGACAAAGATTTTCATTTCACCTTGAGTCACTAACGATCACCCACCAAATAAATGTGCATGTGATCTTCATTTTCAAATATAACCTCTTGGAAAAACAGATAAACTAACATAGATGTCTGATGTTTCATTATTCAAACTAAAAGTACGTTATCTGCAATTATGAGTTTCAGATGAACTCGCTGTACCGTTACAGTTGCCTGTATGGAAGATAATCTTGGTATATTCAACTTGTGAATCCAAGAGATTTTATGTTATGCAGGCCTAATCAATGTGCGTCGGTGGCACAGCGGTTAAGATGCTCGCTGACCATGCACATGGTCCGGGGTTCGATTCCCGGCCGACGCACTCCTCTACCTCTCTAAGCCAGTAATAAAGCTGGTAAAGAGGAAAGGTTGGGGATGAGGCTAGCAACCCCATCCTGTAGAAATAAACACTGCTACAGAAACTTCAAGCCTCTAGCTCGAAGCCCACTGGGAACGCGAAGGAATTAAAAAAGCCTAATCAATATTGATTGAAGTTGGAACTGCGCAGTAAAGGCACTAGTTAGAATTTCCAAAATAACATTAGTCTCTTTCAGATCTTGCAAATAAATACCATTGTAAGTGGTTCTTTTCGACTTTAAATTTAAACTAATCACAACATGCCAAACATTCCCGCGACTATTTCGCAATTACTATTCAAGATGGATACGCCAAACAGTTATCACATATCTATGTTTTGCTGTTTCTAACTGACATAACGCACAATTACTATGTAGGTCGTTTTAAGTTTATCAACACTAAGGGAACGTGTTCATTTAATGCGTAAAACTTAATCATTTTAGTAGAATACACATTGTACTACTAGGATTCATACACCAAGTTTTTTTAGGTACACTACAACACATAAGCTGTGTCAATATTTAGCATTCATATTATTTTAACTTTTTGATTGTCAATGGAAGTTCTGGAACTTGTACTAAATCCACTGCATGCTTGTTATAGGAGCCAGTTGAATCATTGCTACAGTTTACCCGAATCCTATAAAATTCCCGACTGTTTTGTAACACACATTAGGAACTGGTTGTATGAAATAAAATGAATGTTATACATCATACAGACTGAATTGAATGCTTAAAATTTCCTGTATCAGTTTACCAATTAACGAGGCTCTAAAATAGTCATAAAAAGCATACCGATCAAAGAGCTCACGCTTCTAGCATTTGAAATTTACACTTTTCACATTTAAACGTAAATTACAAACAAATGAGGTCACCATGTGTAACGCTTACATCATTTATGTGAAAAAGCATTCTTATTATTAAAAAAAATTAGTCAACTGTAGTAACGAAATGAGGTTATGTAAGCAAAATGGTGCGATGAATAATAAAATGTATCTAAAAATCATGAAATAAACTGGTCTGTTATCTGATTACATTCTACTGAAGCGACGAAGCTATTATCACTTCTTAATCTTGTCCAACAGCTATACAACAATGCCACATGTATAGTGATTTATAACGGAAAACGCAGCAAAGCCTTTAAAGTCAGGACAGAAGTAAAACAAGGAGATTTATTATCACTGATTGTGGCGGACTGGATCATACATCTGACCGTGGGAAGAGAGAAGACGGGAATACACTGGGGCGACAAGAAGACTTGGTATTCGCGGACGATTAATGTCTAGCGTTCCACAAACTAGATGATCTACAGGCGGGAATCAAAAGGTTGGCAGAGAAGACAGGACTTCAAGTAAACATAGAGGTGACGACCAGCTGGGAGTCCGGAAGCGACCTCGAGGAGATGAGAGCTTATGGGCAGTCGTGAAGCCAATACAATTATTCTATGACGGGATAAGTCTTACTCTGAAACTACAATTTTATTGCTTTAACAAATACTCAATCACTGTTGTGTTCATAGAACTAAAGTAAACAATGATATACTTACAGACAACTCCAAAAACGCATAACTCTTAAGAATAACAAGTGACCAGTTTCATGAATACAATTATTTATTATCAGAGATCTAGTTGCAACGGATACAGTCATGTTTCGATCATTTTGAGAAATAGTTCATGTCAAATTCATATTTTATTTCATGTCAGTCATTAAACATATAGGCAAAGCCTATGACAACTTTTCACTCGCTTCTCAAGACATCTACTGTCAAATAATCAATTTTCATTTGTTTACAACTTTTGGAAAATCCGGTGCAACTACAAACGGTTGTGCATTAAACATGTCTTGTTTCACAGTCAACATTAGATTCTGTGAAGAAAAAAGAGGCAGAAGACAAAATCCTAAAGTGAAAGCTTTATGATATTATAACTTGGAAAACACCGGAATTCTGACGACCGATTTTTTCGAGTTAACAAAACATTAAATACAACATGAGCACTTTAAACAAAGCTAAATATAATTGTGGGCTGAGCATACATATATAAAGCGCCCGATATATGTCACATAACTGGAACATATATGTATTGATTGTACGTTGTACTTTCGTTGTTTTTATCCAAATGATTCTTCAATCCTTTAAAAATACCAGTTGTATTATGTTGGGTTTCTACCACAAAGCGTTTGATGCTCCACCCGGAGGTTGTTTAGTACGAATGGCTGTGCGAATTGGACGACCATCATCGTATTGCGCACCTGACAAATGAATAAATAAATAAACGATTTACAGAAGGAGTTTAATGACTTTTATTTCGTAATGAATATGAAGTAAATACTGCTCATTTCAAAAACAAATTATATTGACTTTGCAAGCCTATTCTTGTAACCATTATAAAAGTTAAAAACTTTACCACCAGTTTCCAGAGTGAGTTAGTTGTAGAGTGAACAGCCGCATAGCGGTAGTACAACTTCAAATTATAACGGCTTCTCGCCAGCTGTTTTTTTTTTACTAACATTTGGTTACAAATCTCGCACATAATAAATATGGCTCAGATACTAGCGCACAAATACTTAGATTATTTAATAGATTGCATTTCATTTTACTCGCATCCATGTGTTCGGACGACAGATGAACTTTTATAATTATGTCAGTACTTCACTGTTATATATATATATATATATATATATATATATATATATTAAATAACTCTACCTAATCTTTCCGAAAGATATTAAATTTTTGGCACATAATTCACACTTTCTTTAATACTGTTCTCTATATAGTTATACAAAAATAAATAGAAAATGTATTTCATCTAATTAATTCTGACTAGTGTGAAGCAATGATAACTATGATTATGCATTAATATATGATGCGATTCTATTTCATCATGTACAGAGATAACGTCTGCTGCAAAATACACTTAAATACTGAAGTTGGAATAGAGGTGTTTTCGTATAGGTTAACACAAGTGACAAACGCTGATTAGTGCAGAAAGAATATTCATCTCGACAGCTTCTCCGGGTCTGTCGTTACATGTCCATATTTTAACTAGGTAATAATTTATATTGACAAAATTATTGTTTTTTAGGATGATCGAATCATTAAGACTTAAAGTTATGGTTGTTATCATATCAAGGCCTTGATACAATTATGGACGAAAAATTGTGCCCGGAAAGTTATCACTAAACAATACTGCATTACTGTGTGCTTTTATCAAATACATTTACTCTATGATGTGAGTGAATTGTTACAGGTCGAAACATGATTGTGAGAATATTTATTACATACAGCACTAAGAATTAAAAACATTTATTTTCCAGTAGGAATTTAAAACTAGCAACAAACGTTAGTATATATGTATATACCATTAGGGAAAACATTAGATATTTGACTTGATAAGTAAATAAACTACATTCAATGCAAAACGATAGGTGTGAATGTTTTTCAGGTGATGTTCAGGTAGGTAGGAGGAACGGAGAGACTAAAATTAAGATAATAATGCACTAAGGTTCAGTTACATCACTTGAATGAACAATTAGCTATCAGAGAAAAGACTTAAAGATATCAAGCATTGCAAACTGTATAGTATTGATAGTAGTAGTAATAATAATAATAACGCGTTAAGATAATGGTACTGACAAAGAATAGTTTTAAATAAATCAAGAATAATAATGCGATAGATTAAAAATATTAATAATAATAATAACACTTAATAAGGTAAAACATTTTAACATGATAGATTAAGAGTGACGACGCTTTCTTTCTGTACACTGAGACCTCGCTTATAAAATCTGATTGCACAAGCCTCTGTAAATGCAAGTATCTTTCTGTTTGTTTCTCGGATGACAACAGTGAAAAACTTGACAGCGTCAATATCATGTCAGTCTTCTATGAGATGCCTGTTATTGGACTTTTCAACCACTTAGGCAAATGCTTCACCATGTGAGTGGACAATCGCCTTTCCGTATGACCTATGTATTTGCTTCGACAAACACACTGAAATTTAAGTGTGTAATGAACTTTTATCTCAATTTAATCTCTCGTACTTACTTCTCACTATCTATCAGAACATCACCTGAAAAACATTGACACCTGTCGTTTCGGATTAAATGTAGTTTATTTACCTACCAGTCATATACCTCCCAATGTAATTCTATTGATACATATATATATATATATATATATATATATATTGGCTGTGAATACACTCTCGCAGACAACCGTATGTACAGCTCAAATGATCAGATACCATGCCTTTATAAAAGGTCTTCAATTTTAAAGCTCGTATGATGTTGGAAGCATGGGCAGTTTTCATGTTCAAAGTCATGAGAGAAACGATTATTATTCCAACACCACTAGCTCTATATCTGTACAAACATCCAACCTGCATTTCATATTTACAAGCAAATTTGTTTTGATACACAACTGGCAGAAAGAATGTAGGCGTCTAAATAAATGAAGTGGTTTACATCCAACTGCTTCATTTTTCATGAAATTGTGACAATGTCATTCACATGCCATGAAGTTCTGTGCTTTTTTATATTCGAATGAAAATTACGAAAAACTTAACGGAGGTAGATAAATTAACAGAAAACTCATACCACTCAGAGAGAAACTGGATTCTTGCATGTTTCGACCACCTGAACGTGTTGGGGAGCGTGGACGTAAACCATCACCATCAGGTCCAACCGGTATTTTATCTGTACCATTTTTGACACCGACATCTTCAGTTGGCACAGTGAATTCAGTAGATACGGGACCGTTGTATGGGTCACGCATAATTGGTTTAACCGACCGTAGCTAAACAAAACAATAATATGGAAACCATAGTTTGATTTTGGTTAATGAAGGATGATATCAGTAATCACAAAATCTGAGATACTTTGGAATAAATATGCAAAGATAAAGGGAAATTTCATTCGCAATCACTTGAACTGGTAGTAAATGCGTTGCTAGTTGCAAGTAACTTCATAAGATACAAACATTCTTATTGCCATAAAGTGACGATAACTTTTGAAAAGCAAAACACTTGCACAATTACCATAATTTTCCGTTAGCAAGAACTTAAAAAAGAGATGTGACATCAAATGTTGATACTGGCCTTTGACCAAACTTGGTGGTTTACCCTTAGAAACATTTAGACACTGTAGTCAGAAGTGAAGTAGAATCTTAAATTTAAGAATCAAAAGTAGTGCTATCTCACCAGTCTATATATTTAATTATCCCATTTTATTCAAGTATTGGCTTGTAGGGATTTGGTTGATTGGTTACAGGATTTCATCATGAGCTAACATTGGTTAGAGAACCATTGGAAAACCTGGGAGTACTGGACAGCTGTTTTGTCCTAGTTTTGGGACTCTTCAGTAGTACGCACCCACCCACTCGCCGAAGACATTGGCTAGCGGTTGCGCTATATCGTGAATTGGCAGAAGTTAGAATTCAATGGACCATTGGATTGGGTCCCAGTGGCTTAATGGTATACGAGCTCGCCTTGTAACCAGAGGGTCCTGGGTTCGAATCCCGGCGGGTGCGTACTGATGGAGAGTCCCAAAACTAGGACGAAACAGCTGTCCAGTACTCCCAGGTTTTCCAATGGTTCTCTAACCAATGTTAGCTCATGATGAGGTCCTGTAACCTATCCAATTTTAGCTTCGCTGAGACATTGTACGATATCCTCCGGTCACTTAAAGGAAGCTAACCAACATCAAAAAAGCAAAATCTAAATGAGTTTAGTGTCAACGTTCCTAATCAAAATATGCCCTCACTAGACATAGTCTTGATGTTTACGAATGTCCCATTAACTGAAAAATATACCGCATGTTTGGAGACAGTGATTTATGGGGATTAAACATTGGAACACCTACTTATTATTTGCAGGAACTTCTGTTGAGATGTATCCTAAATGTCCAATTGTCTTCTAATATTGAAATTTATAGACAAAATCATGGTGTAACAGTGGGCTCATCACTAGGCCCGTCGCTTGCAAACTTCACGTCGAAACTCAAAAACAAATATTCGTAAAAAAATTAATACCTTTGGATTTTACAAGACATACGTGGATGACACTTTATTATCGCCAATAATGAAGAGAATTTAGATATTCTAGATTCTTTCAGCATTTGCAATCCAATTCACACTAGAGATGGAGTGGATTCAAAAATATCCTTTCTGCACGTCCATCTCACAAGACGGAACACCGGAAAGATTCGTCCACAGAAAGCTGATATGGAACGGATGAATTAAAAACTAGAACAGTTGGGTGCCCTTACATACAAAACAAAACCTGATCTGTTATAATTGGGCCACAGAAACCACAACATTTGCAGCCCTAAACACCATGAATGAGGAAATGAACACTCTAAGAAGGACTCTCATTGAAAATGTCTACCCCGAAACGCTTCACCACAAAATTCATGAAGCCTACACCACCAAAACCACACACCTACTTTCTACTTCCAAACTACTTTTATATCTGAATGTACAATGTACAAATATTAGGAAACCACTTGTCCCGTTCACTCAGTAAAACCTTCGCAGTTGAACTTCTACTTTCTCCATAAGACCAATGATTTGTATCAACCTGAAGGATAGGTTACCACTGCTGACCTCATCAATGTGTATTTGTCAATTCACCCGCTTCCGTGGAACTAGGTATGTCGACCGTACTCAGTGTCTAATATCCAAACGTATCATCGAACATTATCTCTCATGGCTTTGCAACGGAGAAAACAGGTCCTCCAGTAAGTAACTATATTCTGGAACACCTGATCGACTCTGGATACCGAGAGAACCCGCAAACCATCTTCAGAATCATCTGCAGAGCATGCGGGAATTTTATCAAAGAAGTACGAATCAAACTTCTCCGGACCGCAGGAGCCATGACGATTCGCATGTTTAATCCTGAACTCTGAGTACAGAAGAATGTGTTGAGTCACTGAACCTGCAATCGACTTAATTTGTCTTAACATTTGACAAGCAGTTTTTCTTAATCCTAATTGTTGAATTATATTATTTTCCTCCTCCCTCCGCCGCCCCTCATCATTACATTCTTAGTCATTATGACACTGATCTTAACTTGACTCTCAATTTTAGTTGAGTTCCATTCAGTCCTGTCAATTATATTAGGTCACACAATTTACTTATTTTAGTTTCTACCTGACTAACGCTTTCTTAATTGCTTAACTGTCATCTAAAACTTGATATGTCCTACTGACCATCAGATACTTCCTAAACAATCATTAAGGATGCTGTCGTCAACGGCAGCATGGATGAATATCTCAAAACCAAACTTATGTAACGTTAATCAGTGATTGCAAGAACTACTTTAATTTCATCAGTTATAAGAATATAAACATAGAAATTGAGCAAATAAGCACTGATTCAACATACTTCTTATTAAATAGCTCGAAAATAAAAACTAATGGAAGACAACAGACGTAAACTAACTATAATCAGTGCTTTGGTATCACAATATATTCATCCAATAAAAAAGGATATTGTGCCATGAAGTCATTACGAAGGTAGATGGTATTGGAGGGGAAGAAATTTGCTGCACAACAAGTAGTTTATGAAGTTGAGTGGTATTAGATGAACAAGCGGTGTGTGCAACTTATACCCCTTCGAAGTTGTCTGGATGATGAATATAATGTTCGCATAACGGAAATATCAGATAGAAGTACGAATTATAAATCGCCTAAACAGGTGGAGACGTGCAGTTGAAGCCCTATTTTCCACTAGCAACCCAAGGGAACAATAATAATAATAAACAGGTATTGTTTAATTCGAAAACTCACTAAATTGAGTCGTTTCGTCCGCTCATAAATATAAGGGGAAAATGGTGAAACCGGTATGAAACGTCCAGCACCTTGAGTTACTCTAAGCTCTCCGTTCTCAAGCACAACACGACCAGCAGTAATTACAACAACAGGTACTCCATGGCACTGAACACCTTCGAATATATTGAAGTCAGAGTTTTCGTGGTTGCCCTTCACCGATATTGTGCGTGTTGCGTCACCATCCCAAATAACCAGATCGGCATCACTTCCAACTTCAATTCTCCCTTTTTGCGGGTACAGATTAAAAACCTTAGCAGCATTTGTACTGGTGGCGGCAACGAATTTGCACGGATCCATAATACCAGAAACCTAATAAAAAAACAGATATAGTGAAGTTTTCGAGAGAAATTGATGTAATACATGCCATAATAGCTTGCGACATTACTTACCACTCCTTTTTCCCAAACAATAGACATTCTGTCTTCTGCTCCATTGACTCCAGGAGGAATTTTGCGGAAGTCATCTTTGCCTATAGCTTTCTGTTCGGCTTTAAAAACACAATGACCACTAGCAGTACACTCTAGAACACCGGTAGAGACATAGCGCATTAATTCACTTGGAGTACACGGATTATCTCGTAGTGGAGGATACAAAACATATCCTGCAGCATGGCGCCAGCAAGTGTTCTTGTAATGCCTACCATCAGCTCCAAGTGCAGCAGCCAAAGTCTCACCCACAACAATGTTTCCTCTCAGACGTGCTTCGGATATTTGATAGGCTGCTTTTGGACTAGTAACTTGAAGAATATATAATGGGCAACCAGCAGCATCGCATACAGAAAGTGCTCGATGTGTAGCTTCAACTTCTGCCTGGAAAAAACAAAAGATATTTATTAAATTACAGCTGCTGTTTACAAAATAAATCAAAAATAAACTTAAATTGATGGCAAGTGATCTTAGTGTACTGGTGTCGGAAGAAAAGTGGTTTACAGCTAAATCTAAATTAATGGCCTGTTTTGCTCAAGTTAATTATTTTCCCAAACAAAAGCTAATTCAAAACTTAAGGATCACTTCACAAGTTCATAAAATGAGAACGCTTTAGTGACATCGGAAGACTGATTTCGACATATCACTGGGTGACCTCCCTAAGAAAACAGATAAACATACCTACGAAATTTTCAACACAGTACAACCACGATTAGGAACACCGCCACACACATACTGTGAGGAGATAGTTTGGTACGTTACTAAAGCTTACATCACAAAACTGTGTTCCACTTTCAGCTGTAGGTAGGTTGATGAGATAATTGTGATAATAACTAGAAATGTTTCAAATGAACTAGTGTAAATGTAATCAGTTGTCACCTTTTCGTACACTACTAGGTTGTGTAATATATGGTATGCTTCAACATTCCAAACGTACAGAACAATATTGAAAATTAAGGGACTTCAAAAGGTAATATCTATAATGATCGCAACTTGTGTTTAACAAACGGAATGAGATATGAGCACTTTGTAACTATGAGCAGTCGACAAAAATATGACACGCAATATGCCAGGAATTTATTGTGATGGTGAGGATACTGAAGTTCGTACGATCCAGTGTTTTATTTTTTATTTAAAGGCAGAAAAACTTGGTACAATATGGCACCAAGAAAGATGCGATCCAGTGTGAACATACATTTAACGACATTCCAACAAGGAATCCAACAAAAGATACAGGACCCTGAGGATTTATAAGTTAAATCAGGATTCAGCAATGAGTAAATCCTAATTGACTGGTCTCATACTTGTGATCATCACAATTCATTATTATTTTTATTTGTTCTTGAGAACGCTAAAATGGTACATTTAACCTCCGTAACTTGTAGATATTTGGGTGTTAGATTGGGACATAAAATAACAGTGTATGCTATGTGGATCCTGATGTGCTAAGGGTTGATGACACACAAATTATGTATTTCATGACAAAACCTAGTTAGTAGTAGGAAATCCTGAATTTCAAATACTTTGATGAAGTTGTCTTGCCTACTGATATAACTATAAATATCTTAACTACAGAAAAGATACTATTTTTGCCTTAATATTAGAGTTGAAATTTATTAAAGACCTCACGGTACTTCAGTAGTTCAGCAACTTGACAAAAGCACAAAGATATTAACATCTGCGAAAGCTGTTTATGCAGTATGCTATATTTATACCCAAGTTTCCACGATGTATCAAAAAATTTCCGGAAACCAGTCAGTCGACATTGAAGATTCCGGAGAACTGAAGTTACCACACCATGTGTAGAGATCAGGTTGATCAGGGAGATAAAATCCATGAGATTAACTTTTACACAAAAACCTTGAAAAAACCAAAGGTGTGGTGAACACGTAGCAACCGTCGCATTTTTGTACATAAATGATGTTGCGTCATATCTTTCGTGATGATTTGGCTTGCCAACCCCACTAATTGACTTTCAGAGAGAGTTACGGTTTGAAACACAAGATTTATTTCATTCTTGGTAACTAGTTAATATCACAATAAGCGTGGTACATAACTCTGTACGCGAAAAATCTGTCCAATAACTGGATTTCACTCAAATCTATTTCCACTACTTCCTTCGTTTTCCAGGAAAGATCCTTCAACATTGGTGCCATTAGCTTCCTAAGTTAGTAATTACATCACTATGCAGATGTTACAGCAGCTAGAATACCCCATATTACAGTAAATAAACATATGTAATAATGAAGGCACAAAAGTTATACGAAGATTATCATGAATATTCAAGATCTTAAAAAAAAAGTAATGAACATAAAGATTTAGAAGACTTCTGTTGTTTTCTCAATGTTTATGAAAATCACAACACCTGCAATTACTGCTTTTATAAACTTGGTGAACGAAATCCGGTTGACTCAAAAAGTATCGTACTATTCAGAAAGTTTAACTTCTTCGGCGTTAACTCAATGGGACTATTTGCAACGGAATTCTCACGGTCTTAGAATGCACTTCTACAGTAGGATACATTATTTTATGTGAAACAATGGTGCAAGACACAGATTTAATACGTGGCACGGTACTAGTTGCACTGACTTGCACATGGCCGGTGACCCTATAGAGTCATCTAAACTGAGGTAGGTGGAGTGGGCTCCGAAACCACAACCCACTGCTACAACCAGTAAACCACAATTCTCATCAACTTCCCATTATCTGAAAAGGAATGAGACTTTTTCCAACTTGCTTCGGGAATCCACTATGAACTTTGGGCCTTTTGCAATACACCAATTGTACTAATTTCCTCCTTTAAAGATTATGAGTTCACGCAGTGGTCTCATGAAAACCAACGCGTTAATTTACAGATACTAACCACAGTTTTATCACACATGGAGACTACCATTATATTTAATCATAAGCTCGTGCATATTAAAGTGTAAAATAATACAAATGGTAGCTGAAACACTAATAACAAACAGATTAGCATCACATTATATGGTCTACTAATACTAATCAAACATCGTTACCTAAAAATGTGATCTAGATTTGAAATGTGAAAAGCAAAATAAATACACTTTCACAAACATCTGATGAAGGTGAGGAGAGAGATCTACAGGGTGACTACATATATTTACTATTGATCAAAATATAAAATTATTTAAACTTGCCATCTCTGGATGTGCGTACAGACAGCCTTCAGGACCAGTGATACCGTCATTATAGATCTTAGATTCCATGATCTTGACAAGCCTCCCATTCTCTGCATGCACTTGTAAAATAGCACCAAGATTTCGACATTGTTTTGAAATTTCGAAAAGATCATTGTCATCTAAAAGGAGGCCGCATGCACCGGATAAGAAAACTCTGAAGGAATTTACTCCTTTCTCTTTAACCAATAATTCCATCTCCTTAGATATTTTGGCATCGTACTGAGGTACGACAATATGTACCGTGTAGTCACAACACACTTTGGTATCCGCTAACTGACGACACTTTTCGTATGTTTCCAAAATCGATGCTGACTGTGTAGGTGCGATGCAATTGACTGGAAAAAATAGTCATTTTAAAACAAACGAACTTATTGTTGTGGTGCCTCCAGCCAGCGCCGCCTTGGTACCAGAATAAAAATCATCTGAGGTATTAATTCCCAAATATGACGACTCGAAAGAAGTGTGGGGATCAACACCACCTAAAAATTGACTTATCAAACTTGTCATAATAGATACAATACCTGGAATAACCATTTTCCCAGCCGCATCGATAACCCTAACACCCCCTGGAATAGACAACTGGTTGCCAAGTTGTCTACAGAGAAATTAAACGGGTTTAAACATACCTGATAACCCCATCTTCTATGTAAACATCAGCAGTAAACATTCGATCATCATTTACCACTTTGCCTCCTTTAATTAGCAAACGATTTTGAGAACTCTATAGAAAAATAGATCAGATATCTTGTGAATATTACCTGAAGGTGCATTGGGAGCTTCTTAACCCCAACTTGGACACGCGACTCTTGCATTTTTGCAGCAAAGTAGCGTCAACTTTAAAATAATGCTGCTTAACGCCATCAATCCTTAGAGTAAATGTCCATTCCAATATCCAATATCATTTACGATCTAGTATAAACCAATTTGACTCTACGTTGGAATAAAATTTTTCGGCCGAATATCTGAAAGACTAATAAACACTGAACCAAACATTGATTAGATCTTCAATTTATGTTGTAGCGGTAAATAACTCCCCAAAATTATTGACCACATCAATCATCACTTAACATTGGATGCTGACCCTCACTGTTTAAGTCGACTTGTTTACTTGAAGGCTACCGGTCAAGCATCCTTGCCATTTGGTACTCCGTCGTGTCACGTGCGTGCACGATCACTAGCTAGTTAAGCACTCAATACGGTTTACTATTTGGTCTCGAAATATATCACGTACTTAGGACGACTAAATCTGGTCTTTTGCTTTGCATTTGGTACACGAGAAACCAATACTTTAGAAGTTGTTGGTATAAGATCTTGCCTCAGTATACTCCGTACAATTCGCGAACGTCGATACCGCCAGCCTCTAAAATGTCTTTAAGGTTTCATAAATGGAGTGAAACTTTGAATACATATTTGTCGATCCAGATTATTTTGTCATTTTTTCCACTATTTGGTAAATAACTGGCACTCAATAAATCATTCAAATGGAAAGTACTACTACTGGCAATCCCTATGTGAGAAAACAAGTGGTAAGAATGAATTTTAATTTCACACTCATCTGGAATTTAATTTTCCCTTTTAAATGTAAAGACTTATGAACAAAGTGTTGTAAATTTTACTTACCACATTCGAACGCCGCAAAATACATCTCTCCAAACTCTTAAATAGCCTTTCAGGTTTAGCATCTAATATTAGATTTCATTCAGGACCATCTAGTCCCCTAGGAGCCTGTGTGTATGCAAACCATTTGTTCAAATAAATATGAAGCTAAACTACAAAATATTTTAGCATGCAATGCGACAGCAGTTCATATGTTATTTGCTACTAAGGAAAGGCACTGATGAGTCAATACTGTTTTCTTAAAATAATCTTGACTTTTATTCTGTACAAACTAATGTTCAGCAGAGCCTATATCTATATAACTGAGCCTCTTTTGTTCATGTTTGGTCATCAGTACTTACGGGTTAGTCACTGCACTCACCAAGTAGATGAAACACCACATTAACTTTGATAAGGCTGGAATGGTTTAACATATCAAAGATATAAATGGCCCCTTAACATTCTGAAGACAGTCTTGTTAGATTGAACACGTTGGAAATCTGCCGAATGTGCGAGCAGTGGTAATTAGGACGGGGCAATGTAAATTGGTGAAAAAACTGATCCATAATTGGCACTAACAGAAAGATTTTGTAAGCGCGACAAAATATCTGAGCATACGAAAATTATGCAGAATGACCACAAAGTATGGAGTTTTCACATCCTGAAACTAGAATAATAACACTACTAAGAGCTTTAAATGTGTGAGCTATGGAAAATCTCAAACAAAAATCCTTCAAACCAGCCAATAAAAATATGAGGGACGAAAACGACATTTGAGAGGGATAAAACTTGAATATAGAGAGGGAAAAAATCTAGGACACTCAAATGGGAGGCGATGTAATAATGGTGTCCTTTGACGCCGTAGCACTATACACCTCGCCTGGTCCAAAACTAGGGAAAAAGCTATGTAACAACTACTCTGTGGCGATGAACACACAATGTTCGGCCTGAATGGAACATATAGGAGTGTCTTCCAACTAAATAACCTGATATGCGAACTGATAATAGGAACACCACTGGCATCGATCATGCCAGGATTAATATTATTTATTTATTTTTTTTATTTTGATTACAGCTTCATTCCACACCGTATTTTCAGTACAAGTATGGAATTTTCAGCATGGATATCGGTAGCCCAAATTTACAGGCCAACCATAGATATCGGGTGTGCGCCGGCAGGGGATCGAACCCCGGACCATGTGCATGGTCGGCGAGAGTCCTAACCACTGTGCCACCGAAGCTGTTATACAAAGAAAAGAATTGATAGTTTTTCCGATAATTAAATCAAAAATCTAGGTATCTTACATTGATTGTAGATTCTCAATAACTAGAAGAGATGATTAGGAAGATACCCACAAACAACATGTCTGAAGACATTAAATTCACAAGGGGAGAAGAATTAGACAACAAAATTCCATTCTTAGATATCCTAATCGAGAGAACTAACGTAAGGAATTTAGAAATCAGTGCACACAGATCGAGTAGTCAACCGTAGTACCAGTGACCTAATGGCTTACAAAAGAAACTGTGTGCAGACACCGTTTAAAAGATTTCAGATACACCGTAGCACTTCGTCGCTGAAGACAATGTAAGACAAATACCTACTATCTTGGAAAAGAGTGAATACACACAAAATTCCATCCATCACTGCATTAAACCGGATGCAGAGTATCACCTAGCCCTCACACCCAAAACCTCGTTACTTCTGTGAGATTGTGCTGGTTTTCAGTTATAACATTTAGCACACATCAATAGTGTGAAGATGTTGACATAAAGCTAAGTGCCATTTTTATAGGCGTGATCAACTCTGTAATAAATTAACATGAAATTTATAAATTACGGTGTTACAGCAACTGTACGAATAACTTTCTGAAGATACAAACAAGCAACCGAACCAAACTGTTCCAAATATATTTGCGTAGAATCCCAAAGCGTTTAAGAAACTGCGAGGTTTATTGTTCTATTTAACGAAATATATCAGACAGTCACATTAAAAACCCTCAATTATGAAGTTATCCGACATCTAGATAAATAATAAATAAATTTATTCTCATAGTACAGTACATGAGAGACGCCAGTTTACAGGCATCATCAAATTGTTACAGAAATAGAACCATTAAATTCAATCACAATTTACAGGCAGTAGCAAGATATGCTTTACATGTTCGCTGGAGATTATACATACACTTTATAAATGTTAATCCCAGTAGTATAAAACAGTCTTTTCACTTATATACAATCATTTCCGTGCAAAGTTGGAAAAATCTGCTAGATTGTCAGTGAGTGCAACACAACAGGAAATACAGGAGTATTGTCTTCGCATTAACAAAAAAACCAGGTCTTTGGTGGATGGATTATAAGTGCCTGGGAAAAAAATAAAGCTTGAAGTAAATATTCATACATAACTTTGTTGTGTGCAGAGTCCTCGAATTATAGTTCATTGATGTGTTATTTTGAAATCAGTGATGTGTTTATCTCATTTGATCTTCAATGTCATTGTTGGGAGTAAGTACATAAGCTTCGGACGCATTAATTAATGGATTTCTACTGCTTGTGGGTATTTTCTTAGCGTTAGGAAGGTTTATGAGTTTCAGCTGTTCCGACAGGAGTTGAGAATATTAACTGCTCAGCAACATTATGGATATAAGTTCATCACATTATCTAAGTAAAGGTGGGTTGTAGTTGGTGAGGGATATATGGTGCCCAACGAGCGTTCATCTGTCCATGTGATGTTGTGGTGAGTTATACCTATTCCATGTTGTCGGTTTATGTCCATTTTATTCCACTTATTGTGTTGGGTAGTAGTTTTACAAACGAGATTTCTTGTCTGTTTGAGGATACGTATCTTAACCGTTAATGTTTTACCTAGAATTATAAATATAGGCAAAAAACAACAGGTGTAGTATTTAAGCTTATACATTAAATGGACCTATAATTTCGGAGGCTCTCAGATAGGAACTAGAACTACTATCGTTTGCAAACTCTTGTAGTTAGAGTTTGATTTACCTGTAAACTGAGGAATTTGAGTGTGACATAGCAGCATATGACGGTTAGGTTTTCTTTGTGCCATAAACATTCTGCAGGTACTAGTAGAATTGGTATAATCCACTTGGTGCAGGTATATGCCATCATTTACGATAACCATATCATCAGTATACAACTCTATGCTCATCCGACGATTACGGCTATAGTCCTTGGCAATTAACTTAGCGGCATAAGGAGTGAAGTTACGTAATATCGGCATAACTGATTCTGGTGCGTGGTACTTATGAAATCTAAATGGTTAGAAATCAATGCATTTACCTTTCAGGTGTCGCAGCTTTAACAAGACGATATAAAAACCTGCGTACAAAAGGATTTCGAGTCTAAATGCATCAAGTATTAATTAAATTCACCTCACCTTCCTGCTGAAATCCCGGCATACATGAAACGCACAGATGACGATTTTCGCCTGAATTTGACTATTACGCACGGCGGATATCTCACAGTTGGCCGAATCCATTACGAAAGTTTCTGTAATGGACGTATCCTGCATTATTCTTTGGAATTGTTCCAATATCCAAGCTACATCACATGACCTCTCTCGTCTCTTCCATGCCAAAAAACAGGCCTGCCATGACCCATATTATCTGTTACCACCAACTGAAACAGAGAATATCTGATTAAGATTTGTCAACCGTTTCACGTATAACCTACCCGTCCTTATTGATATTGTATGTTGAGTCAATACACACCACCTCTCCATATTTCCGATATAACTGAACCTGTGATTCCAGGGCGAAGCAAATTCTGCTGGTTATTCCTGTATTCGAATCCACGTATTCAACCACCTGACCGCTTTGCATTATTATGCGCATAACATCTGATCTCAAAGGCATGGCTTCAAAAATAACTTTAAACTACTTCAATTACCTGGTCTAACATCCTTACGTAAATTATACACATCTGTGCTCGTCAAAATTTTATTAAAATTCTCTTCAGCATATTCCAAAACATCAGCAACCTCAGATGTAGTCTTCACAACTGGTGCGTCTTCACAACAGGCGTCTAAAATATGGATCACCTATCATAAGACTTTTGTCACATCTGTGATTGTGAACTGTTTTCGCGGAAGAAATGATAAACTCGTCCTCCTTGTAGCGTATACGAAAGCCAGATTGGCAACCGGTGTATTTTGCACTGCAGAAATAAATAATAGAATTCTTAAGGTTTGACGCGTAAACCTGAACCTCTAGTTTTTCGCTTCATGCCATATGTACAACGAAAGACTACTAATCTGTACTTCAAATCCTGAGATTCATGGTCCCGTATGCACTTTTTGAATACATAATGTGTATGAGTTGCCTAGGAATACTCTGTCATACTTATATGTATATATTACTGATTCCAGCTGACTTAGAGCATCTTCTACTTGAACCCAACTGGTATACCGGTGACTAAACATAATTCCGTCAAAACGTTTTTTGATATCCACTGATATAGGAAGGGCAGGTTGGTCGCCATCGTCTCCAAGTGCCAATGTGTCCATTCGGTACCACTGTAAATGAAAACAGAAGCTTTTCAATAAAAAATTCATGAATAGCCAACAGAGTACAGTAAGCAACTTAAAAGAGACACTGACTTGGAAACTATAGCGGAAAAAAATACAAATTCCTTTCCACAGTTACCGTTTTGGAAAGTTCCTGATTATAGCCATAAACATTTACTGAAACACTCGTGAACGACAAATATGGAAAGAAGTGATGAAATGAAGCTCTACAGAAATCGTTGAGATGCCACAAACAGGAGGATTATAGGTGCACCCTATAATTTTCACATGAAACACATTCTCAGGCATCCTCCTGCACCATAACTGTCTTTAGGCCTAGAGGCAGCTTTTGACGACTATTCCTAACAAAATCAATACAGTTCAAGCCAAACAGAAACCAGAATCACGTCAAATGCAGCTACCTAGATCAAACGAAACAAATCAGCCAAACTGAAATCAACTAGACCGCGCAAATGTCCTCAAGGTAAAGGTGGAGGCGCAACTTCAAACAGGGGATATGCCTTATCAACACCCGAATGTTGGCCAGTGTCTTCAAATGGCAGCATGGGATCGTTCATGGAATTTGAGTGGTTATAAACCAGTAGCTTGAGTGGAGACGTGTGAATTTACTTAAATAGTCTGGAGTCCAGCTTCACTTCAGTTTAAATGTAGGGTTGTTCGATTTCGTCCAAGACGTAAATAGAAGAGTAGGCGCAGCAGTAGAATACCAAAAAGAAAATGTATGTGAACATGAAAAGAACATTACTATTTTATGCATATATAAATGTTTATGTCGATTGTATATCACAGTATAGTAAACATTTCCTATATTCTAGTTCTGTTTTCACGTATTTATGCGAAGTCTTAGTGTTTATTTAGTGTCATAAAATATATTAATGAGTCGAAGCGTTATAGTGTTCTAATAACTGCTACGCTTTAGAACCAAGTGGTGGGATGAAACAATTTATATAGCAAGCGTTTGAAGGTTATAATAGAGTGACAGGTCCTTATTTCTAGGGGTAAACTGTTCCAGATCTTAGAGTACATGACTATGAAGAAGTTTGCACGGAGTGCTGTCTTACAGTTTTTCCTAGATACTGTGCACGTTTGGTTACGAAGGTTGTAAGAGCTTTCCGGTGAGAACTGTATGTCCTTACTGTCTGAGAATGATATCTTATGCAATATTTTAAAGAAGAATATTAGGTTAATGCTCAGTCGTCTCATCCAGAGTGGGTCGATACCTAGAGTTATACACCTTGATGTGTAGTCCTTTTCGCAGTCAAATCCTAGTAGTTTAGACGTGAAGTATCGTTGGACACTTTCTATTTTAAGTTTGTCACTTACGCGAGTGCTGCTGAGAATAAATGGACAATATTCAAGTAGTGGTCTGACACAAGTTTTATATAATAATAGCTTCGCCTCGTAGTTGTGGAAATTCCTGAGTATGCATCCTAAGAGCATCCTCGATTTACGTGTCTGTGTCGCCACTTGCTCAGAAAATGTCAAGTCACTAGAGTACCTGAGTCCTAGGTCAACAACACTTTGGAGTTTAGGCAAGTCAAGAGATTCAAGTACCAGTTTAATGTTTATTGAGGGTGCACCGAAACAGATCCAACCACATTTTTTAAAGTTGAATTTTAGGTTCCATGTGGAGGACCATGCAGTTACTCTATCTAGTTCTTCCTGAACGGCTTTCTGAAAGTGCCCTAAGTCATCACAGTGGAATGTGTAAGCTACTTTAAGATCATCTGCGAAGATAAATGGTTTGCCAAGTGAGAAACAGCTGCATATGTCGTTGACATATAGAGTGAATAGGAGGGGGCCTAAGACGCTACCTTGAACTACTCCAGAAGTGACTGGACTAGGTTTAGAGTTTACAGAACCCAGTCTAACTACTTGGGACCTATTGTTAAGGAATGATTCAATCCATCCTAATAATGGGTTACGTATTCCTAAGGAGTTCAGCTTATTTATTAGAAGCAAATGGTCAACGCGGTCAAAGGCTTTGGATATGTCGAAGTAGATGACTAGTACTAGTTGTTGTTTGTCTCGGCTGCTAGTGATATAGTTAAAGAAGTCAAGGTGACATGTCATGCATGATCTGGATTTTAGGAATCCATGTTGGTTTGGACTTAGAATATTGCAGCTGAGCATATGTTTGAGGATATCATCTTTAACTATTCGTTCAATGATTCTAGATACTATGGGTGTAATATTGATTGGCCTATAGTTGTTGACTTCGGTTTTTGATCCGGATTTGTGTTTAGGTACTATAAATGTCGTTTTCCATTTATCTGGATAGGTTTGGCTTTCTAGGGACATTGTAAAAATCTTAAGTAATAAAACGGAAATGTCAGAACCACCGTGTTTATAAAGATACGATGGTATACCGTCAAAACCAGCACTACTAGAGCTTTTAAGAGTTTTAATGGCTTGGTTAATATTAGAATAAGTGAAATGAACTGTAGTGATTTGTTTCAGCGTTGAAGATGAAGGGAGTTCTATTTTAGATTGTAAACCGAGAAGTGGACTTGTAGGCTTAAGGTAGTTAGCTGCAAACGTCTCATTAAACAGTTCACACATGTCTGCATGTTTGCTGTATAGTTTACCCTTGTTTATAAGGAGAGAAATTTTATGGCTTTGGCGATTCATTCGTTTCTTTAGGATTTCTGTGAGAGCACCTACTCTGGTGGTGCTGGCTAGTGCGGTGCATTCTTCATTTCTCATACGCAAGTTATGAGCTTGCGAGATGGAGCCAAGAGTACTAAGTATTGACCCTAGTGTACTAAAGTCGTGTCGCCTGAAGTAACTTGTTGACAGTCTTTTCAGTTTCCTACGATCCTTTGGCTTTATGAATGTCTTTCTATGTGGGGAAAACTTTAGTGTTTGAAATGGGATGACAGCATCTAAGCATGTGTTGGAGTTATAGTAAAAGATGTCTAGAGCTTTCGAGAGGCTATCAGTATAGAAGTACTCACTCCATTCTGAGGATCTTAGCATTGATTTTACTAGAGTCCAGTCTGCCTTACTGTAGTTCCTGTAGGTTATTTGTTGTGAAGTAGGGGTATGGGTTGCATTGCTACTTGATGGAAGTGGCAGTGCACACAGCACTGTTTTGTGGTCACTCCCTGAAAACTCAGAACCTACTAGGGTAGAAAGGGGACTTATATTGTGGCAGAAGATTAAGTCTAGTACGTTATTACCTCTTGTAGGGGTTGTGACAGTCTGTTTCCAGCCAAGTATATCCAGTGTGCCTAAGAACTTATCAAGTTTAGTTGGACCTGTGGGTATTTCCCAGTTGATTTCTGGTAAGTTAAAGTCTCCACATAGGATCTTATGATCGTAGTGGAGGGTGGATAATTGTTCTAGAGTAATAATAAGTTGGGTCTCGTAATTACTAAAGGTGCCAGGTGCTCTATAGGTGCATCCAATTAATACTATTGCGTTATTTAAGTGTAAGTTAACCCATAAAGTCTCAGGCATGTTAAGTGTACTACTTTCTAGCTGTGATACAGTAAGTGCATTCAGAAAGTACACGAGACAACCCCCTCCCTTACCACCTTCCCTGTCACACCGAAAGTGTGTATAGTTATCTAAGCTTATCTCTTCATCCAGTATGTTCGAATTACACCAGGATTCAGTGATGACAATTATAGGGGTTTGTATATTACTGTGAGTGCTCTGAGCATCGGTAGTTTATTTAGAACGGATCTAGCATTTATGAGGATTAGGTAAAGATGAGATTTGAAATAGCATTTGAAGTATTTAAGTTCGTTAATCAGCCCCGAATGTGGTTCAGCACCCAGTAGTACTGTTTGACATGACGACCCTATGTTAAGAGTTTCAGCATCATGTTCAACTATGTCTATCGAGTTGGTGTGTGCTGTTTTCGGTGAAGAATTGAGCGTTGGAGTACTGGACTTGCCATTGGCTAAGGCATTTTTATTTTTAGTTAAGCTAGAAACGTGGGTATGGATCTTTATTTGACCTAAACTTGTGCATGTACCGAGTGTGCTTAGTGGATGCGGGCGAACTAGACTGTTCCTACATTCATGCAAATGGGGAGCCAGCACTAGCGGTTTAGGAGGGTTAGCATCCCTACCAGCTGTTTTTCAACGCTGACAGGGACGCAGGGGATAAAAAATGATTGGGACCTTGTGAAGACCATGGTCTATTATTCCACATATTGTTAGGTACTAGTGGTGTCCTTGTAAGGGTTTCGAATGTACTGCTTTGTGGGTTAGTTCCCAGCAGACTTGTACCGTACATCCGATCAAAATTTATTTGTGTGCCATACTGTGAGTGCCCTGAGTTGTTGGTGGTCGAGTTCTGACTATTGTCACTTGTACTCTTGAGGGTGGCATTGTTTTGGCGTTGGTTATCAGTGTGGGCCATGGTGCTATTTCGCACGTTGTGGGTGCCAATACTATTGACCGTGGGGAATGTGGGCTTAATTATACTGCCTTTGTTGTTGTTGGCATGATTTGGGGTCATATTCTTCTCTTTTTTACCAATGGACTTATGGCTAGGAGAGGAAAGGGTCAACTTTCGGGGGATTTTGACTTCTTTTCTTGGATTATTTAGTGACATGTCTAAATCTACGGTGGTAGGTGGTATAGTTTTATTGGCTATTTGATTACAACTTAGCGGCCTTTCGGTTGGTGTCGCTCTCTGAGAAGATAATTCTGTGTGGTTAGAGAGGGGTGGTGCGGTGGATTCTACGATGTCTCTCAAAGGGTTGGGTATAATTGCCGCTTGCAATGTCCTATTGTTTATTCCAGAATTAGACTCAGTGTGATAATTATATACGCGCCTTTCTATGACGGTCTTGTCCACCGCAACCTTTATTAGTTTGTAATTTCTGGCTTGCGATAGGGTGTGTTGGGAGTGGGTAAATTTTCTGGCCTCAGCCGGTGTTTCGAACTGAAAACGAATAGGACAACACTTTTCATGTTGACTCTTCTTCAGCCTATAGCACTTAGTCTTGTAGTTGGGCATTTTCGCCTCACTAAGTAGGATGCGCTGTACCTTTTTTAGTGCCTCATTATCCAGAACGTTGTAGACAATAGCATTTAATTTAGCATCTAGTCTTTTTGTTACTTCTGTAGTAACAAAGTTAATTAGGTTATCCACCTTAGATATCGATTCACTGTCAAGTTTGTTAAGGTCTACAGTTTTCATGAGAATAGTTAAAGGTGTCAGTTCACAGACCTGCAGTCTGATATCACTGATCTGACCTGATAAATTGGAGATTTTGGTATTGGTATCGGAAATTCCAGGATCTACTGACTTATTGTTTTTTAAGTCCCTTAACTCGGCCTTAAGTTCTCCCATAGACAACTTTAGAAGTTCTATTTCTGAAGATAGTACCGAAAGAGAGCTTGAAGGCTGGAGCTTTTCGATAAGCACATAAGGTGTAGGGAGGGTTTCTGTATGAGCAGAGGGTACTGAATTTTTGGGAGTAGTGCTAATACTAGCTGTCAGTATAGTTTTATCCTCAGTTTCAGCTCGACGCTTACGACATACAAGTGAGTTTTGTGGCTCACTATAACCATTTGTAGGAAGTATGTTGCTTGATGTAGCAATCAACGCCTTAAAATTAGTCATCAGTTTTACAGGGGATTGAGTTCGCTGCTTTTTACTTTGGTTAACCATAACTATTTGATATGAGAGTTAATAGTTATAGGTATGGAAGTAGTAGAGGACTTGTGCAAGGATTACAACAAGATAAATTTTATGTAACGAATCACGCAAAAATGTAACGCAAACGTTGGACGTACCGCTAATGAAATAAATACATTATTGACTCAAAATAATACATCAATAAACTTTGACTCAAGGATGCTGTTCACAACAAAGTTATATGGGAGAATTGACTTCAAGCTTTATTTTTCCCAGATATTTGTAATACATTCATCTGATGTTTGGTTTTTTGTTAATGCGAAGACAATATTTCTATATCTCTTTATGTGTTACATAAACAGACTATTTAGTAGACTGTTCCGACTGGCTCTAATGTCAGAAAGAACAAACAAACTGTAAATTCAATATACAACAAAATATGTGTAATTTATATAATAACTTATCCATGCCTGTACAATTGGTATGTTCCTGCATAAACAGGAATAAATATATATATATAACTTTTTGCAGCTGCGCAGAATTTTATCCTCTTCCTGAAATAGCGTTCAATCACGTGGCGGCATAGACCTTAGTGGAGGGCATACAATTTAACTTTAACAACAGCCTGTTCTGATTGCTTGTACAATAAACGAACAATTCAAACTTTTGAAAAAGTATTAGTTTCTGATACTTCAGGATTTTAATTTATAACATTACTGATCGTGCCTGTAAAAATGGCATGCATTTCTTGTAAACTTACCCGTTTATACGAAATATAAATTATTATAACTCATGTTGTCGCTATTTATTCTCTCCCAAATTTTCGCTCGTTAAACTTCCATTTAGTTTTATGTCTCTACTTTTGTGTGGTGCATGAAATGTGGTAAACTAAATAGTTGGACTTCTTTGCGAAGTCATACTGAAAGCGTCTGGAAGCAGCCTTTAATTTCATCTAACTTCCGCGAAGTTTGTCGTACGAAACGTCGAAATTTTACTGACTGGAAAACGGTCCATTGGGTGTTACTGATGCAGCGATACCCAAGACAAGACACGTTATAGCAACGTATGCCTGTAATAACACTACCTACATAGTAAATACAATGCTAATTACAAAAGCTCGTCATTATCTTTTCATTGCGTACTTACAAGAAAAAAGTTCACCTTACTTCTCATACTAAGTACTGAAGATTCCGCCTAGTACTCACTTCTACTTGCTCTCTATAAATTGCTTTCTACTATATTCGCAAATGACTATTAGACTTTTGTCACATGAAACGGTAGAGCATAAGGCGTATGCAGTTTAGAAGTTAGGGTATATTTGCATTTATTGACACAAAATGTATGTACATCTTCCATTATTAGACAAGAAAATTCTCAAAGTAATTCAGAGTTGCTCGCAATGCACTAATAGTATATTCATTACTATAATTATCCTGCATAACTGCGAAGCTTCTGTTCAATTGCTTGTGAAGTTGCAGTATCTCCCTGCAGGGTTTTTTCACTGAACCTTCACACGGCACACTACTTGGTAGCAACGGATCCTGCCAAAACTGTCTGCGACACAGGCGAATTACTTTGTCAACTAAAAATATTAATTTATAAATAAATAAATTTATTCTCATAGTACAGTACATGAGAGACGCCAGTTTACAGGCATCATCAAATTGTTACAGAAATAGAACCATTAAATTCAATCACAATTTACAGGCAGTAGCAAGATATGCTTTACATGTTCGCTGGAGATTATACATACACTTTATAAATGTTAATCCCAGTAGTATAAAACAGTCTTTTCACTTATATACAATCATTTCCGTGCAAAGTTGGAAAAATCTGCTAGATTGTCAGTGAGTGCAACACAACAGGAAATACAGGAGTATTGTCTTCGCATTAACAAAAAAACCAGGTCTTTGGTGGATGGATTATAAGTGCCTGGGAAAAAAATAAAGCTTGAAGTAAATATTCATACATAACTTTGTTGTGTGCAGAGTCCTCGAATTATAGTTCATTGATGTGTTATTTTGAAATCAGTGATGTGTTTATCTCATTTGATCTTCAATGTCATTGTTGGGAGTAAGTACATAAGCTTCGGACGCATTAATTAATGGATTTCTACTGCTTGTGGGTATTTTCTTAGCGTTAGGAAGGTTTATGAGTTTCAGCTGTTCCGACAGGAGTTGAGAATATTAACTGCTCAGCAACATTATGGATATAAGTTCATCACATTATCTAAGTAAAGGTGGGTTGTAGTTGGTGAGGGATATATGGTGCCCAACGAGAGTACATTTGTCCATGTGATGTTGTGGTGAGTTATACCTTTTTCATGTTGTCAATTTATGTCCATTTTATTCCACTTATTGTGTTGGGTAGTAGTTTTACAAACGAGATTTCTTGTCTGTTTGAGGATACGTATCTTAACCGTTAATGTTTTATCTAGAATTATAAATATAGGCAAAAAACAACAGGTGTAGTATTTAAGCTTATACATTAAATGGACCTATAATTTCGGAGGCTCTCAGATAGGAACTAGAACTACTATCGTTTGCAAACTCTTGTAGTTTGTCATTAAGCACCTTTTTGAAGGAGGCCAATGTACTTGCTTGACGCATTTCCATTGGTAGTTTATTCCATATCTGTGCATACCTAATCAAGTAAAACTTTTACCTGGTGGCTGTTTTACATTGTTCCATAGTTACTGTACCCTTAGTGTGTCTTAGCTTGTAGCCATTGTCATCTGAAATTCGAGTGGCAATTGTTTTGTAGAAAATATCAAGTGATACTTCTAAGTTGTTGTTGATGAAGTATTCTTCCCAGTCAGAACTTCTCAACAGATCTGATAGGAATTCCTAATCAGCATTCTTATAGTCCCTATACCGACAGTGAACCGGGGAATTTTTAGGTGTGTGTTTAGTTGTTAGTCGGAGGGGTAGCGTGCAGTACAATATGTTGTGATCAATGTTATCGAGTTTATTTCCTACCTCTATCGAGATGGGCTCTATTTCATGACAAAGGACTAAGTCAAGAGTATTTTTGTTTCTTGTAGGGAGGCGTACGCACTGCTTCCATCCGCCTACGTCTATAGCTTGTAGTGGCTCGTCATGGATTCTAGGTCCTGTACAGGTATCCCAGTTTACTCCAGGTAAGTTGAAATCGCCACAGACTACTTTGTAGTCAAAGTCCAGCGTAACTACATGCTCTAGTATTTCTCCAATAGTTATATCAGTCATTTTAGGGCTATTAGGGGGTCTGTATACACATCCCACGATAATTTTATTTTCGTTTGTGTGGATGCTTATCCACTTAGATTCAGGGAGTTTGTCAGTAGTTGGGTTATTGAAAGTATTGGAGTTAGTGGATTTAGAGGCATACATTAGGCAGCCGCCTCCTCTTTTGTCAACTCTATCGCTCCTACAGATGTCGTAGTTGTCTATTACTTGCTTTGAGTCAGGTACATCAGTAGTAAGCCAGGTTTCAGTCACCATTAATAATGCTGGCCGTTCTATGTATGCCAGGCAGCGAAGCGATGTTATTTTACCAAGGAGAGATTTAGCATTCAGGAGCACAATCGTTGGTAAACCTGAGTTATTGGAGGAGAGGTTAACATGGTCACTTGCTACTATCCCTACGTTATGTTTGGAGGAGCTCTGAGGTGAGACAGTCAGTGTGTGCACTATTTCCTGGATGAATTGTGCAGCGAGTGGGGCTATTGTTTGCTGCATCCGAAAACAATCCTGTTGCATATTTTGACTTTTAGCATACATGGGTGGGCATCTGCGTTCATTTACTGGTGATATATAGTTTGCTTGACCTAGATACCCTGTTTTAAGATTACCTTGGTAGTTGTACCTCATGGGTCTTTCATAGTCGTATGCATATTGGCTCACATCACATGTGTGAGTGAAGTTATTGAGAGGGTCAGGTGTTGATCTATACTCATTAGGTTGATGAGGTTTAACATAGATAGTGCGTGAGTTTGGACGAGAATATTCATTAATATGGTGCCTATATGAGCCCCGTTTAGTGCTCCATATATCATGAGGATCCATTCTTCGTTGCATTCCCAAGTTATGTGCGTTGCTAGGCATATGACTCCTAGTTAGGGAAGGGGTATTCTTACTCACATGCTGCATGACGTTTTGGGAAATATGCTTTGTTACCCATGCATTGTCATTTTTTAGACTGACATGCTGCTTATTAGACTTATTACGGGGGAAGTATGTCGAAGTTTGGAGTGGGACTCTAGGCTTTGTGATCTTTCTTGCAGTTTCTACGCAGGACTCTCTGGCTTGGATCCAGATTGAGTGTGGTCTGCCAGTGGTTTCTGGTCAGCCATAGTTTGTGCGTCGATGTCAACCTCATGTAGGTCAGCAGGTTTTCCAGATGTGCTCTCGTGTACTTTAAGATTGCACCCAGTGACACTGCACTTGTTACTTTTACTTGCCTTTTTTCTCCCAACACTATACACGTGACTTGCTGTGCTTCAGTGTCCGTCGACACTTTAGCACTGATACCAGATGTATTTCTCAGTGTGGTCAACTTTGTATCGAAGGAGTTCTTGGTTGCTTGCCTTTGGTTAGGTGTTTTGTCCGAAACTACTTTAATAGTCTTGAATTTAGTGGCAGTAGCCAGAAGATCTTCGGCCTTCTTAAATCGTTCAGCTACTATGTAGCTGTCGAACCTAAAGAGTATGGGACATGGATGCTTTAGGTCTTTTTTACTTAGGCGAATGCACTGACAAGGTGCACTCAAGAGATTTGCAGCCTTCAGCAATGAGTGCTAGACCGACTTCATGGGCTCGCTATGTGGTACATTATACACTATAGCGTTTTGTTTCGAAGTCAGCCTTTTAACAACTTCGCTGGATAGAAAGTCAATGGCGTTTTCTAACTCTGTAGCATTTTTTGAGTCAGTAGGCGTCACTCTAGAAGTCATATTAAAAGGTTTAGGGTTGTAGGATCCTACAGTTCTTTTTTCTCATAAGTGAGATAGTTTCGGGTATACATTCTAGTGAACTTAATTTCGCTTTTAATTCACCTATCTGTAGCTACATCTCTTTAATTATGCATGTTAAGTAAGAGAGCTCTACCTTTTCAGACAGAACATCTTCCACCTGTATTACAGGGGTCAGAGTTATGTTCGAGTCTTTTATGTTGGGTGAACTACTAATAGTAAGGGGTGGTAATGTGTTATTAGACGAGCTGGTGCTATTTTCTAAATTACTGGTGTTCACACGAACACTCTTTTAGAATTTCGGCCCATCGTTATTAAAGATCAATCAACAGCAAGCAATAAATGAATATAAACGAAAACACGTGCAAAAGCGTCACCTGATTCGAACGTACCGGGCACGTAGATAATTACAGACAGCAAGTAAGCTGGGAGAAGTTGGACACTATTACCCATGCGAGTGTGTTGTAGTAGATTTCTCCGAAAGTTTATAGGAAAAAAGCAAGCAACTCACGCAAAATATTCCATTATCTGTTTGCTGGCTTCAAGATGTGGGTTGTGTTTATCAAAAGGGCGCGCACGCTAACAACCAATTCATTTGGTCTGGCTCTGCTAAGATTTATAGACCGCTGTGGTACACCGAAGACTGTATCCAGTTGCAGAGGGAATAACCTGGTCTACTGTCATAGTGAGCTTAAAAGATGTTTTGAAGACCCTCAAATCAGAGTTCCTGGAGAGTTACTGGCAACACTGAGTGGCATTTCGACCCAACACAAGAAGCTACAGTGGTGGCGGCGTCAGAGAATTGTAGGAATTATTACACGTGTTTTAATTTAAAAAGTTAAAAACCATTGCTTGAATAACAGAACCCATGAGACACTTGAGTGAGAAACCGAAAGAATTCCAAACGACTACTGTCGCCGGAGAAGAATGATTCAAGTGCTTCGATGTGTTGACCCTACAAAATTCACTGCTACTACTAAACAACTCAAGTATGGGAGATTTGAACGCAGAACCAAGACCTATGATCAAAGGATGCAGACCAGCCAAATATTTGAACAACGTATTCTGGAGAAAGGTGGTTCGGAGAGCGTGGTCTGACACTGTAGGCAAAGCACAAGTGGCGAAAGTCTTGCAGAAACTCTCAAGTTGTTGACATAACCCTTGTAGCAGACAAGGCTGATATGGTTGGATGCCATATAGGAATGATGGAAAAGGCTCTGCGTAATAATGTTAGGTTGATAAGGACATCTGTGTTAAGAGAAGGGAATGTTCGCTGTGGAAAATGCTTGGAGGTTGAATCCTCTGTTGATTTTATAGCACAGATTCGCCAACCTGAGGGAGATTGCAGGTGTACTGTTAAAAGTTCAATACTTCTTCCGTGGTAATACATCAAGACGTGGCCTACGAAATAAAATGTGTTATCTTTATATATGTGTGTGGAGCGTAGATAAAATTGTATTTATTGCTTGTATTCAACCTCTCCACTTATTATTTTTTAGAGTTTGTCGTATTGCATGGTTTCCGCCAACAGTTCATTGTACTAGCTTCTGAAGTCGCTTCAAGTCTTCTGCATTTATGGGGGAATTGAGTGATGGTTGAGATGCGATACGCAGGGAAGACTTAAGCTAACGGGGGATGGTAGAGATGCAAACGCATCCAGTGTCCACGTGGGTGTGAGTTGTTCGTCGTATGGCATTCGGTAGTATGTGTCGGTGAGGCCTCTCACCCCAAAAAGCTACAGGTCACTTTCATGCATCCTTATCATCCTACCTACGTTGGGATGAGCAAAAAGTAACGGCGGTGATTGCTGGTGCTGGACATGCAACTGGGTGTCGTATGTAGGGCGCCAAGGTAGATCTTCAAGATAGTCTTACTCGCTTCTGGAAAAGTCGTTGCCGCTGGCAACATTGATGCCGCTAGATGTCGAGATGACCTGACGACTGGTGCATATATACCATCCTTTTTGCTGTTGTTGTTTTTCTAAAGGATAGTAAACATATACGGGTGTGATAAATGTGTGATTGGGATGTGGATGTCCGTATTGCCGGGTTTATATGGAGAGTAGTCACCAGGTTTTCCTCCGGTGAAATAGCAGTGCCGCCACTTTAGTTCTTACCAGTAATGCCCACATTGGTGTTTAACTGTTTGGCGAAGGTTAAATTGAATGCTTCAGCCATTTTTAGACTAATGAGATATTTACCGTTTAAACCTACTAAGACGCGTGCCTCCTGGTTGGTTTTCTCTCAAACATGAATCAGTACATGTTTTTGGGGTTCATCAGGAGTTTTTTGGCAAGGATAACCTGAAATGACCGCCTGTCACTCCTGACTCTTGTGTCTCACCGGTTCCTGAGTTCCAGGCATGTGTGGAAGTCGGTTTGACTTTTGGATATTCACCACTTAGAACAAGCCTCCAGCTTTGCTTGCAGAATACGTTGCGTACCTCTTCATCCATGGGTACATTTTCTGAGGCTGTATTGTGACTACAGGGACGGTATCTGAGATTGTGTGAATAATCTCTTTTACCACCTCCCAGTGTACATCTGCAGATAACTCAGGCCATTTCGAGGGCCATTCTGCGTCGGATAAAGGCCTTCGCACTCTGGCACAGTCAGCCACGTCATAGAACAGATATGGTCACGTAACGTCCCATTGTAAGTGCCTACAGAGGACAAGATCAAATCCTATGACTACGCCGTCGCTACTTCCTGTGAAGATCATGATCTGGACCTTTTCAGCGAGTAGTTGATCACTGGTTAGAATATAATCTAGTTTCGATGACTCACCCAGTGTCGTCTCCAATATTCTCAGTCATTCATGTATTTCGAATGGTTTGCGGTAGATTTCGACCGAATTTTCCCTGAGCATACCCCGAACCAAGGTTCAGTGATGGGGCATTGAAATCTCCAGCTATGGTGATTTGGTAATGGCCCAAGTCCCGCATCCCTGTGATGGTGCTGAGCAGTAGCTAGTTTTGCTCTGCACCACGGGTGGGTGATCTGTAGGTGCCACCGAGTAAGTGCTTGGTGTGGCTTACGGTGAAACGATACCATATGGAGTCTGAGAGTTCAGTAAACTTTGGGTCCGTTGCACGTATGCAGTTTATTTATTTTGATTTATTTTGATTTACAGCTTCATTCCACACAGTACTTTTGGTAGAAGTATGGAATTTTCAGCATGGATATCGGTGCCAAATTTTGCAGGCCGACCATAGATATCGGGTGTGCGCCGGCAGGGGATCGAACCCCGGACCATGTGCATGGTCGACGAGAGTCCTAACCACTGTGCCACCGAGTTGTTCTTCAAAGTATATGCCAACCCCTTCCTTCCTTGCTATCCCTGTGTCGCCTGATCAGAATGAACCACTTACACTGAATTCGTTGTTAGCAATAGTGAGGATTGGCCGGGTTTCAGTCAGGATTATTATTTTAAGGTGTATGTGTCACTGGAGATTTCTAAGTTCACCTACTTTCCTTCTCAGTCCTCTCACATTGCTATATAGGCAGCTGACAGTGAGTC
The DNA here is from genome assembly GCA_944472155.2 of Trichobilharzia szidati. NCBI lineage: Eukaryota > Metazoa > Platyhelminthes > Trematoda > Strigeidida > Schistosomatidae > Trichobilharzia > Trichobilharzia szidati. The sequence goes on from OX235273.1 coordinate 72,479,601, forward strand.
TCAGAACCTCAGCGTGTTGTGGTGTAGTTGACGTTACGTTGTCTGCTGGTAGAGGACTTAACATTGGAACTACTCGGCCGATTCCGATGGAACCGATTTTTCCTCGGATTCAGGTAAGACACTTGAGTGACACTGACTGTCACTCGCAGCGTCGCATCGCTGTAGTTTCCCTGAGGCTCGGTAACGTATTGCAGTCTCAGTTCGCTGCCTCCTTAAGGTTCGAGGTCTACTTTTGCAGCGTCGGATGTGTCCCCCCATTTTACACTTGGTCTCGTATTACCGTTGAAGTACTAGAGCCAACTGTTCTTGGGAGTTGAATTTTACACCTAGCAGCCTTGGTGAGCTGATCAGCCATCTACTTTGATGCACATGATGCATGCGTTTCTCGCAAGCAGTCTAGTTTCCAGTCCCGGAACACCGTGAATGACCACGGGGTTAGACGGCACAAGTTACGGTGACTCTCTCGCCATTTGTCTCTTAGCCCATGGCTTACCATGCCTCATTCTTGTGTTGCAACTTCCACGTGTCCTACGCAGATAGGAATAAATATATTATTACTTGAGCCAGTAGTGGTATTCTTTCAGCCACTTCGGCACAGCCAAGTGTAACCCATAACGTAGGTGGTTTACCTTGGGGTGCCCCAACAATTCTATACAGCCTGCACAATTTTGCTGAATAGATGTCCAGTGCTAATTTATTGCACAAATTAAACCACTGTACCTGATAATATATATTTATTCTTATCTTTGTAGGACACGCTAGTTTTAAAGGCATGGATAAGTGTTATTTAAATTACATAAATTTGGTTTATGGTGAAATCCTATGGTTGCTGTTTTCTTTATCTTTAGTTTGTGGGAACAATCTGCTAACTAGTCATTCAATGGAGCATATCAAGAAATATAGAAATATTGTCTTCGCATTAACAAAAATACCCAAGTATGCGTTGGATGGATTGCAAGCACTTGTGAAAAAATAAAACCTGAAGTCAATTCTCCCATATAAATTTGGTGTGAACGGCACCGAATCTTATTCTCGATTTATATCCAAATTGGGTATACATTCAAAAGTGATGTGTTTGTAAAATTTTGTTATCATTTTCATAGTAAGCAACATCAGAAGTGAACTGTACTGATTGCAGATTAATACTGGTCATTGTCAGGCAAATTTGTTTTACTGTGCCCGGGTCAGCCACCATTTGTCGCCGTACGGTTGTTCTGCACGATTAAGTTGATCAACATGTATAAAGCTACTTGTCAACCATTTTAGACCATGGATACTGCTTGTATAGGATGTTATACAACGTCCTGATATGGTGACAGTGGGATTTTCAAGGATGTTGAGCTATTACTAGCCAAAACCTTGAAGGATGATATGGTATGTGTAAGTAAGTGGCTTCAAGTCCCGTTCAACTTGTCTTACTGGAGATCTGTGCAACTTCCACCACAAAGCAAATAGAAGAGAAGAGGCGAGCAGCAAAGTACCAGAGCGGAAGAAAAAAGTATGTGGACACGCATAGGACCTTAATGTTTGTATATACATGTTTATATTCGTTGTACATTGCTGTCTAGTAAGCATATATATTTATTTATACTCTTTTATGCATCTATGCGACCAGCCTATTTATCGTTTATAGAGTTATTAGGGAATTTATGCGCGTTTTTAAGGTACTGTAATAAACTAATAATTGATTCGTTCTGGAAATAAATAGTTTATTATTGTAATCATTGATGTGAAACGGTCAGTACAGAGGGCGTTTGAAACTTATAACCGAGGTGCATGTTCTGACTTCTAGGGGTAGGCTGTTCCATATTTTAGAATACACGACTGTAAATACGTTTTCGCGGAGTGATAATAATAATAATATATATTTTCCTATCAATGTAGGACACACCAGTTGTACAGGCATGGATAAGTATTATTTAAATTACATGAATTTGATTTATAGTGAAATTACATGGTTGCTGTCCTCTCTGATATCAGTTAGTGAGCACATTCTGATAGTTAGTCGTTCAATGGAGCACATAAAGAAATATAGAAATATTGTCTTCGCATTAACAAAAAAACCCAAGTACGTGTCGGATAAATTACAAATATTTGGGAAAAAAATAAAGCTTGAAGTCAATTCCTCCATATAACTTTGTCGTGTGCGGCATGGTATCTTGTTTTATGTTCAAATTGTGTATTAATTTAAAATGAGTGATTAATTTTTATGATTTTGACATCATTTTTTTGCAAGTAATACCAGATGTGAATTCAACTGAATGTAGATTAATATTGGTCATTGTCAAGCAGATTTGTTTTACTGCACTCAAGTCACCCATAGCCCGCCATTTGTCACAGCATGGTTGCTCCGTACGAGTAAGTTGATAAACGCGTAGAAAGCTATATAAAAACCATTTTAGATCGTTGACAGTGCTTGCATAAGATGCTGTACAGCGTCTTGTTATGGTGACAGTGGATTTCATCAAGGATGCTGAGCCATTACTAGCCAAACCTTGAGGGATGATATATGAGTAAGTGACTTCAATTGTTTCTCAGCTTCATTCGGAATGTAGATCAATGCAACTTGTACTACAAAGTAAATACAACAGAAATGTACCAGAGGACAAAGAAAAACCAGGTCCAGTCTAAAAGATTTGATTATATTCGTTGTACATTGTAATTTGATGAACAAAAATTTGTTTCTACTATGTCTTTTTATGCATTTATGCTACTAGTTTATTTATAGTCTTTAGGGAAGTAAGGGTATTTAAGCGCGTTTAGGTACTGTAGTAGACTAATAGTTGATTCGTTCTAGGGATAAATAGTTTATTTATATAGTCGGTAGAGTGAAATAGTCTTATTATGCATTTATGCTACTAGTTTATTTATAGTCTTTAGGGAAGTAAGAGTATTTAATCGCGTTTAGGTACTGTAGTAGACTAATAGTTGATTCGTTCTAGGGATAAATAGTTTATTTATATAGTCGGTAGAGTGAAATAGTCTTATTATGCATTTATGCTACTAGTTTATTTATAGTCTTTAGGGAAGTAAGGGTATTTAAGCGCGTTTAGGTACTGTAGTAGACTAATAGTTGATTCGTTCTAGGGATAAATAGTTTATTTATATAGTCGGTAGAGTGAAATAGTCTTATTATGCATTTATGCTACTAGTTTATTTATAGTCTTTAGGGAAGTAAGGGTATTTAAGCGCGTTTAGGTACTGTAGTAGACTAATAGTTGATTCGTTCTAGGAATAAATAGTTTATTTATATAGTCAGTAGAGTGAAATAGTGTGTACAGAGAGCGTTTGAAACTTAAAACTGTATTACAGTTCCTGATATCTAGGGGCAGATTGTTCCATATTTTAGAATACATGACTGTGAAGAAGTTTTCGCGGAGTGTTGACTTAAAGGCTTTTATTGTCACTGTGCAATTTTGGTTACGCAGATCGTAAGAGCCTTCTTGCGCGAATTGTATGTCCTTAATGTCTGAGAATGATATTTTGTGTAGGACCTTATAGAAGAATACTAGGTTTATAATTAGTCGTCTTGTCCAGCGTGGGTCAAGTTGTAGAATCTTGCAACGTGAGATGTAGTCTTTCTTACATTCGTAGCCTAGTAGTTTCGAGGTAAAATATCGTTGGATACTTTCAATTCTTAGCTTTTCACGTGTGTGAGTGCTGCTAATAATAAATGGACAGTATTCTAGTAGTGGCCTCACACAGGTTTTGTACAGAATGAGGTTTGCTTCATTGTCGTGAAAGTTCCTGAGTATGCATCCTAAGAGCATCCTCGACTTTTGAGTCTGTGATGCCACTTGCTCAGAGAATGTTAGGTTACTCGAGTACCTCAGACCTAGGTCAACGACACTTTGGAGTTTCGTTAGGTTAGCCGATTAAAGCGTTAACTTTATGTCGATTGAGGGTGCACCGAAGCAGATCCAGCCACATTTTTTAAGGTTAAATTGGAGGTTCCATAAAGACGACCAAGCAGTCACCTTATCTAGTTCTTTTTGTACAACATTCTGGAAGTACCCTAGGTCATCAGGTTGGAATGTATAAGCTACTTTGAGGTCATCTGCAAAGATGAATGGTTTACCATGAGTAAAGCAAGCGCATATGTCGTTAATATATAGGGTAAATAGAAGGGGTCCAATGACACTACCTTGTACTACACCAGAGGTGATTTGGCTAGGTTTCGAAGTTATAGATCCGAGTTTAACTATTTGGGACCTATTGTTAAGGAATGATTTAAGCCATCCTAATAGCGGGTCACTTATTCCTAAGGATTTCAGCTTGTGCACTAGTAGTAAATGGTCGACACGGTCAAATGCCTTTGAGATGTCAAAGTAGATGACAAGTACTAGTTGAAGGGTTTTACTGTCACTGTGCAATTTCGGTTACGCAGATCGTCAGAGCCTTCCGGTGGGAGTTGTATGTCTTTGCTATCTGAGAATGATATTTTGTGTAGGACCTTAAAGAAGAATACTAGGTTTATAATAAGTCATCTTGTCCAAAGTGGGTCAAAATTTAGAATCATCCGCCGTGAGATGTAGTCTTCCTTACAGTCGTACCCAAGTAGTTTGGAAGCGAAATGTCGTTGGATACTTTCTATCCTCAGCTTGTCGCATATTCGAGTGCCGCTAATTCTAGTAGTGCCCTTACACATGTTTTATACAAAATGGGCTTGGCTTAATTGTTGTGAAAGTTGCTGAGTATGCATCCTAAGAGCATGCTTGACTTTCGAGTCTGTGATGCCACTTGCTCAGGGAATGTTAAGTCACTAGAGTACCTCAGACCCAAGTCAACGACACTTCGGAGTCTGGGTAGGACGGTAGTTTGAAGCGTTAATTCCATGTCGATTGAGGGTGCGCCGAAGTAGATCCAACCACATTTGTTCAGATTGAATTATAGATTCTACAAATCTATGATTTTCACTGACCACAAACCTCTGACTTACTCTCTGAACTCAACTTCAGATAGGTATTCACCTAGGGAATCATGACAACTGGACTACGTTTCAAAGTTTACATCGGATATTCACAGTGTATCTGAAGTGAACAACACTGCGTCAGATGCCTTGTCGCACATTTGCTCTCTCACCCAAATAGATGGCATAGACCTTGAAGAACAGGCTCATCTTCACAAAGAAGATACTGAGCTTCAACATGAGTTGCCGAAAACAACTGCAATTAGCCGAGAAACCCTTAGATATGGCAAGAGATACTATTCCATGTGACACTTCCACGGGTACTCCTCACCTCATCGTGCCTAAAAGTTATCGCCACAACGTCTTCAATACGTTGCATGGCTTATCCCATCCAGGTATTCGAACTACCGTCAAGCTCGTAACTAGTCGGTTTTGTTGGCCTGTTTTTAATAAAGAAGCAAGGAAACGGGCACACACGTGCTTAGCCTGTCAAAAGTGCAAGGTAATATGAGAGACCAAAAGCCCTCTTGAAACCTATCTTATCCCTGATGCTCGTTTTTAACACGTTCATATAGATCTAGCTGAGCCACATCCAGCATCTCATGGATATACGTATATCCTAACCTGCATCGACCGTTTCACACGACAGCTTGAAGCGGTACCCCTCAAGGAGATACCTGCTAAAACAGTCGCATGCGTCTTTGTCGTACAATAGATCGCAAACTTTGGGTGCCCATCCTCCATAACAGCTGATCGCGGGCAGCAATTTGAAAGCGGCTTATACTTCATCTTGACTAAAATCATAGGTTGCATGCTTTTAGAACAACAGCCTACCATCCTCAAGCTAATGGTGTGGTAGAACGTCTACACCGACAGTTGAAGGCTGGGTTATCAGCTGAAAACAGTACACATTGGACTGAATCACTACCGTTAGTTCTCCTAGGGATACGAGAGGCCTTGAAGACTGATGCTGGTTGTACTACCACCGAGCTAGTATATTGCATAACACCAGGACTGCCAGGTGAATTTGTTTCACCCTCTAGATTCCCACCAGCGGCAGATCACGCCTCATACGTCAGGATGCTTACAACCGCAATGCGTTCAGTTAAACCTGCTCCCCTTCGACCGCAGTCCATAGACATCTTTGTTCAACCGTGTTTGAAAACTTCTCCACATGCATTTGTTCGTCGTGACTGTGTGCGTCGCCCCCTGTAATCACTGTGGGAGACTGTCTAGCGAACTCAATAACATAACTAGTATGCGAATAAAAGTCCAAGTCAATGAGATGATAGTGTAACATTATATTATCAAAAACACAGTAATGAGTTATATTAATTAAAAGGTTACTGTTAAAGTCCACTGCTACAAATTAATAATATAATCCACAGAAGCGTTCACTGCTGGAATCGTGTCTACTAATAGAAGCTGTGTGCCGGTTGTAGAGTTGTCTTCAGATAAGGATAATAGGTTCCTGTAATAAATCCAAAGTATGCAACACGGTATGAATGGAACAAGTAGACAGTAATGACCAGTGAGAAGACGAAACTACCAACAGTACACTGTATTTCGGATTGTACTCGGAAGTTTTCTGTATTTTTACATGAATCCTTTTAAACAAAAATCATGTACAATGTCTCTAATTTCAACATCTAACAAAAAGTGTACAATTCTACTGTTACGTACTCCACTTCACCATCCAACAGACCATATAAAGTCATTAAACGCATGGATAAATTTTGTTTCCTGGACAAAAAGTTCGCGAAGATTCCGTAAGCACCAACCGTCTGAAACCGGCCTACTTAGAAGGCGATCGCATGAGCCTAAAACTGAGCATTCACAATAATACAAAAGTGACCGAATATCCGTTTTTAGTTGAAATCACTAACACGGCGAAAGCCACCGATCCTTCTGTCAAGCCCTCAAAGAAAACGTGTTCAGGACAAAACGTGAGATTCCCAGAAGATCTTCACATTTACGTCACATAACTAAATGATGCGATTCACCCAATTTTTATTCGTTTGCGGTATATTTTTTATCTCTCAGACACATCAGTTTCTTTTATTATGTCCCACAACACAAGTAAAATTTTTATAACCATGTATTTTACATCCAATACAAAAATTATATTTTTTTCAATGTTCTATTTTTCGCATTTTTTCTCCTTTTGGTAGATAATAATAATATATTCTCATTTTTGTACATGAGGGACGCCAGTTTACAGGCATCATCAATTCGATAAATTACACATACGATTAGTAAGTATAGATAGTAATGATAATATAATAAGGTACATATTTATTCCTACAAATGTAGGACACAGAAGTTGTATAGGAATGGATAAGAATTATTTAAGTTACATATTTAAGTTACATGATTTACGGTTAAATAACATTATTCAAAAGTTATTTTGGGTACATTTTCCTCACCAAGGTTCTCAGCATTCATACTACCTACAATGAACCCTAATTATAGTGTTCGGCTGAATCTTGCTCCACTATTCACAAAACCTATTCTTTTTATCCTTATAGGTTTTAGCTTCTTATAAACCAATCTATTCATAAGGACGCATGCACATATATATAATGTTCATAAAGATGTACGTGGAGACCTATTGGAAGCACTCACTAAGAAAGCTAGGGAAATGGAATGTGAGGTACGAACGTGTCTGGCATCAAGCAATATATTTGCTGTAGACATAAAAATCAGAGCCTAACATCATAAAAGAAGGAGGGTGGCGCATGGTGATCAGTAGATATGGTGGTGGTCACTAAGGTGAATCGCCCCATTCTGCAGGAACAGCAATATGCAAGTTGACGGCTCGAGATTTCTATGAGAGCTTGGATCTTTATCCTGGAAGAGATAATAATGATCACCTAGATAGATGATGATTCCGCCTTTAAACATATACCATTCGCTCAGCCTATTGTTAAGGTATGACCACGTGGCCTCTGCATAGATTTATGGGGCATCTTATAAATTAACATGCTTTCCATTGTCGGATCTTTGAATACCACTTCACAATGTCTCATCTCATTCATTTTCTAATACCGTCTTTACTTGCTCCTCATTATATTCCATGAAACCTAACATTTTATAGCTCTTTATGAATTCGATTCGACTTATTCTATTCCTATTCTCTATATGGTACGGTTGTGCACCAAATACACAAAATGGTATGAAATAAAACAACCGGCTTGAGTAAAACTGTACTAAAACTAAAAGTGGACATCATGATAGTAAGACCTATGCGCGTAGCAATATACATTGCAAATGAACGGTGTCAGCCTGGGGATTATAGTCTCCCATTGTATTTCCTTTATGAATGCATCTATTAATGATACATTTCATTTACCTATTTCATTGCACTCTAATAGTTCACCTTAGCACCTTTACTTTTCTAAAACAGCTTACTATCCCTTGTAAACGTTGTACTTACCTCAGTATTGGTTGGTTATCGTATGCCTACAACCACGGGTTGAAAACGAAACGAAGTGGATTTTCCCGCGCAACCTGGAGATCTACTGTACAATTCAATAATCACACTGCCTAGGTCAGACAATGAGTGTATTTATATAAATATCAAATATTTAGCTGTTCAAACATTACTAACTTGTAGACAATCTACTATTTGACATTATAGTATACTTGATCGTGCCTGTAAAAATGGCATGCATTTTCATGTAAATTTATGTTTATATGAAAATATAAATTATTATTTTTACTCTTGTTTTCTTTTCCAGGTGGACAAGAAGCAAACGAAGCACAAGATCCAACAGACAAATATATACGAGGCGATTTGCGGACACCATATTAGAATAGGTAGACGACCAGTAGGCACTACACTAAGCTGATTGGAAGGCTTTTACCAGTGAGAACACCACTGAATTTTTACTTCCGGCTGGTTTTGTTTTAGGGTCCTCACAATCCCACTAGGGTGAAGAGTAATCTGTAGCGGTAGGCGATTCCCCAGAAGTATTAGCCACAGTGTTCATCACTGAACATTGGATGCTAACCCTCACTGTTTTAGTCGATTTGTTTAGCTGAAGGCTTCCAGTCAAGCATCCGGGCCATTTGGCACACCGTCGTGTTACTTTTGTTCGTGCACGATCCCTTGCTAGTTAAGCAGTTATCTCGCGCTCCAATTTGCTCCTGAAATATATCTGGTAATTTGGACGATCAATTCCAGTGTCTTTATTTGCCTTTGGTCCACACGGAACGAACATTATGGAAGTTGTGGGTATTAGATCTTGCGTTAGTACACTTCGTGCCATCCGTGGACGTCAACAACCTTAGCCGCTAAAATATTAATTGCTAAGAATATCACATACAAATGGGAAACATTTAAGACTAGCCGACTAATAACTAATATATCTTTCATATGTTATGTAAGTGATTGACCGCAGCCAACATAATGGAGACATGAGCTGAACGAAGTCATTTTTTGTTACCGAGGCATACTGATTTCATTGAGGATATTACAAACTGATGTAGAACTTCGAATCTCATTGATTAACCAACAGTGAGGGATACAGAAAGCCTTAAGAATAAAAGAGAAACTGAATAATTTCAAAAGAACTGTCCTAATTTGGCTGCAGTAAAACACTTGGGGCCGCACCCCCAATGACCTTGGTATCTTTAAATGTGCTAGTACAATTCAAACTGATAAACAGAGGTGATTTTGAACTTTCAGGAAGGTGATGCTTTGAAGTTTTCTGTCGTTGTCACTGCATAGGACTTTTTCACTCTGTAGAAGATAAAACATAAATATATTTAAGATGTGTTAGTATGGAAATATCTAGAAATGATAAGCGAAATGCTTTTGTGTTTTGTTCCAGTGCATTCCACATGTGGATGAAAGTCTACTTCTTTAGTAGTCATCGACCTCAACTTCCCTCGCCTGGCGTTTGCACTAGCTATTTTCTACTGATTATAACTGTAGCAGATTTATACCTACGTACAACTTTCGACTGTCGGTTAAATCCGCTTTTAGGCAAGTATAGGTCTCAAGTTCTCTATGCAATGAGAATTAGCACGTGGCTTGGGGTATCTTAAACGATTAGTAGTTAAGTCTTTTGAAACTCTGAAAACCTGACTAAACTTGAAAGGATAACTCAAACATTAAAAAGTCAGAGATATGACATGTGGTATTATCCTGCCTTTTTTGGGCGATATTATATTGTATGTCAAATAGAAAATTGATAATCCAGGCATGTTCCAAATCCGGCGAAGCAAAGTAATTATATGCACATAATAATGTATAATACTACAGTAATAATGTATATACATTAATATATGTTGTATCTTCATTTTTGACATTTTTACATAGATGGTTTCTAGCATAAATGTGGCGTTGTTTATTTTTTGAAAAGCATCTTTAAAGACTATAATAATTGCCACGTACTTTTTTAAAAGGTATTTCATGGTGCTCCATATTCTCACAAAATAAACTACACCTGTCATCATTTTAAATAACATTACAATGGTGCTGACGGATATTGTGTGGAAATGTGCGAAATCAAATAATTTGCTGTCTGTTCGTTTAGAGGTTGGTCAAAACAGCGTTCCTCTTGCTTGAAATTCACATTTATAACAATGCCATAAAGTAGTGTTACGAAAACCCAATAAAATGAATTTATGGACATAACTGTCAAAAACAATGTTGATTTCAGTCAAGCAGGATGTTTTGATTTTAAAGAAATAGCCATTCGGTTATTCAATAATTTTCTAAACGCTCAACTATTGTTCAAACGAAACTTAGGACCTACCATTGTCCAACAGTTATACTGTCAAAGAAAAAAGAACAACAAAATCTTAATATGCTAAATGGATGCTGTTGTTAGTCTCCACATTGAGGCGATTAATCATCACAGAAAACGTAGATTTTGTATGTGCATGAAGGCTGTCTTTATTGAATTATTACTCTGTCACTGCCTATCTTTATTTTATAAGCAGTGACATTTGTGAGTGAGTGAAAAGCAGTTCACTTTTTTATCACTATTTGATTTTCTCCGCAATTTTCAGGCTATAGAATTCTTCCAATAAGGGAGATCCCGTTATTTACCATCAGAAAGGCTATGCTTACTGAATTATGCAAAACAAACAATCTCGTTTTCATCTGTATTTATGCGTCACTGTTATGGGTTAACTCAGGTGAAACAAGAACAGTAAAAAGTAAGTTCTTCTATAGCACTGAATACACTGCCTACATGGTTAAACATAGTTTAAGCCTTAAAGCATTCACGTTTATTAAAACCTTGAATAAAATATGTCTATTGCAGAGTTAATTGCAAACTTACTGCATAGAGACTCCTAGCGCTATTTTTATTCTACTTAAATACATTTATAAGGAGTTGATGTCGATTTCATTCTAAATACATAATAAATAGTTGGTTATTTGAGGGATGAAATCATACATCTAAAAAATTATCTGTATCTCTGTGTAATTTTGAAAACATTGACTCCAAAGAATCAGTAAAATATTTGTTTTGCAAATTTTGTTGCTGTTTCACCTTTTCTACCTCATCACCGTTTTAATCCTTGTTTAGTGTAAGCTATTTTCCGGCATTAAAGTAAATGTCCCTTATTAACTAAATGTGTGAAAATGGTCTTCCATCTTTTCTCTGAAGTTCACACTGCTTCTGTTTACAACTTGAAAAGCGCATCTACGCACCACAAAAACATGTATTGACTGATAATTTAAATTTAAAGGGAAAATTATAAAACCTCACTTTCTCGAGAAAATATAAAAAGTATCCGATGAAAAATGCGTAATAAGTCGTTAAACCCATAGGTTGCAGTATTTATTTGGTGTTAAACAAGAAAACTAAATTTTAGGAGAAATTAGTTTTTTCATGATGCTAACTGCATTATTTAAGAAGAGTTCTCCTTTATATAAATGTCCCATTTTGCATCGTTTTCTTTATTCGACTCACTAAGATTCTATGCTAGAATTTTGATGAACCTTAACGGTCGTTCAACAATGAGGAGTTTTTAAAATATTTTTATAGTTCCCTGTATGTTATCTTTTAAAATATGGTTATCTTACGCATATTTTTATGTTAAATTAGTTGATAATATTTTGTAGGTCAATTGTTAGTTCAAGAATCATAGTCAGTCTTACAGCTCTCTTATAAGATGAGAAACTTGTCCGGGGATAAACTGCAAGCCCTTGCTTCTTTCAGGTACACTAAGTAATCAACTTTGTGTAGTCATGTTTTAAAAGGATATGAAATAATCAAGACATATTTATTGTTCACTATCGTCTTTACGAAGATAATGTGGCTCAAGTGTGGATGAAGCTTCAAAAACCTTATGGGTGATTTCAAATATCAACGGGATGCTATTCAAATCTCTTTGCTGCACGCGGTTAGCGTGTATATTTGGGTTATTCAATGTTTACAAATATACCATAAGGACAGATATTTTATACTGTGCAGTCTAGTGTTTCTTCCACGTTCTGAAGAGCTGTCACTGATTTAAGCTCATTCCTGACAGTATGTAATTTAAGTAGTTTATATCCCTTTTCTTTCTAGATAAAAACAATAAAATACATTGCATGACTAATAGGTGGTCTTTTTACATTTTGTGGAAACAATGGTATCTGTTAGTCGTTATGCTAATGCTACTGTTCTCAAAATATGCTCAAGTTGTGCTAGTGACTGTTGATGAATGTCACTGAAAAACTTCATCTAATGTCGATTTTTTGCTTTTCCTCTTATTCTGTTTTCCATTTAGTTGATACCCAAGAATGTTTTGGACTTCCAGAGAAACCGTTTATAACCCGTGGTGCAGTTATTGAACACACACGTGCAATCGGTAGAACTCTATGTTATTTTCAACCATCAGATCCAAATCAATATTTAAGTATTTATCCTACAAAATTAGAATTGCCTCGCCAGTTTGGTATTTGTCCAACTATACAAATTAGTGAATTCACATCTGTAAGAGATGAACTGATTGATAATAGTGATCCGAATATGTTTATACCAATGACTGTTCCCGCAGATACCAAGTTAATAGTAAGTCACTAATTAAACTGTTTGTACTCTGAAGTAAAATCTGTTTAAATTTGCATTTAAATAAAGAAACATTAAACACCGTTTCTCTTCTGCTTTAAAATGTCTCAATATTGAGAGCCGGCTAACTCATAACGAATAAAACCAATATCCTATAGATGTTAGCTGCTACGCTATAATTCAGTGGTCTATATTTTTTAACGAATACTAATTCGCAATATTATGCAAGTGATTTCAACTAACTGCTTTTTTTATCCGCCTTGGTTGGCTCAAAAGGTCTCAGCACATTAAAACTTTTGGGAACTCGCGTAAATAGAGGTAACTGGTAAGCATACAGGTGTTGTTTAGTTTACTATTTGAATTCAAGGCAGAATTTTTAAAAGTAACATCATCAAAAGAATTATTTGAACTTAGAAGTATTAGACGATCTGTTGCTAAACAGATTTAATCGAGGATCCTGATAATAAGCAGTGGAGATTTATATGACGATAGGAAAATTAAAAAACATTAATGCGAACGCATATCAGAGCTCAGAATATTAGAGGACGATTTAAGAAGTTAATGAAAGGATTGAAAAAAGACATAAGGTAGCAGTTTCCAAACTGATGGTAGTCAATGTGATCCGTTAAATTATCGTTCACCAAAGCAGGAGTGAAAATTGTACAGACTGCTAATACAATTGTAACAGCAGAAGGCAAGACACGGAAGCCGAGACATATTTTCAATTGATCAAACCTCTGTTTATATATATATATATTCTTTAACCAACCACTGAGCGTGTGATTTTGGTGTACATTAAACGACGTGAAAGAGAATGTTCAAATACATATATAGTATTCTGTTGCTAATGCAGTACTGAACTGTGGAAATATGTGAGAATAATATTCCGTTGGGACACACTGTCTGTATCACACCACCACACAATTACTTGGATTATTCTTTTGAATTTCTTCAGCGAAAGATGGTTACGTAATTCACTGAGGAAATCCAATGATAAATCAATTCAATGACTTTCTTTTCTGCCTATCACTCAACCACCATAATACGGATGAAACAAAGTTTAGTTTCGATAAGATTTTAGTTGTTCTCTTGTTAGCGATGAAGTGAGGGGTTCCATATCAATTGTTGAGTGAGTATGGTTATTTTTACAAAATCAATGGCAAAAATGAGCTAAATTTGCCAAATTTTAATCACAATGGTTAGTCGATCGGAAACGATACGCAAAGATTAGCTTCAAAAAGAAAATTCCTTCTAGTGGCACTATGCAATATCAGAATTACAAATTTCAAGCTAGAGAACAGTGACTTCATCTAGACGGTGACTGTTCCAACTTTTCTCAAATATTTCATCTAATTTATTACAAAAAGTGAGAGTCGGTACTAGAATAGGAACTGAATAATTTCTCTCCATAGTTTTATGATGTTTTTTAAAAGTGGTACTGATCTAAATCCATATGCTGCCAAAGTGGACAACTTGTAAAATTTATGAAGACAACAGTCTACATACGAAAGAATGAAGTGTTGATATTTGATTTCTGAAATTATCTGCCATAGGATTTTGGTCTGCCATGAGAAATAAATTGACATCATAAGTCTAGTAGGATCTGTCATTCATTTTAAATTTTCTATAGTTGGTTTGTAAGGGTTAGTTTTTGTTTTTACAATTGATCACGGGTTATGTCAGTTAGAAAACCATCGAAAACAAGCAGGGAGTACTGGAAAGCTGTTTCATCCTAGTTTGGGAATCATCGGCAGTACAAACCCACCGCGAGGGTTAGAACCCAGGACCTTCCGGTTACAAGGCAAGTTCGTATACCATTCAGCCACTGGGATCCGATCCAATGGCCAGTGTATGAATTCTAACTTCTACCAATTCGTGATTCAGCACGACCCCAACCAATGTCATCGGTGGGACATCCATCCTCACACTTGACTGGATGGACCCCACTGGTCACGACTTCTCACTAGAACTCCAGGAAACTGCATCCTGTAGCAAGTCACTAGTGAGCATCAGATTAATTTTCTATAGTTTGGTTTGTAAGGTAGAAGCTAGAATTCATGCACTGGTCATTGGATCGGATCCCAGTAGCTGAATGGTATATGCGCTTGTCTTGTAACCGGAAGGTCCTGGGTTCAAACCCTGGTGGTGGGTGTGTACTGCCGATGATTCCCAAACTAGGATGAAACAGCTATCCAGTACTCCCTGGTTTTCAATGGTTCTCTAACTGATATCAATCCGTGATCAATTCATTTTAAATATTTTGTTTTTGCTAAGTTAATATTTCAGACTCAATATTTGAAGTCTAGTTTAAGCATTTGATATTGAAAATCTAATCATTAGAGTACCACTTTTTTACGTTTTTTTCCCTAATACAGTTTCAAGCCAATTGTACAAATTATGCATCTATGCAAAGTAAAGCTGTACACACATCATCACCGAATCTTCGAATACAAATTTTATTTGATCCATATAATTCTGCAGCATCAGATGTGGCGTATCAGTTTGTTATATCTTCCTATGGTAATTTAATTTTATAAAAGTATGAATATTTCAATAATTAGTTTGATAGAAATGATGTTTAATAATGTTACGGTTTAATTTCAAATCATTAGATTATATATATGCAAAATTCAATTCTAATTGGTCATTTCTTCGTCTTAGTAAAGTAGTGTATTGCTTTTTGAATGGTTTAAATCACGATAGTGCTTGTTTCGTGGTGACAGTTAGTAGGGTCCAGAATAAAATGTTTTCTTCTTTCTTTCGGTTGACAATACCTGCATCCATTTTATTGTTCTAATTGAAAGTGACCCGTCGTATTCACTGCTTGAAATATCAGATAGCTGTGTATTGTGTTATTCGCTTTGGTTCATAAAATCGTTACAATGTGTTTTATTCAAGTATGTCTATCAGAGGGACTAGCAGTGTAATAGATAACCTTTGGTCGCTTGAAGAAATGGGTATTGAGCATTAGTGAAAACACTTGCTGTCACAAAGACAATTAAATCCAGATGATGAGTCTTGATTATGGCGAATTACACGTCTCTGATGCCAATACTACTGCTGAAAACAGTATTATGAAGCTACTGGTTATATTCGAATTCAATACTCAAATATATGAACACATAAAAGGAACACCAATGGGATCGCCCATATCAGGATTAATAGCTGAAGCTGTTATGCAAAGATTAGAATTAATAGCTCTACCTATAATTAAACCGAAAATCTGGATACGTTACGTTGATGATACATTTGTAATAATTAAGAGAAGTGATTTGGAATATACTCATAAATTAATAAACAACATATTTGAAGACATCAAATTCACAAGAGAAGAATAATTAGATAACAAAATCCCATTTTTAGATGTCTTAATCAGGAGAACCAATACAGGAGATTCAGAGACACAAGTTTATAGAAAATAAACGCACACAGATCAAATACTCAACTATACTAGCAATAATCCAGTTACTCACAAACGAAACTGTGTGCAGACATTGTTTAAAAGAGTTCAGACACATTGTAGCACTCCAGAATTGAAAAGAATGGAAGAAAAATACCTACAAACGGTTTTCAAAAAGAATGGTTATCCACGAAATTTCATCAAGAAGTGTTTAAAGTCGAATCAAAACACCAACAAGAAACCATCATCAAATACCACAAGAAAATTCATTCTACCATACATGAGGAATATCTCTGAAATAACAGCCAGAATACTGAAACCGTTAGATATATATATAGCACACAAACCAGTAAAATCGCTTAATTCAATATTATGCAAACCGAAAGATCCAACAGAAAAAGGAGATAAAATTAATACCATTTACAAAATAAATTGTATGGACTGCAACATGCATTATATCAGCCAAACTGGGCGTCCCCTTCGAATTAGAATCCAAGAACACAAATCAGCCGTGAAAAGACACGATATGTATTCTTTAGTATCAATGCATATAGAAAATTATGGACATCAATTTGATTGGGATAATGTTGAGATCTTAGACAGAGGAAACACGAAAAGTGCTAGGGAATTCCTAGAAGCCTGTACTCAAACGAAAATGCAATTAACAAGCACGTTAATATAGACGAAATATACCAACTAATAAAAAGTAAATCAGGTGACCAGGAAGTTTAAAATCCAAGTCAATAGAAAATGGTCAATATATATGTAAAGATGGTTACCGGGAGACGCGATTATATCACTCATGAAGAAATTTAAATTATTTCACTTTATGTCCAGAAGGACGACGAAAGCTCCGCAACTAAACCAACCAGCTCAGAGAACACTATTAATTGCTGCTGGTTATATATTGAAATATTCTTAAAGAAAGCAAATATGTCAGTGAAAAGGAATCTTTCTGATCCAGTAACGTACAAGATGGGAATTTTTGAATAAAAATGTCATGTGATGAATACGAGTCAAAGCTGTAAGCAAATTTTCGACGTATAAATTACTGTACGACTAAGGAAAAATGTATTGATTGGTGAATGTCTTCACTATAATAATTTATTTCCTCTAAGGTTACACATAAAGTTGGTCAGTACAATGTTTAATAGAGTAATGCAAAGTGTAGGTGGACTTAATTTTTGTTGATCACACGCACCATAACAAGTCTATTAAAAATTATGGCAAGTAGTATATATGAAATTTTTAGCGTTCAGCTGTGCAGGAGAAATCAGTTTTTGTTCGTATTAAATCCATAGGCTATCCGCTTTCATAAAAAGTTCTTAAGCAAGTAGGAGCTTTCATTCTGACGAACTCTTTCAAGAAGTCGATTAGCTGCGAAGTAAATTAATCATGAGTCAGTTTCAGTTAGGATCAGAAATTGTTCGTGTCTAGCATTCTGAATACTATCGAATATTTTTATAAGGTTAATCTTGAATTCGAAGGATTAAATTTAATGCCATCTAATAACTATTGTATTCCCTTCACTAAATACATCAACGGGTCAGTATACTCATTTTCTCAGCTTCATGCCATTGAAATACAAACGCAATCTGATAAAGTGCCTGGTTCACAGAGCAAGAGCAATTTGCTCGGATGAATGTCTTGATGAGGAACTTAATAATATTAAATGGTTGCTAAGTGAAAATGGTGATCCAGAAAAGTTTATTGATAAGAATATGAATCTAAAATCAAAGCAGCCCAAGGTACCAAGGCCTTATTTTTACAAATGCAGTGAGATACTAACACAGCGCCTTAGAAATGCGGTAAAAAGAGCATTCCCTGCTGCCGAATTACACTGTGTCTTCAAAACCACTCCTCTTTTGCGTTCAGGAGTAAAAGAAAAACTGCCTAATTTCGCATCTTCTATGTGTATCTACCAATTTAACTGCTTCTGTGAAGTGAGTCACTTACATAGGCCGTACAATTAGGCGTGTTTCTCGTCGAATTTCCGAACGTCACCCTGTGTGGTTAAGTAAAGGACAAACAAAATCTATTCGGAGCGTTATTCTATCTCATCTTATGGATACAGGACACAAGACTGATGTTAACCATGCTTTCAGGGTCATTTGCCGCATACCAACAAATCTCAGTTTCACCTTAAGAGTTCGACTACTAAATATTGCTGAGGCTGGCTGTTGGGATCCATATTAAGAAGCCTAATTTGTGCATTCAAAAGAAGTTAGTTCAGACATTATACTTACCTTGGCCATTTAGGTTTGAATGATCCTGAATTTTTGTGGAATTTCCCTAATTTTAGTTGATATTCTATTTGCTATTACATTTTTATTATTATTATTATTATTATTATAATTTAAGCATCTTTAAAATTGCATTGATCGTACTTTACAAATTGATATTATTTAAAAAACACTAATATTGTTATTAACTACTAATCTAGAATATTCTATGTATATAAGCATATATATAATTGTAGAGCCAGAAGAGGAATTTATCGAAAAGGATATTCTTTGCTCAATCATTTTGTGTTTCATAAAACTGTTAGAGATGAATAGCTCAGCGGTAAAGTCTGTTGACTGCAGCATTGAATAAAGCGGGTTCGAATCCTACAGGAGACATCAGGTTACAGATATGCCTGGCTGAAGAGTATCAGCAAACAAGAAACCTAGATCCAGAGCTTCCTGTTGATCGCCTTTAAAGCATCTAAGATCAAGAACTGATTATGTCAATAAGAAGCGTTTTATTGCAGTTCTTTGAATAGATGGTTCAACTTTTTTATGATATCCGCTTAATATTTCTGCATTCTTTAGGTATTTAATGAAGAAAAGTAAATTTACTTATGGACAAATTAATTAATGTTAGTGTTTATTCACATATCATTCATTGACAATTGAAGTGTGTTTTTTTAACTTGCACATATCGTCTGTTTATTTTGTTTATTTCTTTGATTGAATAGTATTAGGACCTTCATACAATTGTCCATCAAATACATTTCGATGTTGGGATGAAGCCACTCACTGTATACCTGATTCTCTTACATGTGATGGCATATCTAATTGTCGAGATAGATCAGATGAAAACAGCTATTTATGTAAGAAAGAGATCAATAAAAAAGTTCTATTTTATGTTTTCCATTATATTTTGAATGAATTTATATTCTTCAACTGATTTACATTATGTTATATGTTAGGAGATTGTTAATTTTAATTATTGTTCCCTTGGGTTTTGAGTGGTTCATAGGGCTTCAGTAGGTCGTCTCAATTGTGTTCTGTCTCCAACAGTCCTCTTCATCTGGCCTCACAGTTGCCCGTAAATTTTCATCTATTCTTCATACGATCTCCTCCATGTCACCCTCAGATGCCTATTTTGGATTTCGCTTGAGCCATGTCGTGTCTTGCGCGTGATGTCAACCAAAAGTCGCCTCAGCGTGTGTCCCATCCATCTGCATTTTCTTCGGAATATTTTTTGAGTAACAGAGTTTCGTGTTGCTAAATCTTTCTCGTCGTCCATCTGATCGTCAGTATGGATCCACCAAAGACAGCTGTTGATAAAAGTCTGCAACCTGTTTAAAATACTTTTCGTGACGCGTCAGCCAAGTTTCTGACTCATATAGAAGAACTGACTTAACATTAGTGTTACAAATCCGAATTTCATTGTTTATGCTGAGTTAGTGCAGAAGATTTCCAAACTGATTTCAGAGTGATGAAGGTGTACCTTGCCTTTCCGATCCCGGTTTTGATATGCCTCCTCCGTTCCGCCTGTAGTGCTGAGACGAAGCTACCTAGATAAGTGAACGAAGTTGTCACTTTCAAATTCCTCCCGTTGATGGTGGTTGTTGCTTATTGTTGTCGGTTGGTTATCTCTATCACCCCCGTTTTCCCTATGTTCACTTTAGGCCCTGCCTTTGCTGCTTCTTCAGACAGTTTATTGGTTCTCACCTGTAAGGCTTCGAATGATACTAGACGTAAATCGTTCGCGAAATCCAGATTTTCTAGAGTCTTCTTATCGGTGGCCCAGCGTATTCCTGTCTTCTCGTCCCTGACAGTCTGAGGTATAATCCAGTCGACCACAATTGGAAATATCATCATTGATAGTAGACAGCCTTGTTTTACTCCTGTATTCACTTCAAACGCGCCACTGAGTTTCCTGTCATATAGCCAGCTATTGAGTGAGGTTGATAAATGTTTGTGTCACAGGACTCTGTCGTGTTGAAGCAGCTCCCAAATTACTTCTTGGTCAACGTTGTTGAAGACCTTTTCAAAGTGGATGAAATTGAAGTAGAGATGCCTAGAGTTGCACTTTGATCCACACATGATTTGCTTTTTTTGAATCCAGCTTATTCCGGTGGGAGGAATTCTGCATCCAGTGCCTCTTTTATTCTCTCCAGAAAAATGCGACTTGGAGTTTTACTTGGCATGGACAAAAGCTTGATCCCACAGAGGCCTAAGTCGCCCTTCTTTGGTAGGTTGATAAGGTAGCCTTTCTTCCATCGGTAGGCACCATTCCTTCCTTCCAAACATTTGAAATAATGGCGTGAGCATATCTGCTGCAGTCTCTGAGTCAGTTTTCAGTGCTTCGTGAGGAATTTCGTCTGGCTCTGCTACCTACCCGACTGAACTTCAGTGGCTTGATTGCATTCAAGACTTGTGCTTTCGTTGGAGTATTGGTGTCCACTGGCAGGCAGTTATGTGCTTGTTGTTGTTGGTATTTCTGGGCGAGTTGCAGGTGATGGTCGATTTAAGAGTCCTTCGAAGTGATCAGCCCATTGTTTTATTTGTTTGTCACTCCTCCTTGGTAATCAGGTTCCAATGAACATCTTTTATTGGTTTCATCATATGGGTTGATCTCTTCCCGGATAGAAACCTAGTTATCTGATATATTGTTCTGAGGTCTCTTCTACCTACCCACTGCCTGTTCTGCTTCAGTTACCAGTCGGTGTGTCGTAAAATTGTCTTTTGTCTTTCCTGGCGCTCTGCAGTGTACATTGAACTCAGTTTCTCCTTCTGTTGTCCATCTTTGCATTGAGTCATCTTCTCTTTCACCATCCCCTTCTCTTCTATTAGCTTCCAGGTAGGTATCCGTTGAGAGCCATTCCTTGTCTTGTCTCTTCTTTCTTCCTGAAACAGTTGTACACGTTTCCTTGAATATCGCCTTCAGACAGTTCCAATATTCTTCCACACAGGTTTCCTCAGTGATACCACGTAGTGTCTCTGACTTTACTCTGATCTGATCTGTAGTGAAGGTATCCGTTGTAGTTTTGTCCTTCAGTTTCTGAATGTTGAACTTGAATTGTGGTCTGTCTCCATTTGTTTTCATGGATTTCAGCTTCACCCTAAAGGCTCCTTGAACTAGATGATGGTCTGATTCCGCATCTGCTCCCCTTTCCGAATTTGTCTCCAGCAGGCTGCATATCTACTTCCTTGAGATTAAGATGAAATATATAAATGGTTTGTGGCGTGTCCATCAAGCGAAATCCATGTTGCTTTATGTTTATCCTTGTGCTTATATACGGTGTTTTCAATCATCAAATCACCGAATGCACAAAAATCTGTGAAGACTTCTCTATTGTCATTCATTTCGCCGAAAGCCTCTCGACTCAAATGAATTCTCTTCCTGCATTGCTTGCTCCCAGTTTGGCGTTTATATCGCCTATAAGGATTTTGATGTCGTTATAATTGTAACCTTCCTTTCTTTTTAGTTGAATCTTGCAGTCATTATCCGCAAAAAATCTGTGACCGGTGTTGATGACATCATCATAGCCACTCCATCAGTGTTCTCGTAGTTTTATCTGGGTGACTGGAGTAGATTGTTGACTCTTCAGTTGGAAATTTCGATAGTCCACATCCATTCCATCTGTTCTCACAAATTCCTAGTACTCCTATGCCATATTTCCTCATTTCTTTGATAATCTTGGCAGCCTTCACAGCTTTGTACAGTGCATGAACATTCCAAGTCCCAATGTTTATTTTTTCTTTCATCAAAAGAAAACACATTGACTGACTGGCTCCTTGAAGGCTTTCACAGGTCGGTACTACTCCGTTTTTCCGATACCAACGAAGAATAAGTTTGTCTTTTTACATTTTTCTTGTTCTTTGAAGTTTCTGTAGTGAGTGGATTGATTTTCCTGAGTAGGGTCACCAGTTCCACGCTCAACCTACCCTCTTTTTTCCAGACTTGAAACTGGCTAGAAAACTAGGCGAGGTTCTGTTGTCTTATACTTGATGCTAAAATGGAAGGTTAGGATGTGGCACGATCCTAACTGACAACCTCTTTGCAATTTTTCCGGTAAATTTAACGGATCCTTCTAGTGATCAAATGTTATTCTCAATTCTATCCCGAAGGATCTTACCCAGCTGTCATGTAAATTACCGATAAGTAGCTGTGTTTTCAACATCATCTGTACAAATCCTCCTCCCAATCACAAAATGATATAATAACTGCATTCACGGAAACTGTAACAGTGACTTGAGAAGAATCTTTGGATGCAAAGTGTTTTTTTTCCTGTTAATTTGTCCAATTAAGTCATTATCACTGAAGGAACTACACTTAGTTACACAAAATAGTGAATCGTAAGTACAGGCCTTGTTTTAATTTACAGAAGGTTTGTAGCAGTTGTATTTAGATCATCCGTTTCATTCTGTTTGGTGCTAGTCATCTGGATGTTGTAAGCGCCTTTCAGTAACGAATGATATTTCCACTGTAACTTCAATCCCGTACTGACTATTTGAAATATCTAAGAGTACTAAGCCACCTATTGTCTTACTATCGATTTTTTTGTGTTTGTGTTACTTAATGGAAACGATCTGTCTCTGTTGGCCTTTATCTATATTTTATGGACTTGTCATACTATTTGAAAATATTTTTTTATACTGAGAATTCACTAGACAGAACTAACTCATATCACTTCTGTTTACTATAAATTAAAGCGAAATAAATTCATCAGTTTCATACAATCTTTCTATTCTCTGTTAGCTAATTAAATAACTTGATTTAAATTCATTGTGTGTAACACAGCTTTTTAAACTTGATAGAAAGATAAACAATTATTGATTTGATTACCGGATTCCTATGTAAATTTATGGACATTATTATTAGTTGAAAAAAAACCTCTTCTGATTGGTTGTTCCCTTGCTGAAGGTTATTCTGTTATCGCTTTGTGGCCGTTTCTCAGAAAATCAAGCCATAAATCTACGAATCATATTTCCCCACGTTAACTCCGCTGTGATTAGCTGGTGATTTTCCCAAGGTTAAGCTTTGTTATTGTTTTTCTCATGACCCTGATTCGGGAAGTGAACATTGACGTAAATTGCTGTCTACAATTTTGGCTTGCAGCCAGCTCTCATCGCAATATAACGCCTGTAAATTCTTATCAGTATCACACCACAGCACGAGTAGATGTTTTTCAAGCAATCCTAGATATTCTTTATGCTTATTCTATAGAATTATCGTTTTCATCGAATCTCTTTATAATTATTCAGACTCCTGAAGTAATTCACTAAAACCAATTTTTGGAACAAGTTCTCTTTCAACTATTCCTCTTGGTTTGTTGAAGCATCACGCTCCATTCCAATAAAATAAAAGTTGTTTGATTTCTTTTATATGTCAGTTTAACATGTGCGTGAAGTGTTTTCTCTTCATTCCACATAAACTAATGACTTTTTCAAACACCTCCACATAACAGGAAGACTTTTTAAATATCTTGTGATATGAATTCGATATAACTTATACACAACTTTATTAGTCATCCATTTAGTTCCATAATGAGTCAGGCTGAAAGTCATGTTGCAGTTATTTTTTATTGTGTTTCTTTTCTAAAAACCTCTTGCTTACAAGGTTGCATTTTACTAAATATAATATCAGATGACTAGGACTACTATTCACTTTTTTTTCATTTAATTTAGGTACTGGAAGGATTAACGGTATCCCGATTCCACTATTTGCAATTATTATCGCTGGTAAGTGAATAATAATACAAGTAGAAGTGAATTCTATTGTGAATAAAATTTATTTTGATTAAGTTCTACAGTGTTATACAGTAAAGTTTTTACTGATGACCACGTTTCGAGCACAATTTATTGCTGCTCATAATCATATCACGTTACTCACACAACTTTCCAACTTCGCTTATATGATTCCGCTTGATTTGATTGGTTGTAACATTTTCCATATTTCTGATATCAATGATGAGTCATTCCTTTTGCACCTGTTGTGTGTAGATTCTATGAACAAGAATTTAGTAATCAATCTCTTTCTCTCTCTCCAACTACCTATATTACTTTTTAGAATTCTAACTCTTTCCCACTCAATTGTGTGGTTGTGTGTTTGTTAATGCATGCAGTGCAATTGCTGAGATTTTTTCTAAATTACTTACTTTCTAAAGATTGATTATTGAACAAAGAATGTTCTTTCCAATAACTTCATCATCAGGTTCTACAGTTATATATCCATAAAAACGAAAGAATGATTTGTCTGAATCGTGTAATTTATTTGCGCAACACATTTCAAACAATCTGATCACACACGGACTTGCCATAGGAATATATATCAAATTAATAAAGAATTAAGAGGTGAGGAAATAAATTTAGGTCAATTTAAAATGACATCCTGAAGGTCAAAATAACAATGAAGTTCGCTAAACTAGATAACAGAGGTGGTAATAGTATTATAGGTTTCCAGGCCGTACGTGTTACGAACTTCCTGAAATAATTTGAGCGCCGAGTCAGATTGATTCATTATAAATTATTTAAATTAATCCCAGCGTGTTAAGAAAATCAAAACAAGATTTTTCTGAACGTTTCGCTGTGTAAGCCACAGCTTCTTCAGCAGATAAATCTGCTGGGATTAATTTAAATAATTTATAAAGAGGTAATAGTACATCTGCTATAGTATCAGAACAAAGTAATGGCTTCAGAAGTAAATGGAATCCCAAGAACTTATTATTGGTGAGAACAGGAGACCTAATTCCTCTATCGCGAAACATAGAGACAGGACGTAAAATTGATGTTCACACGTCTTTGAAACTTACCTTTAAAACGTGTTTAGGGCGTATCATGAAGTTTGTGGAAACTCTAGCTAACAATTTGGAGGTTTAAACCACCTTTAAGTGTTCAAAAAAATTCATCGTCACACTAAACCTTTCTTGGTAAACTTTGTTTTGAAACCATAGCAGATCTATTGTTACCTCTGTTATTTGGTTTAGCGAACTTCATTTTTATTTTGATCTTCAATCTGTCATTTTAACTTGACTTAAATTTATTTTCTCACCTCTTAACTCTATTGATTTCATATATATATATATATATATATATATATTCCTATGACAAGTCTTTGTGTGATCTGATTCAGACAAATTATGTCTTCTTATAACCTTACATATGTCCAATCCAAGTTCACTTTTAACAGTTTGAAAAAATTTGGGCATTGGGTATATGATATTCATTATAATGAAGGTTTTTGTATTTCCCAATGAATGAAAAACAAAACGATATTCTTATTACCTTGTCTAAATTCATAAAGGGAACTAATTGTTTTAATTTTCTATAGTTTGGTTTGTAAGGGTTAGTTATGTTTTTACGAGTTGGTCACGGATTGATATCGTTAAAACATAACTAACCCTTACAAACCAAACTATAGAAAATTAATATGATGTTCGCATGTGACTTGCTACAGGATGGAGTATCCTGGAGTTCTAGTGAGAAGTCGTAATTGTTTTCAATTTGAAAGAATGGTTGATATTGACAACATTAGTGGTTTTTAAAGAGTAACATCGAATAATTTAGATCAGAATTCCAAAAGTTATTTGCAGTTAGATTTTTATCAGATTATACTTAAAAATAAGTGCATGTGGTAATATGTATAATTGTAATACTAAATTGAACACCAATATTACAAAGTAAATGATTAAGAATTACAACGGATATGTATTGTAATAAATTCTCATGAGTCGTGTTCATATTAAGCTTTATTCATATTGATTATAAACTTCAAATGGATGAATGATCATGTCAAGGTCGGGGGTAGAGAAAAAGATTTTTGGGATTGAATTTTATGTGTGTTGTATGTGTGTCAGTATGTAAGTTGACTACTACTACGCTTAATAAAGAAAGAACTCAGACAGACGAACGATGATCAAGTTAGTAAACTTTATTTTGATATCATAACAGACATACTATTACCTTTGTTATTTGGTTTAGTTATCTTCATTGTTATATTGACTTTCAATATGTCCCCTTTAGCTTGACCTAAGTCTATTTCGTCACCCCCTAACTCTGTTATATATATGCTGAGATTTTGTAAATTCCGGTTTAATAATCCTTTGCTAATAGCATTAAGTGTGCGTCGGTGGCATAGCGGTTAGGACGCTCGCCGACCATGCACATGGTCTGGGGTTCGATCCCCGGCCGACTCACTCCTTTACCTCGCTAAGCCAGAAATAAAGCTGGTGAAGAGTAAAGGTTGGGCATGAGGCTAGCAACCCCATCCTGTAAAATAAACACTGCTACAGAAACTGCAAGCCACTAGCTTGAAGCCCTATGTTCCACTGGGGAACGTGAAGGAAAAAAAAAATAGCATTAAGTAGCGAAACGTCAGTAAAAACAATATCATTTTGTTTTTCATTCATTGGGAAATACAAAAACCTTTATTATAATGAATATCATACACCCAATGCCCAAATTTTTTCAAACTGTTAAAAGTGAACTTGGTTTGGACATATATAAAACAAAGGGTTAGTTAATGCAAGTGTAATGACAAGGGGTAGGGGAAATTTATGTGTACAGGATGGAGGACCACATCAAAAGGGCCGATGTAATAAGGTATTTATGAATTTGCAGACACCACAGCAGGCCAGGGCTGTAATAGGGGCTGAACCTATTTCTTCTATACACAGAGCACCGGTTGTTTTAGGTGACTTGTAATAGCCTCTATCGTTTGTAGTATTCGGTACTTGGATGCTTTTAGCAATTTATTTGGTACCCGGTAGATGATAGAGAAGGATTCTTCGCTACTGTCTCTGTGGCGGGTTTGGACCAGCTGGTCTAATATCGAACTGTTGGTGGTTCTTACTACACCTTTATTTAGCCACACTAGTAGATATTCCCTAGTGAGCACGAAAAATCTAGTTCCTAGAGCAACAGCCAATATAACTCCTTCCACAAGCGCAGTTGAGTTGGTAGATACAGTTAGAAGTGGCTAGTTTAGCTACTTCATCTTTCATTTGAGAAGTCACCATTGGTCTAGTAGAAAATAAGACTTGGTATTTGCCAGCATTAAAAGTTCTTTGAACTGATTTTCTTAACGTCTTTGTAATTATTTCGCTAGATATATCGCCATTGTTGTTTATGGATGGTGAATAGTCCTCTTCAACTTTCTTAGTCATATGTTTCCTAATGAATTTGTCTGGATAGCTATTTTCGATTAAGGTATCCTTAGTTCATCTTCATTTACCTCTTCTGAGCATATAGCTCTAACCCTGTGGCTGAGTGTCCTTACTAAATTTCTTTTGTACTGGAGAGGAACGAAGCTATGAAAATGTGTATATTGTCCTGTCCATATGCTTTTCCAGTGCAAATTTCTTTTTATGGTGCCATCTCGTTTTCTTGTAAGGAGGACGTCTAGGAAGTCAATTCTATTTTTAGATTCCTCTTCGCACGTGAATTTCATAGCAGAATGTACTGCATTGAATTGAGTTATTATTGTGTTCCTATCCGGATCATTATCACAAAGAATAAAAGTGTCATCCATATGCCGGCAATAAAATGAGAAGTTTCTATTTACTTACTTCCTAAATTACTTATCATTCTGACCTTAGCTCAATTCTTATGTTCCGACAGTCTGACTACTCCCAATCTACTAGTCTGACATATGTAGTTGACCTCATAGTCATTTATTTTGTCTAATTGGGTCAACTGGGTCCTTTAACCTACAGACCTTGTCTTTGAGTGAATTTGTAAGTTTAAATTTTACGCTCATTCCTGCTTTATTAAGAATCCTACGTAGGGTCTCAGATGTCTCCTCCTTATATGATAAAACTGTGGATGCCTTGTATTCTTTGTTATTTATGTTATCATTATTAGTTTCACCATCACTTTACAGGATAATTATTTAACACCAACGCTTCTTCTATCAGTTTCATTTCATCATTTAGGTTTTTCGTTGTACTACTTGGTGCTATAGAAGAGCTACACATGCAATAAGAATGACTAATAACAGAAATATGCGAAAAAATATTACTACCAAACAAATCAAGAGATGAAAAATAATAAAGGAAGTTGGAAAGTAGTGTGAGTAACTTGATATAATTATGAGCAGCAATAAATTGTGCTCGAAACGTGGTCATCCGTAAATATGACTGTATAACACTGTGAAATTTTGTGGTGAGAGCTGGCTGCAGGCCAATTTACGTCGACGTTAAGTCTCGAATCAGTATTATGAGAAAAACAATAACAAAGCTTAACCTTGAGGAACTCACCAACCAATCACAGCAAACTTAACGTGTACGATTAGGATTCGTAGATATATGGCTTAACTTTCTGAGGAACGGTCACAGGCAGTACAGAATAACCTTCAGCAAGAAAACAACCAATCAGAAGAGGTTGCTTCTCCGCTGACAATAATGTATATAAAAATCTATAAATACCTCTTGATTTTCTCAATAAACGATCTGTTGTCTGGCCCTTGTCTTCTGTCGCTACAACTTGATCAAAATAAATTTGATCCACAATGGAATTATACTCTACCACAGTGCACAAGTTCTCTTTTTATGTCAAGTAGGAGTGAATTTTGTTTAATTTCTCATCAAGCTAAAATAATATCAATGAACCAGTCACCTCATAGTGACATTTTATCAATCAGCAAAACATGAAGTCTAAATCGTTGGCTTACTGTAACAAATAAATCCTCTCAACAATAAGACGAATATACTTCTAGTTAGATTGTTTATTGCAAATAAACATTTTATGCGCTAGGTAATTAGGTTGTAGCAAGTTATAGATTACTTTTTCATTACATTCAAAATAAAAAGAGAATATCTCATTTTGCAAAGAACGAATAGTTTCACTTCTGTTCAGCTTTCATTGATAATTAACACCATCTAACTAACAAAGATAACGTCTAAATTGACTTCAGCAATTCTGTAGATAAAAAAAGTACCCTCAAGTTCAATGATTAATAAGATTAGAGAATGATTCGCAGCATAAGTTCCAAGTGTGGTGGTGTGATACAGACAATGTGTCCAACAGAATAGTATTTCACATATAGATACATTTTCTTCAGTCGACCTAAAGTTAGACTTCATAAACTCCACAATGTACTGTCAGATTTTCGTAATGGAAGTATTCAAATTATTTAAAATACATTTCCTGTTATTTTTTTTATTTTTATTGATTTAGTTTCATTTCTCGGACTGATTCTTCTTGTATTGGCGGTTGTATTTCTTCTACGTAAACGAAGAAGCCGTAAACAGAAAGAAGAACAAACGTAAGTTGATTAATAGAGTCACTTGGACCTTATTGTTTCTCCTCACCTGGTCAATCTCTTCATCAACTAGCTATTTACTGATAGGCAAACTTCACTAAATTCTGTTGGTTACGTGGCCTTCGTACACACATATATATTGTTAACATTTAACGTAGCATTACTACACAGTAGTTCACGTTGCCATTCTTCACGTCTTCTATTCACGTAAAGGATCGTGAAAAAAAAAGAACCAGAAGGAACAAATTCGGTACAGACAAAGGATGTTGACTACAATAAGATAAACGCGGAAAAGGGAAGGAAAATATTAGAATAAGATACTGCCTTTAGGATGAATACAAAGCAAAAAGTATAACACCGCCACTAATTTTAAACCACATTACCTAAAGTCACTTACCATGTGCACTTTAAACAGGCAAATGGTACTTGTGTATATCACTCAGACCAGCAGTCAGTCACTTCATGGATTGGTGCATGTTATCTGTCATGTCGTTATTATAATCATTTATATGATTGCAATGGAGATATTGTTTATAACACCTAGACGCTTTTAAGTGTTCTTTCAACTTCTTAAGGCAATGAAAATAGATCATGGTGTAGGAATTTTATTATTCTGTCATACCTTCGAGTATGATGAAAGTGTTTACCTTCTTCTAGATCAAATCCATATGTAGATAGAGATCCAATGTATGATCACCATCTGAGTAAAATACTTCGTATGGACAGTTTTCTATCAACAGTACTCCTTGCATCAGGATATCGAAGATGTAATTAAAAATGAATACTTCGGGATATTTTTTCAATAATATCCTTCAAAAATACTATTCTCAGAAAAATATGCTAAGCCTCAGAAGTCTGTCACATGATAGACTCGGATACATTTTCCAACGAAGAGTTGGGAACCTCAGAGGGGAAAAGCAAATGCTGGCAAATTTAAACTATCATAGCCAAAACTACAGTGACCTTGAACACCCAATCAGAATTCAGATGCAAAAAATCGCATAATCGTTGAAAAATGCACTAAAGCACATTGCAAACATTATATTATACTACATAGTTGTCGCTTATTTGTTATAAGAATTTCTCCCAATCACTACACAGGTGATCCATAGGGAAATCATATTATGAACGATAGATGCACTCATCCAGGTGACTGTAGGTTGTGGTACTTTGAGATCTATTGATATTTCTGACACTGTTCTTTTGTGGTGAGAGCTGGCTGCTAGCCAAAGTTGGTAGACAGTAATTGACATCAGTGTTTATGTCCCCAATAGTGGTGGGGACTTTGCGTAGGCGGGATACAGTTAGCATATAGATGCTCTGACACAGCCACAAAGAGATGCAAGGTTAACTTTTTGTGAGAAACAACTAATCAAAAGACTGCATTTTCTACTAACAATAATTTACATTCAAATCTATAAATATGTGTTGATTTTCTTTGATAAACTATCTGTTGCCTGGCCCTTGTCTTCTGTTGTTACACTTTGACTTACTGCTGGCTCTAACCCTAATCCTAACCTCAATCCTAATCTAAAAAGTCATAACCCTACCTAACAATATAGATTTACAGAAAAAGTACCCAGAGAATAAGTGGAATATTGTATCTACCTTCTCCAAGTCCAAAGAGGCAGACATGATTTGATTTGGAATAACTTTTCATAGCCTTCCCTGTATCTGATTGGTTCTTGAAGGTCAACTTTCGAAAGACCTTGACTTTATGATACTTTAACTTCGGCCGAAGTTGTTATATAGGATAAAAGACAATTCTGGGATTAGAAGACCAAAATGTCTAAACACAATATTTAACCAAATCTCTATGATTTGTAAGAAGTCTTTAGATACATGGGTCCTGTCTAAAGAATTTACTGGTAGAAAATAGACAAAGAATCAAGCATGTCGCGATATCTGCACTTTAAACCAATCATTTATATGCTCACCTGTCTAGTGTCTCTATATAAATAGGTGACCGTTCTTTCGGTATGAATACAGATACAGCCTTCCTTTATTAGAAATTGTTGAGCCCTGAAGTTGGACTCCGGAGGTGCGTGAAGTATACGTACACGAGTTAATTAAGCCTACTTACATTACTGAGATTACTATGCACTTTAAATCTTATTGCTAACCTCTAACACACCGGTGAAAAAGTTTTCTTCGTATTTTTATAGACGCCAATAGGTTCATATCTTACTAAGCGTTTGTCTTCTTTAAAATAAATTGAACAATTTTCTTTCCTTTCAATACATTTTAAAAGTACTGTCCAATAAAAATGATCTTTTTCTGTTCGTTAATGATAAAACGTATTTTATTCATTCCCACAGATGGATAGATATGACCATGCGACCCCCCACTAATGCCCATCAACGTAAGTTTTCATGATCACTTCTGTTGCACTGAATTATTTATGTATTATAGAAAACTTTCGTTTTGTGTACCTGTTTATCAATCAAGCCACATAGACTGAGCTTACCTTCATTTTATTATTTGAAGTGTCACCAATAATAACATCTTTATTCTGGACAGTATTTATAAAATGTACAGAATTTTCAGAGGAGTTTATTGTATGATATTTCTCCCCTTCGTACAATATCTTCAAATAAAATATTAATTGACAATATATCCTGTGACACAGTGGTCTCTGAGCTGAAGCACAAACCATTCCACTATGATATATCTGCTTTGTCTCCTTCAAGAAATCCACGATATTTGGTTGAAAGCCAATCGTAAGATGTTCAGAAGTACATTTTGAGACCCAAGAACTTAACTGAAGAAACCTCAAGCTTGAAAATTAGTTAGTGTTGTCAAATCAGTTTTGGTCGTTTGAACAGCAAGATGGGGAATTTGTGTTGGGTATACTGTGAATTGTTTGAAGTTATGACCCAACAGCGTGATACCATAATACTAACATCCTCTTACAATACATGCAAATCCTTATTTCGATTGTGAGGATTTGTTGTAATCGCTTAGGTTATCTTTCATTTCACGTGATGGTCATAACCAAACAACTATTCTGTGCGAGTGAAATCAGATTCAGAAAAGTCATGTGTTTTAAACCTTATTTTAAAGTTTCGATAGAATCTATTGATTTGCATTAAAGTGTGGATATCAGAAGTGGCAAGACTTAAAACGGCACAACTCATTTCATGATAGTTACATCAGACTCTTAAATAAATGACAGAAAGTTCTAGGAAAGTAATCGTTTTATCAATGAACCATACCTACTCCGCGATTGTACAGCACATATTCTCTACTAGTTCAGAAATCGGGTTTTCCAGATATAGCTGCTGCTGCTGGATTCAACATAGAACTTGGCCCTGAAGTGCAGCAGTTCGAGTTGCCACGTTCCAAATAGCACACAAAGGTAGACAAGAAAATGAGAGAAGAGAATCAATAGAATTTAGATAAGTATAAGAGTGAAACAGAATGAGTAATGGTAGAAAGGAATATGAAGGTTAAAGAGACTGAATACATCTGCGCCATTGACAACGATTTTGAGCCATGTCACCTATTGTCTCCAGCCATTGATTCTTAGAGTCCCGAGGGCCCCAACCCGGAAGTCTGCATCTCCCTACCTGACTCAGTTTAACTGTCAGGGATTTCATTGATTGATGCCATGTTTTTGTTTGGCCACCACTTACTCTTTTCCAAC
Source organism: Trichobilharzia szidati (assembly GCA_944472155.2). NCBI lineage: Eukaryota > Metazoa > Platyhelminthes > Trematoda > Strigeidida > Schistosomatidae > Trichobilharzia > Trichobilharzia szidati. The sequence continues at coordinate 72,513,047 of OX235273.1, forward strand.
CTGCACCTATATCAGCTAGTAATGCCCGTCGGGGGAGACGATGGTTAGGCATGCGCAGCACGTGGCCTAACCATCTCAATCTATGTAACTTCATAGCCTCTTCGAGTGATTTTCCGTCTTTGCCCAACACTCTACGCCTAACGTCAACATTACTTACCTTATTATACCACCTAACGCGAGAAAGAGATCGTAAACATCTGTGGTCAAAAACAGACAATCTCTTCATGTCTTCCGCTCTCAATGGCCACGTCTCACCGCCATAGAGAAGGACGGAGCGAACTGCTGAGCAGTATACACGTCCCTTGGTTGACAGCCGGATGTCACGCCTACGCCAGAGACGGCGTAAGTTAGCGAAAGCAGCTCGAGCTTTCTGGATCCGTGCTGTGATTTCGTCACCAATCAATCCGTTGGTGCTGGTACAACTTCCCAAATAGGTGAAGTGGTCAACATGTTCTATCACTTCACTCCCTATCAGTAAGCTAGGAGTTGATGTAGTCCAGTCTTGTAGCAGCATCTTACATTTCACAGGGGCGAATCGCATGCCAAACATACGAAGATTGCTGCTCAAGGTGTTCAGAAGACTCTGCATTTTGTCAGCATCCTCCCCTACCAGGACTATGTCGTCTGCGTATTCTAAGTCTATAAGACTATTCCCTGGTAACAAGTCGATTCCTAAGTCGTTAAGTTCAGTTAAGGATACTTCCATTAGCATATCTATGATGAAGTTAAACAGAAAAGGGGAAAGTGGACATCCTTGACGGACACCACTGGTTGTTATCAATTCAGATGACAATTCCCCATAAGCCCTTACACAGCTACGTGAGTTTGAGTAGAGTGCCTTGATTAGTGCAATGTACTTTCTTGGCACTCCCTTCATAGTCAAACATTGCCATAGAACCTCTCGATCCACGGAGTCGAAGGCCGCCTTCAAGTCAAGAAATATGGCAATTGTTGGACGCCTGAAAGTGTGTCTATGTTCTAGGATCTGTCGGAGAGTGAAGATATGATCTATGCACCCTCTACGTGGCCTAAAGCCCGCTTGATTTTCCCTCATTTGTTCCTCCCGAGTTCGGGTTAGTCTGTGCATGATTACTGAGCCTAGGATTTTAGAGACTATGTTCGTTAGGCTGATTCCTCTATGATTATCACATGAGGACTTATCTCCCTTCTTGAATACTGGTATAATAAGTGACTTACCCCAGTCTGATGGAACCGTCTCTGATTCCCAGACGTTACCTAGTACCTTAGTTAAACTATATACTAGTATGTCACCCCCATATTTAAACACCTCCGGAATAATTCCGTCGGGTCCTGCCGCTTTGCCTCGTCTCAAATTACAGATAGCTTTGGTGACCTCACTTACAGACGGCGGGCCAGTGTCTATATCCCATTCGGGTGTGTGCTGGATGGCGGGGAGGCTCAGTGTAGCTGTAGGCAAGTTAAACTGTTCCTCGAAGTGTTCTTTCCAGCGTTCGAGGCGTCTATCCTGAGAGCTAATTGAGGAGCCATTTTTCTCACAAATAGTCTCACTTATGATTTGCCTTCTCCCACCCGTTTCCCTGATGAGTCTAAAGAGTTGCCTATCGCCGATGCTTTTTCCATCTCTTTCGCCTTTGTCAACCACCACTGTTCACGGTCCTTGCGGAGACTTTTCGTAAGTTTCCTTTTGTGCAGCTTTCGCTCCTCATTGAATTCGGAGCTCGCCGGAATAAGTCTTCTAGCATCTATCAGTTCGGATGAGGCAGTCGAAATCCAATGGTTTTTACTCACCCTTGGATTTAACTTATCCACAGCTTTTACAGCTGTATCTATGGCTGACTGAATATTCTTCCAGGCTTCTTTACGGTGAGCGCAGCTGTCGAACTCAGATATGTGTTTAGCTAGTTCTTCCTCAAATAGGGACTTAGTTTCCTGATCGAGCTGGGGACGTGATGGGTTTCCAGATATAGACAGAACTTCGTCAGAGTGGTATATATGCATTTTACCATACAACGGAGTTTCATAACTCTTTGAGGCCTTCACCATACTACAGTATTTATATGTCCTGATTGATCGAGGAGTAGATTCTATTGAGGCTGATACAAAGTTTTAAAAAGGTCGCTTAAATACATATCGTTAGGCTTTCTGGTTGTTTACATCGACTCTGAAGTTTTATTGCAAATAGAATAATATGAAATGCACACAAAACATTTTCCGATACTTCATCCAAGCATTCTGATATACAGACCGTTCAGTTATTGTCTGTAGTTATTTCGCCATGAAATTATTGAATAAACAACCAGAAAAGCAACTAAAACCGTATACAAAAGTTGTCAGCCAGAGGAAGTAGAAATTCTTGTGATCGATATCTTTCGACGATACCATTAGTTAATGTTAACTTTACTGTTGATCATTACAAGACCTACAAGTTCAGCCTGAGTCTTTCTTCAATATTGCTTTCATAGCCAACCACTCTTAAAAGAGCTTCGTGACCAACATTGTTGATTGTCTCCTTGCAATCAAAACATATATATAGTGTATAGAGTAAGGGGATACATACTTGCATACTGTAGAGTTAAAACAAAGGGTGAATATTCAAGTGTTGGTTTGTAGGGATTTGATTGGTTACAGGATTTTCATCATGAGCTGACATTAGTTAGAGAACCACTGGAAAACCTGGGAGTACTGGACAGCTGTTTCGTCCTAGTCTGGGACTCTTCAACAGTAAGCACCCACCGAAATTCGCGCTATGTCGTGAATTGGTAGAAGTTAGTATTCATGGGCCATTGGATCGGGTCCCAGTGGCTTAATGGTATACGAGCTCACCTTGTAACCAGAAGGTCCTGGGTTCGAATCCTGGTGGGTGCATACTGATGAAGAGTCCCAAATTAGGACGAAACAGCTGTCCAGTACTCCCAGGTTTTCCAATGGTTCTCTAACTAATTTCAGCTCATGTTGAAAATCCTGTAACAAAGGGTGAATATTTGATCACTTCACACCATTGGTCAACTGTTGTTTTTTTTTTAGTAGGTAAAGTGAACGTTTACGTATCCTCATCTTAACAATACACGGGAGCACCAAGCAAAAATTTCTTGTGGATCCCAATGAAAAACAAATAAAACACGACAAAACTATGTTCTGGGTATTATATGAAGAAGAAATTTGAATAATACTAGCGCCAAGCCTACATAAGCTCTTTCATGCCTTCAATACAATCATTTATTAGGTGTTATAGACAATCCATATGAGCAGTAACAATAAGAGTCAGTGGTTATATAGTGCATTGTTATCAGTCTTATAGTATTTGTAGAAAGTGTTTGAAACAAAATTGTTGTTACAGACATTAACACTACTGTGATATTATGGAAATCACTTTCGAAACCTTCACACACGGATTTACATTGGTTTTCATTCTATACTTTCTTGTTCGTTTGCTCCTTTTATTATTGTAGCCTTGCTTGTCGAAAGAACATAGACGGGAGCCTTCAATAAAGGTGACGAATTTCTGCGCTTACAAATTCGTTCATGATATATAGAGAAAAGAAATCAGCTTGTTTTTAGGTTATTCCACGAAGGTGAACATATCATTTCATATGCAATGTAAAGAACCCACCTCTCCTCATAAAAAACACTTCCTGATGTACATATATGTGGATTATATATACCTCCTACTGGAGGGACAAAATTTTGTAATTAGTATTTATGTACAATAATTGCTTATATTCTTTTCTACTGCTTTGTTTGATAAATAAGCAAGAATAACAATCAAGGAGTACCTAAGATAATCACACTTAAATTTGTTGTAGTCTACCTTTTGATACATTGTCTAATAAATGTCAGGGAAGTTATTGTATTCTTTCTTCCATATAATTACATTTTGTTGAAAGTAAACTCCTTAGATCTGCTTAATTGATTATTTGAAGCTGATACATAAAAGGTAATATTGATTGAATAACTAAATAGAAATCTGTGCCGCGGAACTTAACAGTGCGCAGTCATAAATTCTGATTATTTTCACGAAAAGTAAATTAATGCATATGTAATCGCCTATACTACGCTCTTCATTTAGACACCATACTCCTGTTTTACTCAGGTCATTCTAGTATGTCCCATTCAAATTATACGCTTTATATCACTTGTAGTATTTCTTCAGTAAGTAATATTGTGTTCATCTACTAGTAATAGCATGCTTATATCAACTGTGATAGAACCTAAGCATGTTTAACTTTGAAATAAACTATTTAAGGGTACACCTCTAGTTGTATTGCTGGACAAAATTTTTATTACAGTCTAATTAAAAGCAGAATGTGGTAGGAGTTGCGATATCTATCACTGCGGGATGTATTTAGCTTGTGGCCTACAACGTTCACACACTTATGCAAATCTGGTCAAAACCCTTGCTCTTCACGCATATCCCTTACAAAATCCCACTAAAGTACTTCAAATGGCTTTCCTGTGTCAACTCAAATAATACGTTTCACGTGAACTTAACCGAGTGAATGCATCTGCTCCTTCGAGAACGATTTTTAGCCATATCACCAAGTCTCAGGCCATTGGTTCTTAGAGTTCTGAGCAACCTACACCTTCCTACGTGACTCGAAGCACTTGTCAAAGACTTCATAGATTGATTCCAGGTTCTCATTTGACCAGCTCCAACCTAGTCCTATGCCGGATAACATTCTTCCAAGAGGAACGCGCTGGCATGTAGAATGAAGGCATACAGTCGCCTGTCATCAGTTCCCACCCAGTTAGTATTATACAATACAGTTACTTAACTTCATTAACCACGACATTCCAAAGGATATGTATCGAACTGGTGTAGACCTGAGCCTCGGAGAAAGACTTTTCAGCATGGAGTATGAAGACGACATCATCTCAGTGTGTGATAACATACTACTCAGGTCGCACTTATTCAGTTGGTCATTAGTGTCTAATTCTGGTATATGGTTCGAACCATCAAAATGTGAATTGATATTACAAGATTGGCAGGAACCTGTACCCACAGTTTCATGTCGTTTTAGCGCTGGTAGTGTGACGGGGGATATTTCCAATCGCTTAGCAAAGAAACAAACATAGACTGTCTCTATCGCAGTTGTAATGCTCGTTTGGTCGCCGAAATTACGATTTGCAATGCTTCAGTGTATGTAGTCATGCTATGTAAGAACTGATCTGACGGTTTTTGACGACTCTATATGTTCGAATATTGCAGTCTCCGTAGAACTGGTTAATGTCCGAAATCATCATTGTGCGGGTAACTCGGAAGCCTGACAGCAACTACCAGCATAGTAGAGATTGCCTTTCAATATGTGACTCCACCACGAAACACCGCCTTCAGTGTGCTACGAATGTCATCTCAACGGCTTTCATATCATCATGCGACCGGTTGAATTAAGTGGAGAGGTGGTCAGTTGAAGACGTGGTGCCGTGAGGAGAAAGTTGAGTTGGTACATATCAGTGCATCACAATTAACTGGGTGGATCCAAGGCATCATTAGGAACCAGTGGTCTGACACCACTCAGAATCTAAACCAGTGACACAACTCACTTTCTCTTTTTGATAGCCATATGAAGTAAAGTATCTTTTTTGAGTATCCATAAGAAATATACTTACTTGTTTCCAAAATGTTGTTATTTGCACCCTTTAACTCGTTTACCCTTGCACTGTTATTGCTTCCTGTTGTGTGGCGTCGATACTTTACTGTCGATAAAGTGGAGGCTCTCTCCGAAATCTCAGATACATGAAACAGGTTTCCTACTAACTAATTCCAAATGAAAAAACATGACAAACAATTTCAAAGACTTCTTATTTATCTAAATAGACTGTTAACTGGAGCAGGTTATAAGTGATCGTTCTTCCGTGCGTTTTTCTCACTAAGTCTGCTAAGCATAAATGAGGCTTTTTAAGTGTATCTTTGTAAGATATATCTGGTGTATGTAGAAACTAACTGAAGGTCAGTAGAAGACACCTTTAAGCAGTTCATAAGCATCGAAGACATATAATAGATGTGTTGTTGAGTAAGGCTATAAGAATCATATCAGCGTAGTGACCCAAGTTGGCTATCCATATGTAATGAGAATAAAATTTTAAAAAGATGGAGGATTACGAGGAAATAAAGGCGAACATATATGCACTAGTGTGATCGACTTTAATTCCCATCATCACCTAGATTACAACCAACCACTCTTATTATCTCTTCGACACTCGTCTAGAGATCAACAATTTCACCCTCGTTCATTTGAGATGTAAACTAACTTAAGGGTACTTATAAAGACCGTTTCATCGTTGACAGTAATTTCAAACTATAACGTAAAAATGAAGTTAGAAATATTCTTGATTCAAAATATGAAAAAGGTTTTCCATTAAGTCTAGGTTTTATTGAAAGCTAAAATTATGAACTACATGTAGCACCAGTTATATTCAAAACTATACATGTAGAAAAATAAGGCATTTACAACAGTCCACGTAAACTACACAAGCAAAAAGAACAACAGGTACATCATTCCCTAGAGTTTTATGTACACAAATTCAATTGTAATTAAAGGAAAATGCAAAGTAAATTAATGTTGTAAATTAGTTAACATCGACTGAAATCTATTACGAAGTAGCATAGAGACATCAAGGTAACGTTCGGTACAGTTCTCTATACAGTTGGCTTTCTTAGCATCCATTTTTGATGATGGATATCCACTGACGCATTTGTCCCAACAAATAGAAGCCAAGTGATTAACATGACTTTGAAATTCCGCTCTTTGTTGTATTGTTTGAACAAAAGTTTGTAGCTCCTTATCTACCCCATCTGATGTTGGTGTAGAAAGAGCGGACTCATAGCTGAAAAGTCGTAAAAATAAAGACAGAGAATTTCTTTTACACTCCTAATGGCATTGTTGGTGCAAAATAACCTATTAGATGGTTGGAGGAGATTTGCAGGAAGCCTTGAATCAAGGTTTCGTGTTAGTTGGTACTTACCAGTCAGCAAGGCGTACCTATAACCTCGAAGGAACTCATGTCCCTTCTGAGATTCGAACCCGTGTCACCCAGTGCTGCAGTCACAGCCGTTACCACTGAGCTATTCAGGCTCGCGATTGACCTCCTGTAGGACTGTATTAGATAATTTTTGACTGGACACTAGTCAGTAACTAGTGTAATGTGTCTAGTTCTATTTTTGGTGCAGACTGTCTGTCATATTTGCAATATGGGTTTGAATCTCAGAAGGGACATGAGTTCCTTCGAGGTTGCAGATACACCTTGTTGACTGGTGAGTGCCAACTAGTACGAAACCTAGGTCCAAGGCTACTTGTGGCCGATTACCTCCAACCATCTAATGACAACAATCCACAGTGCGCCCTGATGGCAAGCCACCTTGCATGGTGGACACATTGCAAGCTTGACTGATAGAATTCAGTCTGCAACAAAGATAGGACTTGACATACACATTACACCAGTTACTGACTAGTGTCCAATCAAAACAATTCCCAGTGATATTTATGTGACAGTCATGCAGTCTATTTTTGTTTATTATAGCTTGATTCCACACTGTATTTTTGGTACAAATATGAAATTTTCAGCATGCGATATTGGTAGCCCAAATTTAGCAGGCCGACCGTAGATATCAGGTGTGCGTCGGCGAGGGATCGAACCTCGGACCATGTTCATGGTCGGCGAGAGTCCTAACCGCTGTGCCACCGAAGCAGGTTACACAGGTTATAATGTTCGGAAGTAAGTTTATTATCCGAAAAAATATCTATTAAGTTGTTTACAATTCCAGGGGACTTGTAAAATTTCAAAGCACTTTCATCAATCTGGCTAATCCTGAGTCTACCGTTCTCATATGTGTGTATAACATCTGATAACGAGGATTGCAAGCTGAATAAAACTTTCAAATCATTAAAAGTTAAAACAAAAATTACGAATGATTGAATATCTTTAATATTGCATCTTCAGAAATAATCACAGCTAGAACTAGAATTCCTTAGTAGCATGAGTGAACTATAACGAGTATTTCCACTTTTAGTGACCTAGTTGCATTTGCTCTCAAAGTATAAACAGATTCAAGCTCACTGTGTCTATTTACCATTTTTGACAGACGAATACAGCAGGATAGTATGAGCTCATTTTTGTTACCTCAAGGATTCTTCTCAACTGTTTACAACCCAAACAAATCTGAGCCTAAAAACCTTTTGTCTGATAAGCTACAAAACAGAATTGATTAGAACACTGTTTAACCTATCTCAAAGAAAAAACCGGAAAACGGATCTATGTTAGTGAAATGCCTGTGTGATATCGGTTAACGCCAGAAGTCCACCCACAGACAGAGCAAACCTAGTGAAATGGATTGTAGAAGAGTGGAGAAAAAGAGATCATATTTCTGGCTGTACAAGCTACAACCTAAACGCTTCGCTCAAGAGCACATACGTAGTTACCGAGCTGGTATGTTTGCGTCGAAGTAATTGTATTTCAGGACAGTTAAAAGTGGACACATTCGTATCATATGTTGTCTCCAACTATACTGACCAATTTACATGTGATTGAGAAATCACGTATATTGGAAAAATAAAGAGAAGAGATCATGTTCGCGTTTCTGAACACAGCCGAAAGAACATAATGAAAGGCACTGAACAATGGGGTTGCACGCCATGTATTGGACACTGATAATATTGTATGCAGTATCAAGGAGTTTAAAATAATCAAAAGGCGAAAGTAACCCAGATTGCTACGTCTTGTTGAGAGCATAGCCATGGAGTGGTTAAAACGGAAGACCAGATGTGGTATGCCAGAAACTTTGTGTACCATCATATACACGTTTTCATGGATTTAGGAAATTAAGTGGCTAAGTCTAGGCATGCACAGAGCTAGCACGATCGTTTAGTTTCCAATAAACCGTACAAAATTATTCCTTACGGATACACCCAGTTTGACGAGTCCAAAAAAGGATGAAATGCACATCCTGTATTCTGCTGTCAGTTACCATTCACCTAATCACTTCGTCCCGACAGAAAGCTGCTACCTCCCGACCGAAAGCTGCTACCTTGACGTGGTGGTCGGGCTTGAACACTGCAATGACCCAACAAGCTATACTGGCTGGAACTTATGTTCCTGCAGGTCCTACCATGCCAGAAAGGTTGTCTGGATAGCAGTTAGACTAAAAGCAGTTACCCAATCCATCCCTATGATTTCAAATAAATCACAAAATATCATGCCGGATCGGTCGGGGCCCGGATTAACAACGACCGCGCTTTCTGCTGCCGTGTCACAGGGCAGAAGTGATAAATACGCTACTGAGACACACCAAATGAAAAAGAACAAACAAAAACAGGCCGTGTGTGACCGGCCTCAAGCAGTTGTCCCCTGGGCTCTGCGGTCACGCAACCAACTTCCACGGTGTGGGCAGCCGGGAAGTAACAATCGCCCTCACAATCCGAAGTGCACGCGAAACCCCTCTAATCCTCGCTCATCTTTGTCTTCACCTTCATCTCTATTATCTTGCCTTCCTTCTACCAATGCAACTCCCCTACTTGTTGGCTCTTCACTTCCTCTTCACTCTGTGTGCACTGATAACGATGGAAGCCAAAAAGCCACCACCGATGGTCTCCTAAAACCACGCCACCAATTTCATATAGGAGCATTTAATGTTAGGACACTCTGCCAAATAGGACAACAAGCATCACTAGCCAAGACTCTGGCATCCCGAGCCATTGATGTATGTTGTGTTTCAGAAACACGCATACAAGACCCAAGTGTGGTTATTCACCTAACCCCACCTGGCCAACAGGATGAATCTGCAAAATTCACCTTGAGGGTGTCAGGAGATGCGACGGCTAGCTCACGAGGATTAGCTGGTGTTGGGATAGCTTTAAGTACTAGAGCAGAAGACATTACTTGACTGGATCCCGGTAGATAGCCGAATGTGTGCTGTCCGTCTGAACGGATCAGTGAAAAGGAGAAAGGACTGCACTACCCGCCGATGCCTTTTCGTAATCTCCGCCTACGCCCCCACTGACTGCAGTTCGGATGAAACGAAGGATGAGTTCTACCAAAAGCTGTCTAGTTTGCTGCGAAAGGCTAAACGCTCAGATATAGTCGTCTTAGCTGGTGACTTTAATGCTCAAGTAGGGAAATTGTGTCAATCTGAGAAGAATGTCGGTGGCACATACGGAATTCCGTGCCAGCGAACCGACAACGGTGACCGTCTCCTACAGTTCTGTTCAGATAATCATTTGTATCTTGTAAGCACTAACTTCAAACACAAGGAGAGACACTGTTTGACCTGGCGACCCCCATCATCAAATCAACGCTGGACACAAATAGACCACATAGCAATAAGCTATCGTTGGCGTGGGTCGGTAGGAGATTGTCGCTCCTTCTGGAACACGTGTGTAGATACCGACCACGCACTGGTCCGCGCTCGTGTGTGCTTACGACTGAACGGACGTAGGAAACAGCTGGCGGTAAACCCATCACGTCCCCAGCTCGACCAGGGAACTAAGTCCCTATTTGAGGAAGAACTAGCTAAACACATATCTGAGTTCGACAGCTGCGCTCACCCTGAAGAAGCCTGGAAGAATATTCAGTCAGCCATAGATACAGCTGTAAAAGCTGTGAATAAGGTAAATCCAAAGGTGTGTAAAAACCATTGGATTTCGACTGCCTCATCCGAACTGATAGATGCTAGAAGACTTATTCCGGCGAGCTCCGAATTCAATGAGGAGCGAAAGCTGCACAGAAAGAAACTTACGAAAAGTCTCCGCAAGGACCGTGAACAGTGGTGGTTGACAAAGGCGAAAGAGATGGAAAAAGCATCGGCGATAGGCAACACCAGACAACTATTCAGGCTTATCAGGGAAACAGGTGGTAAAAGGCAAATGATAAGCGAAACAATCTCCGAGAAAAACGGCACCATAATTAGCTCCCAGGATAGACGTCTGGAGCGCTGGAAAGAACACTATGAGGAGCAGTTTAATTGGCCCACAGCCACACTTAACCTGCCGGACATCCAACACCTCCCTGAATGGGAGATAGACACAGGTCCTCCGTCCTTAACTGAGGTTACCAAAGCTGTCACCAATCTGAAGCTAGGCAAAGCAGCGGGACCTGATTTATTGACTCCAGAGGTATTTAAGTACGGAGGAGACAGTTTACTGTCTGCGTTAACGGTGGTCCTGGGCAGCGTCTGGGAATCAGAGGAAGTCCCATCGGGTTGGTGTAAGTCACTGATCATCCCGATATACAAGAAGGGGGACAAGTCGTCTTGTGATAATCACAGAGGGATTAGCTTGACTAATATAGTATCTAAAATCCTAGGCTCAATAATACTGCGTAGACTAAGTGGCGCTCGGGAGACACAAACACGAGAAAACCAGGCAGGTTTTAGGCCAGGTAGAGGGTGTATTGATCACATCTTCACCCTTCGACAGATTCTAGAACATAGGCATTCCTACCGGCGTCCGACAATCATTATATTTCTTGACCTAAAGGCGGCATTCGATTCTGTCGACCGGGAGGTTCTCTGGCGATGCTTGGCTGTAAAGGGAATGCCAAGAAAATACATTGCACTGATTAAGGCACTCTACTCGTACTCATGCAGCCAGGTGAGGGCTTATGGCGAGTTGTCATCTGAAGTGGTGACGACTAGTGGCGTCCGTCAAGGATGCCCATTATCCCCATTCCTATTCAATTTCATCATAGACGTACTAATGGACTTAACCCTAACACACTTCAGCGACTCAGGGATTGACTTGCTACCAGGGAATAATCTCGTTGACTTAGAATATGCAGACGATATAGTCCTTCTAGGCGAGGACGCTGACAAAATGCAGAGTCTACTGAACACCCTGAGCAACAATCTCCGTATGTTTGGCATGCGATTCGCCCCTGTAAAATGTAAGATGATGCTGCAGGATTGGACTTCATCGACCCCTGGATTAGAAATAGGAAGTGAAGTGGTAGAGCACGTTGAACGCTTCACTTATTTGGGAAGTACCATCAGCCCCAACGGGTTGATCTCAGACGAAATTTCAGCACGAATACAGAGGGCTAGGTTCGCATATATCAGTTTACGCCGTCTCTGGCGTAGACGCGATATCCGACTATCGACCAAAGGGCGTGTGTACTGCTCAACAGTCCGCTCCGTCCTCCTTTATGGCTGTGAGACCTGGCCATTGAGAGAGGAAGACATGAAAAGATTATCTGTGTTCGATCATAGGTGTCTGCGTTCTATCTCCCGTGTGAAGTGGTATGATAAGGTGAGCAATATTGAGGTTAGGCGTCGAGTGCTAGGTAAGGCGGGGAAATCAATCGACGAAACGGTGAAATTACATCGACTGAGATGGTTAGGACATGTGCTACGTATGCCTAGTCATCGCCTTCCTCGACGGGCAATGTTAGCTGATATAGGGCCAGGCTGGAAAAGAGCTAGTGGCGGTCAAACGAAAACATGGCACCAATCAATGAAATCCACAACAGTTAATCTAAGCCGCGTAGGAAGATGTAGACTTCCTGGTTGGGGCCCTCGGGATGGTAAAAACCAATGGTTGGAAACAATTGGTGACATGGCTCAAAATCGTTCTCAGTGGCGCAGATGCATCCACTCCTTGTGACTTATGATTTCCAATTAAACTGTTTTGTTCTCCGTTATTACTATTCCTTCGTCTCACACCTCTGTTTACTGTCTATATTATGCATTTCTTCTACTCTCTTCATTTGTTTTGCGTGCCACATGGAATGTGGCGACTTGAACTGCCGCACATACGTGCAAAGTTCTATGTCGAAAACCGACCGACCGACCGAATCACTTCGTACACAAGTTAGTTATTCCAGTTAAAAAACCATTCTGTGGCATTATTTATGACTTTTGAAACACAAAACAGTTAAACTATCTAGGTATTGACTAAAAAGAACTTTTGGATGAACCGAAGAAATTTAGGAAAACTCCTGAAGTCCACATACCCAGAAGTGTACATTAATTGCATGACGATTGCCAGCATATCCTGGACTGGCGCTGACATAATGCTTTCCAGTACTCAGATGAAACAGAAAATGAAGACGAAGAGTTGCTATTAGGCAAAATATCAATGGTAGTCGGTAATGTATCTGGTCTCATCGCGGGGGGGGGGGGGGGGGGGGTAGTGAAAATATGAGTGGCGATGAAATGAGGTATGTCACGCCCTAGGGAAAGTGCGATTTATACAGAAAAAACAGTGCTATTTTGTACAGAAAGCCCTACTACATAGGCATCTTCAGTACATTCACTCGAAAAGCGGGTGGCTCTAAACTATAGCAGCTCAAAACGAAAATACCTAAAGAAAGGATCGATGATCTTGACAAATATATTTGGAGAAATTTCCGGATCATAATTAGTCTAAGTGCCTTCCAATGCAGTTGGTGATTCCAACTAGATACTTAATTAAGAAGCATGCATCCACACTGTATCCTGATTAACTGGCACCACAGTAACCAGTAACATTTGATTCATGTATAATTCAGTTTATTTCGTTCCCAAAGTTACTGTAACTATTCATTTGAAATGAAGGGTACCTCGAAAGAGGGAAACTCACTCGAACGACGACATGTCACAGAAACGGCACGAAATAAGCGGCAAGGTCGAACCAACAGCCTTGAATTTCGCTCAGTATAAACAGTTAACTGTGATTTTGAGTTACGTTTCGTCATAGAATACAAAAATGAAATTTCACCTGGCTTAGTAATCAATTTAATCATATTTTAAGCAGCATAGTTGTTGCAGTTTCTGTATAATATGGAAATGATTATTGATAGTAATAATTTAGGGCTATATGAATAATATAGCGGATTTTAAGTCAGCATTTGTTTTTATGCATATCATTTCCGTAGGTTTTCGGCTTTACTGATGGCATTCTTGCTTATTATGTCCGAAAATTACTCCTTGATTAACAGTTTTCCAACACTAGCTTGGATAAATCAGTGTCCGTTGGTATGGGGGTGATATATTATATGCCATTATTGAAAGGACACTCTACAGTATACTTGCATCTGTTTAATTTCCGGGGACTACAACTAATTTTTGTGCCTTGGCATAAAGTGAAAAAATACTTCTGTCCTTTGTGAGATTGAATTTTCCTGACTGTGAATTCTTCTCGTTAGACCTGACTTCCATATTCTAGAACTTTAATACTTGTGTTGGTACATTGACTGACTCTTGTATCTTTGGTTTGCTCGGCCGGGAAATCATTTCACTAACAATAAGCTGTCCTTTTTAGAACGCTAAATTCGGTATTTTGAGTACTGTACTACCGGACAAAATCGCCGAGCAAGTATGCGAAATCCTTACGATAAATTAAAAGAAAAGGTACTACAATGCACCTGACTCTCTGATAGGCAGATATAAGACCGCTTTCTAAGTAATGTCGATTCATGCTCATATCCATTAACAAGTGCAGTATGGACGCAAACCTGTAACTTTGGTCTGTGGAATGCCTACACTTGGTCATTTATCATTGCAGACGTTCCATCTCCAATCTTCGGTATTGATTTCTCACAGCACCATAAATGACTGTTAGATCCAATAAGCCTTAATTTGGTCGACTTATACAACAATACGCACATTGCAATCAGCCAGGCCTCATCTTTGGACCGGATTCTCCATAAAATGAATTAGTGAATCATTTCAGCCTTCTCTCCGAGAAATCGGTCTGAAACGTAATGCGATTCATCATATTAAAACTACTGTACCACCAATTTCCACACGCTCTCAGTGCCTTGATCTACACCTATTGGGTGTTGCGAAGTCAGAATTTGATAAAATGCTAGATCTTGGGATCATCTAACTAACTAATAGCTCTTGGTCTTCAACATTTCACATGATCCCTAAAAAGTCTCCTGGTGAAATGTTGTCGTGTGGTGACTACTGAGCTTTAAGCAAACTAACGGTACCTGACAGGTACCCGATACCCCACATACACGATATCCCCAGTAATCTGCTGGATGTTAAGGTTTTCTACGAGATCGATCTCATAAGAGGTTATCATTACATTCCCATCCATGCAGACGACGTTTCTAAAACCGTCATTACCGCAACGAAGTCGTCCGCATGCCTTTAGGACTAATGAACGCTGCCCAGGCATTCCAACGCTAAATCAAACAAGTACTCCGTGGTCCCGTTTCGAATATGCACACATTAATTATTTACTCATTGCAAGTGCAGAAGCAGCAGAACATCTTAAATAAGTGAAGATTGCATTCAAAAGGCTTCACCAGTATGGGATGATCATCAACTTAAACAAATGTAATCTCGACAAGACCTCACTGAGTTTCTTGGGCGTTTGATCGGCAGCCGAGGAATCGGGCCAATCCCTGATTATGTACAAGCTATTAATGTTTATCCAAAACCTGACTCTTTCTATGAAATCATGGCGATTTTCCGGCCTCACCAGTTTCTGCCGTCATTTCGTTTCTAACTGTGCCATAGTCTTGCAACTGTTAACTGACTGTTTGCGCGGACGTAGGCGTTCGTTTTACTTGCCAACCAAAGCCGTTGAATGATTCAAAACTGTTAAGCGCGCGTTAAACGGGAAGGTACTCCCAGTCAGACGCGGGAACGAATCTCCTCTCCCCCTCATGACTGATGCCTTTGACGTTGCCACTGAGGCAGTTTTACAACAAGTACACGGCGGAAAGCGACCCCGCGCATTCTTTTTAAAACGACTGTAATCATATTCAATGTTGCTATGGCACTTTTGGTAGAGTGTCCATAGATGTTTATTTATTCATTCAACATGTTAGACATATGCTGGAACGTACAGCTTTTACTGTCTTCAAGGATCATAAAATACAAACGACAGCCTTGTCAGCCAAACAAGATAACTACTCGCCTCGTGAACTACGACATCTTAAATTTGCATATCAATTGACATCAGATATTTGACACGTAAGGATTAACAACTGTGAAGTTACAGACGCCTTGCCACGTATGAAAAAGTATGTCCTAATATCGACTAAGAACACCTCGCAACCCTGTGAAGAGATAATGTTGAACTTAGGATGATTATGTCCTCTAAAACTCACCGAAATTCCTTTTCGCAAAATGAAAGTAATCTGTGATACCTCTGCCTGCAAGTGTAGACTTTTTGTCCCAGAAGCTATGAGACGCACAATGTTTGAGAAACTGCATAGTCTGTCGCAATCCGAAGTGGGTGTTGCTACTGGGCTGCCAAACATAAGTACTGATGCTAAGAAGTGGACGCAAAATTGTGCTTCTTATCAAAGAGTCAAGATTCATCGTCACACCAATGCATCGTTTGGGCATTTTCCTAACTCCGAATCAAGATTTGACCTCATACATATAGATATCGTTGGTCTACTGCCTCCTTCCAATGGTTTCAGCTACATTTCCGGTTGCATTGATAGATACACTCGTCGGCTAGTAGTGGTTATACTAACAGACCTGTCCCCCGAATCAATTGCTAAAGCTCTGGTAGGGGGCTGGATAGTAAACTTTGGTCTGTCGTCCATTCTCACTACAGACAGAGGTGCACAGTTCGAAAGCCGCCCTTTTTTTAACAGCTCACCAAATTATTGAGAATTAAGCGAATACGAATGACCTCGTATCACCCTATTTTCAATGGGATCGTTGAATGATTACATCGTCATATTAAAACTGAGCTTGTCACCTTTCTAATCAAGAAGCACTGGTTCACCAAACTCCTGCTGGTACCACTTTGTATACGACGAACTTTAAAGAAAGGTGTTGGATGCTGCGTTTCCAAGTTAGTCTATGAGAAAACACTAAGGTTACTAGGAGAGTTTTTCATCACATATAACTAAGTTTTAAGTAATCTGACTGACTACGTGCATCTACTAAAGCAACGCATGAATGAGCTAAAAATATCACTTCTGTGCCAGCAGCAGCGACCATCATACATCTCACTACAACTGACAAACTGCACTCAAGTTTTCGTCAGGACGGATGGTGTACAACGACCACTTCAACCTGCTTACAATGTTTCATTTAGAGCTCTACAGAGTAATGACAAATTAGAATGATCGAATAAAGCAGAAGCCATCAGTGTTGATAGAGTCAAACCAGTGTTTATCGACGACTTCCACGACAGTGATATAGGTCAACTGAACGACGTGCCAACACTTCCAGCCACTAAAACGACAAAGTCAACAGAAAAACCCGTGAAAACAACACGATCTGGTGGGAGAGTTCACGGGCCTAGACGTTACGTTCAAATTATCAATATTCAACTTAGCGCAAATTTCCCTTTTTATTGTCTTTATTCAAAATTAATATATAACTGTTCAATTACATTATGGATATTTCCATACATAGCTCACACTGCTACTGTTTAAACATTGCCGTTTTTTGCACAATTGCACCTATTCGTGTAATTTTTACTATTTATACATCGTTTTCATCTAAAGTCTACGGATACCTTTGGTGATTTTTATCATTCCACATATTTCCTGTCAAGAGTGTTAATTCAGTTGTCTTTAGTGCATTTATTATTAATATTATTAACAGTCCATCCATTTTTTTCTAAAACTCTGGATTAAATTGCGTACTTCTTAGCTTAATACACACAGAGTTTTCTATGTATCATCGCTACTATTTATTGTGTAAACTCATATCATTATCGAACACTTAAATGTTCTGGTGGGGGAATTGTGTAGCACCCCTATATTAACTCTAACTGTACGCTCATAAAACTAATTCATGTACGCATATTATGCGGTCACAGAAACTAATTTTACGCATGCTTGTGAAACATTTGCTACTGTATTATTGAACATTTGCTTTTTTTTAATTATATATATTGCTTGGTGTCACACACGTTCACCTCACGCTCTTCGAAATTTCACTTCTCTAACAGTATGTCTTTTCAAGTTTTCACTTGTGCTTTTTAATACAACGTTGTTCGTATTTGGCCTTGTACAGCATTAGCACATCTCGGAACGTGAATGTACTATAGCATTATAATCGGAATCATATTTGATACGCTATACTCTTGTATGAACATAAATACCCAGATTACCGACCGATAACGCCTGCATTTTGAATGTGTATTTCGAAAGCGCACTGAAGGACAAGGAAGGCATAGGGACAAAGGGAAACGCAGAAGGGCATTTATCATTCTACATAGTTCGGTAGATAAATAGAGCCTCACAAATCGAAAACAAGATACAGTTCACACTTGTTCACTCATCTAAAACATCAGAAATCCTTGATTACTAACTACCTCTGAGTGATAACAAAATTCTGTGTTCATGAGACCCCCCTTAATATCATGACTTTGGGCTGCTGTGTTACTTAACGAAATAAACTGAAATACATCATCAAATGTTACTGTGGTGCCAGTTAATCCAGATACAGTGTGAAAGCATGCTTCTTAACTGAGTATCTAGTTGGAATCACCAAAAGTGCTGTTTATATGAGTTCTTTGAATCCACCAGTGACTGAGATTTTAGACAGAGGGAGGGCTAGTATACACGAAAAACAACACGTGAATTTTATTCACTTAATTTAAACAAATGATATGTAAGGCTTCTAAACACTTATCGATAAATCATGATACTATGTTGCGTAGAAATAAAATTATTAGCTATCAAAATCAATTTTCACAGAAATTAAACTCCAGAATGTGTCCATCACATTCATAATCAATGAAAATATCTTTCATGATTAAAATGAATCTGTTTTAAAATAGTTTAAGAATGGTAAGACATAGTACATATAGTGTGCGTCAACACTTTATATTTCAAGTGAATAATCATCTTCAGAATAAAAGTGAATCCGTGAAAATTAGCATATGTTCACCAGAATGTAGACGAAATATGGTGAACCTAATTATTCAAAGGCAACAAACTGTGTATTCATACACAATATTAATGCATCAACTGTCGTCAAATTGGGCATATCAGTAATCAGTTGATATTGAGTATGAATGATCAGAAGAATTTTGTAAATCTTTTTCATTTCTAAATTTCTAAAAATGAGACTATAAATATGAGAGTAAAGTATGTTAAACAAGTTTCTTTTGTATTTAAACCTTGAAATATAAAGCTTCATAGCTATGGATCAGTTGAACGTGAACTGATATTATCCATTTATTTTTAACCTCTTAGAAAAACTGATTTTTCACTCTGGTTAACTTCTTTTCGAGAAAGTTTCAATTCTCACCATATTTGTAAACCATTGGAATCGATTTCCTTGACTCAGTTAACTCTGGCGTAAATACAATACACAGTGCGACCACTGAGACTGACTGACGCATAGTATGTGTTCTAGAAAAAGCGGTAATCTACCAACAAACTTCTACGTAGGTAGCACATATATAGGTAGTCTATCTTCCATTTGATGCCAACGGTAGCCAACCTGAAGAATGTCTCTCCTAAACGCACAGGTTTTCAGCATGTGGCGACATAGATATCCTTAGAATGCTTCTCAGACAGGTTCCGCTTTGAAACCACCTGCTAAGATGCATATATATCGTGGTGGTGTGATACAGACAATCGGTTCCAACGGAATATTATTCCCACAGTTAAATACGGCATTAGCAACAGAATACGATCTATCTGTTTGAACATTCTATTTCATGTCGTTCAATGTAAACCAAAATTACACGCTCAGTGATTGGTTAAAGAGTATAAACTGTATATAGATAAACAGCGATTTGATCAACGAAAAATATACCTTAGCTTCAGTGTCTTGCCTTCTGTTTTTACAATATAAGCTTTTAGTTATAAGCAGCGTATTACACATTTTCTGGTAAAGTCAGCCGTTAATACTGTCAGAATCTTAGTCTGTCAATGAACGCAGATTATAAAACACATCGATGGGTATGACAACTCTTTAAATCTACCGATTCACTCAATCGGATATCATACAGATTGCCGTCGAACGGGATAAGTTAGAGTAGTTAGCAGCCTGCTGCTCAGATTAGTACTATACCCACACCAACATGTACATGAGATATAGCCAAGGATCTTCTGACATCTATGGGGTGAATTTTGTAGGGTCATGGGTTAAACAAAAAACTCCATTCAGACACTCTGCACATGTCTTTGAGAGACTACATAAATCCAAACTTAGGAACCGAAATTTTGGAAATTGTTTGATTCTGTCCCGAAAGTTTAAACGCCTACCATGCTGAATCTTTCGACCACTGCTTGCGCTCCTCAAAAAGGGAATTTATCAGTTCGGCATGACTGCAGAATTAAGAGGACAACTACTGGAGGATTGTCACTTGCATCCTATTCGGGAGTTAGGCGAGAGATCTTACCACCTGGTGGGCTATTTTAGTCTAGATGCAGAAAATCTGACCCCTCTACCATGGTAGGATCCATTTTTCGACCGTACAATATATTTGCACCACCTACACCTCTAGGTGGTGTCTATGTGTTGGGTTACAGTGAAATATTGCCAGGCAGCTATTTTTTACATCTTAATTTTAAAAATATTTTGGAAGTGGGCAACAGGTTGGCAGAGGTTTTAAAGCGGATCCAAATGATAGAATTAGTGGTAGGCTCATAGAACTTGAGGTCAATCCTTCTTGGATCTGGCTTATCACAGACGACTTTTCAGCGTGTAGCCTGTTGCGAAATGCCAGTGAGGAATTTGAGTCTTTAGACACAATACCCGACTGCTAGCACATAACGGTCTCTTTTCTGCTCACTTATCATTAGGTTATTCTGCTTCAATGCAGAAATCAGTACGAGATTCTGTTGCTTCTGCGGGGACACCTCTTTAGATTGCAGGGCATTATTATACTCCGTAAACTCACTTTTCCATCCTCCTTTTTTCTACTAGTTACTATATTCTACTATACGGAGTGTACGTATGATTCCATAAGCCCTGACTGCTAATTAGCCAAACAAGCTTTTGAAGGCTCTAGCTGTGATATCTGGACTATCTCAAAAGTTTTTCTGTCTTCGTTGTATTCTTTTTGGATTTTCTTGAGCACACTGTTTTCCCCAGCGAGATTCCCTGACAGACTCATCTCCATTTCTGAAAACGTCACTAGGCCATCTTTTGAATATCAATTCACTGGTAGTCAAAATTATATCGTGTTCACAACAAATGAGGCGTCTATTAAGTAGGTGAAAGTGTATTCCCCAGAAAATTAGCCGACAACGAGGTAGCAAGACACCCTAATATGTTTATTGTTTAGTTTCTGTAAATTTTAAAGGTGGCGCTACAAGTGTCCTATCTATACGTACCTATTTTCCTGTACCCTTCCCTCCACAAGTCTTGTTTTATTTGTTTGAATTAAGCTGCGAAAGCAAGCGTAACCCATGACTTTTGTTTCCTGTTACACCAAGTAAGCTATTTGTCTAATAATGATAACGGATTGGCTGTTATGCAGAAATCAAGTGATGATGCCCAAGTAGGGTTAGAAAAATTTGTTGAGTCAATATGTGAGTTAGGATAACAGTAGTAAAGTAATTCTAGAAATTTTCCATTCTTATGAGAGTCATGCCCTGAACAGTATTTTCAGACTTTTGCATGACTTTCTATTGATTTATGTCAAATGAAATCACATTTGAGGAATCATTCTTAATTTTTGTTAAAAAATGTATCAAATAACCAAATGTCTATCCAAGCAGGGATCAACGTAGACGAAACCAATGAAAGGGTAATGAAGGAAACCCAATTACCAAGGAGGTGAAACATACGAAACGCTTGGTTTATCACTTCAAATGATTCTTGGGTAGACCACTGTTTACAGAAATACTAACATAAGACACCGAACTACCAGAGCCCCACCCTGCGACAAAACAGAAGTCTTGAAGAGCAAAACTTCGAAAGCAAAACCTCACCGAATATTCTGAAATAAATACAGGAGTAAGGCAAGACTGAGTACTATCACCGATGTTCTTTCTGACTGTGGTGGACTGGATCATGCAACAGAACATTGGGGATTGTGAAGACAGTCACACGACTGACCAAAGATATCCTAGGAGAGCTGGATTTCACGGATGACTGGTGGCATACAAACTCAAAGATATACAAGTGTAGAGGCACCCCAAGACAAGACTTTAGGTGAACATAGAGAAGTCAGGGGTGATGAAGATACCCGATGTACAAAAGGCATTAATCACCATCAGTTTGATAAATGTCGTTTCTCCCATTTACCTGAACAGCATATTTCCAATTCAGCTTTAATCGTTTCATTATTGGTATTATTCGTTTTGTACTTCCTAACTGTTTATCACAATGACGTAACTGAATTTTAGTCCATTACAATCTTAACTTTCAATCTATCATAACCTCTTCACTTATCTGAGCCTGACCTGTAAGTTATTTTTACCAATTTTTTTGTTGCTAAGATTGATTCATTGTAGTTTACATTCCAGTCACGTATCTCTCATGGTGTATAGAGCGGCATGTAGAGAATTTGGTTGAGAATTCCCACCGAAATTGTATGAATTCAATAAATCTTGCCTGATGAACATCTTTGGCATATTTTAGGTTCGCATCGGGAAATAAACGTTTCCAATTATGTAAAAAATTTATTTACAAACAAAAATCGACATTATGTACACAAAACAATAAAAATAAGTTAGTAAAATGATATGCTGAACAACTATTTCCAAAAAAAAACTTCAAGAGTTATGTTATGGGATTCTCAGTGTTCGGTTTATTTTCCACAGGTTTGAAATCATCGTTTTGAAGATCGGAAACAGATTTTGTAATTTCATCAGATGTGAAGAGGAAAGAGCAAGAGTCTACGAAAGGTGAAGTAACAGGACTTGAACCTAAGCCTTTGAATCTTAGGAGACCATGCACCTCTGATAAGGCAGCATTGCTATCGTTTAGTCCCGAAGGTACATCTTTGTCACTAATTGCATAAGCTCTTTTCGCCTCGGGATCTCCAGAGTACGTATGACGCGATTTACATGATGTTATAGGACTATTCACTTTGAATTCTATTAAAGAAGCAGAACAATCATCAGTTAAACAAGGATCTAGATTATTATCATCCAAACCAAGATCATCATCTGGATTAACGAGAAAAGTACTTAAAAGAGTTGTTAGATTGTGGGCAGGATCTTGATCTGGTGATACATTTAATTTACCCAAGGATTTGGCCGGTGCTTCCAAAACCTTTGAACGGTTTTGATTGCCAATAACACGTTGTTCACCGTGGTAGAAGAAACTGGCCAACCGAAATTTTGCATCTCCAAAACGTGGTGAAAGCAAAGCACACAGTCCTAAGAATGTTGGTCGTTTCGAAGGATTGAAGTTCCAACAATGCAGCATTAACGCACGACTAAACAAAAGGAAAGAAAAACAGACCTATAGTGTGAGAAAAAAAGACAAGAATGTAACAAAAATAAAATCACTGGTTGTGTAATGGTGATGATACTGGGATTTTGGATTCGTTCTACTGTTACATGTACGTGTCAAAGCAATTACATTGGGAGAACAGAGAGAAGAGTTATTGTCCGCATCGCTGATATTAAAGGGCCCATAAGCATTAAACAGTGCGATTGCGCGCCATTTACTAGACACTGACCATTTTGTGGACAACCTGACGGCGTTTAAAATAATCAACAGACAAAAAATAGCCTGCTTCGTTTTGCTGAAGCAATCGCCATCAAACGGCTAAAACCAAATCTATTTACACAGAAAGAGAAAGTGGTGAATCCTGCACTGCCTTGGTGATAACGAAGAGCAAAAATTTCACTATGTCATCTTGTGTCCTGTTTAAAAAACTTGAATTTTTCGTTTAAACATGACTCATCCTACCCCTCTTCTTTGTCTATTTTATAAAAACGTGTTTTTCTGTGGTTACGTAACCCATTACTTTCTATACTCTTTCTAGTAAAAAATTTATTTCTACCCACAAAACATCTGTTGAACTCTTTCATTTTGTTTCCAAGCTTAGTCATGCAATTCTTCTATAAACAGTCGATCCTTTTCACTCTTAGTTATTCAACAACTTACATTATTCCTGACCAATGTTACTCTCAGTTCCAATCAATTACTCATTACCATTGTAAGAAAGTATGTTCACATCTTTAATTTTATTTATAATTTTGGTATTGTTCAGGTTGTAACCAGTTGAGAAGAATCCACAAAATAATAAAAACATAAGCTCAGATTATCCTAGTACATTTGTCGTTCTTGCTTTATTCAAATTTATTAATGGGAAGAATTGTATGAAGTTTTTAATAGACAATTCCGCTACCTGAGCTGGATGTGGTTTATTTGCGAAGTCAAATTGAAGTATGCACTGAAGATGTTGCCTACTAGGGCAATGAAAGCTTCGCAAATAAACCATCCAGCTCAGAGAACACAACTACATCAAAATCATCCACCTGAGCTACAAATCTTCTCTATTATATCTAAATTCCTCTAACAAGTAGTGTCATGTTTTATTAGTACAGCTATTTAGATAATGTCCTAATTTAGATGTTATTAACAAATCCCATAAACTCTTATTACCGTGAACTGAAGAATCATACACTGCATATAACTGATTTTCTTAAAAATAAGGAGCTGGTGACAAGTCGTCTCCTCTTCAGTCTGTATAAATATATTTCAGTGATAGTAAACACACAGCCAAGCTACATAATGCAATAAATTTATTACTGAAAAACACTCGACCAAAGAAATAGTGGCACTTTAAGATTGTCCAATAAACGAGACTACCTCTCTTTTTTGAAAAATGCTGTTCACTCTAGGAACAACCAAAAAATCTATATAGAGCAACAACAACAAAAAATAATAATAATAAAACGCAAATAACACAATGAAAGAACATAATCACAAAGTTGTACAAGTTAACAAGTAAGGATAATATATATAACAACTCACAAAAGCTCTGGACAATTTGTAGGCAAACCATTGGAGAGGAGTGTATTACCACTGAGGATGTATCGAATCACTTCTTCATGAGACATACCACGGTAAGGAAGACATGCCATAGTAACTATTTCCCATAGAACTACACCATAAGACCTATATTATTTTTTAAATAAAACACACAAAAACAGTAGGAGAGAATATTTCTAAACTAAAGAATTTTACGTACTGCTCAAGAAACTGGTATATGCTTGAGTAGATGGTTGAACATAATCTCTGATACCTGAAGTATAATGATTCCACCCACCTTCCTAGGTCACTGAAGTGAATTGTGATTCGAACCCAAAGTGCAGTAGTGCTTAAGAATTCATCACCTAAGACAATAAGCAACAATGTCCCTCTCAGATTTACTACACTGCTGATAAAAATGAACAGAAACGTCTTCTTTTAAGTAAGAGTGTGCAGAAATTAACACAAGAAATGGATCACAATGCTTCTTATCTAGGTGTTGCTTTATACATTAGATTGTAAATGAAACACTTCTGGACAACTGCCCTGACCAGTATGCAAAAATGATATAATAGATGGAATGAATTCATAGACATGATATGATAAATAGAAATTATTAAGCGATAAAGTAATAGATGCAAATCTAATGACAGACAAAACATGATAATCTGCCTTATTCAACAGAAACTACATTTATATAAGTCTTGGATAACTTTAGATTTCATAATATGTTCATTTAGAATGAAACAACTCCTTTCATCTAGTAGATGTTTTCAAAACGATACACAATTGTGGTGGTGTGATACAGACAATGTGTGCCAATGGAATGTTATTCTCACATGTTCCCACAGTTCAATTCTGTATTAGCAAAAGAATACTATGTATATTTGAACATTCTCTTTCGTGTCGTTTGATGTAAACTGAAATCACACGCTCAGTGATTGGTTAACGAATATAAACTGTATATATATAAACAGCAGTTTGATCAATGAAAAATATACTTTAGCTCCCGTGTCTTGCCTTCTGTTGTGACAAAATAACATGACTTTGGATACTAGTACTTTAATCACCTTATCTCATCATACTCTCAGTAAATGGGTCACGGTTTCGAATTCTGCCCAACCTATTTCAATCAGGTAGGTTGGGTAGTATCATCAGCTGAAACAGGCGATGTTAAAATTTAAGCACCAGTAAGTACCAACGGACGAATAACTTTGAACGCAACAACCATATGATATTTGTGTATAAAACAAATATGTCCATGAAAATAATAAATTAAAAGGCATCAAACTATTATACAGGGAGACTTTCTCTGACGTGTGACAAAAAAACCTCTTAGTTTTCGATTGGAATATCAACAGAGTAATTTAACCGCATTCTACGCATGTAATTATCCAGACCTTCTAAACCTAACAATAACCGTAACCTTTCCTTAATCTAGCCGTGACGTGAAAATATTCCTAAACTAACCCTAATCAAACTGGAACCAACTTTTATTTCACACTCATTAAGTTAACCTAACCCTAGCCTGACTTGGCCTAAACCTTGACTTCATCTTTCCCAAACCTAACTTGAAACTTGCCAGATACCCCATTTAATAAGATAACACTTCATTAGGCATATTTTATTCACGATTACAATATTATTTACCAGGTTTAATTAACTTGCTCACTGGGAGCTTCAACGTCATTGGTGCAGTTGCACTCTACTGATACTTACTGGTGCTTAAAGTTTAACTTGTCCCTGAAACATAAAAGGTCCAAGGCTTCCTGCCGACTGCCTCCAACTATCAAATATCATCAAATCAATGTGCACTGTGATGGCAAGCTACCTAGAATGGTGGCCACATTGAAAATACCTGACTGATAGAATTCAGTCTGCACCAAAGAAAGGACTAGACACGTCACACTAGTTACTAGTGTCCAATCAAAATACCCACTACAGTCCTACAGGAGGTCAATCGCGAGTCCGAATAACTCAGTAGTAACGTCTCTGACTGCAGCACTGGGTGACGCGGATTCGAATCTCAGAAGGGAAATCAGTTCCTTCGAGGTTACAGGTACGCCTTGCTTACTGGTAAGTACCAACTAGCACGAAATCTAGGTTCAAGGCTTCCTGCCGATTGCCTCCAACTATCAAATAACATAAAAGATCTGTTCCAGGAACTGAGTCCAAATATCAACACTCATTATTTTGCGATAAGTAATCACACAATAAAACACGAATGCTGATAACACTAGTCGTTTTACTCATACACCCTTGAGCAAAGTTCTACGTTGGTAATTCACTTCAGCTTTACTTCAAAGCTATGCAAAATTTCCCAAATGAATTAATTAAAACTAAGTATAATTAGTTATATGAAACAGGTAATCAATTCAACAGTCAGTAAGATACTTAAGCATATACATACAGTGAAGGTTCTGGATGAAGGCTGACTACTCTTTATCTTTCCACTGAGATATTTAGTTCATTCAGTAGAATCTGTGTTATGTTTGTCACAAAAGAATGTTTTCACTACGTTTCTAACAAACTATTATTATTATTGTTGTTTCCTTCGGTTCCGAGTGGAACATAGGGCTTCAACGACACATCTCCACTTTGTTCTATTTTCTGTTGTGCTCTTTGGCTGGGCCCACGATTGCCAATAATCTCTCATCTCCTCCATGTCAACCTCGGATGACCCACTCGTCGCTTCCCATTCGCGTTCCACTGGAGGGAATGGTACGCGATATCATTCGACGGTTTCCTCAGCAAATGCCAAATCCGTCTACATTTTATCCTGCATAGATGTTTGACTGTATAGTTTCTAACACACTATCTGTCTGTCTGTTTTCGACATAGAACTTTGCACATATGTGCGGCAGTTCAAGTCGCCACACTCCATGTAACACACAAAACAAGAGAAGAAAGTAGGAGAAATGCATATTAGAGACAGCAAACACAGGTGTGAGACAAAGGAATAGTAATAACGAAAAACAAAACAGTTTCATTGGAAATCATGAGTCATAAGGAGTGGATGCATCTGCACCACTGAGAACGATTTTGAGCCATGTCACCAACTGTTTCCAGCCATTGGTTTTTACCGTCCCGACGACCCCAACCAGGAAGTCTACACCTTCTACGTGGCTTAGACTAACTGTTGTAGATTTCATTGACTGGTACCATGTTTTCGTTTGACCGCCGCTGGCTCTTTTCCAGCCTGACCTTATATTAGCTAACATTGCCCGTCGACGAAGGCGTAGACTAGGCATACGTAACACATGTCCTAACCATCTCAGTCGGTGTAATTTCATAGCCTCTAACAGACTATATAGTAAAACATTTACAAATCGCATATTTGTGTTGATATGGAAATTAATTATTGAAATGAAAGTAGATCATCACATGAAAATCGATTAGTGTTAATAATAAACTATGTTACTGTAACAAAGAAAAGATATCAGCTAAGGGCCAACAATAAAAACTAAAGCCCCTGACCTATTAACTATCATGAAAAATATTAAATAGTCAAAATGACTAACCATACATCCGATTGAGTTGTAAAGTAAGCTGTCTGTAATGATTCTGGAGCCATCCAACGTATCGGTAATTTTCCACGACTTGTTTTATGATAATAGTTATGTTCATAGATATCTCTACATAGTCCGAAATCTCCAATTTTTACGGTTAAATGCGAATCGACAAGACAATTACGAGCAGCTAAATCCCTAAAGAGAAAACAAAAACAGACCAAAATTAAAAGTCAGGCAACTTTTAAAAGGTAATTATTGGTTCCTGTAAGACAATATGATATTTTATGCGTAAATAATGCGTCAGTGGCACAGTGGTGGGATGCCCGCCAGCCACGCCTCATGTGGTTCGGGGTTCGATCCCCGGCCGCCGCACTCCCAAACCTCGCTAAGCCAGTAATAAGACTGATAAAGAGGGAAGACTGGACATGAGGCTAGCAACCCCATCCTGTAAAAATAAATACCACTGCTACCGAAACTTGAAAGCTGTAGTTTGAATCCCTACATTCCATTGGGAACGTAAAAGGAATACAACATGCGTAAATAATAAAATTAATTTATCAATAACTAGATTTTTCTACTTCATTTTGAGTCATAACAAATTATTTTTAGTGCCTAAAGAAGAATTAGATTTTTAGTCACATGATATACAAAAATCAAACACAATCTAGCATTAATGGAATGTGCGTATTAGTAAACAGCCATTTGCAATAAGTTCTAACTGCGTAAGGATTAATATAGTGCTACCTCGCTACCAAACCTCAGCAGGTGGAGAAAGATTCGAACTCATGAGCATATCATCTTATTTCCAAGTGGCTTGCAGACATTCATTCTTCTAACTGCTAAAATGTATTGGATTTATTTAACTTCGTCAATTTAATAAGTGATGCTAACATATATCTGTGAAGAGAATGATAACTTTGGATGTTACCTCTCTCTTTCCTCCAGTCCCTCTCATAGTAGCTATTTGCTTTCTATGAAAATTCATTGATGATAACAGTTTGGACATGGGCATTTCGATCCATTGTTTGAAAATATTACGACAGAGGTGCACGTTTCATGTCCATGTCAAGTTCAATGGCACACTTTACAGACAAAAAGACGAAGTGGCAATGGAGTCACCATTGCAACCTTTTATTGTACATTGCTTCATGGCTAGACTAGAAAATAACATGTAACGACACACTATTGAGGGTTTTCACATGTACGAAAGGTACATGGATGATACTTTCATCATATGTGACAAAGGTGGAGTCACTGACGTTTCAATAATTGAGCTCAATTAGTGTTACAATTTTCCTAACTTCGCATCAGTGTCCCAGTCCAACTCTGAATTTTATCGGTGTTTTGTTGAAAAGGAGATCTGTTAGTTCTCTTCAGAGACAAATCTATAGGAAACCGATATGGAATGGTCTATACTAAATTTTGCATGGATGAGTTCCTCTGAGAAGACGAAGAGACCTGATTTACTCCTTACTTTTGAGAATAAAAAAGGACTTGTACTAATAATACAGTCGATAATGATTTGAAGAGAATCCGACAAGTTGTCGATACCACGGAAGAGATTCTGAAGGACCGCTTGTCCAGATCACTGAGGAAAGCATTTTTCAGCCTAGCCACATATCCATTTCTACTGTCGGTAAATGACTAGTGAATGTGTGTAGCACAGACTGCTACTTTGAGCCAGTTCAATGTGTCTTTATAAATTTACTAGCTGCTATGAGGTTATTTATATTGGCTTACAAAGCACACACTTTCCAAACGCATCTCGGAACATCATCCGGTATGACTATCAAGAGAACAATCGAAATTGATCACTCGATTCTTGAGCACCTGGCGAACTGAAGCCACGCAGCTTAAACGGAGGCCGAACAGTACAAATGATAGGTTCCGACACTTTGTATAACGGAGGCCCTAGTGATTCGTTAATACGACCGCGAACTTTGTGAGCATAAAAGGTTTGTTCAGCTGCTTAAATAGATGAACAGTAGCCAAAAAGTCACGATCTTGAGAGTGGTAAAAAGTAAACACATCGAAACCATTGTAAACGATTTTAGGTTGTATAGCCACAACTACTCCCACCAGTGATGTTTAACACTGCAAAGGCACCAGTAAAGGATCTTGTTCTTACATGCGCAGATCACCCCTACAACTACACTTTCAACGGAATGGTATCAGCTTTTAGTTTAAACACTGGGAACTATTTCACGAGCCCATATGCCAGTGCAGAAATATTTTGGCTAAGTGTATAACATATGCCTTAACTGTATCAAACGACGAGGCTTGAATGATGAAATTACCTGACATACTACGATTAATCTGAACTTTATCTCCCTTGTTACTCCACTTAACGTGAGTAAATGCATGAAGGGAAATAAGATAATCAACATGTAATCTTTAATCATAGAGAAATGCTCTTTAATGGAATAAATATTTAAGGAAATAGAAAAATACTTACCGATGAACATATTTCTTTGCAGATAAATATGCCATCCCATCAGCTATTTGTGTTGCCCATAGATACGCTTGTGATGGATTAACTGAACCTTGTCCTTTATCGCCTAAATGACGTAAATAACTAGCTAAATCTCCTTTAGCCATTAATTGCATAATGACTAATGGACTCTCTGGTGCTACCTTATTATCCATTCCAATTAATTGTGTATTATTGAATACAGAGGTATTGACAATACTAGCTAATTTTTCTGATGAAGCTGTAAGACAAAAATAAAACAAAAATAATATTGACAATCATTGTTGAAATGAAGTAGAGAAAAGAGTTCTAACAGACATGAAAATGACAGCAACTATTCTGAAGTTTGGTGGACAATGTTATATCACTGATTGGATGATTACAAACCTTGAGGAAATTACTTCTTGAGGATAAGAGCTATATAATCTTCATTAGAAATAAAATGTAGAAGGCATTGAGTTTAAAAATAGTACACGCCTCCGCTCAATAGCACTGTGGTGTAGGGCATATGATATTTTTGAAGTATTGATACAGTTTTGTGTTATATAGTAAAAATATTTATCTAAAATTGTACTAATTTAAGCAAGATAATAGGTCAGAATTCTTTTTAGTATTATTACTTCTTTCCTCTTGATGCAATAGCGTCTACTCCTAACTTTCTGTATTATGTTAGCTATTTTTGGCGCTATAAGCTGAGGAGAGAAAAAATCTTTGGTTGTCTGCAAAATATGTTTTAGACCTTTTCGAATAAGACAACAGAATTAGATAGAAAAAAGTATCCTTAAATCTCCGCTATTTTTATCACAGGAGAACATACAAATGTAACCATTGCGATGGGAGAATAAAATTTGAAGAAGAACTGGATTAATTTAAGAGGAACCATTTGAAAAGTCCTTCAAAGTCATATACAACATCTGATCAAACACATCAAAGGGAGCAAAATCAAGGCATCTAGGAATAGCAGAGGGGCACTGGCGATCCATAAACTCAAGCCCACGCTACGTGTTCAAAACAAATACATCCAACCGTTGTCCCTACTGTGGCCATCATGAAAAGTCAGTCCCACCAATAGTGATTATCCAATTGCTTTTCTTGTCCAACCTTCCTGTTTATTCCTGTTTTTTTACGTTTGAATTCTCATCTGCATTACTAGATGTGGTTGCTGTTCTTTATTTTTATATGTCTCAACTTCCTACCTATTTTGTTAATACTACGTCCTTAATCCGTAGTTATACAAACTGACGAGTTTTCCAGTAGTTATAATCTTCTTAAGTCTTTTCAAACCCATCTTCTTGATTATCACACTTTCTTTTTTTATTCCTTTATGTTCCCAGTGGAGCATAGAGCTTCAAGCTAGAGGCTTGAAGTCTCGGTAGCAGTGGTGTTTATTTTTCCTGGATGGGGTTGCTAGCCTCATGCCCAACCTTTCCGCTATACCAGTCTTACTACTGGCCTAGCGAGGTTCGGGAGTGCGTCGGCCGGGGATTGAACCCCGGACCACCTGCGTGGTCGGCGGGCACTCTACCGCTGTGCCACCGACGCAAACCTTGACCTATGACCTGAAATATTTCTAGAATAGTACTACTAACTATCTATCTTACTATATTCTGTATACGATCTTCCTGTTTATTACACTTTGAAAGTTAATTAATTTAACCTCTGACCGGAAGTAATTCTGGAACTTTCTCATTCACTAACTATAAATACACGAATATCCAGACTAGTTGATGACTTTATCGAAAAGAAAATTTTCTTCGGTGTAGCCATCTTTTTAATACAAAATTCCACAAACTATGTACAATTACTACTAATACCACCGTCTTCTTGTCTTTCTCCACTGCCCGTGACAGGTTTAACAGGTGGTTTATTCACACCTTCACCAGGAGTAATTTTACATAGATTACTCTTCTGTTAGGATATGATTTCAGATCCCAGATTGATAGCTGGTTTCGGTGCAGCTGCATTTGATGAATTATCTTTTCCAAATCCAGCAGCCGCAGATGTTGATAGTGGGGGAGAAGGAGCAGGTAACTCATAGGTTGGAGGAGACGGCGGTAGTCGTGCAACTGGTTTCGATGCTACCTAAAGAACAACAGGCAGAGGTTAATGATGGGCCAAGCATAACAGGAGCAAGTTGGAGTCAACGAGCCCCAGGAGGCGGTGCGGGATGTGGTGTTCTTGGAAGAGATGACGGAGCACTTAGCAGAATACGACCGCAACCCTGAGAACTATCTATATGCTGTTGTATTCCCTCTAAGCTACCATGTTCAAGTGCAAAGTTGTTAAAAAATCTTCGTTCACATGGATTATTTATAGCATCTTCACACAAAGTAGCACGTAATAAATTGAGCATGGTGGCACTTTCTTAATGGGTTGTATCAATGGTCTTGGCTATTTCATCATAACCGAAATGTTCGACATGACGAAAGTTTGATGGATTACTGATATCCGTGGAAGTAAGCTTCTGCTTTCTTTCTTTCTTTAAACTGACCTTTGTCTCTTTTAAGCATAATTTTTCGGTCAGATAACTTCATCTGATTTAAACCACAGATACTAGCTTGTATTATTGGTTGAGAACCGAAATTTTAAACAGTAGAAAGATGTTTATCGCCACGCATTGAGCTTATAGACTTTAAACGACCATTTACCACATGCAGAATGTTTAGCTTTCTCAAGAGATTTGAAAGAGATTCCGACTGGTCCATTACATTGTTCAGTATAATTCATTTCCAAAAAAAACTTTGTTAAAAGAGAAGGATTTTCCTAATTATTCCATATATTCTGATGAAGTAGTCTCTATCGTTTCCATCTTTGATGCTACAAGTAACTCCAGAAGCTCTAAACACCCAAATGGATTTATTTTCACCTTTGAAATACAGTGCCACAGCAAAAGCTAACGAATCACATCCAGCTCCGAGTAATGAATTTAATATGAGATTTTCTTCACTAGTCAGTTGAACCGAAGTTCCATCCACTTTTCCGGACTTCCGTATATGTATGTAAACGCGATTTCAGCATGTACGGCAGCGAATGTACTGTACAAATTGCAATTTGGGATTAGTCAACAGAGTTAGTAAAAAAGTAATCATTTACTAGCATGCTTATATGATCTGCTATTTCGCGCAAATACTCCTTTAAAAGTGTTTGAAATTCGAATTATGATTTGATTTATTAGTTGTTCAGAGGTCAGTGGGGGGAATATACTTAAATTTTGTGTTTTCTGATAATCGTCATAATGTTCTTTTTGAATACTAGATCTACGCGCTGTTTGTCGTATTCAGACGATTTATGTTGAACAGGACGCTACCCTAGTTCGCATACCAAGTATTGTACATTTTCCATTCAATAAATAGTCAAGCTTATTGATTGGGTTTATTTTTTATTCACCGCGCACTAGACTTTCGAGTAGAACCTGAATAGGAGACGACGAGTAGGGCGTCCGAAGGTGACAACACAGAGAAGATGACAGTCAGCTAAAGACGACTGTAGAGAACACGACAAAAAGATGTGCTTTTAAAGCCCTGACGTCCACTCGGAACCCAAGGGAATAGCAACGATAGTAATAATATATTTTTCATCCCTTTGCGTTCCGAGTAAAAATAGAGGGCTTCAGGCTATTAAGTTTCAAGTGACTATGTTATTGTCTCTACAGGGTGAAGTTATTAGCCTTACGCCTAACCTTCCTTCTTTTTCGGGCTTACTATCAGCTAGGCAGCGTTCACGATTGAATCGGGTGGGACCCCGAGATTTCGCGTGACTGGCAAGCATCCTACTATTAAGAAGTAACTGACGCAATGCATTAAGCTGAATAGAAAAATTCAAAAATATAAATTAAACCATTATAACTATGAATGCATAGAAACAGAAAGGGGAAAAACAACACAACATGAATTAACCTAATGTATGACAGCTGCATTCTTCACCGTCAAACATTTGTTTATCTGATATAAATGAAGATAAAAGAGGATACTGCTTCGATTTTGGTGATTTTGATGAAGATGATGACGAACGAGAGAAACGACTAAGAAATTGACACACTTCACTGAAATGTCGTTGACGAAACCAATGCAGACAACGATAAGTGAATTTCAATGATTTACGCTTCGGTTTAGTTTTAGTCACTAAACCCAATAGGCGCACCAAATGATAACTTTGAAATTGTTTCATAAAACATGCTTCATTGATAAAATCTCGATGATCAAACAAGGTGCTGTTTGCACTAATAGTCTGGTAATTAGAAGCATAAAAGATAAGAATATCTTTAAAAAAAATTAAGCATAAACTATCAAAAGAACATAACTGCAGATGATAGGTTATTTGGCTTCAATTAGACTATGAATAGGGGATATTTGAGTACAAAAAGAAATACTGGCCCACTTTAACTTTACATTGTGACATTAACTTCCTCACTATATTAAAGCTAGAGAAGTAATGAGACGTTCGAAAGTCAATCAAATTATTGTTTTTATTATTTTTTCCTTCACGTTCCCCAGTGGGCTTCAAGCTAGTGGCTTGAAGTTTCTGTAGCAGTGTTTTTTTTACAGGATGGGGTTGCTAGCCTCATGCCCAACCTTTCCTTTTCAGCAGCATTATTTCTGGTTTAACGAGTTTTGGGAGTGCGCCGGCCGGGGATCGAACACCGGACCATGTGCATGGTCGGCGAGCATCCTAACCTCTATGCCACCGACGCACAAGTCAACCAAAACTTAAACTAAAATTGATTTTCTCATCTTGAAATCACCCAAAATCAAATTCCCCATTTACAAATTAGTTAACAATTTGCAATGTACACAGTTCGACGGGTGGCATTTTCACCACAGTACTCAATCTGTTTGATATCATAAATGGTAATCAAAAAGGCAAACAAATTCGCATAAGACTATATACTACTGATTGATTGAAATGAGTAGTTGCATACCACTTATATCAACACCAGTAGTGCTTGCCAGTTAGCCAGATAGAGGTAATCTAAACACCGGACGGCCATTTCGCTCGTTTACGGCCGAGCTCATCATCAGCCCTGTGGCTGGTTTGACTCCGCTCGGATAGCCGAATCAGTTCAAAGCACCCAATTTCTGGCTAGTTACTTAGGTGAAAGATTTTTGATACCTGCAAGTTGCAAGTCATTTTTGACATATCAAGTTGAGACATCAAGTCTGACAGATAAGGTACACCTTATGCATTCCAACATTTTGCTGTCTCTACTAACTTAACTTTTCTTCCAGAAATAAATAAACATGAAATCTATATATATAATACATATACAATACTTTTAATTCATTCTTTTATAAAACATACAAAAAGATTTTTTTAAAAACGAACCTTAATAGCTACAGGAATATTAACTGGTTTATTATAAAATATTTTAGCTGGTGTTTTCAATTCTTTAACAACACCTTTATATACAGTGCCAAAACTACCACGACCAATTGGATACTTCCAATCAAGAACATCTATATCATTTCTGTTTATCTCCCAATCGTCAACTTCATAGATTGTACAATAATCTGGATTATTTGAAGTCCATGCAGTAGCTTTTAAATAACTATCAACAACAAAAACAACGAAAAAAAGAAACAGAACAACCAACATCAATGACAATGTATACCGCATACAATTTGTCCTAGGCATATTTTAAACACATATTGATTGATAATGCAATGCAGCAATGGTCAACAGAAGACTGAGTACGTCACTAACCAGAGCCTATCCTGCAGCTAAGCTCGTCCCCGTCTATCAAACAACTTGCTCTTTGGTGCAATCGAAAATCGATAGATATCCTTCTCATGTAAACTCCAACTGTACATACAAATTTACATGTATCTGCGGGAGCAGTTACATTGGAAGGACAGAAAGAATGGCATATCTACGATTTTCTGAACATGTACCAAAAAGCTTATGTCTAAAGGGAAAAAAATACTTTAAACAGTGTCATCTCCAGGCATCTCCTTGACACGGGTTATGAGGTGGACGTCGCAAAATCGTTCAAAATTATCAATAGGCAAAAGAGCTCAATTCTTCTCAAGTTTGCTGAAGCCATCTCCATCAAGCGCATGAAACCTGATTTGTGCGTTCAGAAAGAAACTATTATCAGTCTTTCTTTGACCCGGTAACTGGATATTTTCATCTGAATACGTAATGCCGAAAGTTTCCATTGTGTATGATCATTATTGTTCGGAATAGTGTTTAATATATATATATATATATATATATATATATATATATATATATATATATATATATAATTACTGTATGCATATATTGATTGATTTTTGTTTAAAATGAACTCTGTGCAAGTATGTTAAAATTGTTTCTAGATATATTTAATAATGACTTTGTCCTGCAAGATGAGAAGCCAACGAAATAAATGATGGTACCACTTTATTCTGCAAAAACTGTTGTTCTTGCTTTATTCAGATTGATAATGCATTTTAATTAATTAAAAAACATTCCGATCCGAATTACTCACTGTAATAAAATACATAACTGATACATCTTAGGGTTACAGTTAGTTAATTTGTTTATTCAACATTATATATTTCATGGGATGAATAAGTGACTTAAATCACCTATTTGTTTTATTTAGTAGGGTCTATATTATTTGAGGTACATAAATGAGTCAGGATAAAGGTAATCTCGAGGTGTTTTCGCGCATACAATAGCAAACGAAAGACAGATA
Organism: Trichobilharzia szidati; assembly: GCA_944472155.2. Classification (NCBI taxonomy): domain Eukaryota; kingdom Metazoa; phylum Platyhelminthes; class Trematoda; order Strigeidida; family Schistosomatidae; genus Trichobilharzia; species Trichobilharzia szidati. The sequence continues at coordinate 72,550,480 of OX235273.1, forward strand.
TTTCAGATGAGTAGAAAAAAGTAGATACAACGAGTGAGGATATAACTAATCGGAATACAAATTCACATTCTTTTTCATTTTCGCCTACTTGCGAGGATACAACAGAGACGGTCAAGTACAGCTTTGACTTTTCTCTGGTAGTTGGTGCTGTGCATGATCTTATGTGATTTATGTAGTGTATATTTAAAGGAATATTATATCCAGTGTTACATGTGGCTGTTTTACCAGTTTTTTACACGACTGGAACGTCTGTCGCGCCATTTGCTATCCTATACGCAAAAAAGTAACCATTCGTCGTATTATTTAGGAATCGACAGCTAGATGAGCATGAATCGAGTGAATAAGCCTTTTTCCATTGCGATAGCAATTTGGTATTCATTGTTTGACATAGTCGAAGAAAGATCGATCAGGTATAAAGTAATAAAAGAAGAAGGCAACCAGATAGTTTAAGTAATCAAAAGATAAGAGTAGAAAAGATACACAGAACAAACAAATAAGATAGTACAATAACCATGAAGATAAGCTATAAATGCAACCATATCCATTCATATCATTTTTGAGCCTTGTCCACAGGTTCCCGTACACACCTTTCAGTGGACTACAACCAAACGATCTGTATTCCCTCACACGACTGAAGTGAACAATCAGATGACTTCACAGACTGCTATAACGTGTTCACATCAGACCTAGGTTTCTCCCATCATATTTCTACCTTCACACTACCATCTGATAAAATGCTACAGGATCATCTTTACACGTTTTTTTAACCTTCTGGGGAATAATATATAACTTAACGTCAGAACAATATCATTTCAATAGTTTGATTACTTCTAAATTAAAATATCTACCTGCTTTTCTGTAGTTAAGTATACAGACAGCTTGTTGAGAAGCCTTTTCCACTGCACTACCCTGTTTGATCAATTAAAAGAGAATGAGATATTATCAGTTCATAGAATCTGTGACCTCCGATCCATATTCTCATAGTATTTACGAAATCCTATAAAATCTAACAGAAAGTCTATGCTCACAAATTCTTTGTATCTTTGAAACCGAAAATTCTCTAGCAAAAGAAACATTTGTAGAATCCTTTACATTATATTTGGTCCACTTTATGATGTCGAACACAACACCTTCACGATGACACGAGTTAATTTTTTTTACTTCTACCTGTCAAGTTTGCAATGTGGTCCCCAAGACTGGTGACTGGCAACACTGACTATCACCCACGGTGCACAATAAATTCATGTCTGATGATTGAAAGTAACCGGCAGAAAGACCTGAACCTACATTTCTTGCTTCCCAGCATTCATCCAACAGATGTGTGTGCAACCTCGAAAGAAGTGCTGACTTCAGCACTGGATGGAACACGTCTGAACCCCCGAGGGGATTTCATTTCCCTTTGAGGCTGCAGATTTTCCTTGCTCACGAGTATCAACAAAACAAAAAACTACGTTCAGGGCTTCTTACTGATAGCTTTCAACCCCTAACAAACTAAACAATGTATACATACATATATCTATATATATAGCCTAACTTGTAAAAAATATGACCACAAAGAGTTAGAGTTGTTGGAAATTGAGTACTCTTCAAATATACATTTTTATAAAAATAGCAACTTACTATCGTCGTACTTTATAACATATAACTCCAACAATTGAACAAACCAACAGAAATGCACTTGTTATTATTATGAAAACATTCAAAAGTTTCTGATCTAAATTATTGTTATTTGAAAGACATTAAAATAAAAAGCAAAATTACAAGTGTAAAACATTTTTACAGAACAAAAAAGTACATTAGTAATAAATTTCGATCATGTAAGCTTTGAATACACATTGTTTATAGATAATGAAAATAATATTCTACACATAGCAAACATTAATATGTAGGACGGATTCAATGGCAGCCAAAATATCTATCTATTCACTTCATAATCATATAGGCTTATCACCTATGTCTTCTCTTGTCAATGTAAGTCAGAGATTTAGAAGTAGACGAAACCTATTGCCCATAGTCATCCACACCTGAACTCGGTGGTATGAATAGTGTTACGAGGTGATGAGGTATATTGAGGAGGAAATCGGATGGCAGCATGGACGAAAGCACAAAGAGATTATTAATACGAATTATACAGTAACCATTATTTCTTCCAACACTAATCACTATCCTACTAAAATCAATCTGAACGAAGAATATTCTTTTCAATCATTTCACATCAGGTTCTTACAATTATAAAATATAATATCTGTTGTCGTTACAATAATGGCCAGTTATGTGGCGGTTACATTTTCGTTAACGTAGAATAACAGATTACTTTATGGAGTGGCAAAATAAATAGTAGTATTTTCGTGACAAACGTGCTAGTCTGAATTCAATTACAAAATATTGTGAAATGGGAGGCAATGGTGGTGATTAGCCATAACAGATTTGTAGAATGTCAGTTCAAGGTTATAAAAGGTGTCAGGTGAGTGGCTAGTAACAAGTAACAAGACGATTCCTAAGTCGTTAAGTTCAGTTAAGGATACTTCCATTAGCATATCTATGATGAAGTTAAACAGAAAAGGGGAAAGTGGACATCCTTGACGGACACCACTGGTTGTTATCAATTCAGATGACAATTCCCCATAAGCCCTTATACACAGCTACGTGAGTTTGAGTAGAGTGCCTTGATTAGTGCAATGTACTTTCTTGGCACTCCCTTCATAGTCAAACATTGCCATAGAACCTCTCGATCCACGGAGTCGAAGGCCGCCTTCAAGTCAAGAAATATGGCAATTGTTGGACGACTAAAAGTGTGTCTATGTTCTAGGATCTGTCGGAGAGTGAAGATATGATCTATGCACCCTCTACCTGGCCTAAAGCCCGCTTGATTTTCCCTCGTTTGTTCCTCCCGACTTCGGCTTAGTCTGTGCATGATTACTGAGCCTAGGATTTTAGAGACTATGTTCGTTAGGCTGATTCCTCTATGATTATCACATGAGGACTTATCTCCCTTCTTGAATACTGGTATGATAAGTGACTTACCCCAGTCTGATGGAACCGTCTCTGATTCCCAGACGTTACCTAGTACCTTAGTTAAACTATATACTAGCATGTCACCCCCATATTTAAACACCTCCAGAATAATTCCGTCGGGCCTCCAAAGCCTCAGGATGGTCGGGGGTGGGTGCCTTGCGCTGCGGGTTGGTCACCCCTCCGCACACCTCTTGAAATGCTTCCATATGACCGGGCGTCTTACATCGCCTCTCCTGAGGAAGTCCTACTCACTGCCTTCACGTGGCGGAGGTGTTTTCACCAAAGTGAGAGGGCGAAAGGGGATGCCCGGCGCTCTTCACCGGGTTGACTGTCCATTGGATGACAGTCTAGGGGAGATGGTTAAACCCTGATTCCAAACCTCCAACGACTGGCGTATGAAGCTCACTGGAGCTCACCGGCAGACGTATGGACAAAGGGCCTGTTGGATGTCCTGGATGTCTGGCCCCATTCAAAAAGGCGTATGAACCGAACTCCGGTCACCGGCTGCCAATGGATAGTGGACTCCCTACTCCACTCCTACTGCCTTGTAGGTCACACTTGGTTGTGTAAAGGCTAGAGCTGCACTCTCGAACAAAAGGCCGAGCGATTCTGGGGACATCACTCGTACAAAATTCCCATGAAACTTCATGAGATCGCCGCGCCTGGGCAGCGATGATTCGAGATGTTTATGAAGCCGGCTCATCCTCCCGTAGGAGATAGCCGAAGTAAAGTTTAAAAAGTAAGTCCTGCCGCTTTGCCTCGTTTCAAATTACAGATAGCTTTGGTGACCTCACTTACAGACGGCGGGCCAGTGTCTATGTCCCATTCGGGTGTGTACTGGATGGCGGGGAGGCTCAGTGTGGCTGTAGGCAAGTTAAACTGTTCCTCGAAGTGTTCTTTCCAGCGTTCGAGGCGTCTATCCTGAGAGCTAATTAAGGAGCCATTTTTCTCACAAATAGTCTCACTTATGATTTGCCTTCTCCCACCCGTTTCCCTGATGAGTCTAAAGAGTTGTCCAGTGTTGCCTATCGCCGATGCTTTTTCCATCTCTTTCGCCTTTGTCAACCACCACTGTTCACGGTCCTTGCGAAGACTTTTCGTAAGTTTCCTTTTGTGCAGCTTTCGCTCCTCATTGAATTCGGAGCTCGCCGGAATAAGTCTTCTAGCATCTATCAGTTCGGATGAGGCAGTCGAAATCCAATGGTTTTTACTCACCTTTGGATTTACCTTATTCACAGCTTTTACAGCTGTATCTATGGCTGATTGAATATTCTTCCAGGCTTCTTCAGGATGAGCGCAGCTGTCAAACTCAGATATGTGTTTAGCTAGTTCTTCCTCAAATAGAGACTTAGTTTCCTGATCGAGCTGGGGACGTGATGGTTTTACCGCCAGCTGTTTCCTACGTCCGTTCAGTCGTAAGCACACACGAGCGCGGACCAGTGCGTGATCGGTATCTACACAAGTGTTCCAGAAGGAGCGACAATCCCCTACCGACCCACGCCAACGATAGCTTATTGCTATGTGGTCTATTTGTGTCCAGCGTTGGTTTGATGATGGAGGTCGCCAGGTAAGACAGTGTCTCTCCTTGTGTTTGAAGTTAGTGCTTACAAGAAACAAGTGATTATCTGAACAGAACTGTAGAAGACGGTCACCGTTGTCGGTTCGCTGGCACGGAATTCCGTATGTGCCACCGACATTCTTTTTTTTTTTAACTGTTTTTTTAATAAGACAGTTAAAAAAACAACATAATTCTAAGGCATAATAACAGCTATATATGTTAACCCAACCAAAGCTTCGAATTTACACTTCCTTCTTATATTTATAGCTTGTCAAATAGACACTAAAAAAGAGTTATTAATGGATGCTATAGTAGTAAGTTATATACTATTCACGTATTCCATTTGTATCCCAGTGCGTCGGTGGCATAGTGGTTAGGACGCTCGCCGACCATGCACATGGTCCGGGGTTCGATGCCCGGCTAACGCACTCCCAAACCTCGCTAAGCCAGAAATAATGCTGGTGAAGAGGAAAGGTTGGGCATGAGGCTAGCAACCCCATCCTGTAAAATAAACACTACTACAGAAACCTCAAGCCACTAGCTTGAAGCTCTATGTTCCACTGGGGAACGTGAAGGAAAAAAAATTTCTATCCCTATGATCACGAAGTTTCTGCACCAATGACTACACAGAAATCTTAACATAAAGTGGAGTCACCACACAGCGTGTATGTTCATGTATATATATATATATATATATACATATATCAAAAATAATTTAAGAAATTATGAGATAACCAAATTAAAAGTAATCAAAAACTTACGATTTAAAATACGACCATGAAGAACTGAGTAGACAGGAACATTAAATATTTTAATTGGACTCCACTCCCCATTGCCAGCAAGTGAAATGGCCATAATTTGATATTCATAACTGCCTGGAGAAAGATCATTGATAACAATACCACCACCTTCTGTAATATTACCTAGTTGTTGATGTCGTTTGTCACGTGTCACCAGTTTTTCGTGAAAATCAAAAGATGAGCTTAGATTTAGTGAAGTTGTAGGCTGAGAAGGAACAGTTTTCCAATCTTGTAGTGATACACATTTTGTGAACCATGGTACAGACTGAAACCAAAAATAAATAGAACAAATATACGGATATAAAAAGAATGCTCATAAGAATATTTATGAATAAACAAACACGTGTTTTATTGGGACTACAATCCTATGACCTATATATAGCATAAGCAATAAGACTACAGATAGATACCTGCTTTACTGACAACAACCTTCCGAATAGAACAGAACTGCTGACATTGACAAAAGAGAAAAAACAGATATTTAGACTTTATAACTTTACTGAATAGTCAACTGAAAAGATATGAAGTACAACATAAATAGTGACCATCTGAAGTTGTTCATAAATATTAGCAGTCAATAGGCATTAAGTAGCTAATATCGAGAAAAAGTAAACTGTAGTGTATCGTATTATTTAGCTTAGTGACCAACTTAACCAATTTACAATTTTAATCTCCGTTATCTGTCAAAGAAGGGAGAATTAGGCCTCTGCAACAACTGGCGCGGAATAATCCTCTTTTCCATGTCAAGTAAAATACTAAGTCGCATCATCCTGGAGAGACTAGAAGGTGCACTGGATGCAGAACTCCGCCCAAAACAAGCTGAATTCAGAAAAAGCAAATTATGTGTGGATCAAAGTGTAAATGTACGCATCATCATAAAACAGAGCATAGAATGGCAGTCAAACCTCTACTTCGATTTCATCAACTTTGAAAAGGTCTTCGACAACGTTGACCGAGAAGTAATTTGGAAACTACTTCAACACTACGGCGTACAGTGAGTGACCAAATCTTTATGAACCTCATCCAACTGCTATATCACAATGCCACATGTCAACTGGTCCAAAATGGAAAACGCAGAGAAGCCTTTGAAGTGAATACAGGAGTAAAACAAGGCTGTCTACTACCACCGATGATATTCCCAATTGAAGTCGACTGGATTATGCGTCAGACTGTGGGTAGCAAGAAGACAGGAATACTCTGAACCGACAAGAAGATTCTAGAAGACCTGGATTTCGCGGAAGACTTACGTCTAATGTCACAAAAACTCGAAGGCTTACAGGCGAAAAGCAACAAACTGTCTGAAGAAGCAGCAAAGGTAGGGCCTAAAGTGAACATAGGGAAAACGGGGGTGATAGAGATAACCAACCGACAACAACAAGCAACAACCACCATCGACGGGAGGAATTTTGAAGTGACAACTTCGTTCACTTATCTAGGTAGCTTCGTCTCAACACTACAGGCGGAACGGAGGAGGCATATCAAAACCGGGATCGGAAAGGCAAGACAGACCTTCATCACTCTGAAATCAGTTTGGAAATCTCCTGCACTAACTCAGCATAAACAACGAAATTCGGATTTGTAACACTAATATTGAGTCAGTTCTTCTATATGGGTCAGAAACTTGGCTGACGCGTCACGAAAAGTATTTTAAACAGGTTGTAGACTTTTATCAACAGCTGTCTTTGCTGGATCCATACTGACGATCAGATGGACGACCAGAAAGAATTAGCAACACGAAACTCTAGAATATAACCAACCAAAAACCTGTTGCTCAACAAATATTCCGAAGAAAATAGAGATGGATGGGACACACGCTGAGGAGACCGTTGGGTGACATCACGCACAATGCATGACATCGCTCGAGTGAAACTCGCATGGGAAACGACGAGTTAGGTGTTCGGCGGTGAAGTGGAGGGGACCAGAGACTATGGACAATAGTGGGGCCTACTGAAGAGGACCTCAGAAAGTAGGACAAAGTGGAGATGTTCGGGTGAAGCCCTATGTTCCACTTGGAACCCAAGAGGATAATAATAATATGATAATAATCTAGGTCATCTGGTATAAGCAATAATGAATTACACCTTGCTGTTATCTATTGCTTAAATTTCTATAAACAAATTCCCCTACTATTGAAGAATAAAAACAAGAAAATAAACTATTTAATTAGAAATTCTTAGCAGTACAACTTGTAACTCTCTGTGTATAGATAATCAGCCTAAATAGTGTACGTCTACAAGAATGATTGGAAGCAACATACACACCTTTATAAGAAACAGTTGAAAGATTATGCCTAGTACTAACAAGGTTTTAGTCTGAATTTGTAACAGTTCTTAGTGTAGAGTCACTGCTGACATCATAGCATAACTCACTTTTAGTAAGACCAAAGTATTAAAAATTATTGAAGTTCAGAAGGTCACATATATATACCTATTAAGTTTCCGTCTTTCGAAACAGTAAACAGATTTACAATTATACCTTAGTGTGTATAAGACAGATATGGAGTGACACAATTAACACAAGTGAAAACGTTCAAGGTTCCAAGGATAATGAGCGTTTTTAAAACCTAGTTCACTGAAAACAATTTTGCATTATTTTGTCAAGATTCCACCCTCCCCCACTAAATGCCAAAGTTTTAAGGAACCCCCCAGTAGAATTATGTATATGCCTTTAATCCTTGTTAGAAATTGTTACTACATAAGTTAAACTATATTTTTAAACATTATTCAGGTGTATATATATGAACAATATCTGTTAATGTATAACACTGGTGAATCTGTTACTCATTAGTATAAGGATTTCAACCACTAATCTGATGAACAGTCTAAACACCTTTCAAAAAAGTCATATAATATGATATTTCTTCAGTTAGCAATGTAGTTCAATATCAAGTACATAAACATGCAGTGATGTGAAATGGTGAATGCATTTAACCACTTCACTTTCCAGACACTCAGGAGAAATACTGATGCAGATCAACATTGAATTAGCTGGTTACACTTGGAAGGCGAAGAGCACATCCAAAATACTTTGAAATAAGACACCATATTTTATCAATTTCTATGTCTAACAAGCTCATACCCTTTGCACAATCTAAAGGCAAATAAAGTAACACCTTTGAAAAGGTCACTTCTAGAGAGATCACATGTAGAAAAAAGACGTTCACAGGTGTATCTCCTACTCACAAAAATAAAAGTGGAGAAAACGGACATCTTTGAGGAAAACAACCCTACGCAGATAAATAGTACGGTGCTTAATCACTTTATTCCCAGAAAGAATGAGATATTTAAGTAGTATCAATAGTTAAGAAATGAAAGAGCCAAAATTCGGTTTGTATTAGTGTAACTTGTTGAAACATGGCAATATTCTAGCTCAACTATACCATATTAAGGCAGCAGCTTTCAGTCGAGTTTATTGCTAAATCAGAATCAAAAGTGCCCTTATTTAAAACATAACCGATAGCTATTAAACTTTCCTTAAACGTTAATACCACTTTTGTCCTGGTGGAAACTACCACTGAAATGTTTATGTGGCACAGAATTGTCTACGCAAATTATATGATGACTGGTAATACTGTATGACTATTAAAACCTAAGCAAGAGTGGTTGAAGACTGACCCTCCAATGGACACAGGCATACATTTATATAAATTGAGAAGTTGGTATACACAAGAAAAATTTCACAATAAAATAAAATGCATTAACTTCTTCACTTACTATATCTACAGAGGAATGATTATCTTGATGAAGGTTATCATGCTTTTTCTGTCTGTAACGTAGCATATAATGTATAATTACACCATTAGGCTGAATAGGATTCGACCATATAATACGAATACTACCTGGACCATACGAAAATGCATGAATTGTTGACACAGGAATATTGTCAACTTCAACTGAGATGAAATAAAAGTTAACCGAAACAAAGGTAAATAATGTATTTATGAATGCGTTCACATAACTAATTTACAAAATTAAAACTATGGTGGCGGGTGCTGCTGATACGATATATATATATATATATAAAGAGATGTTCATCGGCATAAAAACATTGAATAGCAGGGAGAAGGCAAATGGTACACCGTTGTGGAGATACATGGGAGACGTTAAAGGAACGCAAAGAAAGACTATATGAAGGGCAGAAGTAGCACAACACAGAAGATATGTGTAAATGGTGCGTTGAAGATAAGGTGTACATAATTTGGCTATACAGAGATACCCAATTGCAAGTAAGCAATTCTCTTCGTTTACTACCGTTACACTATAAAACTGATGACGTGTTCACAGTGTCACTCAGTGACGCCTTTGCTTCATCAATGTATAAATTCCATGGGATTCAATCATACTATACCTGAATTTTTCAATTACTAAATCATATAGTGTACTTAAGGTGTATAAGCTAAAGATTGCAGGATATCAGCAAAAAAGCCTTTGTTGGAAGTTGTGTTCCGAAAACAAGTGAGTTACAACTGTGCAAAACATCTATAAAATTTATGAGCAATTAATGGCACTTAAGAATTTGAATTTCATGCCACAAGAAAAATTCAGTAGCGGTGTAGGTTTTTTAAAAACAATCAAAATTTCCAAACTAATTTCTTCATTAATATAAGAAATATGCAATGTGAATTATTACAAGTAATCTGCTGAACATACTTTGAGGCTTTATACGATTGATTATAGTAGATCTTGCACTGCAAAGCTTATACTCACACGCTGACCATTGATGGTGAAGTTGATTGAGATCTAAGTATGCACCAGGCTTTACATTTACCCAAGGCGGTGGAAGAGAACAATTTGTGTCCACTGTTTTAATTTGTGAAATTGAACGATAATCCTATTTGTAATAAATAAAGTGAGATAAATAAATTTATTACCTTTCAGAATTCATGTAGGCAGTCCAAATTACAATAGTAGTGAATTCGTGAAAATTGAACAGTAATACGAGTATGACTCAGTAATTTACAACAAAGAATTAATTGGGAAATTTCTTCTCTGTATTTATAGCAAATATAACCAGAATATTCCTCTGGTCGTGGATATGGTAAGCAAATAAACGAATAGTTTTCCAAGACAGAAATTAGGTTTAAAGTAAAGTAACGCTCATGATTAAATAAGTATAAATGGCGTATTTGACGTTCTATAGCACGATATTACGAAATCCTGTCGACCCCTTGGAAGCAATCACCCAGAAGGTCTGAGGTTTACAGTGTGCTCGAGAATACAGCCATTGACTAACCAAGCTAGATAGTGTTTGGAAATGTGCATATAAACCTTACATTGTTCCACAGGAACTAATGAACTGAAAGATTCATTTTGGTGTTTAGGTGTGATATTCTGTTTTTAACACCTTTCTGGATCAATTGTCTGCTGAAGAATAGTAATTCTCAGGATAGCTGCAGGGATTTTTAAGACACCTCACCCTTGAAATATAAGTTAATGAAAAATTTGCATAGGAGTAGTAGTTTTCCAGAAATTTAAAGTCGATAAATTTAAGCGCGTATTCATTTCCTAGTAAGATATGAAACAGAGATTCCAATTTGCTCTCCAAAGTAACCATGACAGGATATTTTGAATTCTTAAACATAACAAACATATTTAGTTTTGTCTTTTGAACAGTGGGATACAGCTTTCGAAATCAATAAACAGTCCAGTTCATGTTGGTTTTCTGTATATGGATCATTTCTGGATAGGACTATTTGATCTTTTAGTAAGTAGTAAATCCAGGAATAGGAAAATCAGGTCTGATTCGCGTTTTAGACTAAATTTTTATTGATAGGTGATCTGAGCTCAAAATGATGAGGATATCGTCTACATCAACATCTACATCATAAATGTTATCATCTACTTACCTCTTGTAGAGATGAAGCTAACTCATTAAAACGCCTAAAGTGTGTCAGTACTTCTTTCAGATGAGAATAGAAGGCGTTACGGTCAACGGGTTTAATGCAGTCAAATAGGAAACCCGTAATCTCACTTAGGTAGATGCCTGTGATGGAGAAGCGTGTAGGATGAGAATTTGTCTTATAAAAAAAATATAACATTAATTACAGGATTTCATCATGAGCTGACATCGGTTAGAGGACCATTGGAAAACCTGCAGGGAGTACTGGATAGCTGTTTCCTCCGTCCTAGTTTGGGACTCTTCAGCATCACGCACCTACCGGAGTTCGAACCTAGGACCACCTGGTTACAAGGCAAGCTTGAAGACCATTAAACCACTGGGACCCAATTCAATGGCCAGTCCATGAATTCTAACTTCTGCCAATTCACGACATAGCGCGACCACCAGCCAATGTCTTCGGCTACTTGAAGATATAACATTAGATTAGCTAACTACACATGCAGGTGAGTATAATGTGTTACTACTCACAGCTACTGCATCAAGACTGTTTATGCCACGTAAGTACAGCAGCATTTATCAATATACATACTAATTGAGAACTAAAAATTAAAACAAAAGACCTACGTAGCATCCCTATATACGTATATCTCAAAAATGTACAAATTAAATAGAATACATAAGTAAAACAGATAAGATTAAGTGAACCTACCAAACATGCTTGTATTTCAATAAGCACTCTGGTGAACGGTGAAAATCCTGTCAAAAGTTGTACATTCTCATTACTTGCTGGGATACATGTTTCTTGATAATTTGAAACATATTTATTTGGTGAAACATTTTTTCTCACAATTAAACCGATTGTTCCAGATTTCAAATATTCAAGTGAAGTAACCTCACCGACTAACAATAAAACCATAAACAGGAAAATTAGGGCTTATAAGTCAATTGAAAAGGAAGAATATAATGGTTTACTTTATTAAACAGAATGTAAGCAGTGGTAACCAGAAGTTTCAAATAAATGATATGCTAACAGTGAAGCATTGTTTGTCCTTCATGTTAAGCGTGTAGCTGTAAGCGTCATACTCCAAGTGGTAAAATATACGGAGACGACTGATTCTTTGGAACAACTAGTTCGTCGGTAACGAGATAACTGTTTGGAAATTCCCTTCTGAAAGATTTAATTACAATACTTACACTTATTTGGATGTTTCAACTAACTTTGTAATTATTATCCGTTTTTCTCCTAGACGGTTCTAAACATTTGCTTACTATATGTTCAATTCATCCTTATTATTTGTCTTTGTCCCCCTATGATCTCTAATTTTAATGCTTCTTTTTGTGTTTGTGTGTATATTGATAATGTGTTGTTTTACGATGTGATTTCGTTTGAATGAATCAAAGTCATTCTGACCTTGGACTGTCTGCCGGAAATGTTGGTATGTGATTCTTGTGGACAGAGTTTATGATCCCACACTGTTCGGAATATTCTACTTGAATTCCAAGTACGTATTTTGCATTTTTCTGTATAGCTGCCTAACTGCAATGTAGAGGTAATTTGAGTTTTCGATTTTATTATTATTCAACAGAACCACATAGATCTAATCACGAATGATCGTCTTTTTGTTTTCTTTAGGGTGTTTTGTGAATGTACGTCTCCCAAGAAAGTTTTGTCAGCTATACAGTAGGACGCAAAGATCAGTTTCTTTTCTTTCAGACCACAATAAGTCGGTTTTGGTCGATACAATCACATCGTACTCAGGTAAGCCAGTTAACGCGCACATCATTTGTAAACTAATTTTGATTACCTTGTTCAAACACAAATTATTATTATCAATTTTAATAACAAAATATAAAACATATTCACAAAACAAATTATTTTTTAAAAATAAAGTATTACCAACTTGAACTGGTAAAATATTTCCAAAATCATCTGTCATCCATCTGCTCACAGAAGTTGGCCAGTGTTTTCCATGTGAAAATGAGGCTGTCTGTAAACTGATTGTCAAAAAAAAAAAATACAATGAATACTTTAGGTATGATTCAAATAGAAATGAATAACAAATGCAGAAGACAGACTAAGTAAGGAAGAAATTACTAACTTCAACTGACTCACAATTGATGTATTATTCATCGATCTTATATTTGATTGATTGGGACTCTTTGCAAATTGGTAAACTTAGAATTCATGATTCATTACATTGCTTCTGAGCGACTGCATTGTCGATGGAGTCATTTCGCAATCCGAAGGTATTGGATTTTATCTCCCATGGCGTAATAGGTGTGCATTGCTGAAGAGTCGCAAAATAGGACGGAACAGCTGTCCGCTGCTCCCTGATTTTCAATGGTTCTCTAACTGATGCCAATTCGTGGTCTGATTTCATAGCATCATAATAATATAAAGATTGCAGTATGTGCATGGAAAATGATCAGGCACCGCAGGTTAATATTTCTGGATCATATTACAATCAAAACTTAAAAGCCTCTCAATCCCATTTGTATGGATTATGGTAATTATTTAGACTTTCGGTCAGGTAAAAAGATATTATTATATTAATATTATATTTACAGCCAGTTAACACAATGCTCTAGCCAAATATAAACAGATACGTAGAAACAATGTGTTGATCTGAGGAAACCAATATGTTCTTCCATAATTGATATGATTAGATTTACAGTAACACAGAGAATATAGGTGGATATTAAAAAGAGAACTAAAAATCACTTCTTCAGTTCAGGTATTCAATTATTGTAAAATTGAAATGTGAATAAAAATTCCCATGGAAAATCCTTATTTAGGCACGTAAGAAAAGCAGAACACGTGGTCCGGTGGGGGGGACCGTTTTCATAGACTTCATTAACTGCAGTGTTGTTGTACAATCCTAATTTTATGTAATTTTTTTGATGAATTAGTCCAATAATTTTCTTCATCTTAAATATACAGTAGTGAAGAAAATACTATGCAATTTCCATAGGTTGATTTGTTAGGATTAGATATGTTTTTCGAGTTTGACCACTGATTGAAATCATGAATTAGTAGAAGTCAGAATTCATGGACTGGCCATTGAATCGGGTCCCAGTGGCTGAATGGTATACGAGCTTGCCTTGTAACTGGAAGGTCCTGGGTTCGAAACCTGGTGGTGGATGCGTACTGCCGATGATTCCCAAACTAGGCTGACGAAACAGCTGTCCAGTACTACCTGTTGGTTTTCCAGTAGTCCTCTAACCGATACCAGTTGATGATGAAATCCTGAAACTTATCTCTATCCCTGCAAACCAACACTTGGACTGACAGTTATTTATACCAGTCATAAATATCGACATTAAATGTTTCAGTTATTCAACAGTTTTATCCACTGTTTGCAACATTTGAACGTTAGACAAATTGTTCACTTTCGCGTCACATATTTTAAATTTTGAAAAGCCTTGTGGTATACTTTACTATTATAAGCATTTGCTTTCCTTCAACCCTCAGAACTTTAGTATACCACCAAAATATGTTTTCAGATGAACAAAGTAACCATTTCCCTATTCCTGATATCTACCCAATAAGAAACAGCTAAAGATAGTGTGAATAAATTTGAAACATCAGTCCAAGATGGACTATTTATCATAATAAGATTGAACAACCTTGAAGCTCAAACTTATGCAGCCAATTAGTTATTTAATGGTTCTGATTTCCAAGATGAAAAATATTTCTGCATAATGTATTTTGGTATGAAAGAGATCAAATATCCCCCCTCCCAGCTAGGACTAGTCCATCTTCCATTCCTTTTTCAGTTGGTTCTACTTTTTCAGGAGTAATTAAAAATGCCTATTGATATTTGGTCTTTAGAAAAATTACTTATTGCCATCCACTATCGAGCTCTAGTCACAGCATTACCGTTGGTTCCGGTCATAGCGATCCATACCTAATTTTAATAATAACGATAATAACCATCTTATTCCAAACAATAATAATCATACAGAATGAGATTTTCAACGTTTTTAAACATATTACAAAAGTTTAGTTCCTTTCATTGATATATATATATATATATAATATGTTGAACAAATAATAAAATCACAAAAACTGTAAGTTAATGGGACAGTGAATTATCAAACAAATACAATAAATAATACAAGTAATAATAATCTTTGTTGATATTTCACAGTTCATTTAACTGATTTAAAAAGTTGGTAAATTCTTTGCTGACATCTGACTCTTCATACAAAACCCGTGCTAAATACGGTTCGCAGTAGATTGGATAATGCGATAAACAGTGGGTAATGAGGAAACAGGCATAAATTGCACCCACACAAAACACTTGGAGGATCTGGACTTCGCCGATGATATATGTCTGATTTCCCACAAACTGGAAGATATGCAATCCAAAAGCAACAAGTTGGCAAGAGAAGCATCCAGAGAAGATAGGACTTCAGGTGAACATAGAGAAAACAGAGGTGATGAAAATTCCTGGCCAACACCACCAACAGCAACAACAGACAACAGTCGGCATATATGGAAGGAACCTGGAAGAAACAACCTCCTTTACCTACCTGGGAAGCATCGTTTCAACTACAGGCGGAACTGACGAGGATATCAAAGCAAGAATCGGAAAGGCAAGACAAGCGTTCACTACTCTCAAGTCTGCGTGGAGGTCAACAACACTCAGCATCAAAAATAAGACCCGGATTTTCAACTCCAATGTGAAGTAAGTGCTACCTTACGGATCAGAGACTTGCATTGCGCGTCATGAAGAGCATCTCAAACAAACTACAGACCTTCATTAACAGTTGTCTTCGCTCAATACTCAAGATCAGATGGCTGGCCAGAAAAGATCAGCAACAGGGATCTTTGGGGGAGAACCAACCAGGAACCGATTGTGAAACAAATAGGCAGGAAGAAATGGAGATGGATTGGTCATACTCTGAGGAAACCATCAGGTGACATCACTAGACAAGCCCTCGAGTGGAACCCGAAAGGGAAGCGGCGAGTTGGTCGTCCAAGTGTGACATGGGGAGGTCCTGTGAAGAGGAGATGAAAGCGTGTGGGCAGACTTGGAGCCAGGTGAAGACTCTAGCAGAGAACCGAACGCAATGGAGACGCACGGGTGAAGCCCTATGTTCCTCTAGGAATTGAAGGAAACAATAATAATAAATACGGTATGGTAGAACTTTTGTATTTTGTTGTACGAGCATAAATTCTTATGAAGTTTCTTCTAGTTTTATCCGAAGAGATATAAGGAAAGAGTTGAGAATAAAGCGGATGTTCAGTATCAAACACGATAACTTAAACCTGCTGATTGCATGAACACAAGTGCCTACTGGCAAGAATGTCAGTTAGTTGAGTCAAAGGCACACCACTAACCCTACTTACAGTCTTGAGTGTTCTATGTAATATGAAATAGTCTTCTTTGAGAAGCCCAGGGAAGAATAATGGCGAACAATAAAGGAGAATGAGCAGAATACATGAATTAATAAATTGTGAGAGAAATGGTTGAGTTATGCCAGAAAGTCTCAACTTCTTTATGTGATAAGTCAAATGAACACTTTTTTAGGACATTAACAGGATATGAGACGACCAACAGAGATTCGAAGAGAAAGTGATACCGAGACAGGAGATATTCGATTTACTCCCTATCACAGTGCTGTCAATATTACAACAATCATTGGACTGAATCAGCTTACGCAACTCTTGTTCGTATCTGAAACTGAAATCGAAAATATGACATTTAGATCGATTTTAGTTTAAGAACACCTAAGTGAGACCATTTGTTAACTTCAGATAAGAATCTATTCATATAAGAACAATCCAATGCAAAAACTACTGGGACAGAAATGGTCAGATCATCGGCATATTTAATGAAATTAGCTTTGGTAGAATACAGAACGTCATGCAAAAAGAAACAAAAAAAAAGAAATGGAGAGAGTACAACGCCTCGAGGCACACTAGTTTCCGTTAGCGAAGAAGTGGAGTACTTTCCACTTAAAACAGTATGTTGTTTTCTGCTCGAAAAATAAGACAGCCACTTTGTAACCAAGAATTTCCCCAGGAATAGAGTTAAAAGCAGCAGTGTAGTCTAAAAAAGAGGCTCGAACAAATTTTGCGCCTTTATCAAGACTCAAAACAATATTGTGACGGAGTACAATGACAGCACCTAAAGGGCTTCTACTGCATTTTTAAGCAAATTGCTTTGAGTCATTGGAGGATTTCAAAGACGGTTTAAGTACATGCAAGAGAAGTTTCCCTATAGTTTTTTTAAAATGGGGTCGTGATGTCGATCGGCCTAAACTTTAGACCTGATCCAGAAGATGACTTCGGTAAAGGCACCAGCTTTGTTTTTCTTCAGGCAATGTAAACAGAAGTTTCGTTATCGTTTATACCAAACATTCTTCATATCGCCATATATAACAACCAGTTGAGTAACTGGTGATTTCAAATTGCGAAACTGTACGGGTTTCTTCAATATATATGCTGCAGAAATCGCGAAGCATACAGTTGATATGAAGATTATAAACACTACCGTTAGTATGAAAGTTTGAAGAAGAATATTAATCACTCACTTTGAAAGTTGTTCAATTTCATAAAGATTTGGGCAAGACAAACAAGCATCACAAAAATGATTTTTAAATTTCACTTGATTTGTTTGCTTCAGTGGTAAACTTTCATGCCAATTCGACTGCAACCAGTTAGGTTCTAAAATAATAATAATAATAATAAAGCAGATTGATGAAAGTTTTTATCTAACGTATATATCAATTATGATATTACATAATTTTGAAAGTGGAGAATAAGTTGGTCTAATTCACACTTAAACTAGCAAGGACTACCGGTTGACGTGAGTGATTTCCAAATGTTCACCTGAGTGAGGAGTATATGTATTCCTGATGAAAGGTAAAATAATATTACTAAGAATCGTAAAACGTGCAGCAGGGAAAAATCTGTAGTAATAAGCATACATCTTATCACGACTTACATAAGAATAAAGCATGAATACCTTCACTCTGTAAACAATAACTCAACACTTAATCCAAATAATAACTAAACAACGACCATGCGACCGAAAACACTATATGATAGAAATCAGCTTGAAATAGTTATTATCTTATGATTCACCGTATGATCGGATGACTGTCTTGGTCAAATCGTCAACCAATCAGGATATTTATTTTTCACCTACCTTAGCCGAATCGCCTTTCATTTGTAACAATCTATTTCCACTGCCTTGGGTCGATTTTATTGTGGTAAAAAATATATAAATGTGACGTGTTTTTCTTAATAAAATCGTATCCTAACAGTCACAGGCCAGTCTTTGTCTTTTAATATTTACGTGGCTTAGTGAAGCAGAAGGTACCACGGATGGATGGGCGTATCTAGCATATCAGTTGAGTTCATCATTGCGTCAGTATTATTATTATTATACCCACGCATAAGTCCACTTGGTCATATCAACTGTCGAAGAAATCATATCATTTGGAGACTTAGGTCATAACACCATATAAATTCGAAAATAAACAAACGAACTGTTTAAATTAGACTTGTCTTTAGATGCATACCAACAGAATAATTTTGAATATTTTTATAGACAGACTTCAGTGAGCGCTACACAATCGCACAAATGGTAGCATTGGATGGGCAAAGTATGTCCCAGTTATCCCAGTCACAGCTTCAATCACTTTTTACATTATTCCGTTTACAGAAGAAGCTATTGACAATTGCATAACCCAACAACATATTTGACTGCAAAACTTTGTTTTACCACTTGCGATAACTTGTGCAGTTGTCACATTTCAAAAACACCTACTTTATACCTAACTTATTTCAGATTGAAACTGGAAGCACTGTCATTAATAGGAATGATATTAAGAGTTTTACAACAAAGATACAACTGATAGTTCGTTGTTTCATTCCACTGATTGTGTGAGGGCTGAGATACCGCCCAGGTGCCCAGACCGAAACATGTGGTTGTCTTAAGGGGCCACCCTTCCCCCCAGCCTTTGACTTAGAGTCTGATCCGCAAGGCAGCGGAGCAGAGCCAGCAGCTACGTTCTCATGGTTGCAAGCGACCAATACAGGTTCATACGGCATTTGATCCAATTGGATTCTGGAACTCATGCCCCTCCCCATAGTAACTGCTCTTAGTCTAACCGCTATCCAAACAACCTTCCTGACACGAGAGGACCTGCAGGAACATAAGTCCCAGCCAGTGTAGCCTGTTGCGTCACTGACGTATTCAAGGCCGACTACCGCGACAAGGTAGCAGTTGTCGCCCGGGGCAAAGATACAACAGTAAGCATATGATCGGAAATCCGATCATTTACTTAGTTTTTTTTGACAATATTTTCCTCACACAAGACGCTAGCTAGGTGAAGTATTGTCGAATTTTCGTACATAACCTACACTAAATGAAGTCAGATGTGCTCGGTTCCCTTCTTCAACACAGACAAGAGATAAATTGGTGAAGAAATTGCGCGTTTAGTATCTGATAAAAGTTTACATGATTTAAGATTGCTGGTCACAATTACATCCATCAAAAAATGTATATCAAGTATACCACTAGTAGTAATAACAATTTATACGATACAGCTCACTCTTCACTCAAGAGTTGTGAAACGAAGAAAGTAGAAAAATTAAAAAATGACATCAAAACACATAACCACCTTACTAGTCATCCTTAAAATAGAAGTCAAGGCATTATCTTACATATGAAAAAGGGAAATGCACGCCAGACGCACTTAAATTTCTGCTCGAATTATCAGTTTTTGCGTACTTTAAATAAATCAAATAGTTTTCTTGTAGTAATTCAATCCCCAAACATCGAAACTAACAGAGTAACTCTCATTAGTGCCTATATTACTAAAATCAAATGACAATGATGGCGTTGGTTAAACACGGCTGCCAGACAACAGCTCTACCATAAGTCATACGTGGTGCATAAGTTCAGGAAAAGTGTCTTGTTTAGTGCAACACAATTCCACAACACTTTCATGGTTAGATATTGGTGTGATGGAGCCGACAACCACCTTCAAGGCAAGAAATACATACGACTATAGATGATTATACCCCATACATTCTTGCGTGACTATTAAAGCTACATGATTCTTTCACTTTTTCTCTTTCTAAACTCCACTTAATTTTCATAGAGCTAAGAATTGTAGAATCTTGAACATTAAATTAGTATGATTGATTCTCCTGTAGTTATCACAAGATAAAGTGAAGCGTTAACTAATATAAAACAGCCTTTTCAGACTATAGTAATATACCTTAGTGTTAATTGAATACCACAGTAGCATATACGAAATATACTGGATTAAGTGTTATTATCGACATATATGTGATAAAAATTATTCCGACAAACAAGGCACAGAATACTTCATGCACAGGTTATATTATATTGTACCGCTATAAAAAAACAGCATTACTGATGCACACAACATTGAAATATATTGCTAGACATTTGGGTTTAATATTGTCAGTTTTGGTCGGTGATTAACCAGAGATATCAGCAATCAATTATTAATTGAAGTGACAGTAGGAATAATATTGATTTATTTTCATTAATTTATAAAAGCCTTTTAAAGATTTACAAAGCCAGCACAAAAATCACCTCATCAAAATTTCTGGTTTATAAATAATCGGAATGATGAAAAAGGCTATCTCTGTAGACCACAAGATGTTGACTTCGTTGTCGATTTCTGCGCATACTGACAGAAAGATAAAATTATGATGAATAAGTATGATCTATGGCTAATTTGTATAATGAATACAGTAAAAAAAAATTTGTTTTCAACAAGTGAAATATAAGACAAGAGTTCAGGGAATTAATGTATGGGAAATACCATCTAACCCATAACTGTCTCTATTTCGTACATTCAATAATAATAATAATAATTTCAACAGAAAAGTTTAGGTATACTAGGGATTTAACCTGAATCCTCTGGTACAACGGCCATCATGTTTTAAATAAGTTTAAGAAGCTTGATGAGGCGACTTTGAAGTCACAAATTGGAATATGCAAGTTTTATGGATGAGATCTTCAAGAACTCAGTGACATGTTTCAAAATCAATTAAAAAGACGCAAATGTATACACTCATAAGCATTAACTAGTATTTAACTTCATATTTGATCAGTGATTGACACCGGTTAGAGAATTGTTGAAAACCAGAGAGAGTATTGGATATCTATTTCATCCTAGTTAGGTACTCTTCAGCTGAATAGTCAACAGGCTCACCTTGTAACTTGAAGACCCTGACCCTGATCCCCACTGAGGTCATCGGTGTGTACTGCTAAAGAGTTTCAGACTGTTTAACACTCTGGTTTCCAACTGTTCTTTAACTGATATCAATCACTGATTGAACTTGGAACCGATCAAACCGATACTTGAAAACATTGTTTAATTGTTTTCTCCCCACATACAAATTTGTGTATTTTAGAACCATTATTCATCTTCTACAACTTCTACTTTACGCTGTTGCGAAAAGTAACAAACTTATGTATACGGTTTTGTGTCGGTAGACTTGTTTGTTCATATCTCCGCTAAAAAATGTAATCATTCAACTGCTTACTTCCCATTATACGTAAAAATCCAGATCACATGGAGGAGGAGGCTTTTCATTAAGTGGACTATGCAGAAACTAGGTGTATTGTATGTTATGGGGGTTATGTCACCACTGGATCTCCTAGGCTTAATTAAGCAGGACGGGTTTCAAATCAAGAACTAACTGACTGAAATTAGGCGAATGGGATACATGTCAATATTTTACACTATCAGTGTAGGTTACAAATAATAAAGCATTCACCAAAACTTCTCAAGAAACTAGTCTTCATTGCAGCCACCAATTGATAAAATGAAAATAATCCTAAGAAAACCAAAGCTTTTTTCAACATCTTATTGAATTTCTCATCGAATAATGCTAACTTACTTGTCAAGATTCGACTAAATATAGAATTACGCTACAAAACTGACCAATATTTCATAAGTAGTTAGGAAATTATAGAAGTTGAGTCCTGTACCACTATTCAGCAATCAAGCGTCAAATGACTTCAGGAACAACCCACTTACATTCCATTTCCTAATTTGATATTTACTTTTATACATTATAAACGTTGTATCGGTCGGTCGGTCGGTTTTCGACATCGAACGTTGTATAGCACCTACGTACAACACGATTTAGCGCAAAAGCCTTATATTGTATATTGACAGAGAAAATATTTAGTAATAGTAAAGATGACAAAAAAAGGTGGTAAACAACTCACTATGAATGCAGAAATCTCGTTTAAAATACTGTTCAGGATTATCTTGGATAATATGAATCCATATTAGGTAAGAATCAATAGTCCCGCTTGGTTTCGATGGTGGCAGCCATGTCAAACGAAGTGAAAACTGATCATTAGGCTCTAACCATGCATACTGAGGTGGAGAAGGGTCTATATTAAAGGGAAAAAAGACAAACAAACGATAGTTTGGATAACTTGGAAACTTTATATAGAAGAAAACACATCAGAATCGTTTAAGATATATTCCGTATTAGAATCAAAGCTACATCCAACACTAAGTTCACTGTGAGCGATAACACAAAATGGCACAATTTATTAATACGAGAAGAATAAGAGCATTTTTACTTCTTGCGGCAAAAAACAGGCTATATTTCTAACCATATTTACGAAATAACCTGTGCTTATCAAGGCAAATATAAAGGATGGACAATTTCTATATCTTTCATTTAAAGACATTACGGAATCTGATATTGAGCACGTAGTATTCGTGATTTTAACCATTTCGGACACACCACAGACATTTACAGTTCTTAATACAATGAAGCTCACTACAGGATGAAGTTGTCGCAAATTCTAGTGAGAAGTCGTGGTCAGTAGGGGACAGATACTGACTAATGACATTGGCTGGCAGTCACGCTATATGGCGAATTGGAAGGAATTAGAGTTGATGGGCCGTTTAAGTGTATGATTCGTGCACGTACACAACTGCAAGTTGACACCAATCCTCCAACGAAAGCTGAAGTCTTGAGAGCAATCAAGCTTCTGAAAGCTGGAAAAGCAGCTGGACCAGATGGAATAGCCCCTGAAGCACTGAAAGCGGACAAGGATGTCAAATCGAGAATCGGGAAGGCGAGAAACACATTCATCAACCTAAAACCAATCTGGAAATCTTCGTCACTTAGCATCAACAACAAAATTCGCACTTTCAATACAAACGTCAAGACGGTCAGTTCTTCTATACGGATCAGAAACTTGGCGGGTCACAAAGAATATTTCCAACAGCCCGTTGCAGACCCTTATCAACAACTGTCTTCGTTCTACAGTGAAGATGAGATGGCCGGAAAGAATCACCAACAAGAAACTATGGGAACAAACAAAACAAGAACCAATCACCCAACAAATATGCAGGAGAAAGTCGAGATGGATTGAACACTCACTGAGGAGGCCACTGGGTGATATCGCGCGTCAGGCCAGTGCTCGAGTGGAACCCGAAAGGGAAGCGGCGAGTGAGACGTCCAAGGGTGACATGGGGGAGATCGTGTGAAGAGGAGTTGAGACATTATGGATTAACATGGATGCAGATGAAAAGTACAGCAAAGTCAGAAGCAAGTGGAGACGTGCAGTTGAAGCCCTATGTTCCACTAGGAACCCAAGGGAACAATAATAATATATAATAATTCGTGCACGAGTTCGCCTTGTAACCTGAAGGTCCTAGGCTTGATCCCTGGCGGGGGTCATGGGTGTACACTGATGAAGAGCCCCAAACATGGACGAGACAACCCTCCGGTACTCACTGGTATTCAATGGGTTCCTTAACTCAATTCACGACTAAAAGCTGAAATCAATCAAATCCCTGCAAACCATCACCTGGATACCTAAAAGGAGTTTCTCCTCCGGAAGGACTGAAACAATATACAGGTGAGGAATGTCTCAAACTTAATATTAAAAAAATTTTGTGCTTCCCAATAAATGTGAAGAAAAAAAACTTTGTTTTTTTATTTATTAGGAAATATAACATTTTTATAACACCGAACAACAAAAACTCTATGTCCAAAGGTTTCCAAACCGTTAAATCTAAAACTTAGTTTAGAAACCAGTTTTTTTAAAATCTCAACATTTATTATTCAAGTGTTGATTTGCAGGGATTTGATCGGTTTCAGTATTTCATCATGAATTGACAATCGGTTAGAGGACCACTGGAAAACCTGAGAGTACTGGACAGCTGTTTCGTCCTAGTTCGAGACTCTCCAGCAGTACGCACCCACTGATGCCTCGAATCCACGACCTTCTGGTTACAAGGTGTGTTCGCAAACCATTAAGCAGAAGTTGGAATTCATGGACCGTTGGATCGGGTCCCAGTGGCTTAATGGTTTACGAGCTCGCCTTGGATGATTGGAAAAACTACTATTATTATTATCATCATTACCTTGATATTCTGTGGTAACTCCAGTATCTTTCCTTCCATTCATTTGTGAAGAAACAAATCTTATTCTAACTGCTGGTAGTGTTAACATCTTGTTTTAATTCTATTTCCTTTCTTTACACCGTTATCCTTCACTAGTACATATGCATACTATTTATTTCAATCTATAATCGGCTTGTATTTACTGCAATTAAGGAGAAATCATGGGTACATTTTATAACAAGAAAATCTAGTTCTTATTGTTTTAGAAGATAATTTGTAGAACACACAATATGAGAAAGATTATAATAGTTACATGTACGTTTATTTGTACAAATGTATATATATACATATATATATATATATATCTTAAAAAAGAAATCACTTCCCGAAATTTTAATATCACTTACTGATTGACAATGTTGTGAAGTAAACTAAATTACTGATAGCACCGGTTTGTCTCAAGGGGAATTTCATTTCTACATATACTGCATAACGTGATGCAGGTTCTAGATCATTCAGTGTTGAACCACAATCGAATTCCGTATTACCAATATTTAAATCACATGAGACTGTTAACATACGCCATCTAGAAAGATATAACGTGTACACTGTAATACCACACATGGTATACAATCCAGGTCAGAGTTAAGTTATCGACAAAGCAGAGGTGAAATATTAGGGAAAAGATAAAAGCTTACTAAGTGAATAATAATTACAAATGTTTGCCCTCTAATTCGCGATATATATATGTCTCGCGAATTGGCAGAAGTTAAGGTTTAAGACCCACTGGATCGTGTCCTAGTGGCTAAATGGTCTACGAGCCCACCTCGTAACTGGGAAGTCCTGAATTTGTACCCTAGAGTGTACGTACTGCTGCAGAGTCCCAAACCAGGACGATGTAGATGCCCAGTACTCCCTGCATGGTTCTCTAACTGACATTAATGCTTTTTTTCCCTTCACATTCCCAGTGGAACATAGGGTTTCAAGCTAGAGGTTTGAAGTTCCTGTAGCAGTGTTTACTTTTACAGGATGGGGTTGCTAGCCTCATGCCCAAATTTTCCTCTTTACCGGCTTTTTATTACTGGTTTAGCGAGGTAAAGGAGTGCGTCGGTTGGGGATCGAACCCCGGATCATGTGCATGGTTGGCGAGCGCCCTAACCACTGTGCCACCGACGCACTGATATTAATGCATAATAAGAGTCAATTGAAAGAAAATCTTTGACCTAGGTTTTCTATCTGCTCACCCACTGAAACATTATGGGAGATCCCATGCCCCATGAGATTTATATATTCATTACTTAGTAATGCAGTCAGACACTTCACCACTGAGTTATTTACACTATCCTGTAGAACTGGAACATGAGAATTAATCTCTAGACAGCCCTAGGTGGTGATCACAATCAATCGACCGGATGGATAATACAAACATAAGCGGAGCGACACTACACCACACCCACACCATACTGAAATTTGATGTTGGTTGTTAGGAGTCAATCAGCAGGAAGACTTGAGTCTAAGATAATTTAGATAGCACCCAGTTTGTAGAACAGTTAAACTGAAACATCCATACATTGAGCTACATATATATTCACCATTATTTTAGATTATTGTGCTGCTGAATTTAAACTATTCTCGGGACTGATATTGTCCACAAGACAGCCACCTTCAGTAACATTTTCGTGATAATAAAAAGAATTTAATGATGAAGACATTAATTTTCGCAATTCTATTTCAATGAATTTATTTCTACTTTGTTGCTATTCTGTTAACTGACACTTTTTTTGAAGTTCGGAGCATTGATGAAATTCACATTCTTGAAGAATGTTTGCTTTATTCATATTACTAAGCATAGTTCTCGTTCCTCTGCTCAATTGTCTCTGGAATACTTTATCCGATGATTGGTTATGATCTTCTCAACTCTAAAGTGACATTGGATTAATCCTTTTTTGATGGTTGTTTCAAAGTATGCCTAACATCTAATCTGATTATATAGCTTCTTGAATTTACTGCACTTTTATAGTGTGTATATATATACAGTTGAAGGTAATTAACAACAGTTAAAAGAGTTAAGTGTTTAAATAATGAAATAGTCAACTTACGAATTTTTGTCATACATTTTTCTGACTTTAATATTTGGCAAATCATTCGGACTGAAAAGTAAAAAGGAAAAGTTACTTGAGAAAGATAATTATAGTGGTGATTCATGCATATATATTAAACTACATAGAATTGTTTTTATGCTGTGTGAAGATGACATTCAGATTACGGGACAGCACTTTTAATGCTTAATATTGTCATTAATTGAGTAAACAAACACACAAATACTTATTATCATTATTACTATTATTCGTCGTTTGGTTTCCGAAGGGGAACATAGCGCTTCAACAGTAGATCGTCATTTCACTCTGTGCTCCGCGATCTTTTTTAATCTGGTTTCACGATAGTCTATGAGGAGCTTTCACTTGCTCCCCATAAAATCTCATACATGCCACTCTCGAACGTCCATCTCACTAGTTTCCATATTCGTGTTCCTCCCGAGGACTTGACGCTTGATGTTGTTTAACGATCTGCTTAGCGTATGTCAAGTCTATCCCTAATTTTTCCGCATATTTCTTGGGGAGTATGTTCTTGGGTCATTCGTTGTCAGATTTCCTTGTTGCTTATAAAATCTGGCCATCTGATCTTTAATATTGAGTGAAGGTAGTTATTAATGAATGTCTTCAAACTGTTGAAAACACTTTTTGTGACACGCCAACACTCAACAAACTATTAATCGAATTTTGGTAAGAAAATCTCAACCCAAAACATACTACTTAACACTGAAGTGGAATATGAGTTTATGCCGATCCTCATACACGCTTTAAATTATATTTGAACAATCCATCGAAAGAGAAAAGGCAATACACCAAGGAGCTACCAATTATCAATAGCCAGTGTTAATTCCCAATTATCAAATTCATTCTGTCTGGTTTAGGCTAAGTTGTCTTAAAGCTATATCATTTAATATAACATCGTGTTGTTATATTTAATGTTGAATGAGTGAAAAATTGTCAGTAAGTTAATTAACGGTTGTGAAAAAATATACTTTATCCAAGCTTGACAGTCTACAACACTTCCAAGTGTAAATTTTGAGAAATTAATTTATAAATATCTTGAACATTCTAACAATTATACCTCATAGTAATTTATTGGTGGTGAGTTACATTAATGTGGGGGAGTCAGTCACCAATAAAAGAAGCAATTGTTTGTACAATATAAGATAAACACATTTTCATGTCACTCTTAACTAGATAGGTTAATTCATACAAACATGTTAAAAAAAAAAATAAAAACTGAAACAACGGGCACAGGAAATGGCGAGTGAATTTTGAGAATTAGACAAAAGAACATGTAAGTGAGAGTTACAAAAGTCTTTAGCAATGCAATCAGCCACCACCTAATGGAAAAGGCGTTTAGAAATAATAGATCAAACCAACCAAATTCATTGAAACAGTGGCCAATGAATGACTAGTGCCTATTTCATTCAAGTTAGAGAGGAACACATGCCAATCTTCTTCATGCAAGATATTCTAGTTCCTATCCTGTTAACCTCATTTTTCCGGATAGTGGTAATCTAGGTACCTGAATACTTCGTCCTAGACAATTCTCCCCTATCAGCTATTCAACTTTTTAGTGTAATTATTAGAGGAAGAAGCCTAATAACCGTTCAATTCAATTCTTAGAAATATTTCCCAATACGAATTTTAAGCAACAAACAAACATTTTTAATGAGGTAGGATTTAATGAAAGCACAAAAACTCAGTAGGACTTTCCAGGTGAATACTCTACAGACAGTGATATATATATATATATCACTGTAAGTAGGGTATTAAGACGAAGATTTATACCGAAATTTGAAGGACTCCTGCTTTAATAACATTTCCGAATTGTTTCAGTTCAATCCTAATTACAAAATAATGAAATTATTTCCTTTCTTGTCGAACAGTTTATCAACGAATTGATATTAAAGTATGTGTAAACTTTCCTTGGTATCTTTTAATTGTATAGATTTTTTTACCCGGTAAGCAGGCAACAAGAAGATTCCAGATATAGACGATACATTACTCTGTGCTGTTAACTGCTACTGTTCCAAACAGCCTTACTAACAGGAATAATTTTCTTAAATGCGTAACTAATACAATAGTAGTGTTTACTACTCAAATAAACAAGAGAACTTAATCTTTCATATTAGTTTGTTTATTAGATGTATCACACAGTGAAACAGTTATATTTACTGGATGACGTTTCGCACGAAATTCCAGAGGAAAGCATACAAACAAACTGAGGGAGTTGCCATGGGGTCACCAATATCCCCGATTGTGGCAGATATATTCATGGACAGGTGGGAAAACATAGCGATTGAAACGTTCAGCCCAACCTCAATTGTATGGTGGAAGTATGTAGATGACACATTCACTGTATTTAGAACCCAGGATATAAATAGATTTTTTGAACACATTAGCTGAAAGGTGGAGGCAATTCAATTCACTTATGAATTGGAAAGTCAAGAAGGGGAACTTCCAATGTTAGATTGCAGCGTAAAAAGGAAAGAAGATGGGAAGTTAAACACTAGATTTTACAGGAAACCCACACAATCAAACAGATATTTGGACTTCCGATCATCCCACCCACTCTATGTCAGTAAACATAGGATTGGTGAGATATTTGAGTAATAGGGCACAAAAACCAAGTAGTACCAAAGGAAAATCTAAGACAAGAAGGGAGGTATATAAGAGAAGCTTTGAAACTTAATAATTACCCTGAAAAAATAATCAGGAAGTATTTAGGAAAATGTAAAGATAAAATTAATAATAATAGTAGTGATAGTGATAATTATAATAATATCAGTGACGACATGCAAGTCAGACATGCGCAGGATAATGACAAGACCAACAATAAGGAATCTAAATCATCAGTAGTACTTCCATACAAAGAGGAAACCTCGGAAACCTTATGCAGAATTCTTAACAAGGCAGGAATAAAAATGGCATTCAAACCCACAAACTCAATTAGAAACAAACTTTGTTGGTTAAAGGATCCTGTGGAGCCTTTAAAACAACAATTTAGTTTATCTAATACCCTACTGGAATGATCGTCAGGTCACATACATAGGTCAAACTAGTAGAACAGGGACAGTCAGACTAGCGGAGCACAAAAGCCTAGCAAAATCTAGATTGGTTGACCCCAATAAGGTAAGAAATCTAGAGAATAGTTCAGCTATAGTACCACATGCAGTTACACACAACCATGCAATAGGATGGGATAAGATGACAGTTTTAAAATATGTCACAGGGTGAAGGGAGAGATTGATGAGAAAAGGTTTGTTTATCGAATCAACTGCAAATACGTGTAATAGGAATGGTTCAACACCTGTCCCAGATATCTGGAAAATTCTACTACCCGTACGACAAATAGAAGAGAACAAAGAAGACAATAAAACTCAAGTTTCGAAGTCATGTGATTATAACTGATGAAATGATTATGAACAATAAATTTTGCTCGAAACACCATCCAGTAAATAATACTGTTTCATCACTGTGTGATACATCGAATAAACAAACTAATATGGAATTACTTACAACCACAGTGGCCAAGTTTTACACATATATTAATAGAACTCAATCTTTAATAATTGAAGAAGACAAAGTGTACATGAATTTCAATAGATAAATAACTATAACTTACGCTAGTTGATAGAAAAGATAGATTAATACAAGTTCATCTGTAGGATTGGATTTTGCACTATCTGATTGTATAGAAGAATTATTGTCATATAAAGATTTATTTACAAATTGAAAAGTAGACGGATAACGCCATGTAACACGAACACTATGAGAGCTTAGATTACTCAGCTTTAGGGTAAATTCACTCCAATTACCTTGATGTAAAATAATTAAACGTAAAAATAGGAAGAATACAATGAGTATAAATACCCCTATTATAACATTTTAAAACTATATTCAATAGATATTGAGTTGACGGTGACTAGTAGTGAAATGAAGGTTCTACTGTATAGCCAGGAAAGAAAATCAATTGTCAAAAGGAGACAGACAAACACTCACCCAAAGAAAAGTAAGCAATTCAAAATTTTGCATCATAGGGAGATTATTTTAAAGAATTTACGATATGATGAATAGTTTCTAACTACTCTTCAACTACATACCTATGTTATATTCTTTATATTTTTGTTGCATTAATTTGTATTGCTCATTTTTGGTGGTATTGATTTGCCAGCCTCATATCTAACTAAACAAAAAACTAATGTAAAAAACAATCTACATGTTTGATCGCTTACAATGTAATCTGATAAATGCTTTAGTGTCATTGACTTTAATATCAAGTTATGTAGGTTCATAAAGGCCAACAGAAACTTGTCTTCTTGTCAGAAGTTGAGATGACTATGAGAGAAATAAGTTTTGATGGTAAAAATAGATAATAACGGAGCTTAAATAAATCATGAAATGTATATTTGTTGACTTAGAAATCCAATTAAACAACTACTTGATAGACAGTTGATAGTAGTGGAAACCAGGATGCGTATTTCAATCTATCTCGGACTTGTCAACTTGGTTTGCCTACATTATCTCAATGAGTGATCCTGTTCCTATTGACACAAACAATCTTTCCCCTGAAAAGGCTAACCATCTCCCTTCTTAGTGTACAAATCTGATTACACGTAACAAACCAACTACTCTAAAATGAAACAATAGATAAGTAGTACGAAACAGTACCAAAAATAATAATAGTTAGTACATCATATTATATAACCTAGCTATTGTAGGCTACTAGTCTTCGGAGTATGTGAGCGAAGTCCTGTGATGTCATAAAACACTTCTCATAAGAGGATTATATTCAAAAAACAGTACATATTTTCGCCAACATTCAGATATTATTGTCTAAAATGTATGAATATAAGAACATAAAAAATCAGCGAAGAGTCTCTTTTCAGCGAATTCATTCAATAAGCTGTACAATGCATCTACATATATAACTATTTTGTGTGTGTGTACATTAGGATTATCAGACAAAAATAAAAATTAGTTAGGGTGATTGTTCACGTCATCAAAATGTTTCAAAAATGTAATGAATAATTGAATTGTAACTAGGGGTGGGGTGAAGATTAGTAAAAACAATGGGCAGCTTGAGAATATCAATAACTCCAAAGGTAAACTATTTCATTTGACCACTTCTACGTGTACCTACCAATTTACGTGCTCATCTGGAGCGAGATATATAGGTCGTTCGATGCGTGTTATTCAAAAGAGTTAAAGAACATTATCCAACTTGGCTACGAAAAGGTAACAGTGGATCAATAACGAGTGCTATAATTGAACCTATATTCAGCGCTGGTCAATCAATATATAACGAGAATTCATTAAAGTCATCTACAAAGTCAAAAGAAGCCTCCCGAAAACGGTAAGCTTCCGCATACTTTGCATTTCCGAGGCCCTAGCGATCCGGATAGAAAGCCCTGATTTATGTACACAGAAGAAACTTCTCCACCCTCTTCTTCTACCTTGGGTATAATTCCAAGTTCTACCACTTTGTGAATAATGATTTTTTGAATTTTTGTATGACTTTTTAGCAACATCTTTTTCTTAACCAACCCTTTATCTACTCTTTCGACTTATTACATAATTTATTTCGAACACGTATCTCCATGCTCTTTCATTAACATCCTATTTCGTATTACGCAATTCTTGTCAATGCTAACCAATCTCCACCCCACCCCTAGTTACAATTTGATTATTCACTGCATTTTTGAAGAACATTTTGATGACGTAAACAACAACCCTAACTTATTTTTATTTTTGTTTGACAATCCTAATGTACACACACACACACAAAATAATTATATATAAATGTGATATACGCTCTTTCCTCGAGGATTCGGAAGATATGCAGCGAGGAAGTGATCGAAGAAGAACTGCGTAATCTCCGAAAAACCCTGATGGAAAACGGTTTCCCGCCCAGGTTCATAGACAAGAATCTGAAACCTAAGAAGATTTCTGAACAAGTCCAATCCGTCCCAAAGAAAATACTTCTGCTTAATCTAGAATTCAAAGGTGATATTGAAGCAGAAATCTTCCGCAAACGCCTCTCCAAATCGCTGAGGAAAAAATACTTCGCCGCAAGCCTACGACTGACGTTTTCCTGCAAGAAACTGCTCAACCAGAATGCGAAAGACAAGTTGTCGCATTGGGCCACCTCAACGTGCATATACCAGTTTACTTGCTCTTGTGGAGCTGAGTACATCGGCCGTACCATGCGCCAACTTGGAAAACGCGCTCGTGAACACTACCCAGCCTGGCTGGTAAAAGGAGAGCAAAAACGCGTATACAGTTCAGTGACAGAACATCTGGTCAACTCAGGACATTCAGCGCCTTTCGAAAAGTCCTTCAAAGTAATATACAAGATTCAATCAAACCTGTCAAAGGGAGTGAAATCGAGACATTTGGGCATAGCTGAGGCGTTAGCTATCCAAAAACTCAAACCCACCCTTTGTATCCAAAAGAAATACGTTCAACCCCTGTCCCTGCCATGGCCATCATAAACAGGTAAAATTTTTTTTTTTTAATAATGACCATCCCATCGCCTTTCTTATCTAAACTTCCTGTTTATTCATGTTATTTTAAGTTTTCTTAATCCCTGTCTACACTACCATATTTTCATATCCACACTTCCTGTTTATTTTGTCATTTTACTACTTCTACATATTTAATCCCTGATTGCATAAACAATTATTCATCACACTAGTTTTTTATCCAAACATCCTGTATATTTTGTTATTTTTACATTTCTAACCCCCAATTGCACAATGTCAATTTTCTTAGTTATTATGCTACTTTATTTGAGTTTTACCCATCCCCCTGTTTATTATGGCGTTCTAATTCCTAATTGTAATTTCTATTAATTTAACCCTTAACCAGAAATTATTCTGGAACTTTCCCATCCATTTGATATAAATACACGAATGTACAGCCTAGATGATGACTTCGTCGAAAAGAAAATTTTCTTCCCTGCAACTGTCTTTTTATTCCCCATGATCAAATGTGATTGTACAGCTAAGTAAATGAATTCGCCGAAAAGAGACTCTTCGCTGAACTTTTTGTTCTTATAAAATGTTAAAGGCACGCCATAGCACAGAACACATTGGATAAACACTAGTGTGCTTACACTTGAAGCAACAAGAAATAGGCTATATACTGTAGCTATGGGCATGCGGACAACGGGATATAAAGTGAATAAATAAAATAAGAAACCAGTACGGACAAGAACTAAGTGTTTTACTCCACTGAGCAATACACACACTTTTAAACCTTCAAGTAGCACACATAAGGATTACAGTTGAATGTCGATATATATATATATATCATGCTGTAAAAAGAGACGCCACTGATTGACGAAACCATACGTTCTGCCTACAAATAAATTCGCTTTGAAAATAGGAGTGAAAGTTCGTGATAAGTAATGAAAGAAACCTCAGTGTCTAGAAAAGGCATAAAATCAGGCGGGGTTTACTTGATTGACAGAATAAGAAAAGTTGTAGAACAGAAAATATAAGCTATAATTCTACAGACGTGACGTCACTGTGGTCTGCAACTGTTCAAATCACTCAATAGCGTATATCACTATGTGATTATGCTTGCTTTCTTGATTGACATTTATGGTGTCAATTAGATCGCATGCATTGTGATCTAAATATTTTTGATATAGAAAAAATCCCCATTTACACATTTAGAAAACAGAAAGATTGAGCGAAGAAATATTTACTTTTGTACTTTTGAAATATAAACGTAACCTGGTAGTGTCTGGTCCATAGAGCTAGGTTAATCTGTTCAGACGATTGCCTCAATGAGGAGTTTAAGATTATTAGAGAATTACTTAGAAAAAATGGTTATCCAGATAAAGTCATTGGGAAAAATATGAATTCAGCACCTAGGGGAGTCAGTATGGCTACAGTTCCGAAAAAACCAATGTTCATAAAATTGCAGTTCCTCGGTGACAACATCAGCGAGATAATAACACAGTGCCTGAAGTTAATGCAGTTAAAACAGCTTATTATGCAGCAGAGGTACGTTGTCTCTTCACAACCACCCCTATTCTACGTTCGAGAAATAAGGATAAACTACCTAAATTTGCCTCTTCTATGTGTATCTACATTGATTAATTATTGTTAACAAACATATCACCACTTGATTGGCAAACTGTTGTTGTATTGTAATAAAAATGCTATGTATATTAGAGTAGAGCCAGAGATGAGGATCTAATTGAAAAGTAAATATTTCTTCGCTCAATCTTTCTGTTTTTTAAATATTTTCGCTTTCCAAAGGAAATTCTAGCGAATTTTCACCTTGAACTGTCTACTTTGCTAATTGAGATCAAAACTCATCAGTGAATATTTAACATCCTAATAATTGTCTAGTGAAACTGATGCAAACACTGGAACACTTTAACTACTGGTGTATAGTACAGTTATCTTTTAAAAGCATATTCTTCTTATGAATACATCAATACCACAACGATTACAAATTTCATTAAAAATGAGTAAAAAGAAAACAACAGATGAATGAGACAAAATTTTCACAGCTTATTATTGTAACAAGCAATTGGACTTACAGTAGGCTAAATCTCCATTTGTTATAGAAATCATTTCACGTTCTGCTTGTGTTAATGTATTATTATTGTAATCTCCTGGTAATTTTATAATACCAGATTGAAATAACTGAAAAACTTTCTCTGGACATAATTCACGATTCTGTGTAATGCGTATTAAACCATGCGATAGAATGTGTAAGCTATTATTATTACGCTTATTATCTTTAGTAGAATTTCCGGTTAATGACCATAATTCACGTAAATTATCATTTCCTGAGATTTCGAAAACAATCCTAAAAACAAAAACAAAAAATAAATAATTGGATAAAATATTTCTTTTAAAATAAGTGAATAATACGGTGAGACAGCTGCAGTACAACTCCCAATGATTTAAATCCTGGCTAAAAAGCCATTTTGCACTCTCTTCTTGTACTATTTACACCGCACATTCTCTGAGTCAGTAGTTCAGCCATACTAGTCAGATAAGTCCTCATACATTTTCCTTGAAAAATCTTTACTTTTTATGTTACTCAAATATACTACTCATCAGGGTACATTACTAACTTTCTATAGTTTTTTTTTTAATAATAATAATTCACTTTATTCCACAACAATAACAATTTACAGCATGGAATTTTCAGCGTTTCTTTTACATATTGCAATGGTTTAGCTCTGTTTATAATTATATAAATGTATAAAATGTTAAAATATTGATAGTTAATAGGAAAAATAAAAACCCCAACAAAATCACACCATTGCTAGGTCATAGTGAATAATAAATAAATAATATAACAAATAACACATGTAATAATATGCATCATTACATTTTATAGTTTGGTTAATGATTTAAAAGTTGTAAGAGTTCTTTTCTGATATTTGTCTCTTCACACAATACTCGTGCCAAATATGGTACGGCCGAATTTTTATATTTTGTAGTACGAGCATAAATGTTTATGAAATTTCTTCTGGTCTTACCCGAAGAGATACAAGGAAACAAATGTGAATAAAGAGGATGTTCACTATCAGACAAAATAACTTTAGCTAAGTGTTTACAAGAATTCAAATGCCTATTGACAACAGTGTCGGTTAGTTGAGTCAAAGGGATAGCACTGACCCTACTTACGGCCTTCAATGTTCTTCGTAGTATTATGTGGTCTTTCTTGAGTAGCCCAGGGAAGAATAATGGAGAACAATAAAGAATGATGGGCAAAACACATGAATTAGTAGTTTGGTTTGTTAGGGTTAGATATATTTTCACGAGTTGATCACGGATTGATATCAGTTAGAGAACCATTGAAAACCAGGGAGTACTGGACAGCTGTTTCATCCTAGTTTGGGAATCATCGGCAGTACGCACCCACCACCAGAGTTCGAACCCAGGACCCTCCGGTTACAAGGCAAGCTCGTATACAATTCAGCCACTGGGACCCGACCTGATTCAATGGCTCATGAATTCTAACTTCTACCAATTCGTGATTTAGCGCGACCCCAACCATTGTCGTTGGTGGGACATCCACCCACACACGTAACATATAATTGGACCTCACTGGTCACGACTTCTCACTAGAACTCCAGGAAACTCCATCCTGTAGCAAGTCACAAGCGAGCATCAGATTAATTTTCTATAGTTTGGTTCGTAAGGGTTAGATATGTTTTTACGAGTTGATCACGGATTGATATCAGCAGCTGTCCAGTACTCCCTGGTTTTCAATGGTTCTCTAACTGATATCAGCATTACTAACTGAGTACCTTTCTGATTTGCGTTTTATTGTCGATACCTACCAGTTAGGTAGAGTATTGATTTATTGGGTAATTAGGTAAACTACATTTAATAGTGGCTGGTATAGTGTAAATAATCAGTAGCACTACCAGTACCTCAGGTAGTTATGATCGAAATAACTGTCTGATAACTTTTCATCGATAATTTCACTAACTAAAATAAGTGTTTCAGTAGTAAGTAATTCTTCGTAAAATGTAAACACAACTTGTAATACGATTATTATCGTTTTCTCTACAAGTATCATTACTATGATGATACTTCTTATCTATACAACATACACTACACTGCCTTCTAAATGACGAATATTTATGTCCTTCTCACGTTTACTTTTTTGTTCTACAAGAGATCTATTTTATACTCGTAACATATGTGCTCACTGCAATATCAAAACGGATGTACCAACTCAAAAATTTGGTTACGCTAATTATTTTCTTTTTTATCCTTAATCAAACTATGCATAAACACATATGTGACCATCTACCAAGTTGGCTGTGAGAACAAATACTTGCCGATGACACTGGCTGGCGGTTGCGCTGTATAGTGAGTGAACTGTTCCTATTGCTGGATCAGTTTAAAAATTCAGTGTAATTACATCCAATCTTTTCTTAAGAAGTAAAAGCCTGTCATATCATCCAAAATTAGGGTTAGTTAGAAAAATGTTTAACATCAACCCTTAAACTTGTTAAAAATTTGTCACTTACACAATGGTTAGATAATTAACGATTACACTATTCGGTTGTTTCATACATTTCACTGAAATTTTTTTGCAGACCAACAAATATTGTAAACATTTTAACGTTAATCTTCTATATTTTCTATAGTTTGGTTTGTAAGGGTTAGTTTTGTTTTTACGAGTTGATCACGGATTGGTATCAGTTAGAGAACCATTGAAGAAATGCAGGGAGTACTGGACAGCTGTTTCATCCTAGTTTGGGAGTCATCGGCAGTACGCACCCACCACTAGGGTTCAAACCCAGGACCTTCCGGTTACAAGGCAAGCTCGTATACAATTCAGCCACTGGGACCCGACCCGATTCAATGGCTCATGAATTCTAACTTCTACCAATTCGTGATTTAGCACGACCCCAACCAATGTCGTCGGTGGGACATCCATCCACATACGTGACATCTGGATGGATCTCACTGGTCACGACTCATCAGCTCCAACGGCTGAAACGTCACCTTGTAACCTGAAGGTCCTGGATGCCATATTCATCGTGGGGTCATTGATGCGTACTGCTAAAAAGTTACCAACAAAGAAGAAATAGCTACCCAGTACTCACTGGTTTTCAATGGTTCTCTAACTGATATCAATCCGTGATCAACTCGTAAAAATCTTCTATATACATTTATACTAAGCTAAAATATGTAATTACAGTAATATGCCAAAAGTATTCAAACAAGCAAAAAAAACATTTCTTAACTTACGTATGACTTGAAACATTTCTTTCCACTTGTCCAATAGAACGTATATGTCGTAGAAAATTTAAATGAAGAAGTACAGATGAACGTACTATACGTAAACTATGGTGTATAACTCTTAAATTTGCAAACGCTTTATCCAATAACAGAGCTACAGTTTCTGTAAGTTAATTAAAATACAGTCAAAAAAATTTTTTATTAATAAGCATATAAAAAGTTTTGATGTTATTGCTTGCAACTATACTGAGTTAATCAATTTTGTTGCATATATGAACTTGTTTGAATGAACATCATATAATAATAATAATAATAATAATAATAATAATAATGGATATCATAATACTGATGAAGAGTCCCGAACTAGGACAGAACAGCTGTTCAGTACTCCCAGGTTTTCTAATAGTTCTCTAACTGATTTCACCTCATGATGAAATCCTCTAACCAATCCTCTAACCTTTAGTTTCATCCTAATATTATTTGACTGATAGCCTCTACAGCTGTTGAATCAACTAACAACTGCAGATCAAAAATCAAAAAGTCTACACATTTTTAACAACCTTCAATTAATAGATTAAAATAATGATGAATATGCCTTACACCTTTGTTCGACCTTAATTAACTTTTTTTTAATTGATCCTCTACAATGTAGAGATATTATAATAGTCATTTACTTAGTGTTCATTAAAACTTCTTAAAATAATTTGACAATTACTTACCGGGTTTACCTTCTTGAATGCTAAGATAAATAGCCTTAGCAGAATGGCAACCAACTAAAGTATCAAGTGCCTTCAAACTATGAATCAGAAATTCTCGACAGTCTACAGGAAAGAAAACGAATAAAGATGATAAGGAATCAAAAATGACAATTGTAGACAAACAGATTTTCTGCTGTTTTTCTAAAAATAATTTAAATAGACTACTTCAAATTAAGGCGCAACAGACACGATCTAACGAAGTGAAAACTAGTCATAGAATACATCCAATCCACCACTATAAAAGGAGATATATATATACCCACCTTTTAACCAATGACTCCTAGATTCGAGTCCCTGCCCCACCCAACCCAACCTGGACTATTGAGTACTATTATCATCAGCCACTACGAAATAAATGTGGCTTCTAGCCTAGTTATACGAGAAATCTGTTCAGATTAACTGAGTTCTGACCGTCTAACTTCTACACGTTCCTTAGTTATAAAAAGCAAATAAGATAAACGCTTTAGAACTGGTCACAGTAGTGTGAAACTTAAACACTTTCCATTTCCACCCAAATGGTAATATCACATCTTTTATCTGCCCAACTGTTTCTTCTTTCGTTTGATTGTATTTCATATCACTGTCTTAATTTTTTTTCTCTTCTATCTTATTATCTTCAGCTTGATCTAAAGATCTGAAGTATAGCAACTTAGTCCGTCAAGTGATAATGTTACATCCTCTGTTAACCAGGAGAAACCATTTCATTAAATAAATTCTGAGTATATAATTCAATTCGAACTGACCAGTAGAATCATCACAACACTGACATAAAAAACCATGTTAGATGAATGAAATTACTCAAACATTTAAAATAATCATTCATTTTAATGTGATGCGTATCACACAACCTAAATCGAAACATGTTGACTACAGTGATTTGTAACAGTAATCTTTCAGTTAAAAACATCTTAAAGCAACACAAACTTTCCTATTTCTTGTCTGAAATTATTTATTAGTGATTCCATGTTTCTGAAACATGTATTTAAATATCCGCTATTTGTAAAACTAATATAATCCTATTTACACAGTGTGACCTAAGACTAACTATTGATCTAATACATATGAGTGATTAGGAAGTCATTCACAGAAAGGGACAGAGAGAGGGAGAGAAACAAAATTACGAAGAGAAGTAAATATGCGATAACAAAATCGGCTAATAACATAAACAATTAAACGACATTACGTTTTAGTTCACACTGATCTTCACAAGCATAACAACGACCGGTTTTCAAAGACTTTTTGTAACCTGTAGGACATTTCAAAAGACAGGAATCACCGAGCAATGCAAAACTCGATTCTGTTTTTGTCTTGTTATTGAAGGGAAATGAATCAACTGAAGGATTATTCTTATAGTAATCATATGTATATGGAGAATCAGCAAACACCAGATTGGGTAATTCAACTAAACATTGATATTCTGTAATACATCTTCGATTAAGATACTACAAGTGGGAGAAATGTAGAACACTTTACACAAGACATGCCGTTAAAAGTAATTCAAGTTAACAAATATAAGGTTAAGATATATAACTGTGAAAATTAAATCATTATAAGTACTTAGGTTTTCAGTACGACAAGTGGTGTGCCAATTATTCAGCACCTGAACTCTTTTGAGAAATAGCCCATATCGCTATTGTCTGACTCCCAACGGCTGCTCTATTCTCAACTCTCCCCTTGCATCTAATCAGGTAGGACTCAAAGTCATTATAAAACATTATATATAACACAGAAGATTTGTAGCTCAGGTGGATGATCTTGATTTAGCTGTGTCTCCTGAGCTGGATGGTTTATTCACGAGGCTTTCATTGCTCTGTTAGGCAAAATCTTCAGTGCATACTTCAATT
Organism: Trichobilharzia szidati; assembly: GCA_944472155.2. NCBI lineage: Eukaryota > Metazoa > Platyhelminthes > Trematoda > Strigeidida > Schistosomatidae > Trichobilharzia > Trichobilharzia szidati. Next base: position 72,591,513 of record OX235273.1, read on the forward strand.
TGAAGTGAGCTTTTAGATTTCTCCACGAGTTTATAAGTCATCTCTCCTGGTCACCTTGAACATGACTGGTTGTTTTTGTGTATTTTCACACCCTCTAGGCTACTTGTATTAGTACCGATTGTTTCCTTGATCTGAAGTTTTACCCTTTGTATATGAGATTTCCTTCTTATCGGTTGGTAAATTTTGTCTATGTCAGTGTCTCTATTAATTGACGATTCACTGGAACACCAGGCTTCGAAAAATTCCCTAGCATTCTTGGTGTTTCCTCTGCCTAGTATTTGAACATTGTCCCAGTCGAATTGATGTCCGTGGTTGTCTGTATGCAGCGATATGAGGGAGTGGATGTCATGTCTTTTGACGGCTAGTTTATGATCATGGATACGAAGAAAAAGAGGACGTTCACTTTAGCCAATGTATTGTTTTTCACAACGGTTGCAACTTATTTTGAAGATGATGTTGGTTTTATCTTCTTTCGCTGTTGAGTTTTTTGGTTGACACAGAGCTGAGTGAAGTGATTTTGTTGGTTTGTGTGCGACATTAATTCCTAAAGGTTTGAAGAATCTTGCAGTAATTTCTGACACGTCCTTTATATATATGGTAGGGCGACTTTCTTTGTGGACGTCCTCTTCTTCGTATCCATGAACATAAACTAGCTGCTACTATCAATCCTGTAACATTATTTTTTTTGCAAATGTCGAGTAAACTGGATGCTATATTGTACGAAATGCTGAGAACTCCACATATTATCATAAGTACTGTTTTGGAATAAAGCAAATTAATATAATTTTTATGTACACATGCTTAACACTAAGTAGTTCTACTGAGTGAATTGAGGATTTTTCAACATTTTGAAAGTGATTACAATCCCATAATGCTTTGGTGTTTAAAACAATGGATGCAGGATTAGAGCCTCAGTGAAAGACACCATCGCTATGGGAATGCAGATACACACCCAGCCGATGAGTCCCAAGCAGGACAAAAGGCGATTCTACTGGATTCCATTGCTGGTAACTATCAACCAAAATTAACTTCAAGTTCATCCTTAGACATCGACGAAATATTCATACTAGAAGCCAACATGTCAGCAGAGATCGAGCATTTCGGTCGAGAACAATCAATAAACGGGAAGTGCAAAATTAGCCGTAAAAAAATAACCACTGTGATTTTATTCACTTACATCCATGAAGTTTTGTGTAATAAAATCCACAAAACTCAGACTATATTCAAACTATGTGAACCATTTAATTAGTTCATGGATAATCCCCATCCAGGCATTAATGAAAACAAAACACGTAGATCAGCGAAGAGTCTCTTTTCGGCGAATTCATCTTCTTAGCTGTACAATCGCAAATATATATGCATTGTTTTGTTTGTATGTGTACATTAAGTTTGTCAAACAAAGTTACAATTGGTTAAGGTTAATTTTAACTAAACAAGTGAAGGTTGGTAATACAGGTCAAGAAAACTAGGGTAGTAACAAAGGTGATGAGTTGTCAGAAACAGTTGTAATAATAATAGTGAGTTTTACTCAGGATGCACATAGAAACAAAGTAGAAATTATGTAAGAGATCTAAGTGGATACAAGAATTACAATGTACACATACAAACAAAACAATGCATATATATTTGCGATTGTACAGCTAAGAAGATGAATTCGCCGAAAAGAGACTCTTCGCTGATCTACGTGTTTTGTTTTCATTTAATTAGTCTCATCTATTATGCAAAATAATGTAACTTCACCATAGTATTACACTCGTTGTTTAATTCTGAACAGTAACCGGTTAATAATTATTCAGATAACAATTAAATTCATCGGGCAAAGACTAACCATCAAAAGTTTTGTTCTCTTTAAAGATATTATTTGCCAGTTATATTTATATTCAACAAAACTGGGTAAAAAATGAAATATTTATTACGACAAATACATAAAAATGTTACACCATGAGAGGATAATATTAAAGAAAGAGAGCAAGCTTAAAGCCCAAGACCGGTATTGCATTACTAAATAAAAACGAACGAGTCAACTTCAAAGCAAGATAGAATAATAGCTGAAATAGAATCAGGTTGGAAAAGAGCTAGTGGTGGTCAAACCAAAACACGGCTTCGTCAGTCAATGAAATCCACAACAGTTACTTTAAGCCACGTTGAGAGGTGTAGACTTTCTGGTTGGGGTCATCGGAACGGTAAAAACCAATGGCTGCAGACAGTAGGTGATATGGCTCCAAATGGTTCTCAGTGATGGCGCAGATGCATCCACTCCTTGTGACTTATAATATCCAATAAAACTATATAGTTCTTCCATGTTAATATTCTCTTTGCCTCATATTTCTGTTTATTACCTCTGTTTTGAATATCTTTGAACTCTCTTCTCTTGCTTTGTGTGCTAGGTGAAGTGTGGCGACTCAAACTGCTGCACATCTGTGCATAGTTCTACGTCAGTCAGTCAGTCAGTCCGAATAATTGCCCCTCAGTTTATTTATCAGATATGTCACAACACAGCGAAACAGCATCATTTAATGAATGACATTGAGTATTATTATTATTTATGATCACGTCACATGAATATGCAACGTAATCCCTTAAATAACTGGCTGACTGAGTTTTCGATGTAGGACTTTGCACAAAAGTGCAGCATTTCAACTTGCCACTCTTCATATAGCACAATAAGGTAGACAGAAAAAAAATTAGAGAGAACTATAGTGAACAGAAATTTATGATAGGAAGAAAAATTACACGAAGAATAATAAGGATTGGTTGGATCTGCTGGATAACGAAGAGTGAACACGTCTGTACCACTGAGGATGATTTTGAACTATTTCACCAACAGTCTCCAATTACTTATTCTTAACGTCCCAAAAACCCCAGCCGAGGTTTACACCTTTTCGCGTGACTCACACAAACGGTCAAAGACTTCATGAATTGATAACAGATTTTTACTTGACCACATACCAATTCCTTCCCAATCTAGTCATAGTGTGGTGGTGTGATACAGACAGTGTTTTCCAACGGAATATTATTCTCACATATTCCCACAGTTCAATACTGCATTAGCAACAAAATACTATGTATGTATTTGAACATTCTATTTCATGTCGTTTAAGGTAAACTAAAATCACATGCTCAGTGAGTAATTAAAGAAATATAAACTGTATATATATTGGTCAATTGAAAATATACATATGTTTCCGTATCTTGCCTTCTGCTGTTAAACTATGTCAGCTAACATTGCTTGACGAATAAGACGATGACTTTGTATGCATAACATGTGTCCTAGCCATATTAATCGATGCAGCTTCACACCCTCATTTCCTTAACAAACGCTCCACACCCAGCGTCAATATTACTCGCCATATTATAACATTTAACATGGGAAATATCACGCAAACACCTTAAAATAACGCTCTTTCACTGTGTAAAATATCTGATATATGAACCTTTAGAGATTGCATACCCTACATTCTCCGTGTTTTTCACACGGTGAACTAATCACTCAAAAATAAAAGCAGGAAGTTATGTAAATATTTCTGATATGGTTGCAATAAGGTCGCTGTGAACGTATTGTTCTTTTATACAAAGATGAAATTTACCAATTCATCGGTGACATCAATATGTGTTAAAGATAAATCATACAAGTCTTTCGGATTACCAATGGAGGATCCTGTGAATCGCTTCGTATTCTCAAACACACAAAACTAAATATTCAGAGATGATAAGAATTTAGACAATTGAAATGTTGAAATGCTATTTTATTTGAAAGTCAGGTAGAACACTTAAATCACTATCCTTTGTTTGTCTAAAAATCATCCCTGAATATTACAACATACAGGTGGGATGTTTGGGTAGAAAATAACTCCAGAAGTCGGAAATTCTTCCGCATGATGTCAGTTTCATGTACGCTGAAAGCGTTACGAGTTAAAAAATTATTCCGTTAACATTACATTCAACAGTCAAAAAGTCAAACTTCAGATTTAGTGTATATTTTGTCGAACAACCAGCGGTGCTGAACATTTTTGGAGAACAATAGAATTTAAAACGTTTTACTTTAAATATTTTAGTATTAATTCAGTTGCTTTGGAAAATCACTTCAAATAAGCTTCCTCAATGTCTTCTTCGAAATCAAAGAAAAATTCTATACACAGATATTCGACTACAGCCCCATGGTTCTTGATTTCCACGAGATTAATTTAGAAGTATTCTTCATAAATTGCCGAGTTGACTTCACATTTATGGAACATAAGCTGACAGTTATATAAGAAAATGTATAGAATTTAAACCTCAACAACTTCAACACTAGATACTGTAAGAAGTCAGTCGGAATAAAGCAGTACCTACATTGGGTTTCTTACTTACTTGTATCTGCACTCTTGTAGCAAATACTGTCACTCAACCCCGAGGAGACTTCATCACTAAGCTAAACAAGAATGCAAGTTATAACGAGAACTTTTCAATGATCATAATTTGAAAACGGACTAAAATATTTTAATACCCTACAAAAAGCATGCTGTTAAAATTGTTACTTGATATATCTAATTTGCCTTTCTTGAGTGATAAAAACAAAAAAAACGTATATAATGCCTTAAAATACAACTCCAACTTACCTTATACGTCCCCGCTGGACACGAAGATACACAACGGTTTTCAAACATTACATTCTTACACGCAACACACGTATCTGGCCCATCGCCATAACATCCAGCAAGGCATTCAGGATGACAACATCTATAAGGACGACTCATTGTGCACGTCAAATTCCGCAAAGTACACTTCACAGGGCAAACTATAAAAAAATAATCCATGAAATTTGGCAAGAAATGGCATGTATAACGGATGTGTCTTAAGCCAGAAAACAATGAAAAGTAAACAACTATTATGAGATATCTAATTAGATGTACATAAATCAACACACAAAAAATGTTTTAATCCTAAGAGGAAAATAAAATCAAGTATTAGTGCATTAGTGGTATCAAATTTAATCCAAACTTCAACATTTCAAATGATGATTTTAGTGACTTTTTGTTTCAGACTATTACACAATAAAATCATTAATTATTGCAGAAAGTTTAGTCTGCCTAGGACAATAAATCTGAGTAAATTGACAATACTTTTGAAGGTTTGAAAATAGGTAATATACCCTTATCTACTGAATGACTGTAGCGATGGACGACTTCATACAACTCCGAAATGAATGTAAGTAACGTTTTATATGCGATTTGCAACAACACCAGTTAGCGACTTATGAAACCCTTTCGGTTCAAACCGATCAAACATAGTCGCCTCATCAACTAATTTATATCTTAAACCTAATAATAAACTACCAAATCCTGTTCTACTCATGTAGTAATTCCATAGCATACAAGTAATGCAGTTAGTGACTGCGTCTTATTCGTACAGTACGGCCTAATATTCGGTGACATTCTTGTTCCTTATTCTGGATATAATGTCTGCTAATCGCACACCGCTTGTTTGTTTATTCACCACTGCGAATTATGCTTTTTAAATTAAATTGAATGGAAAATAAAAAGCAACCACCCAGTAAACGTGGCTTTACAAGGTTATGTCAGGTTTTTTTATCCTTAAGAATTCCATTAGGGAATACACAGCATGGGAAGGAGACTAATTAAGCTACACTCACTATTTTACGTTTGATTATTATGGCCTAGTGAGCGAAGTAGCGAACAAAGTCCAGAAAGCTCGTCCCCTAAGAACTAGTGAATGAAGTTTTAATAGCTGGAAAGACACACTGTTTTAATAAAGCATAAACATACAAAATCTGACTTTAAAATTACGGGATTCCAACAAAGTTCTGTAGACACTTCGTTCTTTAGACAACAACTGAGGATTATTCCTATTCATCCCATATCACACTTATATTTTACAACTGATGGAAGGCTTTCAGATATTTATGCTGGTTAGTTTTTATGACAATTTTATTAAACTACTGTAATAATATGACTAAAATTTGCCTTAAATATAATCCGCATGCAAAAATAACTTGATAAAAAAAAGCATCATTATCAGCAAAACAGAATACAAAGCGAAAACAGACACTCACTAGATTGACATTCATTCACTGACCAACAATGAGCGCCACTATTTAACAAAGGATTTGAATGTTCTGTTGTTATATGAGTAACATCGTTATGCATTTTTGAAGAGCAACTTGACGAACACGTATCTGGGCAAAGTAGACCATTCTTAACAATCCTAAGAGATGAAGACACATCCCCAATTTGACTTTCGAAAATCGCATTCCAATCAACTGTTTTGGCATAACACAGCTGAGGATTACTATCCACACGAACTCCACCATGTTGGATCACTCGGAGAGAAAATAGACCAATTGTCTTCAGGATAGACGTTAAGATAAAGACATTTAACAGAATGAAGTAGGTCGCAACAACCACACTGTTTAGCAAACTTTACTCAATAAGCTTTTTTTTCAAAACACTAGACTGATATGACAAGCGCACCATATGATACATGTCGAAAGGTTCCAAAATATACAGCGGAGTCATAATGACAATCTAACTCAAACTACTTTATCATACACTTAAATCAAGAATGAGGTGTTAAAAGAGCATTACGGTCGGTCGGTCGGTCGGTTTTCGACATAGAACTTTGCACATATGTGCGGCAGTTCAAGTCGCCACAATCCATGTAGCACGCAAAGCAAGAGAAGAAAGTAGAAGAAATGCATACTAGAGACAGTAAACAGAGGTGTGAGACAAAGGAATAGTAATAACGGAGAACAAAAGTTTAATTGGAAATCATAAGTCACAAGGAGTGGATGCATCTGCGCCACTGAGAACGATTTTGAGCCATGTCACCAATTGTTTCCAACCATTGGTTTTTACCATCCCGAGAACCCCAACCAGGAAGTCTACATCTTCCTACGTGGCTTAGACTAACTGTTGTGGATTTCATTGACTGGTGCCATGTTTTCGTTTGACCGCCGCTAGCTCTTTTCCAGCCTGGCCCTATATCAGCTAACATTGCCCGTCGACGAAGGCGATGACTAGGCATACGTAACACATGTCCTAACCATCTCAGTCGAAGTAATTTCACCGTTTCGTCGATTGATTTCCCCGCCTTACCTAGCACTCGACACCTAACCTCAATATTGCTCACCTTATTATACCACTTCACACGGGAGATAGAACGCAGACACCTATGATCGTAGGTGTAGCCCTTGCCGGCAGCAGATAACTTTTAGAATCTTTCTAAAAGAGCATTACACTTAGAAAGATTCCAAAACAGTTATCTGCAGCCGGCAAGGGCTACGGTATTACTGGAGATAAAACTTCACAACCAGAAACTTGTCTGATAAGATCAGATGAAAGGATTCATGGAAGCGTCTTGGATAAGTTTCTCATGATTCATTTTGGAAAATGCTGACAAGCATCCAAAAATGAAAATCAGAGAATAATGCAGGACAAAAAAATGAAACGAGGTAAGTATTTAAACAAATACTACCACCTCAAAAATGCTATTTAATGTGGTTAGCTGGTCAAGATTTATTGATGATAACATCCTAGTACTGTGAAACATCATGCTTCCAAGATAAAATTCGTCAGTATATTGGGCACCAAATAACAATTTTGTCAAGCTTTGATTAAAGGACATTAAAATTCTAAAAATTACCAAGTGCTATGAAAACCATTAAGGTATGCTCGAAGTGTTCAATGAGTATAAACTTAGAATTTATATCATAGCACTGAATTTTCGGTGAATTATTCGCATTCACTGATTATGTGGTTTACTGGTTTAAGTACTAAACTTTCAGCCAATACATCGCGATTTCGAATCCCGCTACATCCACTTCATCGTAGTACCATCAGCCTCCACACAATGAGTGTAGTTCACAAACTTGCGAATGAAAACCTTTCTCGTGACACTGTTTACCAAATATAAATTTTACACAACCAAACTATGTAGATAACTGTACCTAGTGTATAGTAAGTTGCTCTGAAAAGATATCATGTGAGGAAACATAAACGAATAAACTTGAACTTAACACTTATGATTTCAAAATTGAATCCTAAGGCATTTGAACAAATGACTGCACGTGCTCATACATCTATAACATGTGACAGAAAACATTGAGGTGATAGACGTGTCTATGAGGAAAGCGTTATTCAATTAGAGTTTAAAATTTGGCCATCCAAAATCTGAACAAAAAGGCAAGTTAGTAAAAATACTTATTTAACCACACTTTTCTGATAAACACCTGTGTATCGACTAAATAAAAAGGTTAGAAAAAACTATAAGTTGGGTTTTCCTGAATTCCATACTATAAAATATCTGTATGAACACAAATTACCATGCCACCAAATATCTAGACTTCCGCGTAAATAAGAAATTCAGTTTTATGCGAGCTGTATGTCTAAAGAGTAAGTACACAGTTGCAGTGTTGTCATAAATATATGTGGGGAGTTCAAGAAATCACCTGTGTACAACTACGAAATTCAGGTGAAAAGCTCCAGAAGCAATAACGGTGTTTTTAATGTATCAACAAATTAACCACACTTTTATTCTAAAGAATTACTTCAAAATTAACAATTTATAAGATCACACACCTTAAGCGATGTGCTTTTGATAACCAATGCATAGCCGTACACTAACGTTTGTCCCCTAATGAGAGTTAAGTTTGGCAAGAACTGAGACAAATCATCCAGGCCTTCAACGTCGTAGACAAGTAAGCTCCCAGTAATTTCTCTAAGCAGCGGTAGGTTTGCATCTTTTGGTATTCGCGTAAACACGATGAACAGATCACCTTCGATAACCGTACAGCGGGAAAACTTCGCTAAACTTGATGGGTGCCTCACATCTGCACGATTACAAGCTGAAGTTTTTTATATAATTATAAGTACGGGAACATACCTATTTCTTGAGAAACGGTCAAGAGTATATTTGCATATTGACAAAACAAATATAAGATAAGCCCAACCAAAGAGAGAAGCATGTGAGCATCAAACGTCTGTACTTCACAGCTTACTGAACTTCGTTGTCTATCAGTGAGTAAAACCACATTATTCAGCAGCTGTAGAGCTACTCAGGTCATATGCCGAGTGACCTTCAAAAAGGTAATTCATAAGAAGCGCTGCTGGGTGTGTGAAACAACATAATGACAAACAAGCTCTTTTAAAGTGCTATTTTTATAATGTGATGAGTCTTTTCTTTTTGACAGTACGCTTCACTTTCTGACATCAAAATCTGTGAATACAGTTATTAACACATTGTACCTGCTTGTCTGATTTACGGTGTCTTATTAAGAACACTCAGTTTAATTCCTATATTAACACGGCTGGACTTATTTTATTTATTTATTTATTTTGATTTACAGCTTGATTCCACACCGTATTTTCAGTACAAGTATGGAATTTTCAGCATGGATATCGGTAGCCCAAATTTTGCAGGCCGACCATAGATATCGGGTGTGCGCCGGCAGGGGATCGAACCCCGGACCATGTGCATGGTCGGCGGGAGTCCTAACCACTGTGCCACCGACGCACACACGGCATGTTGGTTGAAATTTCGCTCGGCAAATTTGTTTTGTCCATAGTTTTTAATAAAATTTTGTTGTATGTTTTCTGGATTGATAGGAATTCTCATTTCCTGGCTAGTTATGTTGGTGTCTGCGTCGTTTAATCTGACTGCGACACACTTAGCATATTGGTTGTAATGATTAGTGTTTCATGCTGAATGCCTCAAAACATCTCTTCAATGAAGAAGATGGGGTAGTTGGTGGGTAATGTCATCTACACAAATAGTTTATTTCTTGTAGAAGCTGCAGCTTTCGACATAGTGTCATTCAATGAAGACTACGTCAAAATGTGGCTATTTTCGTGTGAAGAACAGTACTATTTTACAAAAGAATGCTATCAGTACATGGGAATCACCTATAAATGCCAACAGAACATAAAACCAATGTGTAAACGAACGGCTATGGAACTGCAATCCAACATAACCAACTAACATGGACGAAAATGACCTTTGAGCGTCTCACTCCATCAATGACCTTGAGCATGCGGGATAATTTCAGCCTATTAACACTGTAATGTCAGCTGTTCAGCTGCTATTCGCTGTTCGGCTTCATACTTCCGCTTTTAGTTGAGCATTATTTCATACAAAAGTTGCACCTTTCAGGTTATGTTTCCGTGACTTAAGGAGGTGAGGGAATGTTGACTTTCACGCAAAGTACAACGTATGTCATTACGAGTTCTTATACCCACAACTCCTACAGTATTTGCTCTGCGTGGACCAAGGGCAAATCAGAATTCCAAGATGACCTCCCAGAATAAGAAAATTATATTTTCGGATCATAATCGCAGTGCGGTGTGGAATGCCTAGTCAGCTAGTTACCATCTACAAACTAGCGAAATAACATGAAGGCGTCCGAAATAGCGTGGATACTTGAGCACAAGGCTTCACCTTAACGAGCCAAATTAGACAATGAATGTCAGTGTCTGGTGTTTAATGATCAGTGCTGTAGGCTACTAATTTTGGGGATTGGTTTGCCGCTGCGTGGTACTTAGAGGATTAATGTTCGTACTACAGGTTTATTATTATCTAGTGCAGTTGTATTGATATTGTATCTGGTAAAAGGTATTTAGAGAGGCTAGACAGGGACAGCCATGTCACCAAAATGCTATGTATACGCAGCGCGCCTCGTTGACGTCAAGATACAACTACAGCTAAAATAGAGTAAAATGAAATGACCACATATAAACTCCACAAGCCACTGGACCGTCTCTCCTTATTTCGGTGGTCACACCTTCAAGCAGTCTTCTGTGTAAATTTAACATACACATAATTTCTAAGTCACCACCTCGGCTACGTTTGCCAGATAAGTTGAACAACCCTTAGTACAAATTTCCCTCACTTTTATTGTACTTAAAAGTATTTTTATTGCAAGCATGTTCATAAGTAACTCCATTTTTCTGATTCATCTCACCATAGATGCTTACAAACCAGGTAAACCATAGACTAAGCAGAAATCGGAACACATCGAGCTTATTTATCAACCCACACTTCTCTAGTTGAGTTTCTAGGAGCATATTAATGGAAAAGTCTTCAACGGGACTATCTCAGTCGCGAAGTAAGGGTTTCAGAATCTAGTTAACGGTATACACTGGATGCCTATCAAGGGGAAAAACAAAAGTCATTCTGTTTTTGTATTGCTACTAGGAAACAAAGAAGAGAACATGGAGAAATACTGATAAATCCCAACAAAGCCTAACATTTTATGACTCGAAATGTCACTAGAATTGACTGCCATTGGTTTGGTGGACATAGTGTAATGCACATAAACTGACTGTTAAATATAAGTGTCTTTTGTGGACCATTGTCTTTGATAGCTGTGTATTATCGTCTTCATACTAATGAGCGATGACGGAAAAATTTGAAAACCAATGAAATGAAAACAAAGCATGGAATGTTCCACTCCATATCTCACTGATGTTGATCTCCATCTTCTTTATCCCTCATCTGTCATTTCCTATGGATTTTTTTAAGTTGCTATGAATACCTGCTGAGAAGCAACTTAAAATTACTCACTGCTGATTACTGCTGAAGAGTAGGTACCGTTCCCGTATATTTAATCTTACAGTGTCTGCTAAGGTGAGTCCCCTGCAGTCAGTTGTACTGCAGGCAGGACGAAGATGATCACATTATTTTAGAAAAAGGGTGTCATGCTGACCATTTGTAACGTAACCCTTAAATGACGCGCGCTTTATATTAAATTTCGAACGGTGCTCTGAACAAAATTTGGAACATTTGTTCTGCTTCTAACTCGATCAGACTATTTTGTCTACGTTTCCGTCACCTTCTGCCCCCGTAATTGTGTTTTAAAACGCCAATGACTACCGAGGGATGTGATTATCCTTGGCCCATATTTCGTCATATAACATGCAGATGATTGCTGTAGACTGGCGTCCCTCTTGTGTAAAAAATTGACAATGCACCGTATAAAATAGCACGCCGCATAATATAATTTGTCAGCTGTTACCTTTCTTCTCTAAAGTGCACTAGTTATGAATTTTGGAAAAGAAAGCCACTTGGACAGTTTCAAAACTCTAAGCAATTAGAGAATCGCATTCAGGGGAGTGAAGACCTGTGACGAAGCTATACACAAAAGGACGTGTTATTTAAGGGCGATATAATGTAGCGAATTTTTGTTTTATGCGACGCTGTTCTTAAATCAGTGCCTGGCGATAGATTTTTCCAACTTACGTAACCTTGGTCATCATCCACTTCTGATGTCAGCCATAAGGGTTATAGATTTAGAGCTCTATTTCCTCACTACTAAAGCGAAAATACCCTTCAATAAGATAGGGAAGGTTAAATACACAAAAGAAAGAGTAGTAAATATTGATAATTTATGTCAATTGGTACACAGTAAAAGTTATAAGCGTTGTTTTTAAAACAAAATCATTTGGTTCTCTGTCCATGCCGATGTAGGAAACGCCACCTCGGGTTAATCATGGTGGGCCTATTTTCAGACTGCACATCTATCCGCATGTCAGGCTCCCTCCAGTTACTCACAGCATAGTCCACTTCACATCATCTTTCATAGGATACTTGAACAGCATGCTAATGACAAAAGAGTGGGGGTTTTGTTATTAGTCAAGGAAGAGTTTAAATGAATCAATACCGAGAAAAAATGTATGACTTGGCGAAAAGCACGCAGCTGCAGTAACGTATTTCTCACAACAATGTTGCGAAGATGCGGCAGCTACCTCATAAAGCCTAGAAGGAGTAGCAGCGGTTGCCGCTCTTGACGTAGGATGTGACGAAAACACTGGAACACGAACTAATAATTTGAATGCTTCATGCACCCGTATCTCTGCTGAAGAACTAAGAACCACTGTTGCAGTTTTGTTAGTTCGTCGAAGTAGTGTAAAAATGACCACGCGAAGTTATGAAAAGATTGAAACGAAAAAGTCAGGCTAGGTTGTAGGTTTTTTTCCTTCACATTCCCCAGTGGAATATAGGGCTTCAAGCTTTTGGCTTGAGAATAATACCGTATTGACAACTAGTATTAATACTACTCCTAAAAATTCGGTACCCTCTGCTCATAAAGAACCCTTCCCTACACATAATGTGCTTATCAAAAACTCCAGCAACCAAGCTCTGTTCCAGTACTATCTTCAGAAATAGAACTTCTAAAGTTGTCTGTAGGAGTACTTAAGGCTGAATTAAAGGAAATAAAATAGAATAAGTCATTAAATGCTGGAAATTCTGGAAGCAATACCAAAATATCCAAATTATCAGATCAGATCAGTGATATCAGATCGGAGGTCTGTGAACTGATACCTCTAACTATCCTCATGAAAACTGTAAACCTTAACAAACTTGACAGAGAATCGGTATCTAAGGTAGATAACCTAATTAACTTTGTTACTACAGAAGTAACAAAACGACTCGACGCTAAACTGAGTGCCATTGTCTACAACGTTCCGGACAATGAAGCACTAAAAAGGGTACAGCGCATCTTACTTAGTGAGGCGAAAATGCCCAACTCCAAGACTAAGTGCTACAGGCTGAAGAAGAGTCAACATGAAAAGTGTTGTCCTATTCGTCTTCAGTTGGAAACACTGCTAGGGACCAGAAAATTCATCCACTCCCAACACACTCTATCGCAAGCCAGAAACTACAAGCTAATAATAGTTGCGGTAGACAAGACAGTCATAGAAAGGCGCGCATGTAATTATCTCACTGAGTCTAATTGTGGAATAAATAATAGGACATTGCAAGCAGTCACTATACCCAACCCTTTGAGAGATACCATAGAACTCACCGCACTACCCCTCTCAAACCACACAGAATTATCCTCTCAGAGAGCAACACCAACCGAAAGGCCCCTGAATTGTAATCAAATAGCTAATAAAAATATACCACCTATCACCGTAGATTTAGACATGCCACTAAATAACCCCAGAATAAAAGTCAAAGCGCCCCGAAGTCGACAGTCTAGTGCATCCAAAACCATTAAGTACACTTGATACTTGCACAAGTATAGGTCAAACGAAGAGCCCTACCCACATTCCTAGCCTAACGAAAAATAAAAATGCCTGGGCCTATATCAAATCCAGTGCTCCAACGCTTAATTCTTCACCGAAAACAGCACACACCAACTCGATAGACATAGGTGAGCATGATGTTGAAACTCCTCTTACCATAGGGTCGTCCTGTCAAGAAGAAATACTGGGTACCATATTCGGGACTGATTAACGAACTTAAATACTTCAAATGCTACTTCAAATCTCATCTTTACTTGATCCTCATAAATGCTAGATCTGTTCTAAATACACTACCGATGCTCAGAGGACTCACAGTAATATACAAACCCCCTATAATTGTCATCACTGAATCCTGGTGTAATTCGAACATACTGGATGAAGAGATAAGCTTAGATAACTATACACACTTTCGGTGTGACAGGGAAGGTGGTAAGGGAGGGGGTTGTCTCATGTACTTTCTGAATGCACTTACTGTATCACAGCTAGGAAGCAGTACACTTAACATGCCTGAGACTCTATGGGTTAACTTACACTTAAATAACGCAATAGTATTAATTGGATGCACCTACAGAGCACCTGGCACCTTTAGTAATTACGAGACCCAACTTATTAACACTCTGGAGCAATTATCCACCCTACACTACGATCATAAGATCCTATGTGGAGACTTCAACTTACCAGAAATCAACTGGTATATACCCACAGGCCCAACTAAATTTGATAAGTTCTTAGGCAGACTGGATATACTTGGCTGGAAGCAGACTGTCACAACCCCTACAAGAGGTAATAACGTACTAGACTCAATCTTCTGTCACAATATAAGTCCCCTATCAACCTCAGTAGGTTCTGAGTTTTCGGGGAGTGACCACAAAACAGTGCTTTGTGCACTGCCACTTCCGTCAAGTTGCAATGCAGCCCATACCCCTACTTCACAACAAATAGCCTACAGGAACTACAGTAAGACAGACTGGACTCTAGTGAAATCAATGCCAAGATCCTCAGAATGGAGTGAGTGATTCTATACTGACAGCCTCTCGAAAGCTCTAGACATCTTTTACTATAACTCCAACACATGTTTAGACACTGTGATTTCATTGCAAACAGCAAAAGTCTCAAAATTTAGGAAGCAATTTATTCAACCAAAAGATTGCGCAAAACTGAAGAGACTGTCAACAAGTTACTTCAGACGATACGGCTTTAGTACACTAGGGTCAATACTTAGTACACTTAGCTCCATCTCGCAAGCTCGTAACTTGCGTATGAGAAATGAAGAATGCACCGCACTAGCCAGCACCACCAGAGTAGGTACTCTCACAGAAATCCTAAAGAAACGAATGAATCGCCAAAGCCATAAAATTTCTCTCCTTATAAACAAGGGTAAACTATATAGCAACCATGCAGACATGTGTGAACTGTTTAACGAGACGTTTGCAGCTAACTACCTTAAGCCTACAAGCCCACTTCTCAGTTTACAACCTACAATGGAACTTCCTTCTTCTTCAAAGCTGAAACAAATCAGCACAGTTCATTTCACTTATTCTAATATTAACCAAGCCATTAAAACTCTTATAAGCTCTAGTAGTGCTGGTTTTGACGGTATACCATCGTATCTTTTTAAACACGGTGGTTCTGACATTTCCTTTTTATTACTCAAGATCTTCACAATGTCCCTAGAAAGCCAAACCTATCCAGATAAATGGAAAACCACATTTATAATACCCAAGCACAAATGCGGATTGAAAACTGAAGTCAACAACTATAGGCCAATCAATATTACACCCATAGCATCTAGAATTATGGAAAGAATAGTTAAAGGTGATATTCTCAAACGTATCCTCGGCTGCAATATTCTAAGTCCCAACCAACATGGTTTCCTAAAATCCGGATCATGCATGACATGTCACCTTGACTTCTTTAACTATATAACTAGCAGCCGAGACAAACAACAACTAGTACTAGTCATCTACTTTGACATATCCAAAGCCTTTGACCGCGTTGACCATTTGCTTCTAATAAATAAGCTGAACTCCTTAGGAATACGTAACCCATTATTAGGATGGCTTGAATCATTCTTTAACAATAGGTCCCAAGTAGTTAAACTGGGTTCTGTAAACTCTAAACCTAGTCCAGTCACTTCTGGAGTAGTTCAAGGTAGCGTCTTAGGCCCCTCCTATTCACTCTATATGTCAACGACATATGCAGTTGTTTCTCACTTGGTAAACCATTCATCTTTGCAGATGATCTTAAAGTAGCTTACACGTTCCACTGTGATGACTTAGGATACTTTCAGAATGCTGCTCAGGAAGAACTAGATAGAGTAACTGCATGGTCCTCCACATGGAACCTAAAATTCAACCTTAAAATATGTGGTTGGATCTTTTTCGGTGCACCCTCAATAAGCATCAAACTGGTACTTGAATCTATCGACTTGCCTAAACTCCAAAGTGTTGTTGACCTAGGACTCAGGTACTCTAGTGACCTGACATTTTCTGAGCAAGTGGCGACACAGACGCGTTAATCGAGGATGCTCTTAGAATGCATACTCAGGAATTTCCACAACTACGAAGCGAAACTATTATTATATAAAACTTGTGTCAGACCACTACTTGAATAAATAAATAAATAAATAAATTTATTCTCATAGTACAGTACATGAGGGACGCCAGTTTACAGGCATCATCAAATTGTTACAGAAATAGAACCATTAAATTCAATCACAATTTACAGGCAGTAGCAAGATATGCTTTACATGTTCGCTGGAGATTGTACATACACTTAATAAATGTTAATCCCAGTAGTATAAAACAGCCTTTTCACTTATATACAATCATTTCTGTGCAAAGTTGGAAAAATCTGCTAGATTGTCAGTGAGTGCAACACAACAGGAAATACAGGAGTATTGTCTTCGCATTAACAAAAAAACCAGGTCTTTGGTGGATGGATTATAAGTGCCTGGGAAAAAAATAAAGCTTGAAGTAAATATTCATACATAACTTCGTTGTGTGTAGAGTCCTCGAATTATAGTTCATGGATGTGTTATTTTGGAATCAGTGATGTGTTTGTCTCATTTGATCTGCAATGTCATTGTTGGGAGTAAGTACATAAGCTTCGGACGCATTAATTAATGGATTTCTACTGCTTGTGGGTATTTTCTTAGCGTGAGGAAGGTTTATGAAATTCAGCTGTTCCGACAGGAGTTGAGAATATTAACAGCTCAGCAACATTATGGATATATTGTCCATTTGTTCTCAGCAGCACTCGCGTAAGTGACAAACTTAAAATAGAAAGCGTCCAACGATACTTCACGTCTAAACTACTAGGATTTGACTGCGAAGAGGACTACACATCAAGATGTATAACTCTAGGTATCGACCCACTCTGGATGAGACGACTGAGCATTAACATAACATTCTTCTTTAAAATCTTGCATAAAATATCATTCTCAGACAGCAAGGAGATACAGTTCTCACCGGAAGGCTCCTACAACCTTCGTAACCAAACGTGCACAGTATCTAGGAAAAACTCTAAGACAGCACTCCGTGCAAACTTCTTCATAGTCATGTACTCTAAGATCTGGAACAGTAGACCCCTAGAAATAAGGACCTGTCATTCTATCATAACCTTCAAACGCCTGCTATATAAAATGTTTCATCCCAATGACTGTGCCAATCAGACCGCACCACTTATTTCTAAAACGCATGAGCTATTAGAACACTATAACGCTTAAACTCATTACTATGTATTGTGACACTAAATAAACTCTAAGAATTCGCAAAAATACATGAAAACACAACTAAAATATAGGAAATGTTTACCATATGGTGATACATATTTATAAGCATTTATATATACATAAAAAATTAATGTTCTTTTCATGTTCACATACTTTCTCTTTCTGGTCTTCTTCTGCTGAGGTCGAACAACCCTACATTTAAACTGAAGTGAAGCTGGACTCCAGACCATTTAAGTAACTTCACATGACTCCACTCAAGCTACTGGCTTATAACTACTCAAATTCCATGAATGATCCCATGCTACCATTTGAAGACGCTAACCAGCATTCTGTACAAGGGGTATTCATGATCTGAAATAAAGAAGCAGCTGGTTTTCAAACAGTTTTCAATGTCTTTCTCAACTTAGGTATACAGTCTGTCATGAAGTCTGTCATGGGCCTGTTAATAAATTTCAGTTGATTTCGGTTTGGTCGAAGTCTTCACATATGATCTTGTGCTCGTATAGAAGAGTGGACAGTTGCTCCAGTGCATTCATAAGTTGTCTTGTAATCACTAAATGTGCCAGGTGTTCGGTAGATGCATCCTATTAGTAGTGTAGCACTTTCGAAGTGGACTTTGACCCATAGGGTGTCGTGCATGTCATTGAGTTCCCTTTTTTCTAACCGTAATACAGTAAGTGTGTTCAGGAAGTACCACTGGTCCTGTCACACCGAAAGTGTGTGTATCCATCGATGCTTATCTCTTCGTCTGGTATATTGGAGTGACACCAGGATTCAGCACTAATGATTATTGGGGGGTTACATACCAGCGTGTGTGCCCTGGGCATCGGTAGTTTGTTTAGGATAAATCTAGCATTAATAAGTATTGAGTAGAGTTGAGAGTTGAAGTAGTGTTTGAAGTATTTAAGCCCGTCAATAAGGTTCAAGTGTGGATCGGCATCCACTGTTTCCGCGTGGCACAACAACTCTGTGTTGCAACTAGTTTGGGTACCATGTTCACCCATGTTACTATCTGTTTATTTTTATGAATAATGAGTTATTTTACTGGATTCACTATAGGATGAGGTAGTTCTAGGCTTGGGTAGGAGTTCTTATTTGGCCTATGCTTGTACAAGTATTGGATGTGATCCCCGATTTCGTGTGCACTAGACTGTGTGTTTTCTTCCGATAGGGAGCCGATATTAGTGGTGCGGGTTCAGAAGACTTACCATCCTCACCAAATGTTTGGTCAGCGCTGACAGGGATGTGGTGGATAATGAATCATTGATACCTTATGATGCCCATGACTTATTTAGCAGCCTATTTTTTGGAGACATTCTAAGAAACTTTACATGGGTTTCGTTATATGCATTGCTGCACTGTGGTTTGATTCCGGGCAATCTTGCGCCGTATATTCTGTCAGAGTTTGTGTGTGTGTCATACTTCGGAGACACAGAGTGGTTGGTGGGTGAGCTCTGAGTGTTGCCACTCGTACTATTTTGCGTGGTGGTGTCACTACACTAGCAACTAGTGTGACTTGGCATAGTATACGAGCAAGTTGTGTCGTCATTGTCCGTGGATCATATGGCCTTATTCGTGATTTTAATTTGGTTGCTAGCGTAGTTTTAATATTATTTAACTTACAGCGAGGATTCTTCTTAGGAGCTTGAAAAATGTTGGGGATTTTTTGTAACAGGTAGTATATTTCGGCATGTTTTGTTACCGAATTCCATTCTGATCCTCACGTTATGGCTATGGGAGGATGTTGTCGGCTTACAAGAGGCATTGATTTCCATCTTGGGCCTGTCCAGAGACATCTAGATCCACGGTAGATGGTGGAGGGGTTAATTTAGGAGTAGAATTATAGTGTTGTGTACTGTGGAGCTATTTTCGAGAGATTTGAGAGGTGAGAGGCTATGAGTTCTACCGTGTTGGCCATGTGTTTATCTATATTGGTGACTTGCAGTGTCTTGCCCTTCTTACCATTAGGTTTAGTGAGGTAATTGTAAGCACCCCCTTCAATCACTTTCTTATCTGCTACAAATTTTATTTCTTTTTAGCTCGTGTCCTGTAATAGGATACGCTGTGTGTTGATGAATTTATTATCCTCTGTCTGTGTGACAAACTGAAGGCGCATAGGACAGCAGTGCTGGCTCTTTTTCAGTTCGTGAGATTTTGTTTGGGAGTTAGGCATTTTCGCTGCCCTAAGTAGGATACTTTGAACCTTCTTCAACCCCTCATTATCTGGTATATTATAGACAATCACACTTAGTTTAGTATCTGTCTTTTGATAACCTCTGCTGTGATGAAGTTTATCAAAATGTCTACCTCAGTTACTGATTTTTTGTCAAGTTCTCCAGGGTTTATGGTCGTGGTGAGAATGTTCACAGTTGCAAGTTCACAGACCTGTGATTTTATGTTGCTTATCTGCGTTGATGGTTTAGATATACTGGCCATATTTTCTGAAAATGCTTCATTCATAGCCTCAGTCTTCAGATCTTCCACATACAGCTATAGTCGTTCTACTCCTGAAGTAAGTGTTGAAGCTAAACTTGGTATCTGAAAGCTTGTGACACGTTCATGAGGTGAAGTGAAGAGTTCCATGTCAGTACCTGTTGCTGAGCTTGTAGAAGCGATGCCGCCACTGGTTGTCAGCATATTTTTGCTGTCAGTTCCAGCAGCAGTAGATGGTATTGACAAAGCAGCTCGACGCTTGCGGCGTATTGACAAGCTGTGCGTCTCACTTCCATATTTTGTGGGAGCTGTGTTGCTCGTTGTTGCGAGCATATATGTGCTATCAGTCATCAAGTTAACAGGTGACTGAGTTGTGGCTTTTTTATATGATTACCTATAACTAATCAGTGAAATAGTTATTGGTTACAATTATGGAACTGGAGAAACACTTGTGCGAGTCTCACAACAAAAACAGAAATATATAGCGATCAAGCTAAAATGTAACGCAAAATTTGAACGTACTGGTTACTCTGCCGCTTTCAGCACTGCTGCCATGTGACATCAATGGAGACGAAAAACGTAAGGCCGTTACTTGGTGGGTCCGTTTATCATATAAACCAAACTATTTTTAGGGAAAAGAAGTATATTAAAGCATAGTGCTAGGCAAATCGCC
The DNA here is from genome assembly GCA_944472155.2 of Trichobilharzia szidati. NCBI lineage: Eukaryota > Metazoa > Platyhelminthes > Trematoda > Strigeidida > Schistosomatidae > Trichobilharzia > Trichobilharzia szidati. The sequence goes on from OX235273.1 coordinate 72,612,373, forward strand.
TGCGACTGTCTCATTTATGTGGCATACTGGAAAATTATTTTAGGGATTTTAATGACCTTAAAACAATAACCCACTCAAATTACATGGTGGGTTTTCCTAAGGCATACTTATTGTTAATCACGACAGACAGACCTTATAACAGTATGGTAGTCAACATGTCACGAACGGCAAATAGACTTTGCGATAGTATAGCAATCAGTGTGACCTTACCTTGTTGTTAATGTTAGCAGACACACTTGCGACAGCTCACAAATCAGTATGATCTGACCTGTCTCCCGTGATTTTTGTTTAATTTAGTGTAAACACCCACCGCTTATGGACCACTGTTGCATTCTGTCTGTTATAAGTATGTAAAGTGATTTGCTTGTCATTATGTTCCACACGTCATTGCTGCTCGGTACGTCTATACCTTGCGTTGAATGACGGTTGCCTTGTGTTGTTTCATTTGTGTAATTGTATTATTTGCTCTACATTTTCTAAACAAATGAAGTTCATGTTAAGTCACCTGATTTTTAACTATAGAAAGGCCAGACTCTGGATCGTCAGTATTGATAGTGAGGACAGTATCTGTAAGTAAAATTAATCCTACACTTATCATGACAAGGCGAGATCTGAAGGTTCCAAGTAAAACTGTGCACATAATTTGTATGGAATCATGTATGTACTTAGTGTGACTTCTCCATAGCCCCCTGACACACACAGATGAATAACGTTACACTTCTTAGCATGATATTTTGCCGAATGCATCTGCAGCTTTTAAACACACCGCAAGCATGATCGATTCCGAACCGAAATAGCTTTACTTGAAATGTTCGCTATTCGATGAACTACCGTCACTTTGGGCATGATTTGGGGGTGCCTAAAGTTACGCATGTGTGTCCCTTATGTTAAGTCATAATACAGTCCATTCCGTTCTTTGGTTTTTGAATATCCTGTAAAGGTTGCATTTTAAGGTCGGAACACAAGAGAATTCCGTAAATGAATTATTCATCGCCAACTCGACATACGGATATGGGCGAAATACACCGGCCTAAAATTAAAATCACAACTTGCTCATATCTTCGGTATTGCACTACTGTGCTCTACTACCTTGTCTTTCATATTGTGTTTCCATGGCTTTCATTTCTTTCACGTTATTTATCAAGCAACATTTATGCAATCCATCTCTCCATTATTCAACATTCTTCCGAAAAATACACATATTTATATATTTATCTGCAGAATACTTATGATTCCTCTCACTAAGTCACTCCAAACATTTCCTTTCGTCAAACTGTTTCGGGAAAGGCCGCTTCGTCCTTCTTGATTCTAGTCTTTCTTGTTGCCTTTTTGTTATTCCAATGCATCCATCTGTTTGATTAGCTGCTGTTAACAAGTTTTTATTTATCTCCTCTTTTCAGGGCACATATGAGACCATATCTATCTGTGACAGTGTATGATCTTTCACTCTTCGGAGGATGTTTCCATGAGCTTACCCCACTTGATACTGTGTACTTTCTTCCTTTACAATTGATCTTCAACACCGAAATTTATGCACTTCGCTTTTTCTCTCTGTTCGAATTTCTCAGCGCCCATTTTCTGTTTATGCTTTGCATTCATGTTATGACCGTATGTACACTCGTTAATTTTCCAGCCGACTGTGCTAATTACTATTAGCAATATCAACCGCAATGTAGACACAACACTATAACACCTAAAACGAGCGGCTAAAGAACGTCACTCTTAGTGTTGCTGCAGGTCTTCTTTAAAGAGATAGATATTCTCCTCTTTAGGATATCAGCTGTTATCTATGTTCACACCTAACTTCAATTTCAAGTGAAAAATTATTATTGCAATTTGTTTCCACGCTCATTTCTTACAAATTCGCAATTGGTTCTAATCCTGTGTAATTTTGTTTCTAAGCCTCTCGTAAACCATATCTAGTTGAAAATATTTGTCACCTTTTATTCGCCTTCGTAATTATGTGGAATCAAGTAAAAATTGTAACTATTTTGATTTGACACTAGTAACTAGTGTGATGCGTCTAGTCCTCTCTTTGGTGCAGACTGAATTCTACCAGTCAGGTTGTAATGTGGCCACCATTCTAGGTAGCTCGCCATCACGGTGTACATAGTTTGTGATGATATTAGGTGGTTGGAGGCAATTGTAACTATGCATAATTGTGAATTTAAATGCCACTGTAAAGCTTTAGAAAATGAAACTACCGAAAACATATCTTTGCTGAACTCCGTGTTCTTTCTTTCTAATAGCTTCTTTATGGAAATGAAAAAACTTACAGCTTTATGCATCTAATTACAACCAGTGTTACAATAGTATTCCCTATTAATTTGATGTGTGTACCCGAAACAAGTCTTTTACACATTCTCCCACAAATGCCAAGCTTTCTAGTGTTACAAGTGTCAATGAAACCTTTCTCGTCTCTTCCACACCAAAAAGGCAGGCCTGCCATGACCCATATTGTCTGTTACCACCAACTGAAACAGAGAATATCTGATTAAGATTTGTCAACCGCCCTACGTATAACCTACCCGTCCTTATTGGTATTGTATGTTGAGTCAATACACACCACCTCTCCATATTTCCGATATAACTGCACCTGTAATTCCAGGGCGAAGCAAATTCTGCTGGTTATCCCTGTATTCGAATCTACGCATTCAACCACCTGGCCACTTTGCCTTATTATGCGCATAACATCCGATCTCAAAGGTATGGCTTCCAAAATAACTTTAAGCTACATCACTTACCTGGTCTCACATCCTTACGTAAATTATACACATCTGTGCTCGTCAAAATTTTATTAAAATTCTCTTCAGCATATTCCAAAATATCACCGACCTCAGATGTAGTCTTCACAACTGGTGCAATATTCTCCTTTTCATCCCCGGACAGGCGTCTAAAATATGGATCACATATTATAAGACTTTGTTCACATCTGTGATTGTGAAGTGTTTTCGTGGAACAAATGATAAACTCGTCCTCCTTGTAGCTTATATGAAAGCCAGATTGGCAACCGGTGTATTTTACAATGCAGAAATAAATAAAAGAATTATTACGGTTTGTCACGTAAACCTGAACCTTTAGTTTTTCGCTTCATGCCATATGTACAACGAAAGACTACTAATTTGTACTTCAACCCCCGAGATTCATGGTGCCGTATGCACTTCTTGATTACATAATGTGTATGAGTTGCCTAGGAATACTCTGTCATATATATATCGTGCTGATTCTAGCTGACTTAGGGCATCTTCTACTTGAACCCAACTGGTATACCGGTGACTAAACATAATTCCGTCAAAAGAATTTTCAATAACCACTGATATGGGAAGGGCAGGTTTGTTGCCATTGTCTCCAGGTGCCAATACGTCCATTCGGTACCACTGTAAATGAAAACAGAAGCTTTTGAATTAAAAATTCACGAATAGCCAACAGAATACAATAGGCAATTTGAAAGTGACATAGACTTGGAAACTGTAGCGGAAAGAATATAAATTCCTTACCACAATTACCGTTTTGGAAAGTTCTTGATAATAGCCACAAACATTTACTGAAACACTCGTGAACGACAAATATGGACACAAGTGATAAAACGAAGCTCTGAAGATATCATTGAGACGCCACAAACAGGAGTTAACACCAAGGATTTTAGGTGCACCCTATAATGTTTACATGAAACACATTCTCAAGCATCCTTCTGCACTATAACTGCCTTCGGGCTTAGAGACAGCTTTTGACGACTATTCTTAACAAAATCAACACAGTTCAAGCCAAATAAGACGTCAAATGGAGCTACCTAGATCAAACGAAACAAATCAGCCAAACTGAAATCAACTAGACCGCGCAAATGTCCTCAAGGTGAAGCTGGATGCGCCACTTCAAGCAGGGTATATACCATTTCAAGAGTGAGGCTAAATTCTATGACGATGTGTTTTCGCGGATTGTATGGGTTATCGTGTTCACGCCTATAAAGACGTTCTAATCGCTCAGTTTTGTGAAAATAGATTTTATTTGACTAGTTTCAGGCTTTTGTAGCGGAAAAAAGCAACATTTTTCTGTATTGTGTTCGTAGTAATGCGTAAAATTGTCATGACAGCCTAGACGAATTATTAAAAAAAGAAGTCATCCTTTCGAAGAAATTTCGCAAAAAAGACTATTATTTGCGTTTTAGAGCATTGAGGCATTGTTTTTTGTGAGTTGTTTTAGATCTTAAGGTTGTAAATTGACTGCAGGCAATGGCTGTTGTCATCCCAGTTGTTCTTTGAGAATCGTGCATTTGAAAGAGAAATAGCCCACAGACATAAGTTAGATGTGTGTTTTGAGGATGTTAGACACTTCTTTTATCATCTGGGATGACTGAAATATTCCATAACACATGGAAGAGATCATACGATGAATGAGACAGGCTGCTGCATTTCCTAGTGATTATATCTACTTTGATGAATTTCCCATTTAAAATTTCTTAGGCGAAGATATGATACTAGTTTAATTGACATTTGCACTTGGAATGTCAGAAGGCCTTAATTGTTCATTGTCCAAAATGGCATCAGATGATGTTTATATCAGTGTGCATGGGGTTACGAAGAGTAGTGTAGATGGTCCTCCTGAAATGTCAGACTACTTAAAATTAGTATCAACTTTCTGTCGATTAGTAGCTAGCAGGTGTGTCCTACAACTACTGCACCTGTTACATAAGTTATCCCAGTCTTAACAATTGTTCGTGTTCAGATCACTAAGATATTCTGAGATCCTTAATGAATTCCTTGTGGCTATGAAGGATATGGAAGATGCACTTATGGCTCATATGTTTAAATCATTTATTGTGAAAGAAGTTATCTGTAGGGATTTTGTGATGTTCAGGTTACAATGCTTGAGTGTATGTAGTCACTGCATGCTTCTGTGCGTGAAGGAAAAGTTGGTTAAAATGAAGATGTGATGAAGTTTTCTGTAGTGTTCATTGTGAATGGTTTACAAGTTAACACTTATTATTTGCCTGGTGCTATACTGTATAAGACGAACAATCTCTGTGTGACATTAAAAACTACAGAAGAATGCTGTCATCATCAAAGAATGAAAAAGGAAAATGAACCTTTTTCAGCAAAGGTATGCAAATATAAAGCGTTTAACTTTAATATTACTTCTTCCTTACTTCAGCGATTTAAAAATATACACTTTGTTCACTTATTTACAGATATCCGGTAATGTCAGTCAACTTGGTCACAGCAATTCAACATGGGCGAAATAATTACGAAAATCAATTGTGTAAAGACATTTGCTTATTTTTTTCATGAAATAGATTTAACATCCTGCTTAAAATACTTTTCTCATTCTATCTGAGTGAAACTAAGTTTTTTTGCATAACGATGCAGATGTCAGACTTATCAATGGAATGTTACTATGACTGCTACAGCTCAACCTACTTATTTATTCGTCATGTGTAAACTTAATTTTACAGTATAGGTTAACACCCGTTATCATAGGGACTGCCATAGCGCTTTAATTTAAATGTTAGTAATACACTGATTTGGAATACACCTAACCGTGTACGAACTGGAACTGCAATGCAGTGCCTAAGTTCTACCTATTGTTGTCATTGTTCCCTACAGACTTGCATATGACTATGAGACGTTTTCACGCAACTGTAGACAGAGGCTCAAGGGCCACTAAACTACTTATAATTCACCACGTATATCGGTCGATAGTGCTCCTACAGAATTACACTTAAGTATAGTAACGAGTTCAAGTCCTAGGGAGCACCGGTCTAGCATGCCGTGCCCACAAAGCGAACACATGAATTGAAAGACAACAAGATTTATATGAAAAGTTCATATTTATCATAATACAACATTAGTTTGTTTACATGTTAAGAAAATGGTCCATTTGTGCGATTACTTCTCCCGCTTTGAGATGCGCACGAGTCGCGAGACCATGTCCATCGTTGACACTTATGCAGCACATGATTAACTACAAAAGGTGGAAGAGTAAACAAAAATAGAATTATGCACACAATATTACAGGGTAATTAATGGCAGTGTTTATTTCCTGTTTTCAGTAAAGACAAACGCTTATGAAATATATAAATTTCAGTATCTACGATTTTCAGTCAGTTAAGAGTAGGTTAATATGCACCACCAATGCAGACATAAAATAGGGAATACTTCACGTGGCAACATAGTAATTCTTACGTGTAAATAAACACACAACTTTCAAAAATAGGCTAATTTACCTGTGAAACACGCCTTTCTGATGTGCACCGACAAGTCTGGAACGTGATACAAGTGCATTCGCATGCACGCAGATCCACCTCTACTTGCCTCCCATTGTCTTCCAAGAAGATATAATCAAAAGCTTCAAACTGTAAAGAAGTCCATCGTCGCTTTTCATAATCAGCGATCACTTTCCTCGTGGCGTATAGCGTCATTCGGCGTAAAATTGGTATTAGACGTTTGGAGCATGAATACTTGAAGCAACACGACCGAGCAATCATAGGCGCCTGCTCACGCCAAAAGTGCATTAAAAAGCAGCGTAAGCGTACTTAAATCTGTCGTCCCCTGCTGTTTTCCTTTGAATATGCACATAGTGAGTGCAGGACAACTACATTGTTAGCATTAAATGACTTCCACCCTTTTTGAAATTCTACTAATGAATTCTCAAATTCCTCCCAGCTAAAGAAACGCCTTCCCAGTGTTACTTCAGCGAAAATTCCATTGACGTCTGCAGTGCTCTCACTCGCATTGCCTCCCTTCAATAAACCAGAAAGGCGTTGCCAATTAGTATCCATTTGTCTCGCAACTGTTTAAATATAATTCCGTAGAAAAATCAATATTGAAATACATCACTGAGCAATATCCATCAATAAAATGCTACACGAATGACCTAAAATCGAGAAAAGCCAAAGAACTCACGGGTTCCTTGACATCGCCAGCAACCGATAGGCCAACAAACCGAGTGTATGATAAGCCAAGCCTTGTACATGCACAAATAAGTAAAAGAAAACGGCAATTCTAAACAATAGGAACCCAAAACGAAACGACCTACGAACGCACAAATGACCTTAAGCAACCGATCAGGTGACTGTTTTTTCCAGTAATAGGTTTTGGGGATATATGACACCAGCCTCCAGAAAGGACATATTGAGGCGACCCCTAAGCGCAGGGCATGTGTATTATTGCCTATTATCTAGCGCTTAGTGCCTTCTGATTGGTCTTTGACGAGGTCATTTGTGCGTTTGTAGGTCTTTTCGTTTTGGGTTCCTATTCTTTAGAGTTGCCAAGAAAACGTTTGAATACTCAAATTTTACATTTATTTTCATCAAATATGCTGGCAAACAACGCATACCTCAACCACACAAACCTACACACGATATCACCTAACAAGGACGAATTAAATATCAAATTGGCCGCCACCGATACAGCCAATGAAAGACGAGAAAACCTGAGGTGCGGAAAATTTAACACGTCATAGCCTATATCCTCACCCTCATATCAACGCCCGTAACGGTAACCCAACATAAGCTACTAACATAGACGAAAGTGGCCTTCAGGCGTCTAACTCTTCCTGAGCGTGCGTGATAATATCAGTGCTTGTGATCGTACAGGTCAAAACTGGAAGCGGAAAATATAAGTCATTGCGCTACCACTGGGTTTGTTTGTTGCTTTCCTATTTTAAAATCCAGTTTATCGCTTACATAGATTCAAAACTCAGTGAAGTAGCCTCAAAAAGTAGCAAATTTCGTACTCGTTTTCTGTAGTTTACCTATGACTTCTGGAAAAGATTATAGGTTTCCAGGCCGTAGGTGTTACGAACTTCCTGAAATAATTTGGGCGCCGAGTCAGATTGATTCATTATAAATTACCTAAATTAATCCCAGCGTGTTAAGAAGATCAAAACAAGATTTTTCTGAACGTTTCGCTGTGTAAGCCACAGCTTCTTCAGCAGATTTATTCGGATTTTTATTAATCATCAAAATATATAGTCAAAAATCTGCTGAAGAAGCTGTGGCTTACACAGCGAAAAGTTCAGAAAAATCTTGTTTTGATTTTCTTAACACGCTGAGATTAATTTAAATAATTTATAATGGACTTCTGGAAAAGCCTAGGTTTTTCAATAGTGCATATCCTGCGTGTATGACGGCAAATAAGAAATTCCGGGGCAACTCATTCGAAAATTTTTAATGCAATACAGCAGTTGTCCCCTACATCCACTGAAAACTGCTTAGAGTCACAGAAATTCTCCAAAAAGCTAAAATAAACCCGAAACTACCCCCAATTTTTTTTTGGGATTGGACACTAGTTAGTAACTAATGTCATACGTCTACTCCTTCGTTTTGGTGCAGACTAAATTCTACCGGTCAGTTTTTCGGTTTACGCCATACTAGGTTGCTCCTTCCACCATCAGGGTGCACTTGGAATTGTTCGGCGAAGTTCGCGATTTGCACTGTGTAGGACTGTAATGCGTATTTGATTGTACTAGACGTGTCATTAGTTACTATCTGGTGTTCTGAATTTCTTTACTTAACCTTGATAGTTGCAAAGTTTTGGAGTTTTTCGTACATGTAAACTAAGGGAACAATTAAAACAATTTAAAAACTTCATGTGAGCTAAGTCTTTTTCTGTAAGATTCTGGCGCACTGCAGACACTGACAAATTCCGGCACAACTTGGATGCCCTCAATAAGTCTGCTAACTGTGAAGCTTATTTGAAATGAAAACCAACTACGTATAGAGCTTCTGTTGCACTTTTACTTTATGGACAATCTACATTTAACTTTAGAAATGAATCAAATGCTTTTTTGTGGGAACTATTTTGCTACGCTTAATTTTGTTGTACCTTATCAGAAGAGAATCATATGAAGATAAAGTTTACTTAATTGTATTTTTGAATTATGTTGTCAACACATTTTCCAGATGAGTTTTGCATGGTGCTTTCGCTTGCCGTCTGCGACTCCTATGTAACTGTTCTATTTTCTTGCTTAAATACATGACAGCTTTATATTAGGAACCATTAATTTACTGCAGATTAGATTAATTACAGCCAAATGACATTCACTTAAATTTAAATTATCAAGTATGTTAATCAGCAAATATGCGACTTCTCGAATTTATTAAACTTTGAATTCTCTTAAAGTAACTTAATTTTTTATGTATCATGCTCGTATCAAACTGGTGTGCTGGTAGCTCACAAGTACTGTTGCGGTTCAGTGATATTTACCATCCAAGATTCATTGGCTAACTCAGGTGAACTGCATATATGAACAATGTTCGTATTTATCAAAAGGAAGATATGTATGAAATTTCGAGTGCATGTTTATTGTGACTTCCATGTCGCTTCTTTTTTTTTTTTCTAACTTCCCATAAATAGTAGAAAGAAACGTTACTTGACCCCTTAAACAAAATATAAGTGTACCAGATTGTCACACATCAAGAGATCATAATTGCATGTGCTCGTTTGTTGTAATTTGATGTTCATATATACTCTAATCATTCACAATTTGATAGGGTTTTAAGCTGACTGGTTTGCTCTTCATCTACCAGTTATTTTGCTCACTTGCTACTTTTAAAACCTTTTAATGTTATTTTGATAGGTTCTATGGCTGCATTTTCTCTAACTTCTGAAATACTTTCTGTAAACATCTGAGCGAAGAAAACCACACTGGTATCATGAGTTCTATTCGCGTCATTCCATTGGGTAAGTGGATATATTTTCAGACTCTGGAAGTTAATCATCAGAACATAAGAGGGAAACAAACAGGGAACTCAGCAAAAATTTCATCTTCAAAAGTTGTATAATTGTGTTTCAGTACACAAGTTCACATAGGTTTTATTTAATTCAACGTGGTGATGGAGGTTAAATGGGTTTATTTTCAACTTCATATGATATTTAAATAACAAGGGACAGAAACTAAATTATGTGGGATTAGAAAATAGTTATGTAACATGTAAAGTGTTTTTTTTTGATTTAATATAACGGAATGAGCATAAAAACAAATTAGAATAATAGTTTTCGTAGCCGGAGGTGGAAAAAATGGAGTAAATGAAAGAATTACAACTACGGAGTCAAACAGAATTAGACTCATGATAAATGTTGAGGTTGAATTAGTTTGTTTTGGACACATAGCTCTGGCTTCTCGATGCACATGGTGAGGGCTTCTGCAGTATGAAAATACGATGGTACAGCTTTTGAGGATAAAGTCACCGAAAAGATATCTTTCCTGAGCTTCTTAGCCTTTTCTGTCTTTAGTGAAGATTTATCCGACGTATTATCATTTTCTTAACAGGTGCTGGCCAAGATGTTGGGAGAAGCTGCATTCTTGTTACGCTAGGTGGTAAAAATATTATGTTTGATTGTGGAATGCATATGGGATACAATGATGATGTAAGTTTTTTTCTTTTCTGAACGTTGAATTTTTCATCTCTGAAGAGGAGGTTTCCTGATTTCACTTATATCACCGACAAAGGGGGTCTTACAGAATACTTGGATTGCGTTATCATCAGGTACGTCTAGCTTGCGTATATCAATATACTGTTATCTTCAGTCATTTTCACCTCGATCACTGTGGTGCGCTGCCATATATGACTGAAGTGATTGGTTATGATGGTCCAATTTATATGACTCATCCTACCAAAGCCATTTGCCCAATACTTCTGGTAGTATTTTTCTTGTGTAATTCTTACATCACCAGGAAGATTATCGTAAAATCAATGTTGAACGTAGAGGAGAACAAAATTTCTTCACTTCTGATATGATATACCGGTGTATGACAAAAGTTAAGTGTGTTTACATACATCAAACTGTTAAAGTAATTATCATATTTTTAAAATATGCAATGTTTTAAAGGTAGATGATGACCTAGAAATACAAGCATTTTATGCAGGTCATGTTTTAGGCGCAGCAATGTTTCTTGTACGTGTAGGAACAAAGTCCGTCTTATACACCGTAAGTTACTTTTTACAAATATTGTTTAAACTTTCAGGGTGATTACAATATGACACCTGATAGACATCTTGGAGCAGCTTGGGTTTCCCGTTGCCGTCCTGATCTTCTCATTACAGAAAGTACATATGCAACGACGATACGAGACTCAAAACGTACAAGGGAACGGGAGTTTTTGGAAAAGATACATGCACGTGTTGAGGCTGGAGGCAAAGTAATTGTTACTTTACTCGTTTCACTGATAGGTGTTAATTCCTGTTTTTGCTTTAGGCAGAGCCCAAGAACTTTGTATATTACTTGAATCATATTGGGAAAGGATGAACATTTCTGTACCAATATACTTTTCTATGGGTATGGCTGAAAAAGTAGCTCCTTCAAGTTGTAAAAATTTGATTGTTTTTCATATAGGCTAATGAATATTACAAGTTATTTATATCTTGGACTAATCAAAAAATCAAAGAAACATTCGTTAAGCGTAATATGTTTGATTTCAAGCACATTAAGGTAGGTGCATCTTACATATTCTCTCTACATTGAGAAAGCTATTTAATCACTAATTTTAACACTGCCCGTAACTTGTTTATATCATTAGGACATTATTCCAGTGTTATAATTTTACTTAGTCTTCAATCCACTTTGTCTGTGTGATAATTCCTATTTCTTCACGGATCATTTTACAATGACCCAAACTTTTCAGTTAGAGTAAGATGATATTTCGACATCTTTAGGTGTTAATGCCAGTAAAAAGTTTGGGTACTGTGGAATAGATCAAACAAATTATAATAATATTTCAATAGTTTACACACAGTGATAAGTTTTTGTTTTTGGTAATATTTCGAGCAAGATGGCTGCCCGTGATCACACCAAAAACAAAAACTTATCACTGTGTAAACTAATGAAGTACAATTATAATTTATTTAATCTTTAAATGTTATATTTCGTTGTAACTGGTATAATATATTTCAACTCTTCAATAGCCTCTTGGACAAGGTACAGTTGACAATCCTGGACCAATGGTGGTCTTTGCCACACCTGGTATGCTTCACGCTGGCCAGTCTTTGCATATATTTCGTAAATGGGCTTCAGATGAACGAAATATGGTCATTATTCCAGGATACTGTGTTGCTGGGACAGTCGGTTACAAGGTTTGTTTTCTATCGTGATGTTTTATATCTGGTCTTTGTTTGCTTTCATAGTGCAAAATGTATCATATATTTTATGCATATCGGCCTTGAATAACCTTTCACTGAGTGTCAATCATTGATTGGGTTGTACGCAAATAACTGGTTTTATACATTCACACATAAGTAATTGACAGCACTTCTTTATATTGTATGTACGTAGTTATTATTGGGTTGTTAGTGTAGACTTATTTTTAAACTAATCTTCCAAACTGTTTATCATGAAGTCTCTTAATAACCTCAATTATGGGTCTTCGATTATAGCAATACCCTGTCAAAGTTACCGTGCGTAGAACGTTTGTCAATGTTGGGAGATTGCTGAGCTGGAGGATTTAAATTAATGCACTGACTTTCTTATATTCATTTACATGTATTTCAAGCTTACTCGTCTCCCAAAACTGATTACGTAAGCAGTATTTGTTTGCGTGATTACCTGTTAGGAAACCAATCTCATATTTTCTTTGTCATGGTTATGATTTCAAAAATCTGCATAGTAATAATCTAGCTTAGTTTGAATCACAAATGTGGTTGCTCTTCAGTCATCCAAGGTTTCACCACGTAATCATTGTTGCACCAATATTTCTCCAGAAAGATCGAACAACTCCAAAACTACTGGTTTCTGATACATTATCATGAAATAGCTATTTTCCTTTAGATATTAGCGTACTCAAATGGATGAAAAAGTTTCTTGTTACTGTCAAATAAAGCTAATATATTTGACCATTGCACTCTAATAGGCATTGTAATATCTTTAAAAAGGAAACACCCATTGTTGATATTAGATGGTTGGAGGCACTCGGCCACAGAAAGCTTTGCCTAAACTAGGTTTCGTGCTAGTTGCCACTCATCAGTCAGCAAGGCGTATTTGCAACCTTGAAGGGACTCATGTCCCTTCTGAGATTCGAACCCGCGTCACCCAGTACTTCAGTCGGAGACGTTACGACTGAGCTATTCGGGCTCGCGATTGACTGATAGAATTCAGCTTGCACCAAACAGAGGACTAGACACATCATACTAGTTACTAGTGTCCAACCAAAGGAAACATCCACTGGTTTATTAAAAGTTGACCCCAGGTTTGAACAGCGTAAAAGCAATTGAATATTAAATACCCTAACTCCCTCAAGCAGTGATTAGATTTAAGAGTAGAACTTGTGCACTATGGTAGAGTATAATTTCATTGTGAGTAAAATTTATTTTGATAAAGTCTCACAGTATTATTATTTCCTTTAGTTCCTAGAGGAATATAGGGCTTCAGCCGCACGTCTCCATTGAATTCGGTTCTCTGCCAACGTTTTCACCTGGCTCCACGTCTGCCTACATGCTTACGTCTCCTCTTCACATGACCTCCATGTCACCGTCAGACGACCAACTCGCCACTTCCCTTTCGGGTTCCACCCGAGGGCTAGTCTAGTGATGTCACTTAATGGCTTCTTTAGAGCATGGCCAATCCATCTCCATTTCTTCCTACCTATTTGTTGCACAATAGGTTTCTGGTTGGTTCGCTCCCAGAGATCCCTGTTGCTGATCTTTTCTGGCCATCTGATTTTGAGTAGTAGTGAGCGAAGACAGTTGCTGATGAAGGTCTGTGATTTGTTTGATATGCTCTTCATGACGCGCCAAGTCTCTGATCCGTATAGTAGCACTGACTTCACATTGGAGTTGAAAATCCGGATCTTATTTTTGATGCTGAGTGTTGTTGACCTCCACACAGACTTGAGAGTAGTGAAAGCTTGTCTTGCTTTTCCGATTCTTGCTTTGATATCCTCGTCAGTTCCGCCTGTAGTTGAAACGATGCTTCCCAGGTAGGTAAAAGAGGTTGTTTCTTTCAGGTTCCTCCCATTTATGCTGATTGTTGTCTGTTGTTGCTGTTGGTGGTGTTGCCCAGGAATCTTCATCACCTCTGTTTTCTCTATGTTCACCTGAAGTCCTATCTTCTCTGGATGCTTCTCTTGCCAACTTGTTGCTTTTGGATTGCATATCTTCCAGTTTGTGGGAAATCAGACATATATCATCGGCGAAGTCCAGAATCTCCAAGTTTTTCGTGTGAGTCCATTTTATGCCTGTTTCCTCGCTGCCCACCGCTGTCTGCCCGACCGAAAGCTGCTACCTTGACGTGGTGGTCGGGCTTGAACACTGCAATGACCCAACAAGCTATACTGGCTGGAACTTATGTTCCTGCAGGTCCTACCATGCCAGAAAGGTTGTTTGGATAGCAGTTGGACTAAAAGCAGTTACCCAATCCAATCCTATGATTTCAAATAAATCACAAAATATCATGCCGGATCGGTCGGGGCCCGGATTAACAACGACCGCGCTTTCTGCTGCCGTGTCACAGGGCAGAAGTGATAAATACGCTACTGAGACACACCAAATAAAAAAGAACAAACAAAAACAGGCCGTGTGTGACCGGCCTCAAGCAGTTGTCCCCTGGGCTCTGCGGTCACGCAACCAACTTCCACGGTGTGGGCAGCCGGGAAGTAACAATCGCCCTCACAATCCGAAGTGCACGCGAAACCCCTCTAATCCTCGCTCATCTTTGTCTTCATCTTCATCTCTATTATCTTGCCTTCCTTCTACTAATGCAACTCCTCTACATGTTGGCTCTTCACTTCCCCTTCACTCTGTGTGCACTGATAACGATGGAAGCCAGAAAGCCACCACCGATTGTCTCCTAAAACCACGCCACCAATTTTATATAGGAGCATTTAATGTTAGGACACTTTGCCAAATAGGACAACAAGCATCACTAGCCAAGACTCTGGCATCCCGAGCCATTGATGTATGTTGTGTTTCAGAAACACGCATACAAGACCCAAGTGTGGTTATTCACCTAACCCCACCTGGCCAACAGGATGAATCTGCAAAGTTCACCTTGAGGGTGTCAGGAGATGCGACGGCTAGCTCACGAGGTTTAGCTGGAGTTGGGATAGCTTTAAGTACCAGAGCAGAAAAGACATTACTTGACTGGATCCCGGTAGATAGCCGAATGTGCGCTGTCCGCCTGAACGGATCAGTGAAAAGGAGAAAGGACTGCACTACTCGCCGATGCCTTTTCGTAATCTCCGCCTACGCCCCCACTGACTGCAGTTCGGATGAAACGAAGGATGAGTTCTACCAAAAGCTGTCTAGTTTGCTGCGAAAGGCTGGACGCTCAGATATAGTCGTTTTAGCTGGTGACTTTAATGCTCAAGTAGGGAAATTGTGTCAATCTGAGAAGAATGTTGGTGGCACATACGGAATTCCATGCCAGCGAACCGACAACGGTGACCGTCTCCTACAGTTCTGTTCAGATAATCATTTGTATCTTGTAAGCACTAACTTCAAACACAAGGAGAGACACTGTTTGACCTGGCGACCCCCATCATCAAATCAACGCTGGACACAAATAGACCACATAGCAATAAGCTATCGTTGGCGTGGGTCGGTAGGAGATTGTCGTTCCTTCTGGAACACGTGTGTAGATACCGATCACGCACTGGTCCGCGCTCGTGTGTGCTTACGACTGAACGGACGTAGGAAACAGCGAGTGGTAAACCCATCACGTCCCCAGCTCGACCAGGGAACTAAGTCCCTATTTGAGGAAGAACTAGCTAAACACATATCTGAGTTTGACAGCTGCGCTCACCCTGAAGAAGCCTGGAAGAATATTCAATCAGCCATAGATACAGCTGTAAAAGCTGTGAATAAGGTAATTCCAAAGGTGAGTAAAAACCACTGGATTTCGACTGCTTCATCCGAACTGATAGATGCTAGAAGACTTATTCCGGCGAGCTCCGAATTCAATGAGGAGCGAAAGCTGCACAAGAGGAAACTTACGAAAAGTCTCCGCAAGGACCGTGAACAGTGGTGGTTGACAAAGGCGAAAGAGATGGAAAAAGCATCGGCGATAGGCAACACCAGACAACTATTCAGGCTTATCAGGGAAACAGGTGGTAAAAGGCAAATGATAAGCGAAACAATCTCCGAGAAAAATGGCACCATAATTAGCTCCCAGGATAGACGTCTGGAGCGCTGGAAAGAACACTATGAGGAGCAGTTTAATTGGCCCACAGCCACACTTAACCTACCGGACATCCAACACCTCCCTGAATGGGAGATAGACACAGGTCCTCCGTCCTTAACCGAGGTTACTAAAGCTGTCACCAATCTGAAGCTAGGCAAAGCAGCGGGACCTGATTTATTGACTCCAGAGGTATTTAAGTACGGAGGCGACAGTTTACTGTCTGCGTTAACGGAGGTTCTAGGCAGCGTCTGGGAATCAGAGGAAGTCCCATCGGGTTGGTGTAAGTCACTGATCATCCCGATATACAAGAAGGGGGACAAGTCGTCTTGTGATAATCACAGAGGGATTAGCTTGACTAATATAGTATCTAAAATCCTAGGCTCAATAATACTGCGTAGATTAAGTGGTGCTCGGGAGACACAAACACGAGAAAACCAGGCAGATTTTAGGCCAGGTAGAGGGTGTATTGATCATATCTTCACCCTTCGACAGATTCTAGAACATAGGCATTCCTACCGGCGTCCGACAATCATTATATTTCTTGACCTAAAGGCGGCATTCGATTCTGTCGACCGGGAGGTTCTCTGGCGATGCTTGGCTGTAAAGGGAATGCCAAGAAAATACATTGCACTGATTAAGGCACTCTACTCGTACTCATGCAGCCAGGTGAGGGCTTATGGCGAGTTGTCATCTGAAGTGGTGACGACTAGTGGCGTCCGTCAAGGATGCCCATTATCCCCATTCCTATTCAATTTCATCATAGATGTACTAATGGACTTAACCCTAACTCACTTCAGCGACTCAGGGATTGACTTGCTACCAGGGAAGAATCTCGTTGACTTAGAATATGCGGACGATATAGTCCTTCTAGGCGAGGACTCTGACAAAATGCAGAGTCTACTGAACACCCTGAGCAACAATCTCCGCATGTTTGGCATGCGATTCGCCCCTATAAAATGTAAGATGATGCTGCAGGATTGGACTTCATCGACCCCTAGATTAGAAATAGGAAGTGAAGTGGTAGAACACGTTGACCGCTTCACTTACTTGGGAAGTACCATCAGCCCCAACGGGTTGATCTCCGACGAAATTTCAGGACGAATACAGAGGGCTAGGTTCGCATTCGCCGGTTTTCGCCGTCTCTGGCGTAGACGCGATATCCGACTATCGACCAAAGGGCGTGTGTACTGCTCAACAGTCCGCTCCGTCCTCCTTTATGGCTGTGAGACCTGGCCATTGAGAGTGGAAGACATGAAAAGATTAGCTGTGTTCGATCATAGGTGTCTGCGTTCTATCTCCCGCGTGAAGTGGTATAATAAGGTGAGCAATATTGAGGTTAGGCGTCGAGTGCTAGGTAAGGCGGGGAAATCAATCGACGAGACTGAAATTACTTCGACTGAGATGGTTAGGACATGTATTACGTATGCCTAGTCATCGCCTTCCTCGACGGGCAATGTTAGCTGATATAGGGTCAGGCTGGAAAAGAGCTAGCGGCGGTCAAACCAAAACATGGCACCAATCAATGAAATCCACAACAGTTAATCTAAGCCACGTAGGAAGATGTAGACTTCCTGGTTGGGGCCCTCGGGATGGTAAAAACCAATGGTTGGAAACAATTGGTGACATGGCTCAAAATCGTTCTCAGTGGCGCAGATGCATCCACTCCTTGTGACTTATGATTTCCAATTAAACTTTTGTTCTCCGTTATTACTATTCCTTTGTCTCACACCTCTGTTTACTGTCTCTAGTATGCATTTCTTCTACTTTCTTCTCTTGCTTTGCGTGCTACATGGATTGTGGCGACTTGAACTGCCGCACATATGTGCAAAGTCCTATGTCGAAAACCGACCGACCGATCTGTCACATTATCCAGTCTACCACAATCAGGAAAATCATTGGAGATAGTAGGCAGCCAGCCAACCTTGTCTTACTCCCGTCTTCACTTCTTCGAAGGATTCCTTGAGTTTCCCGTTGTGGATTACTTGGTATGCAGCACTGTCGTACAACTGTTGGATGAGATGTGTAATTGTTGATTGTACCACGTAGTAGCGAAGTAGTTGCCAAATCACCTCTCGATTGACGCTGTCGAAGGCCTTTTCAAAGTCAATGAAGTTGAGTGAGGTAGAAAGCTGACTGCCATTCCAAGCTCTGTTCAATGATCATCCGTAGTGTTGCGATTTGATCAATTGCTTATTTGTATGATTATGAGCAATAAGTTGTGCTCGAAACATTACCAGTAAATATTACTGTATAACACTGTGAGACTATCAAAATAAATTTTACCCACAACAGTGATTAGATTGTCTAAATATTTTACTGTCTTCGCACGATTACTATTGATCCGATGGCTTTTAAATCAAATAACGATGGTGAATACTTGATATTTTTTGATCATATATGTTTATTTATGAAAGTTTCATTATCGGAGATGATAACTTTATTGACTCTTTATAAAGAAATGAACCATGCTTGAGGTTAAATGTATGCTTAAATTACATTTTAAGTGATAATAATATTATGGTCACTTATTTTTCTACCTTCAGATTTTAAACGGAGTGAAACGCCTTGAATTTGACAAGCAAGTCCTTGAGGTCAAAATGTGTGTTAAATACTTATCATTCTCAGCCCATGCGGATGCTCGTGGTATTATGCAGTTAATCTCTCATTGTCAGCCAAAACACGTAATGTTGGTACATGGGGAGGCAAATAAAATGGACTTTTTGAAGTTGAAAATTGAACAAGAATTTGGGTTACCTTGTTCAAAGCCTGCAAATGGAGAAATAGTTCACATAGAAACAGAACCACAATTCATCGTAGAAACCTCCAGAGAATTCCTCAGTCAATCTTACCGTAAGCTATTACATAAAATAATGACAGGCATTTTTTTGCATTACACCTATTGTCCTTCAATATTTATATTCAAAATATAAGCAGAGCTGGAGTATTACGTAATAATGCAAGGTGTAGTCTAGAAGGGGTGAATAATTGGAAATTAGAATTAGGGGAGAGAAGTTTATCTCTAGATGAATTACTATTGTAATAAGAACACTCACACTAAACACGAATAATGTTTTCAATCCAACTTTTTACATTTCACAGATTCAGATGACCCTAATGAACCACTTATTAAGCGTGTCCGCTCTGTTCAAGGTGGAATCCAAATAGAACCTGGCGTAAGTTAACTGCTTTAAAAGTTTATATCCAATGAAATGTTTCTAAACACTCTATAGAATCGTATTGAACAGTGTTTATGACTAACTTTTGATAGATTGAAAATGAGATAATGAAAAATTTCTTTATATTTTGAGTTGTGTTGATAAATTCAAGCGAAGCGCAATAAACCAAACTTTTATCACAAAACAGCGTCGTCAATCCATTGCACAGAATTTTTAAACTGTGAAAAGGATAAAATAACTTCCTTTAGCTGTAAATGTTGAAGACTTAGGTAAGAAGGCACTATAAACTTGGGAATGTTCGTCGGTGGTACAGAGGTAGAATACCTGTCAGCCACTTAGGTCATCTGGGGTCCGATCCCCGGCCGACGGACTCGCAAACCTCGCGTAGCTGGTAGTAAGACAGGCAAAGAGGGAAGTTTGGGCGTGAGACCAGCAATACCAACTCGTAAAAATAAACACCACTGCTATCGAAAGTTCAAAACTCTAGCTTAAAGCCCTATGTTCCACTGGGAACGCAAAGGAATAAAAAAATAATAATAAACTTGGGAATATGAAATAATAAGGTGTAAAATCTCACAAAAAGCAACTCAAAATTATCATCAGTTTTAAGCTCGAAAGTTGCAATGATAGAAGTTTGGTAAGAAATGCCACAAAAGAACAATTAATACTTATTCCCGAGACTTCGTAACATGAAAATATCAAGGTCAATAAGATTGAAATTAATGCCGGTGAGTCGAAATCAATAATTTTGTCACATAAGAGATTATTCAACTCAAGTTAAACGAAATTACATTATTGGTGGCATGAGATTGAATGATTGATGACACACTCTCTTAGTACACATGAATATTCTTGGAAACATATTTTGGCAGTGACTTCTTTGAACCGAATTAACTCTGACATATTAGATTCGATATTTTGAGAAATTTAAAAGTATCAATGACTTACATCTGCGTTCACAAGGTGGTTAGTAACTACACAAAGCAGATATTTGGTTGTTCTCAGAAAGAGATTCTTCTGGAAGTTCCTAGAAGAATGAATAACAACTCTTCATTGAATCTCTCATGGGTACAGTTGTGTATAAATTTGGGCACTATCAAAGCTGATTTAATTAGGGTATATGTATATCACAGTGATTTGTATTTCATTTTCATCAAAGTATTACAGTATACATTAAATTCAGTCAGTTTTTGAAAATCTATTTTAACGCAGTACTCGATGCTTCAGCCTACTAATTTCTATGATTGTTTTAGCTACTCATAAGTAGCTTATATTGTTCACAAAAATTATTTCACTTTTCATTACTATTCGTGATAATCGTTAATTATCATCCTTGCTCAACCAATTTATGAAATGCTAAATTCATTCATACTACAGAACATCTAGATTAGCTATGATCTACTCAGTGGTATGCGGATGCCACTGCTAGATGAATCCAATGGAAATCTTTTTTCCTCAGTTTAATTACTATTAATATTAGTCTGTAGAATGTTACAAGATTCATATGATATAAAATGGAGAGGATTGCTTCATATGGTGAAAAAAATACTGGATACTGTAAAATATTAAATAAACCTGTTTGTTCGTGTTAAAGTTTTTTCTTGAAATGTCATTAGAATTTTTAAGTTGTTAACTATTTTTAATACTCATACAAATCCATCACAGGAGAAATAGACCCAGGATATGTCGACAGGTTTAAGGCCAGGGATGGAGCGTATTGATCACATCTCCACCCTCCAACAGCTTCTGGAACGTCGATGTCCAATACTTGTCATATTACCTGACCTTAAGGCGAAATTTGACTCTGTCAACCGAGAGGTGCTGTGGTGATTTCCATCTGTGAAGGGAGGAATGAGAAAATATATCACGCTAATAAAGGCACTCTACTCGAACTCACTGAACCATATTAGGGCTTACGGAGAGTCGTCATATAAAGTGATGACAACTACTGTTGTTCGTTAGGGATGCCCATTGTGCCGATTTTCGTTGAATTTCTTCAAAGATGTACTAATGGATATGACTCTAATGGAATTTAACGACTTAGGGTTTGACTTGTTACCAGGGAACAGTCTTTTTGACTTAAAATACGTGGATGATATCGTCCTTCTTGGTGAAGGCTCTTATGAAATGTACAGTCATCCGAACACCTTGAGTAGAAATCTTCGAATGTGTGACATGGGGTTCACCCCTGTCAAATATAAGATGATAATATAGGATACGTCTGCACCGACTGCTGGTTTGAAGATAAGGGAAGTGAAGTGGTTGAGTGGGTTCACCACTTCCCTGATTTGGGTAACTGGAAATTTCCTACAACTTAGTTGATTGCGGTCATGCGTGATAGGCATTTTTATTATCACTTTCAACTACTCGTCCTGCTTAACGTAAAAGTGAGGTGGGATGCCACATCAAGTATGTGGAATTTATCACTATCGTTTGAAGGTGTATGTAGGTATATATGCTATCTTTCTTCGATAAATATTGTCGAGAACTGAAGTAATATGGCTCAAAAAACAGTTGTAGTAGTGCAAACACAAAGATCAGAAACTTCATGCATTACACATCTCATAATTTTCCTTTATTATTTTTGATTATCAGCCTAAAAGTCACACTATTCTGTAAGAATATATATATTATTAACATATTATTACTTCATCAGATTTCGTGTGGCAAATAGCGCTTCAACAGCACATCTCCATTTCATTCCGTCCTTTGCAGTCCTCTTTAGCTGGTTTCACGATTACCCATAGTCTGTCACCTCCCCCTCATAAGATTCCCTCCAAATCACCCTCGAACCAACGCCAAACTCGTCGTTCCCCATTCAAGTTTCACTCGAGGGCCTGGCGCGTGACGTGACTCCAACGGTTTTAGCGTGGGTTTAGTTCATCTCTACTTTCTTCGGCAACAGGTTCTTGGTTGGTTCGTTGCCAGAGTCCCTTAAGATTATGTATATATATATATATATATATATATATATATTGCATAACTTACTTTAAGTGACGTATCTTCCCTTCTTATCATCAGGCTGTTACTTCCACCAGTGATAATTTTTAGTATTGATTAACATAACTTTCTCCGTGTAACATTTTAGGAAACTCCTAAACTTCTTGATCGAGCTTCCGTTTTGGCTTCATTTAATTTAAAAGAGCACGTGATGCGATTCACCTCAACGCATATATTCACCTCGTCGTCGAATCTTAACACTATTCTGGATAAATTCGTCAAACTGTGTTCAAAGTAAGCTTCTGTCTAGTGTAAATATACTATGTTAAAATATTTTTATTGAGTTCTAAGTAAGAAAGAGGATTAGTGTTCAACTTTTGGCAGACAGTGTGCTGTTGGTTAATTTCCCTCTTGGGATAATTGAACGCGAATGACATTGGTCTATACTTAAGATAGAAAGTTATTCTACTAATGTGTCAGTGGTTTTAATGTGAGAGGAACTCACTCACAAACTATCAATGAAGAGAGATGCCTAAACATCCTCGTCGTCGGAAAATTAGCTTTGCATTGCTTAATGAACAACTTGCTTAAATGGTAAATCTTAGTGAACTGAGCTGGTTCAGATAATAATCTGCCCAAGTACTATTTTCATTCATTTCATAAAATGGTATCTTCCATTTGTTTACTGTTGCGAAGTGCGTAACAACTTGAATTAGTGTGATTTTGCACAGGATCATCCCGTATTAATCGTCTTGTCTGTGTGAAGATACACTTAAAGTTGCTGAATTATAATCATGGTGTGATTTTTTTCCTTCACGTTCCCCAGTGGAACATAGGGCTTCAAGCTAGTGGCTTGAAGTTTCTGTAGTAGTGTTTATTTTACAGGATGGAGTTGCTAGCCTCATGCCCAACCTTTCTTCTTCACCAGCATTATTTCTGGCTCAGCGAGGTAAAAGAGTGCGTCTGTGGCCAGGTATCGAACCCCAGACCATGTGCATGGTCGGCGAGCGTCCTAACCGCTATACCACCGACGCGATTTTGAAGTCAAACTGATCTTTTCAAGGTCTCTAATTCAGCACCAAGAAACATCATTTATGATATATTTGCACTGTTTTATGGCATACATCATTTTTCGCTTGGTTGTTTATTTTTTTTACTTATAATAATGTCATTGTGGAGTTGAAAAAGATTGTTTTCTCAGTTTTTGCAAACTAAAGCTCAGGATATAAGTATAAAACTTGGGCACTGTGGTAGAGTATAAATCCATAATGGATAAGATATTATTTTGATAAATCACAGTGTTGTACAGTTATATAAACTGATGACGTTTCGAGCACAAACTATTGCTCATAATCATATCAAGTTGATTATGAGCAATAGTTTGTGCTCGAAACGTCATCAGTTAACATAACTGTACAACACTGTGTGATTTATCAAAATAAAATCTTATTCATTATGGATTAAAGCTCAGGATTATGTATGGCTTCTTCTGGAGGGATATCCAAGCTAGATAAAACTTTATATCAATTCATGAATGCCTTGCATTATGGAAAACCTCATATTGGCTTATATTTACGTATTGAGCTGCAATCTACGAATGTTTGACATGCAATTCGCTCCCGCCAAATGCAAGATGATGTTACAGGATTGGACTACACCGAGCCCTAGATTAGAAATAGGAAGTGAAGTGGTAGAGCACGTTGACCGCTTCACTTTTTTGGGAAGTTGTATCAGCCCCAACGGGTTGATCTCTGATGAAATCTCAGCACGGATACAGAGGGCTAGTTTTCCATATACCAGTTTACGCCGTCTCTGGCGTAGACGTGATATCCGACTACCGACCAAAGGACGTGTGTACTGCTCAACAGTCCGCTCCGTCCTCCTTTATGGCTGTGAGACCTGGCCATTGAGAGTGGAAGACATGAAAAGATTAGCTGTGTTCGATCATAGGTGTCTGCGTTCTATCTCCCGCGTGAAGTGGTATAATAAGGTGAGTAATATTGAGGTTAGGTGTCAAGTGCTATGTAAGGAGGGGAAATCAATCGATGAGGCTGTGAAATTACATCGACTGAGATGGTTAGGACATGTATTACGTATGCCTAGTCATCGCCTTCCTCGACGGGCAATGTTAGCTTACATAGGGTCAGGTTGGAAAAGAGTCACCGGTGGTCAAACCAAAACATGTCTTCATCAGTCAATGAAATCCACAACAGTTAGATTATGCCACGTAAGAAGATGTAGGCTTCCTGGTTGGTGTCCTCAGGACGGTAAACACCAATGACTGGAGACTTCTGATGTGGCTCAAAATCGATGTAAGTGGCTGGGGCAGATGCATCCACTCCTTGTGACTTATGATTTCTAATGAAACTGTTTTGTTCTTCGTTATTACTCTTCCTTTGTCTCACACCTCTGTTTACTGTCTATCTTATGCATTTCTTCTCTTGCATTGTGTGTTACATGGAGTGTGGCGACTTGAACTGCCGCACATATGTGCAAAGTTCTATATCGAAAAGAGACAGACAGACAGATTGTGAATAAATAAGAGATTGCATCACCCAAGCACTGCACTTGTCTACCATAGTCTGGTATTAGATATTAGAGGACACTCGTCAAGAAATTTTAAATCCGTTTCCCTACTTCTTGTACTGATAATCGAGACAGACCAGCTAAGAACTTCTGGATATTCATATTTCATTTAGTCATTCAGTCGCAAGTCACTTCATGGTTGAATTGACAAACTTTATCGATAGATAAGCTATTCTACTCCTGACCGACTTCAGACGTGCAAATATGGGCGAAACGCATCAGCTACACTTTGCACTAGATTTGTAGTCGAGGTTGGCTGGCATTTATATTGTAGGTAGTGAAACGAGAAGATGTCTTCTAATTGCATTATACGCTGAAAATAAATAACATTTTATATCCATATTAGAATACTTCTGCATTCCAATCGAATATGCATGCATGTGGATGATACTAATGTATTTCCTTACTATGTCATTAGACAAAAAGACTAAAGATAACTCCTTTTGTGGTGGTGTGATACAGACAATGTGTTCCAACGGAATATGATTCTCACATATTTCCACAGTTCAATACGGCATTAGCAACAGAATACGATCTGTCTACTTGAACATTCTATTTCATGTCGTTTAATGTTAACCGAAATCACAAGCTCAGTGATTGGTTAAAGAATATAAACTGTGAATATATAAACAGCGCTTTGATTAATGAAAAATATACCTTGGCTTCCGTGTCTTGTCTTCTGTTGTTACACTTTTAGTAACATCGTTTACCAAGCATATATAAATCTATCTGTGGTCATACATGCAGATAATTGAAATAGATAAATAACTCTTTTGAATACCCGGAAGAGATTATGTTTCTTTTTCAAGGGAGGTAATGAAGCAATCTTAACCCGATGTTTAGTAATAACCTGTCTTCACATGGCAGGGATGTCCCTCACAAAAATGAAGGGGTGAGTAAGAATATCTGGTGCTTACAACCGAACTGGTGGATGTGGAGATGTACCTAGCAGGGGAGCTAGAAAATCCTGACTTCAAACTTGTGGTACTCACATAAGCTCCAGAATCCGAGCAGATCAAATGCTGTATGAACCTCTTTTGGTCATTGGAAACCATTGTTATGTAGCTCCTGACGCTTTTCCACTGTCTTGTATATCAGGCTTCAAGTCGAAAAAAGGCCCGGCGAAAGTCCTTGAGGACAACCACCTGTTTTAGTGTAGGCAACCGGACAGTGTCTGAGCCCTCTCACAAATCATGAGTTTTTATTTTGTGGCATATCTCTCGGTACCCACAATGAACTAAGTTTGAGTTTTAATACTAATAACTCAGGGCCACTTCATTTTCGATAAGATTGTCCACTTATATCAAATAACATTTTTAAAGAATGGAACCGCTGCTGTCTTTATGACTTCGTCGAATTCTATTACTATTTCATAAGTATTTTGTAATACTACATATGCGTCGGCGGCACAGCGGTTAGGACTCTCGTCAACCGTGCACATGGTCCGGGGTTCGATCCCCTGCCGACGCACACCTAATATCAATGGTTGGTCTGCAAAAATTGGGCTACCGATATCACATGTTGAAAATTCCAAACTTGTACCAAAAATACGGTGAGGAACCAAGCGATAATCAAAGATTAAAAAATTAAAGATATATATATATTTATAAAGATTTATGTGCAATCAACATGTTAAATTTAATAATCCCCGTTGAGATATAAAAAGTTATCACGTTACTAAGTGGAACAGTTTTTGTATAGTCTCTCTTAAAGAATAGCCTATGAAGCTGAAGACACTGGCTACAAAACTAAAAGTTTGAAATGCCGTACAGTAGTAGTTAGTTTGAACTGTTTTGGTGTTAACTATTTACTCCTCATAATTTCGTTATTATATTTAAACACTCTTTCAAGTTATCGCCCTGTTCATTGTATTTTCCTGGGATGAGAGAGAGAGAGATAAGTTCAGTACTTGTATTTGTCAGTCTATCTGTGCTGTAAGATAATCAATACATAGATTTATTGGTGAAACCACCGATCATCAGCCCACCGTCCGATGTTATCTCAAATAGTCTTACCAACGATTGATTTAGTATAATTACAATTGAAATGAAAAAAGCCAGGCCAGGCAGGTAGTGTGAAGATAGTTAAGCGAATAGTTCACTCATATTCATTCATATAACCCCTGGATGAAGACCTTGATTGTTACAGTGAAGTAAGTGGTGACCTGACTATAGATTAAATGATGCAATTTAGCTGATAGATCGTTAGGTTAGTAATCTTGATGCCTGTAGTTTAACTTGTATCTTATAATCCAAGTTTTACTTTGTTTTCTGTTGTAACTGCAGAAGGTAAGATACGGAAGCCAAGGTAAATTTTCAAATGATCAAACAGTTATTTATATCTATACTGTTTTATATTCTTTAACCAATTACTGAGCTTGTGATTTTGATTTACATTAAACGACATGAAACAGATTGTTCAAATACATATATATATATATATATATATATATATATATATATATATATTCAAGTATTGGTTTTGTAGGGATTTTGTTTGATTGCATGGAGGATTTCAGGCAGTTAACCTGGGGTTCTAGTGGGAAGCCGTGACCAGTAGGGTACAGCAGGTTGAAGATGAGGCAGTAACTCATCGAAGAAGACATTGCGAAATGGTCGTGCTATGTCGTGAATTGGTAGAAGTTAGAATTCAAGGACCATTGGATCGGGTCCCAGTGGCTCAATGGTCTACGAGCTCGCCTTGTAACCAGAAGGTCCTGAGTTCGATTCCCGGTGGGTGCGTACTGCTGGAGAGTCCCAAACTGGAACAAAACAGCTGTCTGACAGTACTCCCAGGTTTTCCAGTGGTTCTCTAACTGATGTCAGCTCATGATGAAATCCTCCATGCAATATATATATACCATTATGGGTAAATTTTATTTTGATAGAGTCTCACAGTGTTATACAGTAATATTTACTGATGACGTTTCGAGCACAATTTATTGCTCATAATCATATCAAGGTAATCACACGACTTCCTAAATTCATTTATATAGTTCCATTATTTTTCACTTGATTTCCACTTGATTTGATTGGTAGTGTTATTTTCCATATTTCGGGTATTAGTGATGATTCATTCCTATTGCACGTGTTGGGTGTAGATTCGATGAACAAAGATTCAGTAATCAACCTCTCTCTCCACCTACCTAGATTACTTTTTAGAATTTTAACCCTCTCCCACCCTATTGTGTGGTTGTGTGTTCATCGAATCTACACCCAACACGTGCAATAGGAATGAATCATCACTAATACCCGAAATATGGAAAATAACACTACCAATCAAATCAAGTGGAAATCAAGTGAAAAATAATGGAACTATATAAATGAATTTAGGAAGTCGTGTGATTACCTTGATATGATTATGAGCAATAAATTGTGCTCGAAACGTCATCAGTAAATATTACTGTATAACACTGTGAGACTCTATCAAAATAAAATTTACCCATAATGGAATTACACTCTACCACAGTGCCCAAGTTTTATTCTTATATCAATATATATATATATATATATATATATATATATATTATTCTGTTGCTAATGCACTATTGAACTGTGGGAATAGTATTCAGACGTTAACACCAACAAATACAATGATTCTTACTGTGAGAATAATATTCCGTTGGAACCCATTGTCTGTATCACACCACCACACTTTACAATAATTTATGCTGATTAGTACAGAAATACCATCGTCCTACTGTTTGTCTGGAAAATGTGGTTATTAGAAGAGTCTATAAATAATAATTATCTTTAAGGCTTTATTAAGATACATATATTAAGGAAATAACATTAACTTAGCTTAAAGTCTTAAGGTATATCATGACTCATTGTAGTGAGTAGTGATTTTTTTTCATGTACAGAGGAAACCACTATCAAAAGTATAAACATAGGCGATGTGGGATCTTTTTTATTTCCTAGATAGTTTATAAGTGTAGATATGTTCTATGTTAAATTGCTTTTTTCTCCAAAGTAAGTTTCACGAGATGCTATAAATTGTTCATGAAATGGATGTCCATTCAAGTGACTAAAATTCTGTTTGAAATACATAGAAAAATATTGAAAGTCATTCTTACTTCACTCCTTGAACATTTCAATGCATAAATAAGTATTATTTGAGTATACAGTCTTTTGACTATTGAATTTTATTAAGATCACAAATTTTGGTATAGAATGATAATCACTACTGTTATTGTGAATGTATTCACGTTATCTCAAGTTACAAATCAGTGTTGGATCTTAGATTGTTGACGGTTCATCTTTCTGATCTGTTCAATAAATTGTAATTTTAAACTTAAATATATATTTCCAAGAGTTGATTTGTTTTTCAAGTTTGACCACAGATTAATGTCAGTTAGAGAACCATTGAAAACCAAGGAGTACTAGACAGACAACCGTTTTGTCCTGACTTGGGGCTCATCATCAGTACGCACCCACCGCCTTCTCGAACCCAGGGGCTTCCGGCTACAAGGCAAGTTCGTAGACCATTCAGCCACTGGGACCCAATTCAGCGGCCCATGAATTCTAACTTTTACCAATTCGTGATTTTAGCCTGACTGGCACCAACCAATTTCATTGGTGGCGAGTATTTGTCCTCACCCCCCAACCATGGTTCTCTAACTAATATCAATCTGTGATCAGAATTTAAATATGTATTATTATTTTTTTTCGGTATGAGGTGATGAGTGTATTGCTTGCACTAATTATTTGTTATTATGCACTTCAAATAGTATCTATGTTATTTAAAAAATATAATTGAAACTACTGAATAAGGTTAAACATATGATTTATAGTCGTATGTTCCTGTGCGTATGTTGATAACATTATGGAATGTATTACTTTTACTATATATATATATATATATATATATATATATAATACAAATAAATTTTATTCAATACCCCTGTGCATTTAGATGTGGTCATTATTAAATTAAAGCGAATACATTTTTCCGTCAAATTCCAGTCTATCAGACTTTTTGTTTTACTTTACTCTGATTGCAAAACAAATGTTTTTTTAAAAAAAATTTAAACTATGATCGAGTTTCAATGAAGAAATCATGCTGGTAAGATACGGAGTAATCCTTCTCTCTCTCCATACGTATATATATATATATATATATATATATATTCGTATATATAAAATTGATGACATTGAGACCTACCTTTTAGAATCCACTTTTAGCCAATGCTAAATATTCCTAGCGATGATCTCATTACTGGTAGTATTGAAGTGTTTGTACAGAAAAACCGTTTATCGACGGAGACCAATCAATTGAACCCTGTGCAATTGAATAAGAAGGATTATTCATCTTTCCGAAGCTCAGTATGATGTGATATGACAGTCTTTCCGTGACCTGGTAGCTGAATGTCTTTACGCTGAATTTTATTAAACTACATAATTTTTGGCTTCAACCTCTTCCCTATCACTATAGTGTTGCTAATTTTTGTCTCTTCCTCCTATGCTTTGAGTTGAAGTCACCTCATTGTTACTCAACTTATTACTTACTCATCATCTTATCTACCTCTTGTCTTTATTACGCAACTCCTTTACAAGCGGGTAGTCAAGTCTTCATTTTTCTTGTATAAACTTAAAATTTCTATGTGTAAGTTATATAAATGTAATTTCGGGGAGTGTTTATTAAGTTTGAAGTCTCCTGCCAACTGACATTACGTAACTCTTTCAAGTATGTTAAAATTGTTCTTTACGCAAACTTCATTTATTTAGTCAGTACGCTATCTGTCTGTCTGTCTATTTTCGACATAGAACTTTGCACCGATGTGCAGCAGTCCAAGTCACCACACTCCATGTAGCACACAAAGCAAGAGAAGAAAGTAGGAGAAATGCATATTAGAGACAGTAGACAGGGATATGAGACAAAGGAATAGTAATAACGAAGAACAATATAGTTTCATTGCAAATTATAAGTCACCAGGTGTGGATGCATCTGAGCCATCATGGAGAACGATTTTGAGCCATATCACTTATTGTCTCCAGCCCTCATTGGGTTTTTACCTTCCCGAGGACCCTAACCAGGAGGTCTACACCTTCCTACGTGGCTAGCTTAAACTAACTGTCGTGGATTTCACTGACTGATGGCATATTTTGGTTTGACCACCACTGTCTCTTTTCCAACCTGATCGATCCTATGTCAGCTAACATTAGCCGTCTGTCGAGGAAGGCGGTGGCTAGGCTAGGTATGCGTAACGTATGTCCTAACTATCTCAATCGGTGTAACTTCACAAAGTCGTCGATTGATTTACCCTTATTAACTAGCACTCATTGGATACCTAGCCTCAATATTTCTCACCTTATTATACCAGGTGACACAGGAGATAGAACGCAGACACCTATGATCAAAGACAGCTAGCCAGGCTTTTCATGTCCTATACTCTCAATGGCCAGGTCTTACAGCCATAAAGGAGGCCGGGGTCAGTACGCAGCTAATGAGAAGCTGACGAAGTAAACGATGGTATCATCTTATTCTGAACAAACCTTTGTTCTTGTTTTTTTTTTCAATGTTCATTAGTAATAATATGAGTAAAAATACGATAAAGTATTTATGTATAATATCCTAATGAGTTTTTCATCTATCAGCTTCTATGAGTTCACATCTAAGGTGAATCAATACTGATATATCATGTGTTTTGTTAACTGCTTACCGAATTATTTTTGAGCATCACATATAGTAGAGGTTATATTGTCTCCAAAGCCTCAGGATGGTCGGGGGTGGGTGCCTTGCGCTGCGGGTTGGCCACCCCTCCGCACACCTCTTGAAATGCTCCCATATGACCGGGCGTCTTACATAGCCTCTCCTGGGGAAGTCCTACTCACTGCCTTCACGTGGCGGAGGTGTTTTTCACCAAAGTGAGAGGGCGAAAGCGGATGCCCGGCGCTCTTCACCGGGTTGACTGTCCATTGGACGACAGTCTAGGGGAGATGGCTAAACCCTGATTCCAAACCTCCAACGACTGGCATATGAAGCTCACTGGAGCTCACCGGCAGACGTATGGACAAAGGGCCTGTTGGATGTCCTGGATGTCTGGCCCCATTCAAAAGGGCGTATGAACCGAACTCCGGTCACCGGCTGCCAATGGATAGTGGACTCCCTACTCCACTCCTACTGCCTTGTAGGTCACACTTGGTTGTGTAAAGGTTAGAGCTGCACTCTCAAACAAAAGGCCGAGCGATTCTGGGGACATCACTCGTATCAAATTCCCATGAAACTTCATAAACTCTCTTACAAACGATTCGAGATGTTCATGAAGCCGGCTCATCCTCCTGTAGGAGATAGCCGAAGTAAAGTAAAGTAAGTAAGTAGTAGAGGTTATAGGTGCGCGCTTTGTTCTGATTAAATTATAATTTTAGACACTATGTTTGTAACAGTATATAAAAACAAGCGCATTAAATAGTTTGATGTAACATAATAAGTGAATGCTTACTTCCTAATTTGATATTTTGTCTGTAGACTACCCATAGATCCACCAAAACTTCTACATAATCAAATTCATTTCAATGACTCAACAATTGTATCAATTTGTGATCCTATGCTGAATGAGTTTGACGATAAAACCCAGGAAAGACAAACAGTTTTACGTCGTACATCTAATGTACAAGGCAAAGAATATGTGTGCCATGTAACCTACAGCTTACAGGCAAGTTGTTTCATAATATTTCAGAGTTTTATCAATTCAACATTTTTACATTCTTTCTTGACTTTTTATTTATTTGTACAAGATTAATCATAACTATTATAAGATTGTTTTATCGATTATCCTATTAGATACTTTAGGAATTTTATGTTGATCGATACGCCTTTAGTGTTGGTCTTGTCAATACCAAATGAACTGACATGTTACCCAATGAAATGAATGGAATGAATACATTAGTGTTTCTAAACCTACAACCAAGATGATAATCTGGGTAAATTCTTCTAACAAGTAAAGCTGAGGAAGTGTTTTGATGACTAATGATTACGGATATTGGATGGTTGGAGGCAATCGGCCACAAGAAGCCTTGGACCTAGGTTTCGTACTAGTTGGCATGACACTCACCAGTCAGAAAGGTGTATCTGCTACCTTGAAGGAACTCGTATCCCTTTTGAGATCCGAACCCGCATCACCCAGTGCTGTAGTCAGAGACGTTACGGGCTCGCGGTTGACCTCCTGTAGGCCTGTATTGGGTACTTTGATTGAACACTAGTAACTAGTGTGATGTGTCTAGTCCTTTCTTTGGTGCAGACTGAACGCTATCAGTCAGATCCAAAGCTTCCTGCTGATTGCCTCCAACCATCTAATATCATCAAATAAATGTGCACTGTGATGGTGAGCTATCTAGAATGGTGGCCACATTGCAAACCTGACTGATAGAATCCAGTCTGCACTAAAGAAAGGACTAGACACATCACACTAGTTACTAGTGGGAAGTCAAAGGATCACGCGTATATTGAAGGCCAACTGGCAGTATCCGGTTTGACACGGAGTCATGGAAACACTTAAGATTGTAACTGAACTTAAATCTGGATCTATGTATCCTAATGCATTTAAACAGCTCTACAGGCCGAATACTGCTGGCTGGTTTACTACCCCTCTGAATATATTTTACAGAAATCTGAAGTTTTAGTAAAATAGTGATTCAATGAAGGGTAGAATAAATGTAAAATGGCGTTTGCACTAAATAATGTCTCTTTTTTATACGTAGTCTATTTGTTTTAATAATTTTATAAAACCTCCGTTTTTACGGTGTCCTGTTTAAACTACTGGGTTACCTAAATTCCCATTCTAGATAATACACCAACCTCTCCTACGTTTTTTATTGTTTTAATCATCTAAGTACATCGTTGGATAGCCACATGTACTCATGCACATTTTAAACAGCCTTCAACCTACTGTTGTGTATTTCTTAAATGAAATGAACTATAGTAGGGGTTATTAGATTTTTTACTTCGGGTCGAACAACTCTGCATCGCATAATATGCTGTTGATTACTGTTTCACTTGAGGATTCTGTGGGAAGAGTAAGTAGTTTGCAATAAAATACACTAAGAATTCTGTGTAGTGAGGTAAGCATGTTGAAAATAAAACCGTTTTTTTCATTGCATTGTGGTGAGAGCTGGCTGCATGCTAAAATTGTGGACAGCAATTTACGTCTATGTTACATCTCGAATCGGAGGCATGAGAAAAACAATAACAAATCCTAACCTTGAGAAACTCACCAACCAGTCACAGCAGACTTAACGTGTTCAAATAGGATTCGCAGATATATGGCTTAACTTTTTGAGAAACGCTCACAAGCAGTACAGAATAACCTTCAGCGAGAAAACAACCAGTCAGAAGACGTTACTTCTCCGCTGACAATAGTGTACATAAAAATCTGTAAATATCTCTTGATTTTCTCAATAAACGATCTGTTGCCTGGTCCTTGTCTTCTGTCGTTACTGTATCACTTCATTAACAAACACTGCACTAAAAAACCCGATAATATTGCAATCAATCACTGTGTGTGTGTGTGAATTTTCAATCTTACATTATTAATGCTGTTAAATGAATATATTGTATATATTTGAGCATAGTACTTTATGCTTCAGTAATGCGAAAGTTTTTCTTTGTTTACAACTTTATTTTCAGAGTGAAAGTTTAGGAGAACAACTTATGAAAATTTTCAAAGAACAAGTTATCGGTATTTAAGGCATGCTGTCAAATAGATTGTAATCAGACAGACGCCTACTGTTATCAGATATATATTCATTCCTACTGCATTTTTATGTATAAACAAATAAATTCTTATCATAACATTAAAGGTATTTTTATGTTGTTTTTTGTTCTGTTAACTATGCTATGACGATTAAGTTATTCATATCGATAAGAAGAAGACATTATCAGGGGGCTTATATGAACACAAAATATGTGGAGAATATTGTTTTTAAATCATATTTTCAATCAGGTTGTCTGTGATTAGTCTGGTTAATAGTTTCCTTAACAGAAACATAGAAATACGTCTTATTAATATAGTGCCTTAATTCCAATGTTTGTTAATATTATTCGAAATTGAAAAAGACAATGAAAGGTAAACATTTTTATCAGTTATTTAAGAAGCACTTGCCATGATTCACTTCAAAAGGATAACATTTAGCTATGAAGGTGAAACAAATTTGGATTGAAGTGGAATGCACTTGATATTGGATGAAAATGATCAACAGTTGTTAACGTAATCAGATCAAGCACAGGATACTTCCTGGTCTAGTTATCTAATATCCCTGAGTATGATATTCAAAATCAGTGAATCAGATTTGCAGAATGGTCACTAATGGTTAGGGACACGACATTGCTATGCACCATAATTTGATATTAGAAGTCAAAGGGAAGTTGGCAGAAGTTAAAATTCATGGTCCATTAGATCGAGTCCCAGTGGCTTAATGGTCTACGAGCTCGCGTTGTATCCAGAAGGTCCTGGGTTCGAACCCTGGCGGTGGGTGCGAACTAGTGAAGAGTCCCAAACTAGGACGGAGGAAACATCTGTCCAGTACTCTCAGGTGGTTTTCCAATGGTTCTCTAACCGATGTCGGCACATGAGGAAATCTTTTAACTAATCAAATCAAATCCCCCCAAACCAACACTTGAATAGGAAGTTTTTTTGTATTCCTTTACATTCCCAATGGAGGATAGGGCTTCAATCTAGAGCTTTGAAGTTTCGGTAGCAGTCGTGTTTATTTTTACGGGATGGGGTTGCTATTTTCATGCCCAGCCTCTCCTGTTTACCAGTCTTATTACTGGCTTAGCGAGGTGTAGGAGTGTGTAGGCCGGGGATCGAACCCCGAACCACTTGAGGAGTGATTAGTGAGCATTCTACCTTGTGTGCCACTGACGCACATTGTTGAACTATGTCTCCCGCTTATTTACCCTCATCAACAAGGTTAAAGATATGTGTTATCAAAGTAATTACATTTTATGATGTACAACAGTATGACGTCACTTAGTTTGGTAACCGCACTTTAGGTAGTCCAGGAATCTATCAGACGGGTCTATCTGTCTTTAAGGCAAATATAAGAATCTAATAAATATACACTTATCATTTCCTATGGAAACCTAACTCCACATCTTAAAGTTAGAAAGATGCCTTCGATTTGCTGCAAACACTGTTTATCGATAGGCGATACTGTTTGATTACAGATTAGGTTGAAATTTGTTTAAGAGTGGTCAGAATAAGATAGTTTTGCTTTTTTTATTCTCTGATTGGTTGATTTGACGTTTGTAGTAGTCAAGCTTGTTACCAATATTCGTCATACCAATGAGATTTGTGAATTCAGATTAAAAGACCTTTTTGAAATTTTCTAAAGTGTCTAAGAGGCATCCATCATTATCTGTCTCTAAATCCTATTGCTTATCTCCCTCGTTTTATTCCTCTAAGTTGATCCTATTGGTATGGTTGAATGCATAACCATTTGCTTTAATGGTGAAGTTGAAGACTTTACATCACTAGAACTCTTTAAAAGGCTAGATCGCGTAGACTAATTAGTCACCATGGCGGTGATGGCCGATCAAGCTTATAGTGTTATGCGGATCTTTGTGCTGGTTTGCACTTCATAAGTACAATACTTTATGTGTATTTTCTAATCTACACCAATCCTCTAACGTGTATTTCTTGATTTCATCATTTTAGTCCTAGTTGAAATCTTATTATACTAATGTAAATAATTCATTATGACCTGTGTATGGTTTTAGATTTTACGCTAGTTCTTCATTCTACCAGTCTGAAAGTGTAAACTGTCTAGTCTTTTCATTTGTCTGTGATACACATTCGCAGACAAACGTGTCTCATGATAATTATTAGATGCGTTTATGTGACTTTGAAAGCCTACTACTAATATGTGCGTCGGTGGCACAGTGGTTAGGACTCTCGCCGACCATGCACATGGTCCGGAGTTCGGTCCCCTACCGACCCACACTTGATATCAATGGTCGGTCTGCAAAATTTGAGCTACTGATATCACATGCTGAAAATTCCATACATGTACCAAAAGAAAAATACGGTGTGGAATCAAGCTGTAATCAAAAGTAAAATAAATGTTCCAAACTGTTTATTCTGTAATCTGTGGTACGGCTAACAAACATCATCTAATGAAATGATCTGGTACGGCCGAAAGTGGGTGGACTCCAGTCTTCTTCTTGAAACGCTTCCATGTTGCGACGCTTTCATATACCCCGCCATGTAAGTTCTGTTTAGTGCGTTCACGCAGTGGATATATTCCTGACAAAAATGAAAGAGTAGCTTGAAAATCCCCATTGAGTCATATGCAAAAGAGAAGACTTTCAGCGAAGAGACTCTTTTCGGCGAATTCATTCACATAGCTGTACAATCGCATTTATATATAATTATTTGTGTGTGTGTACATGAGGTTTGTCAAGTTTAGCTACGTGATTAGTTAATACAAGAATGATGTTATATAGAAACAAAGTTAATCAGACAGCAACTAAAGTAAGATTGAGTTAGTCAGCTAGATGACGTAATATAATTGACTAAAATGTTCCAACTTAGATCAGGGTAGCAACAGAGGTAATTACAGGTAGAGACTAAGCAGAAGTGAAATTGAGCAAATAAGTTGGATGACGTAACATAAATGACTGGAATTTGAGCATTGCTCAAGTCAGTAACAGTGGTAGTGAGGTGTAGAAATTGAATCGGGTGGGGTAGAGAACAAGAAAGTTGAAAATTTAAAATACTACAATTGAGAAGACAAAATAAATGCGAACGTCTGCTGGTGGACATGCAGGTGGTGTACCTAGGTGAGCTGAAATACCCTGATTTTAAACCTATGCGCTCCAGAATCTAAACGGATCGAATTGTTTCATACATTTGGTTCCCTTGATAAATTTCGATAGAGAAAGAAAGACCAGATTTGCAGTATAAAATGATATCATCATTCTATTTCACAGGTTCTCATCATCTGCAAACTACCTGAAATTACAATGGTTATATATAATAACATTTCATACTTCATTGTTTGAAAGGTAATAGAGAAAGCATTATAAGATGAACGCATCCGGAATATAAGGATCGAATTGTGTCTGAATCTGGTGTGGACATCGGAAACCATGGGAACGTAGCTCCCTGACACTTCTCCACTGACTTGTAGATCAGACTTCAAGTCAAAGGCTTGGGGTGGGTGGTTCCTTAAGATAACCAGATGCTTTGGTCTGGATATCCAAACAGTATCCCAGCCTTTGCACAAACTATGGGACTTTATGTCGTGCACCTCTTAGTGTTCATAATGTACCAAGCTTGTGTTTTAATTTTCTTTTATTCCTTCACGTTCCCAGTGGAACATAGGGCTTCAAGCTAGAGACTTGAAGTTTCTGTAGCAGTGTTTATTTTTACAGGATAGGGTTGCTGGCCTCATGCCCAACCTTTCCTCTTTACCAGCATTACTTCTGGCTTAGCGAGGTAAAGGAGTGCGTCTGTGGCTGGGATTCGAACCCCGGACCGAGTGCATGGTTGGCGAGCATCCTAACCACTATGTCACCGAAGCACCTTGTGTTTTAATAAATAGTATTAAATAAACTGTCAGTTTAAGTAAATACTACTAATGTATACTTCTCATATTACCAGTATCGCATTATTAATACTACTTAATGTAAATGATAACTGACCATTACTAGTAGAAATTAATCTGTGGTATCTTTTAAATGTCATGAAATCTGACGATATTCATTTTACAACCATTCCAGTCTTCTTTCAAATATCACTAACACTAAGCATAATACTGACTTGATTGTTTTTGACCTCTGATTCAATATTTTTTTTCTCTAAAAATAGATTTCAGTAAAATACGTGACATATTTAATAATTATTTTTGTTATGGTATGATTTTTAATCATCATGATCTCCTCATATTGTTTCTAGTCGGCGAATAACAAAATTACAATTACAAAAAAATTTGTTTTCTGATATAATGGTAATTTAATTATTTTACAGTTTAGATAATTAAGAATGCTCCAAAACCTTCTATCTGTAGAACTTTCTAAGCAATTTTAGACATTGTCTTTGGTACATTTCTTCCATAAGACAGAAATATTCTTCACTACTAATTATGGAGATAATTGCTGATAAAGTCGATATAAGTAGGGTGAATGTTGATTGACATTTTCTCGATTATTGATTTAGCGTCAGGCAGGTATTCTGTGTTTTTCAATGTTTGAGCATTGTATTCATATTGTATTAATTTACCTTTTCTCTGCCTAGAAACAGAAGAATTTCATATTGGCCTAAGCGTACAACTTTATTTATTCGCCATAAATGTACTGTAGCTTACATCAAGATTGGTAGTTGAATCTCTGTCCGATGGAGGTGATAAAACTATGATAACATATGGGCTTTCACTGGGGAACTTTTATATGGTGTTTGATTTGATCCTTTGAAATAGATACTCTGACAGTATTAATCCTGTGTGTCTGTCTGTTTGTTTTCGACATAGAACTTTGCACTGATGTGCAGCAGTTCAAGTCGCCACACTCCATGTAGCACAAAGAAAGAGAAGAAAGCATAAGAAATGCATAATAGAGACAGTAGACAGAGATATGAGACAAAGGAAGAGTAATAACGAAGAACAATATAGTTTCATTGGAAATTATAAGTCACACGGAGTGACTGCATCTTCGCCAGCCATTGAGAACAATTTTGAGTCACACTACCTATTGTCCCCAACCCTCATTGGCTTTTACCGTCCCGAGGACCCCGACCAGGAGGTCTACACCTACCTACGTGGCCTTAACTAACTGTTGTGGATTTCATTGACTGAAGAAGCCATGTTTGACCGCCACTGTCTCTTTTCCAACCTGATCTATCCTATGTCAGCTAAAATTGCCTGTCAGATGAGGAAGGCGATGGCCAGGAATGAGTAATACACGTCCCAACAATCTCAATCGATGTAACTTCACAGCCTCATCGATTGACTTCCCCTCCTTACCTAGCACTTACTGGACTCCTAATCTCAATATTACTCACCTTATTACATCACCTGACACAGAATGCAGAACGCAGGCACCTATGATTAAAGATAGCTAGTTGACCTTTTCATATCTTCCACTTTCAATGACCATGTCTCACAGTCATAAAGTAAAGGAGGACGGAGCGGACTCCTGAGTGGTACGCAAGTCCTTTGGTCGACAGCCGGATATCATGTCTAAGCCAGAGATGGTGCAAGTTGGCAAATGGCAAAAGAGCCTTTTGTATACGTGCTAAGATTTCGTCAGCGATCAACTCCCTAGCGTTCGCTTGTGCAACTTCCCAAATAAGTGAAGTGGCCACCACTCTCTACGACTTCACTCCCTACCTTTAAGTTAGGAGCCGAGGTAGTCCAATCCTGTAGCATTATTGTACAAAAGAGGAGTAGGTGTTGGCTACTATCACAATCTAGCACAGGAAACATTTAGGATCAATGAGAGAAATCCCACTTTCTTTCACTTAACAGGTCGGACACCATAGTTTCAACTACAGGCGATACTGATGAAAATGATAAAGCCAGCTAGGATAAAGGAAGCATGACAAACCTTCATTAATTTGAATTCCGTGTGGAAATCAACCGCACTCAGCATAAAGAAGACGATTTAAACAGTAATGTCAAGTTAGTGCTTCTATACGATTCATAGACTTGGCGCGCGAGTCAAGTAAAATATTTTCGACAGGCTGCCTTTGTTCGATTCTGAATATCAGATGCTCAACCAGAGAGAAAAAGCAAAATGGAATTCTGGCAGTTTAGCAAACCATTCAACAACTTATTAGCCAAGAGATATACAGAAGGTGGACTGGACATACATTGAGAAGAACATAATGGGACATCACACACCCTGCCAGCCATTGAATGAAACCCGTATGGGAAGTGAAGAGTTGATTGTCCAAATTTGACATGTATGTGATCATGTGAAGCTTGATGGAAAGCTTGTAATGAATAGTGGAGTCAGCTAAAAATGATTTTAAATGACAGAGTGAAATGGTGATTTACTGCGGAAGCCCTGAGTTTCATTTGGATTTTGTGGAATGATTAATAATAGTACCCATAAAATATCTTATTACAAGTGATATCAGCATAGAGGAACTTAACAAAATACATGTGATCTGATTTTCCACATGAATCGTCTTTTAAGGAACTCTCGGATTACACGGAATAATTTCTTAGTTAAATAACAATCTGTTATGCTCCATATTATCTTTATAATTCTACAGCAAATGGCTTGGAAGAATGATAAATCCAACATGTAATGATTTATGAAAGCTTTTTTGAAGATATACATTCTAACTTTGTTAAAACAGGACGAAGCAAATCTCAACTACAAACTAAGCACATTTCATTTCATGGCGATTTTCATCTACAAACACTTTTTGAAGTATTTAATAATTCAATTAAATTCAATTTTTCTTGTTGAATAAGGTTAAACATTGACAAAATAGCATGAATTGCAGTGGTGACACTTTAGGTGGGTGACCTATTTGATATCATTCGATAAGAAAAATGCGTAGTTTTCGGTTTCATCGCTGCACATCTCAGACGATCTTTAGAATTCAAGTAATTACGAAATAAAATGAGCATATTTTGTTCGACTAGTTTGATTCCTTTTTGTGTTGACCAAGATGTTTCAGAAGAGATAAGCAACAGTTCAGCTCGTGCACAGTTTTGACGATACAACTATCAAAGAAAAGGTTATATCTTATATTGAATAACCTTTTCTTACATATCCTGTTTTAACTTAGTCCCCCATATTATTGACATAAGGATAAAATATGGGCAACGGATAAAATTTTATTTTGATAAAATCACACAGTGTTACACAGTAATATTTACTGATGACCACGTTTCGAGTACAAATAATTGCTCGTAATCACATTAATGTACTCACATAACTTTCTTGTTTCATTTATATATATGAGTAAAAATTGTTTAACTTGCTAAGCCAGTAATAAGACTGGCAAAGAGGGAAGGTTGGGCATGAAGCCAGCAACCCCATCACTGCTACCGAAACTTCAAAGCTCTATCTTGGAGCCCTATGTTCCACTGGGAACGTACAGAGATAAAGAAAGAAATTTGAATAAAATCAGTATAAGATAAAGTACATTCGGAAATAATATTAGTGTTATCAATAATATACAATATGATTGGAAATAAGATGTTTTTATAGTAAAATAAATAACTTTTTAGAATGTTATAATATGAATTGAAATACATTTTAACATTGATTATTATCCTCTGATTTGACTGGTAATAACATCTTCCATATATCTGGTATTTGCGTTGAGTCACTTCTATTGCATGTGTTGGGTGAAGACTCGATGAACCAGGATTCAGTAATCAGTCTGCCTCTCCCTCCACCTACCTATATTACTTTATAAAACTTTATCTCTGTCCCAACCTATTGTGTGGCTATGTGTTAATGCATGTAGTGTGATTGCCATTCTAACCTTAGTTAAATTCTTATATTCTGATAATCTCACTACTCCTGATCTAGTAGTTTGACCTTTGTAGTTGAACTCACAGTCATTGCAAGATATTTTGTAAATAATATTATTTTGTTTATATTGGGTCCCACCGGGTCCAACCGTCTTATTTCCTATCCTGTTGTATTTTATTGATAACACTAATATTATTTCCTAGTGTACTTTATCTTCCTTTCTGGTTTCACGCAAGTCTTATATTGATTTTATTCAAATGTCTAATCATCAATTTTTACTTATGCATATAAATGAAGCAAGAAAGTTATGTGAGTGAGTACCTTGATATGATTGCGAGCAATAATTGGTGCTCGAAACGTGGTCATCAGTAAATACTACTGCATAACACTGTGTGATTTATCAAAATAAAATTTTATGCCTAGTGTAATTAATATTCTTCCGTATTCTTTCAACCTATCCGAAATAGATACATTTGTTGTTATGTGTCGATAAACTTCACTCCATATCTGTGTGAAAAGTTTTACAGGCAGACTACTCTCTGATATGCTTGTCATGTATACATAAACAAACACAGAAGTTCCTGCATCCAAGATATATGTTGGAAAAACTATGGTACCCTTCGAAAATACTACCTGTCGATTTAGGTATAATATTGGCTTTATATATATATATATATATATATATATATATATATATATATATATATAGAGAGAGAGAGAGAGAGAGAGTTACAGTGGAAAAGAAGGTAGGTGTTCTACAGGATAACTGCTTTGATATGTCAGGATCTAAGTTTACAAAGTCTTTGTTCCCTTGAGCATAGTTTTATCCTAGGCTAATGTCCATATTCTCAGATCCAGGCTATCTGAGTTCAAAATACAATGAATGAAGAAATCGAAATGCTTCTGAATGTCTACTTTGTGTTTCACCTCATTTTATAACTTACTCAAATAATGAATGCTAATTTATGATTATTTTCCATAAGTAAAAACATTTATCTTGCTGACTGGTCAGTACAGAGTAAGCATTGTCGTGCTACAGGATTTCATCATGAGCTGACATTGGTTAGAGAACGATTGGGGAAACCTGCAGAGAGCACTTGACAGCTGTTTCCTGTTAATTTGATACTCTTCATCAACACGGACCCAGGACGTGGTTCCAAGGCCAGAGAGCTGGTAGAACATTCAGCATTAAGTCCATTATTATGTTGTCTAGTCTTTGATTCTTTTGATCAAGTTTTCGATGAAGCCATTAAATCTTAAGACCAGTTGTTATACACTACATGAAGGGAATTGAGTGATCACATCTCTGAGTTCAGCCTATGAATGACGCAAACATAAATCCTCCTAGAGGTATCTGTTCCGTGTAGATCAAAGAATTATCTTGCTGACGAGTCCTAATAAGCATTAGTGACCATATGGTATACATTTGAGGTAGTGAGCAATATATTACACCGAAAAGCCTACCATTATGATCAATACTGAGTAAAAATGTTCTCTGGTGGATATCAGCATTACATAAGCCATGACTTCCCACTTTACTGTGTTTGAACCTGCGCATTTTGTTTATAGGGTTTGACAATTATAACAAAATATATCATGATTTACTATTAAAATCTTATTCATTATCTTATTATTATTATTCCTTTGGGTTCCGAGTGGGACATAGGGCTTCAACAAAGCATCTCAACTTTGTTGTATCTGGCGCTGTCGTCTTCATCTGGGTCCAAGATTGACCATAAACTTTGATCTCATCCTCTCTTGATCTTCTCCATGTCACCCTCGGACTACCCATTCATCTCTTCACACTGGAGTTCCACTCGACCTCTGACCTGGCGCGCGATGTCATTCGATCGTCTATTCAACATACACCAGATCCACCTCCAATTTCCCATTC
The DNA here is from genome assembly GCA_944472155.2 of Trichobilharzia szidati. Lineage (NCBI taxonomy): Eukaryota > Metazoa > Platyhelminthes > Trematoda > Strigeidida > Schistosomatidae > Trichobilharzia > Trichobilharzia szidati. Next base: position 72,656,514 of record OX235273.1, read on the forward strand.
ATATTATTTTTGAGTAATCGGCTCTTGGTTGATTTGTTTCCAACCAGAGTTTCTTGTTGCTAATTCTTTCTGGCCATTAGATCTTTAGTGTGGAGCCACAGAAGGCAGCTGTTGATAAAAGACTGTGCTTGCTGGAAATCCTTTTGTGAATCGTAGTGCAAGTTTCTGAACTGACTGACTCAGTATTATTGTCGAAAATCTGAATGTTGTTCTTCATGCTGAGTGCAGATTCCCAGACTGATTTCAGAGTGACGATGGTCTGTGTTGCTTTTCCGATTCTGGCTTTGACATATTCATCCATTCCGCCTTTGGTTGAAACCGTGCTTCCTCCCGTTGATGGTGATTGGTGCTAGTAGTTATTGCTGTTGGCTGGTTACCTTCATCACCTCCGTCTTCTCTATGTTCACCTGGAGTCCAGTATTCCCTGCCAGCCTCTTCAGCCAACTTGTCGGTCTTCGCCTGCAAGTCTTCGAGTTTGTGTGACATTAAACATAAATCATCCACGCACAAAATCCATATCTTCTAGATTCTTCTTATCGGTGGTCTGACGTATTCCTGTCTTCTGACTTCCTGTGCACAGTCTGACGCATAATCCAGTCCACCACAATTAGGAATATCAGTTCAATATCTTACATATAATTAATCCTCACAATTGTTAAAGTAATACTCATAAGTGAATTTATCTCCTATTTCTTTGTTGTAAAGTAATTTTGTCTTTTTAAATATCATGGTAATTTTTATCCGATTATATTATATGTAATACAATCAGATTATGTATAAAATATCAAATTTTTCCCTTACTAATTACATTACCAAAACAGATTGAAAGTATCATACGTTTGAAATGAATGATTCTATTGTGATTACAAATCGTGTGAAATGACCAATGTCTTCTCAGTATACGTTTATAAATTAGATTAAATTCATTTGATTTTTTATCATTAGCTTGATTCCACGCCGTATTTTCGGTACAAGTATGGAATTTTTAGAATGTGATATCGGTAGCCCAAATTTTGCAGGGTGACCATTGATATTAGATGTACATCGGCAGGAGATCGAACGCCGGACCACGTGCATGGTCGGCGAGAATCCTAACCGTTGTGCCACCGACGCACATAATAATAATCTACGAAATTTAATGTTTAGAAAAAGAACAATAGAATCTAATGATATTCAAATGTTGGTTTGTAGGGATTTGATTGGTTACAGGATTTTCATCATGAGCTGACATTAGTTAGAGAACCATTGGAAAACCTGGGTCGACTGGACAGCTGTTTCGTTCCAGTTTGGGACTCTTCATCAGTACGCCGGGATTCGAACCAACGACCTTCTGGTTACAAGGTGAGCTCGTATACCATTAAGCCACTGGGACCCGATCCAATGGTCCTTGAATTCTAACTTCTGCCAATTGACGACATAGCGCGACCCCTAGCCAATGTCTTCGGCGAGTATTTCTCCTCACACCCGACCTGTTGCACCCCCCAAAATTCATGGGCCATTGGATCGGGTCCCAGTGGCTCAATGGTATACGAGCTCACCTTGTAACCAGAAGGTCTTGGGTTCGAATCCCGGTGGGTGCGTACTCTGAAGAGTCCCAAACTAGGACGAAACAGCTGTCCAGTACTCCCAGGTTTTCCAATGGTTCTCTAACTAATGTCAGCTCATGATGAGAATCTAATGATGTTATCAACTACTATATTACAGTGTACGTTGAAATGTTGGACGTTCCATTAACTCCTATAATTCTTTAGCGATGATAGATAGTAATGTTGCAGTAGGCTTTTGTAATTCAAAAAAAATACTAGGCATCATACAATTTCATACAATTCATGAGATAATGTTATCCGCATAAAATCTATTTTTCATAGTATTATTGATTGTACAATCTCTGGAATGTCAAGGTTAAATGAAACTCGAATCACAATTGTGTACATCAAAACCAAGTAATATTAAGAAACTTTTCATCAAAATTTCATATGTAACAGTTATTCGTACAATATAACATTTTTTGATGACTTCTGAACCAAGGACTAATATATTACCTTTATGTTAAGGTAAAGAGTACATTTTATAATAGTGTTAGATATTTTGATTTGACACTAGTAACTAGTGTGACGTGTTTAGTCCTCCCTTCGGTGCGGACTGAATTCTATCAGTCAGGTTGTAATGTGGCCACCATTCTAGGTAGCTCGCCATCAGGGTGCACATTGATTTGATGCGCCCTGCTGACGAGTGCCAACTAGCACAAAACCTGGTTCCAAGGCTTCCTGTGGCCGATTGCCTCCAACTATCTAATATCATCAATCAATGTGACCGTGATGGCGAGCCCTCTAGAATGGTGGCCACTTTACAACCTGACTGATAGAATTCAGTCTGCACCAAAGGGAGGACTAAACACGTCACACTAGTTACTAGTGTCAAATCAAAATATCCACTACAGTCCTACAGGAGGTCAATCGAGAGCCCGAATAGCTCAGTGGTAACGTCTCTGACTGCAGATCTCACTGGGTGACGCGGGTTCGAATCTCAGAAGGGACATGAGTTCCTTCAAGGTTGCAGATACGCCTTGCTGACTGTTGAGTGCCAAATAGTACGAAACCTAGTTTAGGCAAGGCTTCTTGTGGCCGATGGCCTCCAACCATCTAATATCATCAAAAGTGTTAGATATTGCATCACATTGGATCTTAACCCCGTTAAACTAAAAAACTCTTTAAGTTTATCGACGAATAGTCAGCAATGATTTTCACCAGCTAGCTTTAATGCAGCAGTGTTCACCTTAGACTAGTTTCATCAATCAGTATGTTTATGAGAAACAACACAACTTTTCTTCTCTCGCTAATCATACGGTTTCCTGAATGATCAATGAAAGAGTATGTTGAGTGATTATCAAAATACACTAATCAGTAATTCATCTTCTGGTCAATGTCAAATCGATCTCTACTTCAACTGATAACACTGCAGAACAGAATTGGAAGAAATAAATTAATAAACGATTTTCGCAAATAGTAAAGATTTCTAAATGTTTCTTCAGACAACTTCAAAGAGTGGGGAACACCTATTAAGGCTGGGAGACGTTCGTACTAACATCCTTTGCCGACTGGAATTCAATTCCTTACAAATCAATCTTCTTGCAGCTATCTTCCCACAACTTCTACATAATAATGAACGGTTGAAAACCGATACGATACTGCAAGCAATAAAAAGCTTCTCTTTAAATTAAGCCTCAATCGATGACATTCGTATCCTGCTAAACGATCATTGCAATGCTGTTTTTCCAGTGTTATGGAGACCATCAAAATTACATCACCCTGACGGTCTGCCTCCTGACTTAAATAACAAGAAGAAGCGGCGCATACTCTACGCCCATATTCAGACCCTCTTTCACCGGTCTCCGAAGGATGCTGCCCATACTGTCTTAGACGGTAGATGGCAGGACCCATTTACCTGCAACCCCTCCGGCATTGGAGGTTTTGATGAATTTTGGACTGAAACGTTCACGCGCCCAACATTACCGGACACCAGGCCGGCTCAACAATACCTTCCTATCAACAATGATCTGATTTCTCCAGTAACAGCAGATGAGATTAAATGGGCGCTCAAGGAAATGATCAAATCCGCTGCAGAGGTTGACCACCTGACAGCCAAAGATCTCCAAAGAATCAAACACACCAGCCTTGCTGGATATCTGAACACCCTATTGCTGACCTCTTTCCTACCATCAGCGCTATCCGCTTCTCGAGTCACATTCATTCCCAAATCCTCACGTCCTGACAATCCTACTGATTTTCGACCCATCTCAATCACATCTGTCGTCACACGCTGTCTCCACAAAATCATCGCTAAAAGATGGGCAAGTTCATTTCCTATGGACAGATTACAATTTGCCTTTTTACAACGTGATGGTTGCTTTGAAGCAACAAATCTCCTTCACACCATTTTGCGTGAAACACACTCCAGTCATACAAATTGTATTATAGCCATCCTAGACATCTCGAAAGCTGTTGACAGTGTTTTGCACCAAACCATTCTACGTGTCGCGGAAATCTTCGGTGCCCCTCCCATGCTCCGAGAATATCTCGCCAATTACTACGCTAATTCCTACAGCCTTTTTCACGAGATTAAATGTCATCCAACTAGAGGTGTCAAGCAGGGAGAAAGGGGATTTGAATTTTCACAAATCTAGTTCAAATTTATAAGAAATAAGTGTCTTTCATAGTATTTTTAGTCGAAATGTATTCACACTTTATTATTACTTTTGATATCCCCTATTCATTCATTCATTCATTCATTCATTCATCAAATGAAACTTTACGAGGTAACCGTTAACTCTTGCTGTAGTAAAAATAATATAAGCCACCGTTCAGTTTGTGTAGACGATAGATCCTGAACTACTGTTCTGTTAATTTCATCCCAAACATAACCGTTGCCACTATTGAATCGTAATCATTGTACAATCACTGTCTATTCTAGAAACAGAAATGAATGAAAATCAAAAGATTTAAATACTGGCATTGTGATAACTTTCAGCCGTTAAAATCATTAAAGATGAAATAGTATTTGAATTTGTGTTTCAGTGGTCTAGATCCAAACCTGATACTAGCATTCTGTATCTTTGCCAGTGTACCAAATATGTAGTAAAAAATAAATACATTGAAGATATCTTCTTAACTGGTCTGAGGATTTCATCATGAGCTGACATCGGTTAGAGAACCGTTAGAAAACCTGCAGGGAATACTGGACAGCTGTTTCCCCCATCCTAGTTTGACAATTGATCTGATGCTCACTAGCAACTGGCCCTATTCAGGCAGTTAACTGTGGTTCTGGTTAGAAGCCATGACCAGTGGGGTACAGCAGGTCGAAGGAGAGGACAGTTACTCATCGAAGAAGACATTGGCTAGTGGTCGTGCTATGTCGTGAATTGGCAGAAGTTAGAGTTGATGGACCATTAGATCGGGTCCCAGTGGTTAAATGGTGTACGAACTTGCCTTGTAACTGGAAGGTCCTGGGTTTGAACCCAGTTGGGGTGGGTTCGTAGTGGTGAAGAGTACAAAGCACTAAGACGAAACAGCTGTCCACTACTCCCTGCAGGTTTCTCAATGGTTCTCTAACTGATTTCAGTTCATGATGAAGTCCTCCAACCAATCAAAACAAAATCCAAGCCAATACTTGATAATATCTTTTTAAAGATATAAAAGAAATTTACAGGATAGGAAAACAGTGAACTTGTACTGTTCATTATTATTATTGTTATTACTCATTTCTCATGTGATTCAGTGATTCAACAAAAGACTTATTATTTTATACTATTCCTCTATGGTTATGTTTTAACGTTCACTGTTTCCCTTAGTTATTTTTCTGGCCTAACAGTAGCCTGCACATCCCTATGGTAGTCGTATGCATCAAGATAAAAATGTCAGAATTAAGATCACTTATAATCTCATATATCTGAATGATCAACTGACATGACTCATACTGTCAATGCAAACGTATCTTATGTTGTTTTCTAGTTAGTTCAGTTAGTGATCCTAGTCATGCTAATTGAAGGATATTTAACAATAAAGTCACGTGAAAGCTCAAATAATCTACCAGAGTATATTTAAGAGCAAAATATCTCGATGTTTGCTTAGTGCAAGCCTTTCAAAATATATATTTGTTCAACATTCATTTCAGTAGATTGATAATGTGTGCAAATTCAGCATTGTTCACTGTTTGATACCATATTGAGGAAAGCACATTTCCTCCTTCTAGAATGCATTACAGTCACTTTGTTGACGGTGATCGCGTGAAGATAATATCTACCTCGAGGTATTTTAGCACATAGTAGTATAGCAAACACTACAATCGATACTCCAATTGCTTGAAAAAGTCGATAAAATGCTTTAAAAGTACCAAAAGCAACCAACCTCTGATATGATCGCATCCTTCGTCTAAGCATATAATGGAGAATCACAAGACCAACTGCTTGAGTTGAGGAAATTTAAACCATAGCTGACCGCATTTGTTCTATCCATTAAAGTAGGCGGAAAGTTCACTTTACCATAACTTATATACTCACTCCAATGACCACTTAGTATTTAATATCAGAAATGTTTTCAAAAAAGAGTATCACAGAGGTAATCAATGAGAATTTTCCTACTGCTACTGTAGTGAATAATAAGCATATTTATTAGTTGATTAAAAATCAATAATATCTGAGCTTGGATTCATTCAGCTTACTCTCGTCTTTTAGCAAGTACCTGCAGATAAAATATATTCATATTTACAGTTATATTTACTCCCCTGGAATACATTCTATAGTATTTATACATCTATGAATTAACTTATTGAATATGTTGAATGTGAAATATAATTGTTTGAATTACTTTGACAACTTTGCGAATGTTTTAAATTAAGTAATTTCGGTCATTTAAGGTGACAGATTTAACTTTCCAGTTCATAGTTTAAAACGATAAACCAAATAAAGAACTGAAATATTTAATAGCCGAGAGGAAGATAAATTACGAACTCACGAAAAGATCTTGTGAACAGATGCAGACGCTTACTGAACTCAGAACAAATGTTTACACTCTACAGGTTATATTAAATGATGCATTCTCTTGTCTCTAATATATTTCTGAGTTCTGTTCTTTGAATCTTTCTCAAGTGATTATCAGTCCTTACCAGTTATATTCCAGTGACATCGTATTGTGGTGGTGTAATACAGACAATGTGTGCCAACGGAATATAATTCTCACACATCCCCGCAGTTCAATACGCCATTAGCAACAGAATACGATCTTTCTATTTGAACATTCGATTTGATGTGAGAGACAGAACACTTTCCCACAGTTTAATACTGGATTGGCAACAGAATACTATTTATATTTGAATATTCTATTTCATGTTGTTTGATATAAACCGAAATCACAAACTCAGTGATTGCTTAACGAATATGAAGAACTGTAGATATATAAACAGCGGTTTGATTAATGAAAAATATACCATGGCTTCCGTGTTTTGCCTTTAATGTTACAGTACTATACGCTACTAATACTCAGTTATATAAAGAAACAAAAACTATAAACATAATGATGAATGGCTTGTTTCGAATCATGCCGCCAAATATTGAGATGCTTTTCCACATTAAAGGTCATCTATGATAGTATAATCCAGAAAACCAGTTGCTAATTTTCATTGGACACTAGTAACTAGTGTGACGTGTCTAGTCCTTTCCTTGGTGCATACTGAATTCCACCAGTCAGGTTTGCAATATGGTCACCATTTTAGGTAGCTCGCCATCGCGCTACACATTGACTTGGTGATACTAGATAACTGGAGGCAATCGGCCACAGGAAGCTTGGACCTAGGTTTCGTGCTAGTTGCCACTCATCAGTCAGCAAGGCGTATCTGAAACCTTGAAGGAACTCACGTTGATTTTGAGATTCGAACCCGCGTCACCCAGTGTTGCAGTCAGAGACGTTACCACTGAGCTGTTCGGGCTCGCTATTGACCTGCTGTAGGACTGTAGTGGGTATTTACATTGGCCACTAGTAACTAGTGTGATAGAATTCAGTCTGTACCAAGGAAAGGACTAGACACGTCACACTAGTTCATTTTTTTCTTTTCCTTCACGTTACCCAGTGGAACATAGGGCTTCAAGCTAGTGGCTTGAAGTTTCTGTATTCTGTGTTTGTTTTACAGGATGGGGTTGGTAGCCTCATGCCCAACCTTTCCTTTTTACCAGCATTATTTCTGGCCCAACGAGGTAAAGGAGAGCGTCGGCCGGGAATCGAACCCTGGACTATGTGCATGGTCGGCGAGCGTCCTAACCGCTATACCACCGACGCACGCTAGTTACTAGTGGCCAATGTAAATACCCACTTCAGTCCTACAGCAGGTCAATAGCGAGCCCGAACAGCTCAGTGGTAACGTCTCTGACTGCAGATCTCACTGGGTGACGCGTGTTCGAATCTCAGAAGGGACATGAGTTCCTTCAAGGTTTCAGATACGCCTTGCTGACTGATGAGTGGCAACTAGCACGAAACCTAGGTCCAAGCTTCCTGTGGCCGACTGCCTCCAACTATCAAATACCAGTTGCTAATATCACTCAGAACATTTTTTCGTGGTAACAACTTACAAAAACGTTCTCTAATGCAGAATCGAAGAGCGATTCAAAGATTATGTTATACAATCTACAGAAATTCACCAAGTATCTAATGTGACATGATAATTTTATAGCAAGCTCAATTTCTATTCGGTTATTGTTATCAAAATTATCAAACAGGCAAAAATTATTTCATGGTAGGATCATATGATTATCATAACAGTATTCCGAAAGTTTCTGTTTTGTTCTGAGAAACATGACATATTTATGTGTCTTTCTTCATAATAATAACATCTAATCATAAGATATCAGCAACACGTTAACTCATCCACCAGTGAATACTCTCTATGATTTGTCATATGATTTACTATATATATATATATATATATATATATACTGAGCTGTCACAAGATATGTAGTTTACAAGTTCGCAGAACAACTACTAATATTTCAAAACAGTTGTATTAGAACAAGACATATAAACGAACAATATTGTTTTCAATTAGATCTTCTTCAGGCTTTACTCTAATTTACATAGATTTATGCATAAAATTTTAACCAATGACGGTGATTTTCGGAATCTAATAATAATAATAATAATGTGGTAAATGTTTTGAACGAAATTAATAACGATGATTATAATGTTAGCAAAATATTGATAATAAGGCCCTTCGAACATGCGAAAAATGACGTCACATCTCACTGTATTTACCAATTTGAATGTACGTGTGGACACACATGCATAGGGAGGACTCATCGATCTCTGCAAGTAAGGGCTTCAGAGCATATTCCTAAATGGCTCCAGAAACAAATGGAATCTTCAGAACCTATTAAAGGTGAGAACAGGAGACCTAGCTCTTCTATTGCGAAACATATTATAGAGAGAGGACATAAAATTGACGTTAACAGATCTTTTAAAGCTATCTATAAAACGTGTTTGGGGCGTACGCTAAAGTTTGTGGAAGCCCTAATAATTGGAAAGTGTAAACCACCTTTATGCGTGGAAAGCAACAATTCGTCATCACATTAAACCCTCCTTGGTAAATTTTGTTTTGATACCATAGCAGATGTACTAATACCTCTGTTATTTGGTTTAGTGGTCTTCATTGTTACTTTGACCTTGAATATATCCTTTTAACTTGACCTAAGTCTATTTTCTCACCTGTTACCTCTTTATTAATTTCATATATATTCCTATGACAAGACCGTGTGTGATCAGATTGTTCGAAGTGTGTTGCGCAAATACATTACACACGATTCAAACAAATTATGTCTTCTTATTGCTTTATCTAAATTCATAAAGGGAACTAATTGTTTTAAATATTATTATTATTATTTGATTCCCAAAATCACCGTCATTGGTTAAAATTTTTATACATAAATCTATGTAAATTAGAGTAAAGCCTGAAGAAGATCTAATTGAAAACGATACTGTTCGCTTATATGTCTTGTTCTATTATTATAAATGGGGATATTTAAAGATTTGAAAACACTTATAGAGAAAACCTTCACTCTGTTCGCTTAGTTTACATAAACTGCAAATATTGCCAGTCTAATTCATCACTGTGAGCAAATCTTTGGCATTATAAGTTTTTCCCTCTTTTTGTTTATTATTGGGATGCTTTCATTTGTCATAACTGGGATATATAAAAATTTTTAAAAATCACAGGTGAATTTCATTTCCGGTTTAGAATCTTTTAAAATTAATTTTTGAATATACTTCTAGGCAATGTTGTTAACATTTAGCGTTAATAAAGGTTCCTTTTATATCAATACGTTTAAGTTTGTGTATTCATAAGTTTTGGTTATTTTTACCAGTGTAATCGCATATTTTCATGCGTTAATTATGTGGGAAAATTACTTCTCACTTTTTTTTACAGATGATAAATGTGTTAAGATAAGTATTAATTTTCATCATAGTGAATTACATCATGAACCGACTTGAGTTACAGAATTACTGAACATCAAGGAGTGCTGGATAGAAGTCTTATCGCAGTTTGGGAGTCTTCAGCAGTGTACACCCTCGACCCCTCCAAGAATCGAATTGAAGACCTTTGGTTTACGAGGTGTTTCGGAAGGAAATCTAAACTGAAATTAACTGAAATCCCTAAAAATTTATGTTTATTATAAATAATTACGTTGTAGAGTATTCGGACAATAACTTTTCCGAAATTTCTGCTCTCATTATACACTATTTCTCAGGTTTATTGTTTGTTTTAAATTTTACTACAGGAAAGAAATAACAGCGAACTATTAGAAGATTTTGATTTTAAAGTATCGACTTACTTTGTAGGGGACTTTATAGCGAGCTCGGTAACGGTGGAAATATTAGGATGAAAATCCAAGTTAGTGAAATAATGGTGTAACAGTATATTCTAAAAAAATACAGTTACAGAGTTATATAAATTAATCGGTTACTTGGTTATGTAGTTAAAGTTCGTTGTTACAAATTATTAATATAATCCACTGCTGCGTTCACTTCTGGAGTCGTGTCTAGTAGTTGGAGAATATTCTTCGGTTGAGTATGAGAGGTTCCTGCAAAATCGAAAACATATAACACGGTTAGTAGGGAATTAAGCATAAACAGTGTGGACCAGTGACAAAACGAAGCGTCGAGCAGCACACTGTCTTTTAGATCATATTCCGAAGTTATGTATATTTAACATCGAATCGTTTTAAACAGAAGTTGTGTACAATGTTCTCATTTTTAACATCTAACAAAAAAATGTACAGTAGCAATGTTCCAGACTCCACAACCTATCACATTATAACTGGAGAGATATTTAATAGTCTCAGAGGTTTACGAAACAATGTTCAAAGAGAAGTTAGAGTCAACTGAGGAAAACGTCATTCACTATCGTCTATCGGTAGCTAGATTCATATATGACTTGTTGTTGGGTCTTATCTGCTAGAACTTTTGGAGATATATTTTGAAGCTAGTTGTTAATTAGTAATGGATTTATTAGTTATTCGGCATCAGTCACTGAATAAAGTAATGAACTAAGATAAAACAACTACTGAATATAAGTCAGTTTTCAGTAATTACCTAAGTGATACACGTCTGTGACAAAACTCACTTTCAACGAAGTGAATACTTCATTGACTTATCAGTCGTGTACGACTTTATCTTTATCAAACATTTGTATACCTTCAGTTTAACACCGTGTGAAGTTACAGGAGGTGCTTAGTGTTGAAGAATTTTGCTGAAATCATCATGACATGAATGACATTTTGTATGCTTGCTATGTAACGTCTGGCAATTAAGGCAGCTATATTTCTTTCGAAAGAATATGACAAGTATATGAACAGTTTTTCTAACTTTCTGCAGTATGCGAAACTAGGAACAATCAACGGTTGTCTGATTGTTTTGAAGCTTTATGAAGTAATAAAGGAGATTGACAGCTCAGATGAATATTGTTATTGTTATTATGTTCTTGAAGCTAAACGGTTGTTCAACTATCGAACAGTTTATGCCCTCCTAAACGACACCTTTAAAGCTAACTTTAAAATTAAGGACAATCGAAGCTCTACAACTGAACCGACTGTTCAGATGACAAAACACAATATTACTGAAAATGCTTATTTTAAATTTTAGGAACAAAAAGTTTTATATACTGTTGAAGCATTTCAATGAATTCAGAAGTGTTTTATAAGCTGAAATCTAACCACTTAGTTCTGACCATTTAGAACACTGACTCGAGATGAGTTCAACAGTTTTCAAAGTAAGCACCTGAAAACATTAGAAACATTTATTTCGCGATACGAATTTAAAACAAGCAATAAAAGTTAATAAAGCAGGATTTAATGAATTCATCAAATTTCGGTAGAATTCGTCATCTGAATACTCTATATACAAGGATATATATACTTTTGAAATTACATTGGGAGATATAAGACTGATAAGCAAATAAACTACATTGAATTAGTCATGCAGAAAGACAGGTGCGAATGTTTTTCCAGGTCATGTTCAATTAGATAAGGGGAGAGAGAGTATGGGAGATCAAAATTAAGATGAATTGCATTACACTTCAACTACATCACTTAGATAAACAATTAGACTTTAGAGAATGTAACAAGAATTGCAAACAGAGTGATGTCAATAGTAGTAGTTATAATAACAGTAATAATAGTGTTGAAGTGAGTTAAGATAATCCTACTGATAAAGGATAATTTTACATGAATCAAGAATTTTTTTTCTTTCACGTTCCCCAGTGGAACATAGGGCTTCAAGCTAGTGGCTTGAAGTTTCTGTAGCAGTGCTTATTTTACGGGATGGGGTTGCTAGCCCCATGCCCAACCTTTCCTCTTCACCAGCATTATTTCTGGCTCAGCGAGGTAAAGGAGTGCTTCTGTGGCCGGGGATCGAACCCCGGACCATGTGCATGGTCGGCGAGCGTCCTAACCGCTATACCACCGACGCATGAATCAAGAATAATAATAATAATAGGTAGAATTATAAGTAAAACGTATTACCATGGTAGATTCAGAGTCATGACAATCTCCTGAAAACATTATATAAGGAGAAGTGCATAATTTTAGGTTGTAGGTCTAATCTGTGATTTTGAGACATTTTTGACGAAACAGACCTTAGTCACTCACTTAATCTCATTTGGACAGTAGAATTAGTTTTGTAAATATGTTACAGCAGAAGGCGACACACGGAAGATAAGGTATATCCTCAATTGATCAAATCTCTCTCTCTATTCTTTAACCAATCACTGAGCATGTGATTTCGGCTTACATTAAACGACATGAAATAGAATGCTCAAATACATATATAGTATTCTGTTGCTAATGCAGTATTGAACTGTGGAAAATATATGAGAATCATATTCCTTTGTAACACACTGTCTGTATCATACCACCACAAATATCTTTTCGCATATTTGACATTTGATCAGTTATCTTCCGTGATCGTTCAGTGACAGTTATATTTGAACAAAGCAAGAACAAAAATTGTACCAGGATAATATGAGCTCATCTTTTATTATTTAGAGGATTCTTCTCGACTGGTTACAGCCTGAACGATACAAAATATGAATTACATTACATTAAAGATTTGAACTTACTTTTCCACGATCACAAGGAGTGATTGGTAGGAAGTAAAAGTAACATTAGTCCGGAATGATTTAACTATTTAAGAGTTACAAACACTGACTATTTATAGAATAATTAGACAATCAGGCTTGGAAACAAAAAACAGAGTTATGTTTAGATGAGAGAGTAGAGTTTTCTAAACAAGAAAAAGGTTGACTCATAAAAGTTGTATATTTTTTGTTATCACCAGGGCAGTGCAAGATTCACCACTGTCTCTTTCTGCGTACATAGATTTGGTTTAAGTCGTTTGATAGTAATTGCTTCAGCAAAGCGTAGCAAGCTAGGTTTCTTTTGTTTGTCGATTATTTTGAACGACTTTAGGTTATCTACAATATGACAATATATGTGTAGTGAACTTTGAAAGAATCAAAATAACTGATCAAAATTTGGTTTAGCAGTAAAGTAATAACTTTAAAAGCTACCTTAACTTGTGCTCACAAACTGACTCACTGTCATAACCTATAAAATGTGTCTAAATAACCACCTAAGTAATAGTTGAATCGGCTAATGCTTATAGTTTCTATGTTTTTCATTTTATCTCTACAGTGACCGTTTTCTTAAGGTTCTAACCTGCTCTGAGTGTAGTATAACTATTCACTTAGTTTCCTTCTCAATCACATTTGTTATTGATATACATAAAAAATATTTACAAAATAACTACGGATTCTTATTACTGACCAACTGAAATAAAAGTAGACTGTTGCTGGATAACTATTCCATATATTAGCTAGATACCGAAGTTTAAGAAGAAATTCAGAGATACTTTTAAATCCGAAATACATCATTTTCTACATTCAAAATTACATTTTTTTCTATTTTTTTTTAGAAGTATTAAATTATTGGTGGATGGTGGTGACTAGCAGTGGAATCCAGGATGCGCATTTCGTCCTATTTGGGACTCATCAATCGTATGGAACTGCATTCTCAAGTGAGTGCTTCGGTCCAATCAATCGAAGAGAAAAGCTAAAATGGAATTAAATCAATAATAAGACCTGTTACACAAGAGGTGGTTCTTGTGGCCCAAGTCATCTAGTGGATAGCACTTTAGCATCTGAAAATATGAACACTGGGTTCGAGACTCGTTGGGAACACCATCATGCAATCACTGGGGAATGCAGGTACATCCATTTGACAATTCCCAGATAGGACTAAATGTGAATCCTGGATTCCCCTGCCAGTCACCATCCACCAACTTACTTCAAGTCACATGACCAGATATCTTCGAGGCATCTGCAGTAGGAGCCAACATGTCAACCTGAGCCCGAGCACTTCGGTCCAATCTATCGACGGGAAAATCTAAAATTGAATTAAATAAGTACCAAACTGTCTTTTTAATAATAAATAATTAACATAATTTCTTATTTATATCAAACTACGTTTATAGATAATTTTGTAGTCAGCATGTTTCTTTTTCGTAAAGATCAGAATGACACAGTGAAATCAAAACAAGAGATAATCGTCCAGTTAAATCCAAGGAAAACTAGTTGTTTACAGAGGAGCTCTCAGCACAACCACTAGTGAAAATTACTGCGGGTAAAGGTTATCTCCAGTTTCGTCCCAGGCTGTGACTCTTCAGTAACTTCCCTTTTCGTCAAAATGCCCACTCACTTCTAATATTCACTCATTCTGAAACTGATTCTGAGTAATAAATTTTGTTCTAGTCGTCATCCAATAAACATTACTGCATAACTACATATCATATGAAATGGGCCAGTTCCATTCATAATAAAAATTGTTTTCAAAACATGTAGCATATTTACACACGTGACCTTACATTCAACAATTTTTAAAAATACTCTGGAACAGATTTTCTTGATATTATTATCTTTGTTCACTTGTTTCAGTGTTTTGCTCAACTCAGTCCAATGGGATATATCTTCCTTTTACCAGTCTATGAGCCACACCTATTCAGTACGATCTTCCGATCATTAACACACTGTTTGAATGCCTAGTGACCAAGCCAGCAAGCCACGTCTCCACTCACATTTAAATGATCTTAAGTAATGACTTTACTTTTAGGCGTTTGATGATGCACCTTTGGAGAATTATTCCTTTTACACTGAATATAAGTAAATACTTCATAGCATTAAAAACTATTTATGCAATCAAATAGAAGGATCGATTTACTTGGCGGTAATAGCGCACATTTTCTCAGTGTTTTGCTAAATGATATTTTGTTGTACTTTGTTTTCTTTCAGCCAGAATCTCAAATTTAGATGTTCTCTTTTCAATGAATTTAATGCTCAGCTGAATAGTCATGTGATCATTTGTGTATGATGTTAGTTAATTCTCTCTCTTTCCTTTTAAAATGGTACTACTGTTCAATCATTGAATCTTTAGTGGTTATTTCAATGTGATCAGATCTTTATGTCAGAAATTCTGTTCTACTGCAATGACAAGAATAGATTTTTCATTTGAGATATAATTCCCCTGGACAATGTTGTTTAAAAAAAATATGTCGTACTTTCAGTAGAAACTAGAATTTTGGTAGCCTTAAGTATTTTTTACTGTAGAGAAATGAGACATGATCGGTTCTTTTGAAATTACTGTCTGACGCAAACCCTTTAAGGTTTGAAGTCACTAGTCTTTTAGCAACAGAATATGGTAATAATAGGTGTCAGAATTGTTTATATAGTAGAGAAGAAAGAGACTACTGAGTTAAAATTTCCATTTACACAAGTTCTCTATACTTTGCTTCTGTTATCTTCCCTTCATGTTTTCTATATTGTTCTCTAAGGATCATCCACTTAACCTCTTCGCAATTTAACTCGTCTTCCTACTATTCAAGATTCTTACAGCAGAAACCACACACAATAAACTACTTATGGTTTCTGCCAGTGGCATACTCCGCAATCTTACCGTATAAAAGAAAGAAATATATACTACTTACCAAGGTCTACTAATGTGCTTTACTCTTGAAGCCATCCAAATTTATCGCGAAAGTAATAAATTTCGTTGGTTATGTTAATGGCCATTAAAATCAAAGATGTAAATTTTTAGTGAAATTATGCATCTAAATTTGCTGGAATGTTTTGTGTACTTCACTAGGCATACTACAATACCTAGTATCTCAAATTGTGGCTTTGAAAACAAACCCTGACTGTGCAAAGCCTCAGGATGGTCGGGGGTGGGTGCCTTGCGCTGAGGGTTGGCCACCCTTCCGCACACCTCTCGAAATGTTCCCATATGACCAGGCGTCTTACATAGCCTCTCCTGAGGAAGTCCTACTCACTGCCTTCACGTGGCGGAGGTGTTTTTCACCAAAGTGAGAGGGCGAAAGCGGATGCCCGGCGCTCTTCACCGGGTTGACTGTCCATTGGACGACAGTCTAGGGGAGATGGCTAAACCCTGATTCCAAACCTCCAACGACTGGCATATGAAGCTCACTGGAGCTCACCGGCAGACGTATGGACAAAGGGCCTGTTGGATGTCCTGGATGTCTGGCCCCATTCAAAAAGGCGTCTGAACCGAACTCCGGTCACCGGCTTCCAATGGATAGTGGACTCCCTACTCCACTCCTACTGCCTTGTAGGTCACACTTGGTTGTGTAAAGGTTAGAGCTGCACTCTCAAACAAAAGGCCGAGCGATTCTGGGGACATCACTCGTACCAAATTCCCATGAAACTTCATGAACTCTCTTAATTGGATAACCCTGTCGCAAAACGTTGCGTCAGATCGCCGCTCCTGGGCAGCGATGATTCGAGATGTTCATGAAGCCGGCTCATCCTCCCGTAGGAGATAGCCGAAGTAAAGAAAGAAGAAGAGCATCATTCAGAAGTACGCAGCTGTTCCTTTATTGTTCCCATAAAAGACCTGATGTGGTTGAGAATGTGTAGACTTCAGTCTTCCTCTCGAAATACTCTCACATGGCCATGCATTCATCGCCTCTGCCAGGTAAGTTCTATCCATTACTTTCAAGCAGGCAGAGTGTTCCTCACAAAAGTGAAAGAACGAATCCGAACGTGTGGTGCTTACAATGAAACTGGTGGACGTGTAGTTGGTGTACCTAGAGGAGATGTAAAACTCTAATCCCAAACCTCTGTTGTACATGTGTTCCAGAGTCTTAGAGGATTGAATGATGTATAAACCTGTATGGTCATCGGAAACCAATGGGAAAATAGCATCTGATGCTTCTCCGCTGAACTGCAGTTCAGACTTCACGTCAAAGGCTCGGGGATGGACTTTTAAGGCAGCCAGCTACTTTTGGTCTGGGCAGTATCGCGGCCCTCGTACAAACTATGAACTTTTGTATGGCTCATCTCTTGGTGCATATGATGTTCCAATTCTGTGATTTTAAAAATGATAAATAATCAGTTTAACTTTGATAAGACTAAGGTTTTACAGAAAGGTTTTGGTTCATATAAAGAAAGACTGACTGCAGAAGCCCTACATATATGGGTGAATCCCAACAGTTTGAACAGACGTGAAGGTGTGATGTTAGCTGATGTATGGCAAATCCTGACTAATAAATAAATTGGATATGTATCAACAACTAGTCACACTTGATCAAATTCCCGATTGTCTACGTCTTCTTATGGAGAGAATAACAAATTTATGAAATTATATTATATTTATAAATTTATATTTGTAATATCTCAGCGAAATTGAAATGATTAGTTCCAACGTTTCGTTCGGCAATCTGGTCCTAACTTCTTCAGGGAAATTAATCGAATTAATATAACAGAGGTTTATATAAAAAAGGAACAACTCATGTTTTTAAACTTTGTCCAATCATAAGTCATGCAACAGTCATCAACAGTCAAATCTTGATCACAGTTCATATGAATTATATTATATTTGTAAAAAATCTCAGTTATTTTGCAACTATCCGGTGAAATCTTGATCACAGCTCATATGAGAATAACAAATGTTTTATGACTGTTCACCCACCCACACACACACACCATTGTATACTGCATATACACATAAATATTTTAACAAAAGTAGACTAATTTTGAAAGTCTGAGGTCAAATTTTGACCACAGTTCATTAAAAAATGTTTGTTTGGTTTTGTTTATTATACCTATTGATAGCTGTTTCTTGATTCATATGACAGAACAAACAATTTGAAACAAGAGATGTACTTTTATATGTAAACATACAATTTTATTTATTTATTATACATGTTGATGCCTGTTGCATGGCTGATGATTGGACAAGGTTTAAAACAAGAGTTGGGCCTTTTATATATAAACCTCTTTTATGTTAATTTCGATTAATTTCCCTGAAGAAGTTAGGACCAGATTGCCGAACGAAACGTTGGAATAAATCATTTCAATTTCGCTGAGATTTTACAAATATAATTTTATAAATGTCTACTTCTCACTCGGCGCTCAATTATTTTGCAACTATCCGGTCACATCTTGATCACAGTTCATATGAATCAGTTTAACTCCTAGTGAAAAACAGAGCGAAATGTATATTTACCGTAAGCGGACTACTGAAGTGCATCTTTCACACTGTAAGTTCTTGAGCAACATTTATTTCTTAAATTGATTACTTTCACTCACTAGATCGATAGACAAAAAGTCAATTCTCTGACAATAAAAGCTCCGCTGGAGGCACAACTGGTAAAACTGTTCTTTTAAGGTGTAATTATGACTATTAAAATAAAACAAATTTCATCTCTGAAAATAAATAAATACCGTCAATAAATAATAACCTATTAGTTATAGTCTAATTAATTTAATTGTAATAACAGAATCAATTTTTGTAAAAAATAAAATTAAAGGTAATTTAGAGTCAGTGTAGCCTCAGACTAGATCATATACCAAAACAATAAAACAAACTGGACATACATTGATGTATACCTATTGAAACTTATTTAAATAAATAAATATTAGCCAGCACTACCTGCTATCAGCGACTGATGGATTATGCATCAGGCTGTGGGAAGATGGAACACATACTTATTATGGACCAACTAGTAGACTCTGGAAGATCTAGCCTTCGCGAATCGCTTATGTTTAATGTCACCCAAACTCGAAGATTTACAGGCGAAGACCAACAAGTTAGCAGGAAAGGAATCGAAGAAGGACCTCATGGGAACATTCGAGACAACAGAAGTGATGAAGATGCCTAACCAACAAGAAGCGACAACAACCATCAGAAGGAGAAATCTAGACGAAGTCATCTCTTTCTCTTACCTAGGCGACATTATTTCAGCTACAGGTTGGACGGATGAGAATGTAAAAGAAAGAAGAATGGAAAAGATATGATAAACCTGCAGCACTCTGAATTTAGTGTGGAAATCTACCGCACTCAGAATAAAGAAAAAGATCCGGATCCTATGCCTCTGTATGGTTCACAAACTTGTCAAGTGGCTCACGGAAAGCATCCCTAACGGGCTGCAAACTTTCATCAACAGTTGCTCTCTCTCTACGTCCTAAAAGTCAGACTTTCAGTCGAAAAGGATAAGCAATAATGCACTCTGTCAAGGAATCGAACAAGAATGTATCGCCTAAAAAATATGCCGAACAAAATGCAGGTGGAGCTGGTATATACTGAAGAGACCATTGCATGACATCTCGCTTCATTTCCTTGAGAGAAATTCGAATAGGAATCAACAAGTTGGTTATCTGAGTGTACCCCAGATGAGATTGTGTGGGGCGAAGAGAAAAGGTCTTACGGGCGATCTTGGAGCCAGTTAAGAAGATTGCAGAGAGAAGAGTGATATATGGATGTACTGACGAAGAATTTTATTTCAGTTTAAAACCAAAGGAATCATAATAATCATTATATATATATATATATATATATATATATATATATAAAGAGATAACGTTTTCTTTTCAAATGACCAGTTAACACTCATTGTTGTGAGGTAAGTCAGTTTAATTTTATGCAGTAAAATTTTTGACAGCAGGTTAAATCGAAAAATAACTTAAACTGTAAATTACACCTACACTGATAAGAATTTTTGTTATTGTGACACCGTTGACAATTCACAGGTTATCCGACAATAGTAATAATAATAATAATGTGTTAACTATCAACATATTGTCTTCATTTGAAACACTGAAGGTATAATTCACATGAATACCAAGTATATTTTGGAAAAAATTATGTGTACTGATGTCTTATTATGAATTAAACAGTATTTTGTTGTTGTTTTTTCATTCTTAGGCGGAGAAAAACATTTTTTCTCTATAACGTTTCATATTGTATTTTGAAGTGAATTCATGAGTCATTGGACTGGAAAGCATGCTGAAATTTAGCCTCGTGCTTCTTTTTTATGCGACAACAAAACACATCTACAATTCTAAGAAAATTTATTTGGAATTTTTAAATCTCAGCCTTCACCATTCTGTGTTGAAGTTGGTGATATTTTCATTAAGCCAAAGTGAAATTATGTGAGACTGTATGTTGCGCACAAATCGAGGCATTTAGACATTCATTCTCGTGTTTCTCATCCGTTATATGATGCAATTATCAGGCTTGTTAAATTAACAATTATTAACTTCTCTAGAGTCAGTTACCATCAAATCTACAAACACTTCTTCTTGTTGATGAGAGCTAAAAGGCACAAAAAGTGTGTAAACTGCTTTCTTACAACTAACACCAGAACAAGGGAATTCACTGAAGTGCACAGTTCTGAAGTCTTAGTTAACTTGGTATTTCAGTGCGACATTAAACGGAGCATATCGATTTTAACAGTTTCACCGTCATTACTTCAGTGTGTACGATCAGTACTATTATTATTATTATTGTTTCCTTTAATTCCTACAGGAACATAGGGCTTCAGCCGTGCGTCCCCATTGCGTTCGGTTCTCTGCTAGAGTCTTCACCTGGCTCCAAGTCTGCCCACACGCTTTCATCTCCTCTTCACATAACCTCCTTCAAGTCGCCCTCGCACTGACGACCAACTCGCTACTTCACTTTCGGGTTCGACTCGAGCAATGGCTTGTCTAGTGATATCACTTGATGGTTTTCTCAGAGTATGGCCAATCCATCTCCATCTCTCTGCATATTTGTTTCACAATCGGTTCCTGGTTGGTTCGTTCCCAGAGATCTCTGTTGCTGATCTTTTCTGGCCATATGATCTTGAGTATTGAGCGAAGACAACTTTATTAATGAAGGTCTGTAGCTTGTTTGAGATGCTTTTTACGACGCGCCAAGTCTCTGATCCATATAGTAGCACTGACTTCACATTGGAGTTGAAAATCCGGATCTTATTTTTGATGCTGAGTGTTGTTGACCTCCACACAGACTTGAGAGTGGAGAAAGCTTGTCTTGCTTTTCCGATTCTTGCTTTGATATCTTCGTCAGTTCCGCCTATGGTTGAAACGATGCTTCCCAGGTAGGTAAAAGAGGTTGTTTCTTTCAGGTTCCTTCCATTTATGCTGATCGTTGTCTGTTGTTGTTGCTAAAAGTCTATTATTCAGCAGTTTCTTTTCAAACATGAAAGATACTGAAATTTATCTGAAGAAATATACAGCTGGTAATATCTGAAAACCTATTGCTTACACAACGAATACATACACTGAATTACCTTGAGCGACTAATCCGTTACTCAGTAATAACGTAAACCCATCTAGAAAGCGAAATAAAAATGCGGAGTCACAAACAGATATATCTAAACTTGTTTTATAACATGAGTAAACCTAAATTTGAAGTCATTCCTTGAGACATTCGATTATTTTCAAATTCTACTATACTTTAACATTTGGAAGAAATAAAGACTTGTGAATTCGGTTAATAAACGTAAGCAACCATTCGCCATTACGACATGAGACAAAACATTCAGAAACCATGTTTAATATTTTGTCATAAACTGTCTCACTATATTACCGGTCTAAATAATGCCTAAGGTCGCCTACAGTGGCCAGTGCTACTGATAAGAATTATCAGTAGTATATGAGGGATGTTCATGAGTATAAAAACATCAAATAGCAAGGAAGTACATTCGATGTCATAGAAGGCAAATGATACGGCGTTTCAGAGATACATGGGAGATTTGAAAGGAACACAAAAAACACAATATGAAGACCAGAAGTACCACAATACAAAGATATGTGTAAATTGTGCGTTGAAGATAATGTGTATATAATTTAGCTGTATGGAGATGCCAATTTCTAAATAAACATTCCTTTCAAGTATTGGTTTTTGTAGGGATTTAGTTTGACTGGTTGGAGGATTTCATCATCAGCTGACATCAGTTAAAGAACCACTAGGAAACTACTTGGGGACAGCTATTTCGTCCTAGTTCGGTTTACGAGATCGCCTCGTAACTAGAAGCTCCTGGGTTCGAACCCTGTCGATGGATGTGTACTGCTGAAGAGCCCCAAACTAGGCTGAGAAAACAGCTGTCCAGTACTCCCAGGCTTTCCAAAGGTTCTCTAACTGATGTCAGCCCATGATGAAATCCTCCAACCAATCAAAGATCCCTTTACCAAGTGTTCGTATTCTGCGTTTCAACAGTATATTTCATACCAGTCTCTTGAAGATAGCTAAGTACTGAATATTAGTCAAATGGAGCAGACGCATTTTATTCAACAGTGATAGTTTGTACAGTGTAAAATTATCTCTCGCTTATAATTACTGATTTAAGACACAAATTTGGCACACTATAAATCTCCATTGCCAATGATGTTCTTTCAGGTGAATTTCATTTCACTTTGACTTCTCTGTCTTAATCCTTATGATTAATACAAGTTCAGGGCTTTGGCATTTTCTGCCTCCAAAAAACTCCTCTACCTGGATCTACAATTCAGCGGAGGCTCATCGGCAGAAATACTAAGAAACCACCTGTTCCGCTCATTGAAGCAAATTTTCTTCGCAACTGAACTCCAACTAACCTTATCTACAAAACCAATGATTCGCATGAACGTGAAGGATAAGCTACCACTGTTGGCCAGCATCATCAATGTTCATCTACCGATTCACCTGCTCGTGTGGGGCTAGGTATGAAGGCCTTATACAGCGTTTACTATCCAAACGTGTCATCGAACACTTACCCTCATGGTTTTATGGAGGAGAAAACAGGCCACATAGAAGCTCATTTATGAAGCATCTGATCAAATCTGAACACCAAACAAACCCACAAAGTAACTTCAAAGTCGTCTACAGAATACATGGGAATCTTGCTAAGAGTACGAATCTAACTTCTTCAAACCTCAGAAGCAATGCCTGCAATCCACATGTTAAATTCTGAACTCTGCATGCGAAAGAAGTCTGTTCAGTCATTAAATGTACAGTGGACCTGACCTATCTTAACACCATATGCAGAATTTTTGCTTCGTCTCTGTTTGCATGTTTGCTTCTTATTTGCATAATATTTTCTTCCCCCACCCCACCTCTTATTAAATCTCTACCCCTCACTAACACTGTCCTCAACTTGACTTTCGTTCACTTTTAATTTTAGTTGAGCTCCACTCAACCCCGTAAATTCCATTACGTCATCCAACTTGATTATTCAATCTTATTTTAGTTTATAACCCATTCACGCTTTCTACATTACGTAATCTGTTGTCTAAAATTTGCAGTTCTAATGACAAATCTTTGGAAATATTCATTTTGTCGCTAAGACAATTTATTGTATATATGCGATTGTACAACTTGCAAATGATATCGCCTAAAAGGGTAACTCTTCTCTGAACTCCATTTCTTTTCTATGACTCAAAGGGAATTAGTAATTTGTACTTAAAAGTGATCTATGTTAGCTTCTTTATACTGCTGACTTAGGTCGAGGTCGTATTTGACAATGTGAGAAGGATAAATCACCAGTCGTGTTCATCTCTATGTAAATTTCACTTTCGCCTATGAGGCTTGCTGCATCAACTGTTGTGAACAAGGTTTCAGGAAATATTGAGGTCAATAATATCCACTATGACTGACGAAAGGTGAAAAAATGATGATGGAAGCTTCCACTTGCGAACAACTTCCCGAGTTATATCATTAAGTTCCCTTTCACCATTTTAAAAGTCTACGTGATCATCACTGGTATATCACTAAAGCACTAGTTATACATGGACACAAATGCAGACTATCAAATCAGAAACGTTTCAAAAAACCGACTTCTTTACCCCCAGTGTTAATAATGTTCTTTCCGGTCACTTTCATTTCACTTCAACCTGTTTGCTCTGTTTTTATCGTTGTGATCAATGTAATTTCAGATTTTCGGCAGGACTTCACCTACTTTATACCTATTAATATTCATCCTACATGAGAGAAATCGCTCAGTGGTAATGTCTGTTACTGCGGTATTAGATGATGTGGCTTTGAATCTGAGAAGGGACATGAGTTCCTTCAAGGTTGCAGACGAGTGCCAAGAAGCACGAAACCTAGGTCCCAGGCTTCGTGTGGCCGTTTGCATCCAACCATCTAATATCAAGATGTGGAGAAATTAAACAGTTATCGTTAAAATCACTTCCGGTGTTAAGCAATGACGATGGATGCACTGAACTCAATCTCATCAAAAAACTTCAGGATACTGAATAAATTATTATTATTACCTATTTGTATTGAAATTTAAATTATGAAAAGTCATCTCTGTTTTATTCTAGTATTGGGAGATTTTTGCCCTCTATAGATATCATAGTGTACGTGCTTGTGGTATAGAGTAATACGCTGAATGTGTTTCATCTTTTTCTGTTCAACCTAACTCTTGGGCCATTTCGTGACATACATTCAGCACAAATATGAACAATGTTAAATATATAACTGTAGAGTCATATTCTTAAATGATGTAACACACATACACACTGCCTCAGCTACTATGTAGGTGACTAGCGTAATCTTTGTACCTAATCCCACCCTGCTGTGTGATTACATGCGTTGTAATGGACGAGGTTTCTTCAGATTATTTACTTTAGTAGGGTCAGGCATTCTAGATCTAGCTAAATTTCTGTCTATAAAAAAACAAATATTCTAATAAGTACTCTGACTTTGAATCATCCCACCCAAAATCATCAAGCATAGGTTTACTTAAATGTCTGTATAATTGAACCAGGAGCCTAATTAGTAAATCAGAAGAGTTAAATGCTGGAATCGAACAAATAAGAAAGACATTACTAGTGAATAAATATCCATTAGATTTTTTTTACAAAAGGGTGTGAAGATCCATAAGAAAAATAAAATTAGTGATATAAATAATGAAAGGAAAATAAATAATAAGGATTATAAAGCCCAGACAGTACTGTCATATAAAGAAAGAACATCAAAAGCTATATAAATATAAGATATAGAATAAGGCTGGAATTGAAGTGGTATTTAGACCAAGCAAATAACTTGGAGACAAGCTTTATTGGCTCAAGGATCTGGATTGATTCAATTAGGAAAATAGCATAATAGTTCGCCACATACCATGTAATGACTGTGAGGTCATTTGCACAAGTCATGCCGGTCAACTGGAGTCAGCTAGATTATTAGGACATAATAAATTAGTTAGATTTTGAATGATTGAACCAACCTAATTAAGTAATCTGAAGAATTTTCAAGTATTGGTTTTGTAGGGATTTTCGTTTGATCGCATGGAGGATTTCATCATGAGCTGACATCAGTTAGAGAACCACTGGAAAACCTGGGAATACTGGACAACTGTTTCATCCTAGTTTGGGACTCTTCAGCAGTACGCACCCACCGGGGTTCGAACCCCATGATGAAATCCTCCATGTAATCTGAAGAAAGCTCAGTCATCGCAATGCATTCATCTGCATTTAATTACACACAGGGTGGTGCAACGTAGTTAGCAAAGGGAGAGAGGTTAATCACTGAATCTTTGTTAACCGAATCAATACCAAAATGATGTAACAACTATAGCGAATATATGAAAAATTGCAATGAATAACAGTAGGAAATGGGATCAAATAAAGCAAGTCATAAAGTCATGTGAACACACTGATATGACTATGAGCAATGTATTGTACTTGAAACTCCATCCATTTATGAATACTATATCATTGTGTATTATATCAAATAAACCTATCCAATAAGGAATTATGATTTAACTGTTGAATGTCAAGCCACTTATTTGTTTAATGTCTTTCTATATTTAATGTTAATATTTGCTTAAGATGCAAAGTTTGAAGTTCTCAATGGATTTCTGCTTTATATGTCAGATCTCAATTTCCTAACATTAAAAAACAAAATTCCAGTGTCAAAGACTAAGAAATGGTATAGTGTAAATTGAAAAATAAATTCAACTTCGAAGTACTCTGCTTAGTATTTCCCATTCATTTATCTCATGAATTATTTTAATTTTTAAAGGCTTCCCCTTGTTGATGTATTAGATAAACTAATAAAGTAAAGTAAGTGCGTCGGTGGCACAGCAGTAGAATGCTCACCAACCACACCTCATGTGATTCGAGGTTCGATCCCCGGCCGACGCACTCCCAAACCTCTATAAGCCAGTAATTAGACTGATAAAGAGGGAATGTTGAGCATGAAGCTCGCAACCCCATCCTGTAAAAATAAACACCACTGTAACAGAAACTTCAGGCCTCTAGCTTGAAGCCCTGTGTTCCACTGGGAACTTAAAGGAATTTTTAAAAAGTTAAATAAATAAAGTAGAGTATTTAGTATCCATCTTGTTCATTTAAAAAACATAAAAGAGACGTGAATACTACAACTGTATTCAAGGTTAGTGTAGACGATAGGTTGATTGAATAATAGTCAAATCGTTCCAAATTAAATAACTTTCTCTCGGAAATTAGTCAGTGGTCGTCTTCAAACGGTCTTAAGCTAAAGCCGTCTAAATGTCTGGTAGTCAGTTTCACTTTCAGACGAAAACGTGACCTACAGCAACTAGCTAGCTCATACGCCCCCACTATCATTGACGGCACAGAGGTTGAAACTAAATCTAATGTCAAGTATCTTGGACTGAGTATTTCCTCCGATTTTTCCTGGTCCTCTCACATCTTGCTAGTTACTAGAAAGATGTTTCGCTTAACGTTCTACGTTAGAAAGTTAAGGCAGTCTGGTATAAAGCAGTCTTTGCTTTCTCAGTTTGTCAATTCTTGTATTCTAACCATCCCTCTTTACTGCTCCCCATTAATCTTTCCTGGACTACTTAAGAAAGACTTTGCTTTGCTGAGAAGGGCACTAAAAGCTGTTATTAGGGCAAGTGGGATATCGTTAAACCAACTGGTTAACACCATTGTGGATAGACATATAATGTCATGTAAGAAACTAGCGAATACCCCGAGCATCCTCTCTATACACAGCTCTCTCCTTGCATTTCATCTGGTAGAACTAGAAGCAGCTATGGGAGGCTATATGCTAGGACTACCAAGTACAAAACTCCACAATACCTTATCTAACACAGCTGTTATGTGGTGAGAAAACTGTTAGGCATGACACGATCAACTTACTGCGGCACTCTAATAAATAGTTCCCATTAGCTTTTGTTCTCCTTTCTTTGTTACTATTATATTGTTGCTCATATATTCTATTACAGACTAATTTTATATATCATATCCTGTGGTGCATTGTTTAAATATGTGAATGCAATGCTGTTCTTTTTTATTTCTTTTATTTCTCTTTTTTGTTTTTGTTGTTGTTGCTTTATATTTTTAAATCCTTATAAAAATTTATGAGGTAATTAGATGCAATATTGTAATGCACGCTGAAAATTCCATACTTGTACCACAAATACTGTTTGGAATAAAGCTATTATTATTATTATTATTAGATTACTGAATAGATGAGGTTTGGGAAATTTTCTCAGTTTTTCGCAGACATATTCTATTCGGAATTATTCAGATGTCACTTTGATGATAATACTGTGGCGAGAGTTGTCTGCTAGCTAAAATTGGTAGACAGCAATTTACGTGAATGCGTACGTCCCAAATCTTGGGTCATAAGAAAAAAACAAGAACAAAGACTAACTCCACAACCAATCACAGAAAACTTGGAGTGGGCAGACACGATTCACAGATATATCAACGGACTGTCTCAGGAATGACAACAAAGAGATGACAGAATAACCTTCAGCAGGAAAACAAACAATCAGAAGACGTTGTTCCTCTATTAACAATAACGAATAATAGTGTACATAAAAATCTATAATTATCTGTTGATTTTCTCAGTAAACCATCTGTTGCCTGGCCCTTACCTTCTGTTGTTTCAACGCTACCATTCGTCAAACTTTGCAACATTCTTTGCTGAACAATAAGTTCTGTGATAAAACCACGAGAACTTAGATTAGTTAATGTTGAGGGAAAGGAAAACAGGCAGGGTGAATAGTGTAAGAAATTCTGTCACAACTAAAGTACGTGAGGTTGATTAATATTCAGTACTTAGTGTTGAGCTTAAAAACACAGAAAATATGGCAACTGTAAACCTTAAGCACCACCAACTGCCAATCAGTGAATGACCTCGAAAGCACCAATCACGTGAAGGAGGCATTTTTATGTATGGAGTACATATATTTATGAAAAAGATGTATAAAAACTGTATAAAAGTGTTACAGAGGATACCTTTCCCTCACATTTGATAAAAATAGCTCTCAGTTTTCGGCTGGAGTAACAACAGAGTATAATCCCATTGTGAATAAAACTTATTTTGATAAAGTCTCACGGTATTGTACATTAATATTTACTGGGCAATAAACTGTGCTCGAAACGTCATCAGTAAATGTTACTGTATAATATTGTGAGAATTTATCGAAATAGATTTTACCCACAATGGAATTATGCTCTACTACAGTGCACAAGTTCTATCAACAAAGTAATTTAACCACATTTTATCGATGTAATTATTTAGGTCTTTTAACCCTAATCTTTCCTAAACCTAGCTCTTACGTGAAAATATCCCTAAACTAACTGTAATCTAACTGGAACCAACCCTAATGTCGCCTTTATTAGGTTAACCTAACCCTAACTTGTCCTTGGCTTAAATCGTACCTTAATCTTTCCCAAACCTAAGCTGAAACTTGCTACATATTCCATTTAATAGCATAACACTTCGATGAGCATATTTCATTGATGGTGACAACATTATTTCCTTGGTTTCACTAACTTGCTCAGTGAGCCTTTCAAGGTCATTGGTGTGGTCGCACTCCATTGGTAGTTAGTGCTGCTTAAAGTTTAACTTGGCTGAAAATTTATAATCAGTTACATGATTAAGGTGTTTACACCTTAAGATGACGTGGATTCTCATTTCTAACTTTAAATAATTAAATTTATCATTACTTTCTTTTTAAAAATTTATACAAGTTTGTTGTTATAAATATGCTATTCTTAGTACTAATAGTTAAATAAAAACCACGACTAAATGTTTCTTGTCATGATTAGAACCAGAAGTTCATTTTTAAGTTAATTGGTGGACGGTGACTAGCAGTGGAATTAAGGATGCGCTCTTCATCCTATTTGGGACTCGTCACCTGGATGTACCAGCTGGTACAAATAGGACGAAATGCGCATCCTGGATTCCACTGCTAGTCACCATCCACCAATTAACTTCTAATTAATTACACGGCAAGACATCGTCGAAGCATCTGCACAAGAAGTCGACATGTCAACCTGAGACCGAACACTTCGGTTCAATCAATCGACGGGAAAATCTAAAAGTGAATTAAATAAGAGTTCATTTTTGTTACATTTATATAATTTTTATGTGTGTACAGGGAATATGTATCGAATATTGCTCATTTAGGAGAATTTTAGAATTTGTGAATTAACAAACAAAATGTTCTTATTTTAATCTATGTGAAATCTTAAACACTAACTACTCTTATAATTTCAAGTATGTACCCTATTGGATTTAGCCGGGAAATGATAAAAATCAGTCCAAGATTTTTTCATTCTTAGCACCGATTCACTCTATGGATCGTTTAAAACTATACCACTGATATGAAGTGAATCTTGAACAATAAACACATTCAAAGTTACAAAGTACTGTGAAAGTAAGTAATGTTGTACCTGGACTGTAGTACTTCTGATTATGGTCTTTATAGTAGGTTTATGACTGGAAGTCAAAGAGAAATGATATGTATATAGTGATTAGAAGAGGTAGATAAACGTTAAAACGGCTCAGTGCTTATTATTATTTGTATATTTTGTTGTTATTCCTATATGAACTGTATTTGTATTAAAGTTAGAGTTGAACTTTTCATGCTGATGATTCAGGTCCTACAGACTGACGAATATACTCTTCATAATTCGAAAAACATATAGTACTGAAGATTGTTAAACCTGCGTCTTGATGTAATTCAGAGGGATTAGTAGTGAGGTGAAAAGACCTGGCTAGACAGGTAGACTTATGACACTGATGACAACAAAATATCACTGAATAACATGAAAGTTGGATTAAAGTATCAGTGACTAAGGTGAATTTAACATCTGGGTAATATCTCACTCTCTTGGTTTAGCTGCTACAATATCAAATGTTAAGTTTTTGCTTCATATCGAATCAGTAATAACTGAAACATTAACATTATCGTGGGTTTTCATGTGTTAGTTTGAAGAAACTTGATTGATTTCAAGTTACATCGTGAACTGTTGTGAACCAGCACTTCGAAATAAATCTAGTGAGGTTCACCAAGTTGGGTGTTGAGGTTAAATGCTCGCCTATGACATTGGCTGTTGATCGCGCTGTACATCGCAAATTGAAATTGATGAGCTGCTAGATTCCATCCCAATGGCTGAACGGTAAACCGGCTCACCTCGTAACTAGAACATCATGGATTCGAACCGCGTCGGCGTCATGTTTGGTTACTGCTAAGTAGTCCTTAACCAGAACAAAATAAATGTCCACCACCCCACCCCAGGTTTTCAGTAGTTTTATAAGTGATTTCAGTTCGTGATATAACCTAAAATTATTGTATGTTATCATGGCGTGATTTTTATTACCTCTTAATACTATCAATAAGCTAAATAGCTGATTAAGTTGGATACAATAAGTTTTTTAAGCTTTAAAACGTTTCTTACAAATAATATCACCTTTTTTGTGTGTGTTTGTGTGTGTAAGACTAGCAGTTTAGACTTTTATATACTTCTTAAACATTTAGTCATGATGACAACAGCATATTTTAGTATCAACATTGTGTTTCATTGACGATGAGCCACTGAATCACAGTTTCAGATAAGCGCATAATGTATGTTTTCATAAATAAATAAATATACATGAATGCCTATCTTTTTCTTTTACAGCTAAAACTCTGGGCATATATCTGTGGTGAGAGCTGTCTATTAGCCAAATTGGTAGACAGTAATTTACGTCAATATTTACGTTCCCAAGATTTGTCGTGAGAAAATGTGAACAAAGATTGATTCAAAAACGACCACAGCAGACTTTGCGTAGGCGGATGCAGTTAACATATAGAGGATTTGACATTCAAGAAACAGTCACAAATAGATGAAAGATTAACTTTAAGTGAGAAACAACCAATCGGAAGACTGTGTTTGTTTGCTTAAATAACCATAGTAATGTACATGAAAATATATAAATATGCGTTGATTTCCTTAATAAATGATCTGTTGCCTGACTCTTGCCTTCTGTTGTTACATATCTACTTAAACAACTGCATTGTGAATGCAAAAACATTTCACGTCATGTAGATGTCA
This sequence comes from Trichobilharzia szidati, assembly GCA_944472155.2. Taxonomy (NCBI): domain Eukaryota; kingdom Metazoa; phylum Platyhelminthes; class Trematoda; order Strigeidida; family Schistosomatidae; genus Trichobilharzia; species Trichobilharzia szidati. The sequence goes on from OX235273.1 coordinate 72,688,197, forward strand.
TTATTCATAGTATTTAATGCTCAGTGACTGTAAGGATTAGATAAAAACCGTCAGACTTCAGTTTTTGAGATAAATAATGTATCCTGATGCATACTGATAGGAAGTGGCCAAAACTGAAATCAACATTTTAAGTTAATAGCTGCAGAAGTAGAAGTGTTTATTTCTCAAATCTGGATTTAGTTTACGTTGTGGCCATGAAATAACCTCATTGGACAACGTGTTTAACATTGAACCAATCGCAAACCAGTCGGAACAATTTATTCCCTTCTGACCTAGCTAAAGTTTAATACAGCTAAGAATGTGTAAATATAATGAGTTTTTCCTTAATTAAAGTTCGTTACTAAGTCTATTATCTTCTTGCGTTACAAAAGTATTGATCTTGACATGTAGGATAGACGTATTTTTTTTGTTTAATTCAGCAACATTGAGAAATAGACAGTAAGAATAGATATTGGGCACTATGGTATTTTTTTATAAATCACACAGTGATGTAGAGTAATATTTACTGATGGCTTTTCGAGCACAAATTATTGCTTATAATCAAATCAAGTTACTCACACAACTTTTTGCTTCATTTGGCCGACTATATCTAAGTATACTATTGTTAATGCTCTATTTCAGAGTTTTCTTGATGAATACATAAACTAACCAGATTTGGGGTTTAAAGATAATGATTACAATACTACAGTCTACTACATTGGTGGTGTAAAACAGACAATGTGTCTAACAGAATATTATTTCATATATTCCCACAGTTCAGTATTTCATTAGCAACAAAATAATATATGTATTTGAACAATCCATTTCATGTCGTTTAATGTAAACCAAAATGACACGCTCAGTGATTGGTTAAAGAATATAAACTGTATATATATAAATATTTTTTTTTCCTTCACGTTCCCCAGTGGAACATAGGGCTTCAAGCTAGTGGCTTGAAGTTTCTTTAGCAATGTTTATTTTACAGGATGTGGTTGCTAGCCTCATGCCCAACCTTTACTCTTCACCAGCGTTATTTCTGGCTTCGCGAGGTAAAGGAGTGCGTCGGCCGGGGATCGAACCCCGGACCATGTGCATGATCGGCGAGCGTCCTAACCGCTATGCCACCGACGCACAAAGACAGCTGCTGTTTCATCCTAGTTTGGGAATCATCGGCAGTACGCACCCACTGGGATTCGAACCCAGGACCTTCCGGTTACAAGGCAAGCTTGTATACCATTCAGCCACTGGGACCGCCTAGATTACTAGGTCACTAGTATTCTAGCCGGTCCCAAGCCCGGATAAAGAGGTAGGGTTGGGGCGTGGTGCTAGCAACTCCACCCCCAAAACTTAACCAAATTGCTACTAAAACTTCAACGCACAAATATATTAAAAATTCTAAAAATACAAACAATAACCTTATTTTTCACTGGAATTGGGGAAGTGAAATGACGCAGGCTGGTGAAAGCCTTCGGGAAGCCAGTCAGCCGATGTGCCTTCTTTCGATGAAAGCAAAAATAAGGATGCTGACGTGGAATATTCGTACAATGTACGAAACTGGAAAGGCTGCCCAGGTAGCCGCAGAAATGAGGAGATATAAAATGGAAGTGTTGGGAATCTGCGAGAGCAGATGGAACGGATTCGGAAGGTGCCAACTACCAACTGGAAGGACAATAATCTACTCCGGTCACCCAGAGGACAACCACGAGCACACCGAGGGAGTAGCCATCATGATGTCACCAACAGCGGCTAAAGCTCTCATGCAGTGGGAACCAATCTCCTCCAGGATAATGACAGCCAGGTTCAACTCAAAAGGAAAAAAAGGTTACAATCATTCAGTGCTACGCGCCTACAAACGCCTCAGAACATGAGAAGAAGGAGGATTTCTACAGTCAACTACAAACAGTAATGGACAACGTCCCAAAGAGCGATATCAAAATCCTGATGGGCGACATGAATGCGAAACTGGGAGGAGACAATACAGGAAGAGAACTCACCATGGGTCGCGAGACCCTCGGTGAAATGAACGACAATGCTGAACTCTTCTCAGACTTCTGCGCATTCAATGATTTGGTGATTGGTGGCAGTGTGTTCAAACACAGGGATGTACACAAGGCAACATGGATTTCACCAGATGGACACACCAAAAACCAGATAGACTTCATTTCAATCTCAAGGAAGTGGAGACGGAGCCTACTGGACACAAGATCGAGGAGAGGAGCAGATGTGGATTCAGACCACTATCTGGTACAAGGGACTTTCAAGGTGAAGCTGAAAGCCTCGAGGATACCTGGGGATAGGCCACAATGCAAGTTCAACACGCAAAAACTGAAGGACACAACCACAAAGAACACTTCCACTGCAACTGTCAGAGCAAAGCAGGAAGCACTACGTGGTACCACTGAGGAATCATCCGTGGAAGACCATTGGAACTCTCTGAAGGTAACTTTCAACGAAACGTGCTCAACGGTTTTAGGAAGAAAGAAGAAACAAGACAAGGAATGGCTCTCAACAGACACTTGGAAACTAATAGAGGAGAGGAGAAAGGTGAAAGAAAAAGTGATTTAATGCAAAGATGGACAAGAGAAAGAGACGCTGAACTCAACTTACACAGCACTGGACAAAGAAGTGAAGAAGAGTGCCAGGAAGGACAAAAGACAATTCTACGACAACCTGGCTACTGAAGCTGAGAAGGCAGCAGGCAAAAGGGACCTGAGGACACTATATCAGATAACCAAGTCTCTATCCGGGAAGAGATCAACACAAGTGAAACCTATAAAAGACAGCCAAGGGAACCCAATTACCAAAGAAGAAAGACAGATTAAACAATGGTTGGACCACTTCAAAAGGCTCTTGAACCGACCACCACCTACAATCCGTCCAGTAATACCAACAACAGCACGTACACAACTGCAAGTTGACACCAATCCTCCAACGAAAACTGAAGTCATGAATGCAATCAAGCTTCTGAAAGCTGGAAAAGCAGCTGTAACAGATGGAATACCCCCGGAAGCACTGAAAGCGGACCCCGAGACGACGGCAGATATGCTGACTCCATTATTGCAAAAGATCTGGAAAGAGGGAAAGGTGCCTACTGACTGGAGGAAAGGTTACCTAGTGAAACTACCAAAGAAGGGCGACCTGGGACTCTGAAAGAACTGGCGAGGAATCATGCTCCTGTCGACGCAAAGTAAAATCCTGAGTCGCATCATCCTGGAGAGAATAAAGGACGCACTGGACACAGAATTCCGACAAGAACAAGCTGGATTCAGGAAAGGCAAATCATGTTCTGACCAAATTGCTACTCTACGCATTATCATCGAACAAAGCATGGAATGGCAATCAAATCTCTACCTCAACTTTATAGACTTTGAGAAGGTCTTCGACAGCGTTGACCGCGAAGTAATTTGGAAACTACTCGAGTACTACGGCGTACCCCAAATATTCATCAACCTTATTCAGCAACTGTACGACAACGGCACATGTCAAGTGATCCACAACGGAAAACTCAGCGAAGCGTTTGGAGTAAACACAGGAGTCAGACAAGGGTGCTTATTATCACCAATGATATTCCTAATTGTGGTGGACTGGATTATGCGTCAGACAGTGGGAAATGAGAAGACAGGGATATCCTGGACCGACGTGAAGAACCTAGAAGAACTAGATTTCGCAGATGAATTATTTTTGATGTCACACAAAATCGAAGACTTACAAGCGAAAACCGACAAACTGGTCGAAGAAGCAGCAAAGACAGGACTCCAGGTGAACATAGACAAGACGGAGGTCATGAAAATAACCAACCAACAACAACAACAGCAGCAACATCCAGTGCCAATCACCATCAACGGGAGGGATTTGAAAGAGGTTACTTCATTCACTTATCTAGGGAGCATTGTCTCAACTACAGGAGGAACGGACGAGGATGTCAAATCGAGAATCGGGAAGGCGAGAAACACATTCATCAACCTGAAACCAATCTGGAAATCTTCGTCACTCAGCATCAACAGCAAAATTCGGATTTTCAATACAAACGTCAAGTCAGTCAGTTCTTCTATACGGATCAGAAACTTGGCGGGTCACAAAGAATATTTTCAACAGGTTGCAGACCTTTATCAATAACTGCCTTCGTCCTATACTGAAGATTAGATGGCCGGAAAGAATCACAAACAAGAAGCTATGGGAACAAACGAAACAGGAACCAATCGCCCTAAAAATATGCAGGAGGAAGTGGAGATGGATTGGACAATCGCTGAGGAGACCGTTGAGTCACATCGCGCGTCAGGCCAACGCTTGAGTGGAACCCGAAAGGGAAGCGGCGAGTGGGACCTCCAAGGGTGACATGGAGGAGATCGTGTGAGGAGGAGATGAAACAGTATGGAATAACATGGACGCAAGTGAAAAGTACAGCACAAGACAGAAGCAAGTGGAGACGTGCAGTTGAAGCCCTATGTTCCACTAGGAACCCAAGGGAACAATGATAATAATATATAAATAACTGTTTGATCATTTGAAAATGTACCTTGGCTTCGTGTCTTGCCTTCTTCTGTTACACTACTACTCATACTGGTTTGACGGGTTGTGTGAATTTAGGTCCCTGGGAGAAATACAACATTTTCTCCGTGTATTTGTGTTGTCCTGTATAAAAATGTGTATTTACCAGATGGTAAGGAAAACCTTTCTTCAATCAGTTAGAAAATTTCACGTCAACTTTGAGAATATATAGACTGTTTGAATCAAGCGCGTATCATTTTATGACAAAATATATTTTCCTTATAATTAAATCAGTTACACATGTTATAAATGAAATCATATTGTCTGAAACACTAAAATAAATTCTCTAGAACAACAAAATTAATTGTTTCCATGCTGTCTGAAAGTACAGATTGCTTTCAGCAAGCCATCTATAGACAAAAAGATGGTATTGCAATGGGATCTCCGTTGGGTTCACTACTATCAGATTGCTTCCTCGCAGGCCTCAAGAAAGGTCCACTAAAGCCGAGAATTGATAATTTAAGACTGTATAAAGGATACGTAGATGACATATTCATTATTTGTGACAACACTAAGGACCCAAATCTACTGCTGCAGACATTTAACTGTTACTATCCAGCAATAAAACTCACTTTTGAAATGGAAAACTGATCAAACATTCTCTTCCTTCATGTGGAACTAACAAGAAGAACTAATGGGACCTTAAGAAAATCGATCTGTAGAAGATTTTTTTGGAATGGTCACCTGACAAGCTTCTATAGCTAACTGGGTACCTATTCAACAAAAGCGGAATTAAATTAAATTCCTTGCCACCCACATCTGACGTATATGTAGTTCCAATGTTCTACAAACAGAATTAGATATTCTGAGAGAAGTCTTCGTCTAAAATGGATACTCACTAAGATTCATTGACAAAAATATCAAACCAAGAATTTGGAGGAATGAAACTACACTTATGCCGGAAACGAAACTCTACATGAACTTGGATTTCAAAGGAGATATAACAAGCGATATTCTCAAGAGAAGAATCGCAACAACTCTGAGAAGAAAATTCCTTGCAGAAACGCTAAGAATAGTGCTCTCCAGTCGCCCACTGATATGCAGAAGCCTCAAGGACAAGATCCCGCAGTTAACCGCTTCTGTGTGCATATATCAGTTCACCTGCTGCTGTGGAGACAGCTAGCTACAGCAGTCGTTGAACGAGCATCCTATCTAAGAGGATTTAAGAACACTATCCAGCATGGTTGCGAAAAGTCAACAGTGGTGCTATAAACAGTCAAGAATAACCTACCAAAGGCAATACAGTTTCGTCTTCTTTGTGTCACTGAAGCTCTGGCCATTGACATAGAAAAACTGGAGCTATGCATACAAAAGAGAATTACTCAACCACATATATTATCATGGTAACAACTTTGTTGATTTTTGATGACTTTGTTGTTGTTTGTTTGCCTGTTTCTTTAGTTGCTTATAATTCTTGTATTCATTTAGAACTTTTGCGTAATTTCGTATTCTCTACTTTGTTCTTATGTGTAGCCTGAGCACAACTCAATCATCAAATGATTCATTTTATTACGCAACTCTTCCTTAACAATCGTTTGTGACAACTCATCACCTTTGATACTTCACTAGCTTCATTAACACTCAACTTTCTTGGCCGTTTTTGTATTACGTAACTTCACCGAAGACTTACTAATTCTCACCTGTTCAGTTAAAATAACCATAACCAATTGTATTTGTGTTTGACAAACTTAATGTACACATACAGACAAAATAACACATTTATATTTGCGACCGTACAGCTAAGATAATGAATTTGCCGAAAAGACTCTTCGCTGAACTAGGTGTTTTGTTTCCGTTAAAAAAACGTGAAATTTCCTCAACCTGTTAATGAATACTTCAGTCCATTTTTAATTTCAATCTTCAGGTTTCCGATCCAAATATCTGTTGTTTTTTCCGCACAAATTACTTATACCGCATTTTTTGAATCTACTAACTATGAGATCATTTTGATTGGAAATCACCAAGATATTCGCCCTCATTGCGGTTAGATCTATCTTTTGAATTTAATTACTCTCATTACTTTGACATTTTATTACAAGGTGACCAGATGTTTTATTCGCATCAACAAGAAATCTGCTGTATTTGACGGTTCGATCCATTTTCAGAGAATTTACTTGATGGCAGGATATTGTTTATGCTTAACAGTGCTTTGGTAACATCACAAATTATATACTATTTAATGCTGTCATGTTATATCGGTACATACTGTATGGAAAACATCTGAAAGTTTATGGTTTTGATATTATCAAATTCGCCATTTGAGAATTATGCAGAATTATGTCGAGAATTCACGACATCTTTCTTTTTTTTTCCTTCACGTTCCCAGAGGAACATTGGGCTTCAAGCTAGAGGCCTGAAGTTTCTATAGCAGTGGTGTTTATTTTTACGGGATAGGGTTACCAGCCGCATACCCAACCTTCCCTCTTTACTAGTCTTATTACCGGCTTAGCGAGGTTTGGGAGTGCGTCGGCCGGAGATCGAACCCCGAACCATGTGCATGGTCGGTTAGCGTCTTAACAACTGTGCCACCAACGCCCATGGCATTTTCCTTTGGAAACCAAAAATACTTGCAACGCAGTTTGTGATAAGCTTGATAGTATAAATAGCAATCAAGGAAGCAAGCAAAATAAAATGATAGTTTATGCTACAGACTGATCTGACTGCTATTTAAAATGTCGAACAGGTCACATTTCGCGATCTGAATATTTTTGATTTCCAAAGGGAAACGAGATAAATTGTTATCCTCGAACTGTGTAAATTTCGGGCATCGGTGGCACAGTGGTAGAATGCTCGCCAACCACGTCTCATGTGGTTCGGGGTTCTATTCCTGGCCGACGCACGCCTAAACCTAGCTAAGCCAATAATATGACTGGTAAAGAGGAAAGGTTGGGCATTAGCCTAGCAACCCCATCTCCTAAAAGTAAACACTACTGCTACCTAAACTTCAAAGCTCTATCTTGAACCTTTATTTTCCACTGGGAACGTAAAGGAATTAAAAAAATAAAAACAACCAGTTCACACATGTACCTAGGTGTAATTAATTCACCTTCCTGGTATACCACTGGTGATTTCGGCTCCAAACCAGTGAAACAACTAGCCGATTTTGATCTAGCTAGCAAACAGATCTGCTCGTTGTCAGTGATTTCCAGCTGATTAACGTGAACCATTAGTATATACCACCATTTACTTCTGTTTTTACAATATTTGTCTTTTTAACCTGTATTCTGAAAGACGTAGGTATAATCATTAAAAAAGCTGTAAGAAAGTTTTAGAATCTATTGTATTACTTTTGAAGATGAATACATTTCAGTTGATCTGCTATTTATGTTAAATAAATAAGACAAAAGCTAGCTGACATCTCATAGTATTATCACTTTTCAAGAATAAGAAAAAACAGTATTTGTCGCATGAAAATAATTTCAATTATTTATGCGTTGACGTTTCCTTTGACAGATAACATTATAGGAGACCATTGAACACTTGTTTCTTCTAAGCTTAATCTGAATATGAATCAATGTTGACACTTAATGCTGACATATGAAAAGCTGCATAAGGAAATAAAGTTACTTTTTCAGATCGTGGAAAACACCCATATGAACATTAGAAAGAAGAGAACACGAAGTTCAGCAAATATATCTTTTCGGCGATTTCATTTTCAAAAGTTGTACAATCGCATTTAAATACATTATTTTACATGGAGACAATTCTTGTTTGATTCTACATAATTACCACGGCGAATAAAAGGTGATAATTATTTCCAACTAGATATGGTTTTTATGAGAGGCTTAGAAGAATGTGCATATACCAGTTCACCTGCTCGTACATAGGTCGTTGTATGCGCGTCGTTTCAAAACGTGTTAGAGAACATTACCCAGCGTGGTTGCAATGAGGAGGCACCAGTTCAATCAGAAGTGCTATTATTGAACATCTGATCAACACCTCCCACAAAATCTCAACTGATTCTTTCAAAGTAATTTACAAAGTCAACAGAAACCTACCGAAAGCAGTATGTTTCCGACTTCTCTGTACTGCAAAAGCCCTCGCAATATGCATCGAGAAGCCGGAGCTGTGTGTTCAAAAGAAATTAGTCCAACCTCTACAACTACCATGGACCTAGTTCGGTATCTTACCTTAGCTTCCGTTTTTGTTTTTGTTTTTTTCTTTTTTCGTTCTCTTTTTTCTTTTTGATCTTTTTTCGTTCGCTGTGTGTGCGATTCTTACTCCCTCAGTCTTCATTCGATTCACTCCATTTTTTCAGTTATAAAAACAGCTATTTTAAGTTTGTTTCTATGCTTTTCCTGTTCACATTTATAATTCGTTTAAAAAAATCAACTATTTTACAATTATGTCTTAATCCTGTGCAATTTTCGTGTTTCTAAGGCTCTTGTAATCTATATTCACACCTCCTAGCTTCCATTTAAAATTAAAATTATTATTTCAATTTTTGTTTCCATGTTCATTTTCCATATACCAGTAATTCGCTATAATCCTGTGTAATTTCGTTTCTAAGCCTCTCGTAAAAACCATATCTAGTTGGAAATAATTATCACCTTTTATTCGAAGTCGTAATTATGTAGAATCAAACAAGAATTGTATCTATGTAAAATTATGTATTTAAATGCCATTGTACAGCTTTTGAAAATGAAATCGCCGAAAAGTTAGTTTTACCATAAACACTGAGAAGTAAGCATATTTCTGACATTAATTTTTTTTTGAACAAATAAAAGTATTTTAACTAAACTGTTTTGTGTAAAAATTTTATGTAGACAAACAGTAATAAAATAGCAAGAGGGTTGAGTTTTATGGTAGAATGTAATTTCACACTGTTTTATCGATATGATATAGCGCAGAGCTAAGTGGTATTATAAGACGTATAACCGATAGAAGCATGATTCACCTTTCACAGCTAAATCATTATACAGTACTACTGACCATTACATATCTGACTGATAGATTTATTTTTTTACGACTGCGATTTTGTTTCAGTGAAGTTATAGATACGCAGTGGAGTGGCAACTTGACCTTCGACCTGTTAGATTCTGTTTGAATCTCAGAAACACAGTTTGATCCCTCCCCCTCATTGGGAATAATCTGACTGGTTCTTAGGTAATTAGCAACTTTGTTTAGTCAACTAATTCAGTTGTATAGTACGTATTTTGTACCTGAAAACTTTTGGACTGTATAGCTGCTTCACGGCTTTGTTAAGGTGGTTTTGTATTTTCGATAAAAGTTACTGATGTTGAATAGTGCCACAGATTCTATTATACTTACTCTTGCTTGCATATAGTTGGAAAAGAATCTTAGATTATGCGTCATTCTCAGAAGTTTGGCAGGCTGTACAGAAGAACTCATTAATCGGTTTCAGAAGGTGAAATACTTGAGTTTTGGTCATTTTACCTAGGAGTGAACAGCTTTAGCGAACAATATTTAACGGTCAATTAGTGCAATTCATAGATTTTCTGAGCAGAGACTTTCTACACTGTATCAGAGAGAGGATAGCTCATCTGAAATTGTGTCTTACACACTCAGATAGATAAATCTGTGATATTGCAAATCTTGTATCCCGTTTGGATTCTGAATTCATACGTAAGAATTCTACCTCAGTGACAGGGTGATGAATGTTTTGTCTGCTTTTATATAAATAAATCATGGAGTGAATCCGCTCTGTAAGGATGTCACAAACTCTTCAGCAGTAGTGTGCTTGTAGAAGACATTTGAAACATTTCAGCTAATGAAATAAATAACCTTTTAAAGCAATTCCCGAGGTTGAAGTATACTATTAAGATTGATTTTCTGTAGATCGACTACAACAAAAGTAATTAAGGGGAGAAATTTAGAATATAATTATTTAGAATATAATTCTTCAACAGAGAAACTTATAGACTGTCAATGATTATGAAATCATTCGAATAAAACAGTTTCCACCATAAATAATAAAAAGTACTTTCATACGAATGAAATTTGGAGACTGTATCTTTTAGGGTTCCATTCTCATGACATAGTCCTTGAAATAAGTCACACAAGCACATTTGTTGCTATTAAATTGATACTCAACATTGAAAGTGAAATCTGATCTTTTTCTTTATTTCTTTGTTTTAAAAGTGGAATTTATGGCTTCGAGCTTTAAGTTTTTAAGCTTCTGTGGCAGTACTGTGTTTCACGTGGTGGGGTTGCTAGCTTCCTGCCCAACCTTCCACCATTTCCAGTCTTACTGTCACCTAGAAAACTAAGCAAGGCTTTCGGAGTAGTTGGTAACCGAACTCTGTGCACATGCATATCTGGAGAGCATTTTATCCTGGAACCAATGACGGGAAACCTGATATTAGTTCACATGGATGTTTTAATGGTTACCCATTTAAACTTGATGTACGAAATTAAGTGACTAGCATGTTGTTTATTATTGTATAAATATTGTATCTAGGTAACATTTCACACAGTTTCGGGAGAATTTTAATGAAATTATATCACTCAGATACAATTATTTTCTTGTTCATAGGCTTCTCCACAATTACACTGTCTCCCTTCATATTCACTTATCGTACACTCACATTCGCCAAACGATTTCAATTCAAATTGCTCAAAATCTATGTAAAACTTTACAGTTTAAAAATTTGGTTGGTAGAAAACCTGTTTTTACCAAATTAAAAAGCTTTCTTGATTGTATTACCTAAACAAAAAATGGGATATACTTCAACAAAACCAAGAATAACAAATGTACCAGGATTATGTGAGACCATCTCATTATTTCAAGGATTCTTCTCCGCTGGTTACCACCTGGATTATATGAAATTTTAAATTATCATAATTATTTGAGTATACTTTTTTTCGTTATGACAAGGAATAATTGATAAGAACTAAAAGTGTTATAAGTTATGCAAGTTGTTAAATTATTAAGAGTTATAAGGATTGACTATTTTATAGGATAATTAGACCAATATTCCTGAGAATAGAGTTCAGGACTTTTGGGTAGAATCAAAGTTTAACTAAAAATAGTATAACAGTATAATAGGTTACGTAGTTACAGAAAATATGTTTATATAAAATAGCAGAAAAGGAGTATGGTGTGTAACGTTTAGATGGAGCAATAAAAAAATTTTTCAAATAGGAAAGATGACATAGGGAAAAACATCAGGTAAAAAAAATTGTGTGCGTTGGTGGCACAGTGGTCAGGACGCTCGCCAACCATGCACATGGTCCGGAGCTCTATCCCCGGCCGAAGCACTCGTTTACCTCACGAAGCCAGATATAATGCTGGTGAAGAGGAAAGGTTGGGCATGAGGCTAGCAACCCCATCCTATAAAATAAACACTGCTACAGAAACTTCAAGCCACTAGCTTGAAACCCTATGGTCTACTGGGGATGGTGAAGGAAAACAAATTGTGTAATTTATGTAAGTAAGTTTAATGACCAAGGTAGTAAAAGATCCACTAATGTCCCTTTCTGCGCACACAGATTAGGTCTAAATCGTTTGATGGTGACTGCCTCAGCAAAGCTTAGCAAGCCAGCTTTCTTTTTCCTGCTGATTATTTTGAACTCCTTCACACTGTCCACAATATGACCAGCTTTTATTTATCTGTACCAAAGACACAGTCTTAGTACAACAATGTTCTGTACTGCCAAATCGATGGAGTCGCCATGAGAATCCACTGGGTCCGGTTCTGAGAGACATTTTTATGCAGAGCCTGGAACACACAAGAATGAAGTTTGAAGTCGGTAAGACAAACTTCTAGGCTGGGTATATCGACCACAATTTTTGTCATTTGTGATTAATTTAATGGTACTTTTCAAATATTAAACGTCCTGAACAGTTCTCATCCCAATATAAATTCTACAATGGAGTATAAAAATGAGGATAAGTCCCACTTTATTGACCCTGGTATCCAACCTGATATTTATGGTAAAGTCGTAAGTTGTATCCACATAAACGACACATGGAGGTCAATCTACCTGAACTTCAAAAACTTCTCCCCTGTAAGTTATAAAAAGGGGTTGGTGAAAATGTTCTTTGACTGTGTAAGAAAAGTCTATGAAGAGTCATCCATTGTGAAAAATGCCTAAGTGATAATGGTTACCCATTGACATTCATAAACAAACATGGAAAACTTAGTATTTGAAGGTGTGCGGAATCATGCGAAATTTGGCTTATTACCCATGTATTTACACACAACCACGCCTCATGTGCTTCTGCGTTTAATCCACGGCCGACGCACTCCCAAAACCCTCTAAGCCAATAATAAGACTAGTAAAGAGGAAAGGCTGCGTATGAAGCTAGCAATCCCATCCCGTAAAAATAAATACCACTGCTACGTAAAATTCAAAGCCTTAGAATGAAGCTCTATGTTCCACCGCGAACGTAAAGGAATAAAAAAAGCTTACAAAGCAACAAGACAATCAGAATGATGTATAACCTGACGACCTGACAGTATCTTTGCCTGTCGAATGTCAAAGTGACTGCTCCAAAAACTTAATGGCTTTCTGTCAGAAATCAGCCAGTGGTCCAAGGAAAACGGTCTTACCTTGAACCCCTCCAAATGCCAAACAGTCAATTTCACCTTTAGGCATAAATCCGACCTAAACAAACTGGTTGACTCTCACGAGGTGTGAAACATAGATGGCACTGAAATAGAAACCAAGTCGGAAATTAAATACCTAGGCGTCATTCTATCTGCTGATCTCTCCTGGTCATCTCATATCTTGACGATTTCTAAGAAAATATTCCGTCTTACCTTCTACATCAAGAAGTTAAGACATTTTGGTATAACCCAACCCTTACTCCTACAATTCGTTAACTCTCGCATTCTGCCTATTATTTTCTATTGTTCCCCCTTAGTTTTCCCCGGACTACTGAAGAAAGACTATAACATATTACGCAGGACATTAAAGGTTGTTAGCAGGGTAAGCAACGTGCCACTTAACCAGCTTGTTAATATTCTGGTTGACAGGCAGGTACTTGAACTCATGTGAAAAATGGGCCAAATCCATTTTATCCAACTCACACCACCCTCTTCACTCACAACTCTCCCCTTGCATCTCATCAGGCAAAACCAGAAGCCTACATAGAAAACTATATGCTCGCACTGGCAAGTACAAAACTCAACCATACCCTACTTAGCTCGTGTTCTGTGCGATGAGGAAAACATTAGGCGTGACACCTATAATTCATTAAATAGTCAGTAGTACAACTGGACCTCGTCTTTCCAACTCATATCATTTATAGGTACAACATTTCCTTTCTTTCTTTTCCTATTCTTTCTCTCTTTTTTTCTTTCCGTTTTGTGCTGCTTTGTTTCTTTCTGTCGCTTACGCCAGTAAATATGGCAGCACCTACTTTTCTAACACCTTCAAACACTGTTCAACTTTGGCTTTGCTACCGACATGCCAATATGTTGTTGTCATAATGAACTGAGATTTCCTTAATCTATGTAGAATTTCATTTATTGATAATGTACTAACTGGATACAATACTGTAGTAAAAATGCTGAGAATTCCATTGTGTATCACAAGTACTGTTTTGGAATAAAGCAAATTATTATTATTATTTACTGATTATTCCAAATAATGAAAGAAATATGTAATAGACTGTACTGATTTGTAATTACTCTTGCATTCTCACATTATAATGCGTGAATGGCACAAAGAGTCATATGGGCTTGTCCAGCTGATTTTTGGTCAAGTAAACAGGTGCATGTGATGATCCAGTTCACTATTCTAATTCTATTGACAGTTCTTATATGTTTAACGATGATTAATTACATTACAGTGAAGATTCTGAAAATCCCTTCATCTAAATAGTCAGGAAAGGCACCCTTCTCTTGAGCTACCAATCAGTTTCTACGCTTGGCAAATGATCACTAGATGTATGGAAGACAAACAGCCTATTTAAGTTTCTTCAGTTAGTCTTCATACATTTACTGACTCTTGTGGAGTTGGTTATATTTGTCACTTTCCAAATAGCCCTTCAGAATGTTGTCCGATATGACTATCAGGAAGAAGATGCAAGTCAATTACTAGCTCAATTCTTCAGTAACCGATGGACTCAGACAACGCAATTCCACTGGAGTCATCTTTTTAAATTATTTATAATGTATGGCCGAAGGATTTAGTGAAGACGCTATCGATTCATCAACACAACATTAAGCTGTGAGGCAGACAAAAATTGTTCACCTTGTCATTCTAGCATGGGCTTGTTCAATAGTATCATTATTACATATCCCATTTGTAGAGTTTGCTAATTATTGTTTTGTTTTTATCTTCTTCACACTCGTCATGTGCACACTCATACACCTTCCTTCTTATCTAATGACAGTTTCCACCTTATCAAAATTTGAAACTCTTAGTTCTATTGTATAGTGCAATTTCTTTCTATCTGTAGAAACCACTTCCGCTTAACTGTTATACGTTTTTAGTAAGTGTGAATACGATTGTGTAGACACTAAAGATAACTTCATTGATGAAAATTTTCTTCGTTGAGTTGTTTATTCTTTCCTTCATAACTCAATGGTACCTTTGTTAATTCTACTTTGAACAGTATATAAATTCGTGGAAAATACCCATTGGAACATTAGATTGAGAAGAATAAGAAGTTCAGCAAAGATATCTTATCGGCGATTTCATTTTCAAAAGCTGTACAATCGCATTTAAATACATAATTTTACATGGAGACAATTATTGTTTGATTCTACATAATTATGACGGTGAATAAAAGGTGATAATTATTTCCAACTAGATATGGTTTTTACGAGAGGCTTAGAAACAAAATTACGCAGGATTAAAACAGATATCAAGTGTGTAAAAATGAGCATGGATACAAAATTGAAATAATAATTTTCAACTTGAGATGGGAGTTAGGAGGTGTGAATATAGATTACAAGAGCCTTAGAAACAAAATTACATGGGATTTAGCAAATAACAGGTGTGCAGAAAGTGAGCATGGACACAAAAATTAATATAATAGTTTTAACTTAAAATGGAAGTTAGGTGTGAGTATAGATTACAAGAGCCTTAGAAACACAAAAAATTGCACAGGACTAAGATATAATTGCAAATTTTTAAAACGGATTATAAATGTGAACAGGAAAAGCATAGAAACAAACTTAAAATAACTCTTTTTATAACTGGAAAAAAAAGTGGGGTGAATCGAATGAAGACTGAGGGAGTAAGAATCACACATAGCGAACGAAAAAAGATCAAAAAACAAAAACAAAAAAGGGAAAACGGAAGCTAAGGTAAGATACCGAACTAAGTCCATGGTAGTTGTAGAGGTTGGACTAATTTCTTTTGAACACACAGCTCCGGCTTGTCGATGCATATTGCGAGGGCTTCTGCAGTACAGAGAAGTCGGAAACATACTGCTTTCGGTAGGTTTCTGTTGTCTTTGTAAATGACTTTGAATGAATCAGTTGAGATGTTGAGGGAGGTGTTGATCATATGTTCAATAATGGCACTTCTGATTGAACCGGTGCCCCCTCTTTGCACCCACGCTGGGTAGTGTTCTCTAACACGTTTTGAAAGGACGCGCATACAACGACCTATGAACCTTGCTCCGCACTGGCAGGTGAACTGGTAAATGCACATTGAATTGGTTATATGCGGCAGTTTTTCCTTCCCATTGCTCCGAAGATGTGGGCGGCTAGATAATGTCACTCTTAGAGTTGCTGCCGGAAATGTCTTCTTCAGTGATTTGGAGATTCTCCTTTTAAGGATATCTGCTACTAGGTCTCCCCTGAATTCCAGATTCAGATAGAGTGTCTTCTTTTGCACTGAAGTGTATTCTTTTCTTTTTGGCCTTGGTTTCATGTTCTTCTCCACGAAACGCGGCGGGTACCCGTTTTGAACCAGAATGCTTTTTAGGATTAGGAGCTTTTCTTCTAAACAGTCATCACTACAGATTCTTCTGGTGCGGTGGGCCAGTGAGATGATGAGAGCTCTTTTACGGCTGATAGGTATCCAGCTGTAGAAGTTTGTCAGCTGGCCATTCCATGTTGGTTTTCTATGGATAGATCTTTTCAGAGTTCCGTCGTCTCTTCTTGTCAATTCGACGCCCAAGAATGGAATCTTTGATTTATTTTCAACTTCCACTGTGAATTTAATTGAAGGATGACAGTTATTAAACTCCTGTAAGATGCAATTTAAATCGGAATCGTCTTGACAAACTATAAAAGTGTCATCGACTTATCTTTTGTACAGCAGCAATTTGTTCATTGTTGGTTTAAGAATGCCGTTTTCCATGCTGGCCATGAAGCAGTCTGCCAAGAGTGAGCCAAGGGGAGATCCCATAGCAATCCCGTCTTTCTGTCTATAGATGACGTCGTTGAACGTAAATTGTACGTTGAGTGTGCATCTTAATAACAACTCTTTTAGGTATGAGGTTGGTATTCCGATACTCAGATTTTTGTCATCAATATACTTGCAAAGGAAACAAATTGTGTCTGTGAGCGGCACATTCGTAAATAGAGATTCCACGTCCAGTGATAACATTCGTTTTCCATTTACATTCAAGTCTTTTATGCACTCAATAAATTCAAACGTATCTCGTAGAAAGTACTTACAGAATTGTCGTCTCACAGGCTCCAGCATCTCGGATAACCATTTGGCAATCGGATGGTACAGTGATCCCTCCATGTCCAAAATTGGTCGAAGTGGTAGGCCTGCTTTGTGCACCTTTGGTAGACCATATAGTCGAGGCATAATGGATCCTGTTGGTCCCAGATGTTCAAATAGGTCCTCAGTTATGAGGCAGTCGTTCTTCATTCTCCTAAGAACATCTGTCAGTTACTGTTCCATCTGCTCTGTCTTATTCTTCTCATTGTCTGGTTTTGAAAATTTATTATCATTAGAGATTAGAGCTGTCAACTTGTTGATATACTCATCTCTGTCCATAAGGACCACTCCCGAACCTTTGTCTGGACGTGTAATGATTAGGTCTTTGTTGTTTCTCAAGTCTTTAAGCTGCTGTTTGTGTTCTTTTGTCAGGAGGTGTCGGGCTTTAGTTTTTGAATTGAGGTACTGATTGCAGCAGTCAGAAAATGTAGACTTGAAGTGTAAGAGATCTGCATCAGAGATAGGTGTGATGTCTCTTGTTTGACTCATAAGATTTTCAAATTGGACTTACGTGTGTGTGTGTAGGCTCTTGTAATCTATACTCACACCTCCTAACTTCCATTTTAAGTTAAAACTATTATATTAATTTTTGTGTCCATGCTCACAGATTTATTTTAAATACATTAACTTTCAAGAGTTGGTATGTAAGGGTTAGTTATGTTTTTACGAGTTGACCACGGATTGATATCACTTAGAGAACCATTGAAAACCAGCCATAGGGAGTACTGGACAGCTGCTGTTTCATCCTAGTTTGGGAGTCATCGGCAGTACGCATCCGCTGGGATTCGAACCCAGGACCTTCTGGTTACAAGGCGAGCTCGTATACCATTCAGCCACTGGGACCTGATTCAATGGCTCATGAATTCTAACTGCCAATTCGTGATTTAGCGCTCGCTAATGACTTGCTACAGAACGGAGTTTCTTAGAGTCCTAGCGAGAAGTCGTGACCAGTGAGGTCCATCCAGTCAAGTGTGAGGATGGATTTCCCACCGAAGACATTGGTTGGTGGTTGCGCTAAATCACGAATTAGTAGAAGTTAGAATTCGTGGGCCATTGAATCCGGTCTCAGTGACCGAATGGTCTACGAACTTGCCTTGTAGCCGGAAGGTCCTGGGTTCAAAAAAGCAATGGGTGCGTCCTGCCGATGATCCCCAAACCAGGGCGAAACAGCTGTCCAGTACTTCCTGGTTTTCAATGGTTTTCTAACTGATATCAATCTGCGGTCAAACTCGTAAATACATTAATGTGTAGAATTCAATTATAACTGAATTAGGCTCTAATTGGTCACCGAATGGTAGTCAACTGATTTGTCTGGCTTTTAGATGTCTGATGAAATCTATCGATCAGATTTCCAATATGAACACATAAACCATTCAACTATAATAAATAATAAATAATGACGAATTAGGTTCTATAGACTGGTAGTTCACCCATTTCGCTAGGTAGAATTCATGTGGTGTGGAATGAGCTGAGTCAACTCAACTGCATAGCTGACGACACTGAACTACTGCTTGACAATAGCGGTCTTGCAACTGCGCATATCATTCAGTAACATATACCATGAGAATCATACCGTCAACCGCCATTAAATAACTTATTTCATTATTATCTTTTGTAGATTGTTGATTTTCATTTAATCACTTACAATAAATTTTTGATCATTTTCATTTCAACATTTTTTTTTGTTGAAAAATGGCTTAATCACATTCCAAGTTGACAGACAGAATTTTTTGTTTAGATGTAGCTGTTTATATTTTAATTCAAAGTAAAATATGTTTTTGGATGTGCTGTAAACTAATTCAAAACAAATACTTTTTTTGGTTGGGGATAAGAGTAATCTCAAGGTGTTTTCGCGCGTAGTATCATAAACAACACAAGAGATATTCCATTTGTACAGGAAAGAATCATTAAAACACCTTTAAGATAACCAAATTTAATATGTGATATTATTACAGTATTTCTTTAAACACGTATTACAAAATCACTGAAGACTAACTACCAAAGAAAATTCAAATTGTAACTGACCGCTACTTCTCTACAAAATGAAGGAAGCGGAAACGAAAGGGCGGTGAATTTGTTTTCTCATTAACTTATATACTCACCCGAATTTTTAAATTTCTGTACATATCACTCTTATTTCTTTCCTTTTATTCCTTTTGAACTGATAAAATTGAATGGACTATGTAGTAGGACTAATCTGACATTAGCATTAAAAATTTGAATCTTATTGCTTTTTCCAGATGCTGCAGACATCTACACTGATCTTGCATTCACAATCCGATCCTAGCTGGCTTTAACATTCTTAATTGTGCCGTATGCAATTGAGACAATTCTGTTTGGCGGATTAATTGGAATGAACGACTTACTTCGGATTATCTGTCATTGACCTTGAACGCTTTTTGCACTTTATTGTGATCAGAGCCCAAATCTACTCCTCTTATCAATTCTGTGTCCAATGCTCTGTGTCCCCACATTCTTGAGATTCAGATAAAACCTGTCTGATATTTGGTGAGTCCGTATGGTGAAACTCACATTTCCTCATCAGTAATCACTTTGTTTATACACATTGCCGCTACTCACCAAATGGTTATAGGCGCAGACTTATCTAAGGAATTCTACATTCCCATTCATCTCACTAATGATCTCCCAACTGATGATGGAAACTCTTTCTGTGTTATCTGATCCCAGTTTGGAATGTATATCACTCATTTAAATTTTACAGTCACTATCTGACTGGGACCTTGTCCATTACTGTTTGCATCTGTCTTTAGAAGTCATATTTCTTCTTCACTGGGATGGCGTTATGTATAGATGCGTAGCATTGTATAACTCTGACTTTCCTTCCTCCAGAGTTGAATATCGATATCAGGATTCTGGAGAAGAATGGTACCAACTGCTTGCGAGCCTTCGGTGCTGTTAGTGATGTCATGATAACCACACCGTAAGTGTACTCGTCGTTGTAATCTGCTTAACTGGAATAGATTATTGACTCTTTGGTTAACCCTTTGAAGATTCTACATACGTTACTTCTCTTATCAACTCCTAACACCCCTATGCCACATCTCATTTCTTTTGC
The DNA here is from genome assembly GCA_944472155.2 of Trichobilharzia szidati. Lineage (NCBI taxonomy): Eukaryota > Metazoa > Platyhelminthes > Trematoda > Strigeidida > Schistosomatidae > Trichobilharzia > Trichobilharzia szidati. The sequence continues at coordinate 72,708,400 of OX235273.1, forward strand.
AATCTAGGCAGCCATGATATTTCCAAACACAAGAATATCGCATTGTTTACTTTTGATTTAATCGAAAGAAGAGTTACCAGTCAGCTGGCTTCCTTGTATCATCCATCCTCGAACTGGAGAATTTCCCCGACTCTAGCGGAAAGCAGTTTCATGTTTTTTATGCTGTGATGTGCCCGTAGCTGTGGGAATATTTCTTCACAGAGTGGGTTTGCTAGATCCACACCCAGCCTTCGACGTTTCCAAGCTTAAGACCGGTTAGGCGATGTTACATAAATAAATGACGATATAATATTCTGTTTTGTTTGTGATCATACAAAGAAACATTTCTATTACAATAATTATTTCTATAAAAAATAAATAAAATAAAAACTGCATTAAGTTATTTAAAAAAATGATGAAAATAGGTTACACAGATGACTTTTAACAATAAACAAATAATCAACTAAACCTTTAATTAAATATTAAAGAAATATATATATATTGACCGTTCAATTGAAAACATTACCTCTGTTCCAATAACGACTAATTCGTAAATCATTGTAGTCAATGTTACTTAAAGAGAAGAAAGGGGGATCTATTTTGTGAGGTGAAATTTGTTTCCAGCATCTTCATCTCCAACCTGCACAGTCGTAATTGTATTGGATGAAAAAGCGATTCGCAGTACTAGAAATTACCTCGTCAATACATAACATGATGAGAACTAGCTCAAATGATGGTTTATATGGAGTGAGTGGATTAAGATTGAAATAATGTAGAAGTCCAATTTGCGAAATATGACAGAATATTATTCCATACTTAGTAGTTTTGTTTTTAAATAATACATAGAGATACAGTTATTATCTGCTGGAGCAGTTACAGTGGAAGAACAGAAAGAAGGGCATATCTACGATTTTCTGAACATGTACCAAAAAGCTCACATCTAAAGGGAACAAATGCTTTAAATAGTGCCATCACTAGACATCTCCTCGACATGGGGGATGAGGTGGACGTCGAAAAGTCGTTCAAAATTATCAATAGTCAAAAGAGCTCAATTCTCCTTAAGTTTGCTGAAGCCATTTCCATCAAGCGCCTAAAACCTGATTTATACGTCCAGAAAGAAGCGGTTATCAGTCTTTCTTTACCCTGGTTACTGGATATTTTTCATCCGAATGCGAGATGCTGAAAAGGTTCCATTGTGTATGATTATTATTGTTTCGGAATAGTGTTTAATATTGAATATATATTTGTATATATTATTAGTATATGCGTATATTATAGTTCTTGCTTTGGTCAAGTTATTAAATGGTTGGAGGCAAACGGCCATATGAAGCCTTGGATCTAGTTTTTATGCTTCTTGGCACTCACCAGTCAGCAAGGCATATCTGCAACCTTGAAGGAACTCGTGTCCCTTCTCAGATTCAAACCCACATCATCCAATGCCGCAGTAATAGACATTGCCACTGAGCGATTTCTCTCCTGTAGGACTAATATTAATGGGTATAAAGTAGGTGAAGCCCTGCCGAAAAGCTGAAATTACATTTATCATAATGATAAAAACAGAGAAGATAAAGTGAAGTGAAATGAAATTGACCGGAAAGAACATTGTTAACACTGGGGGTAAAGAAGTCGGTTTTGCGAAAGGTTTCTGATTTGATAGTCTGCAATTGTGTTCATACATAATTAGTGCTTTAGTGATACACAAGTGATGATCACGTAGACTATTAGAATGGTTGTCAGCATCTTGAAAAATTAATCAAAGTGAAATTAATGATACCACTCGGGAAGTTGTTCGCAAGTAGAAGCTTCCATCATCCTGTTTTCACCTTTCGTCAGTCATTGTGGATGATATTGACCTCCATATTTCCTGAAAAATTGCTTACAACACTTGATGCAATAAGCCTTACAGGAGAAAGTGAAATTTTCATAGAGATGAACACAAGTGGTGATTTGTCCTCACATTGTCGAATACTACCTCGATATAAGTCAGCAGCATAAACAAGCTAACATAGATCAATTTTAAGTACAACTTAAAAATATCCATTGAGTCATAGAAAAGAAAAGTAGTACAACGGAGATACCATTTGCAAGTTGCACAATCGCATATAGACAGCAAATTGTCTTAGCGAAAACTGAATATCGCCAAAGATTTGTCATTAGAATTGTACATCTCAGACAACAGATTACGGATAGCAGAAAGCGTGAATGGGTGATGATCTAAAATAAGATTGAATAAGCAAGTCGGCTGACGTAATCGAATTTACGGGGTTGAGTGGAGCTCAACTAAAATTAAAAATGAACAAAAGTCAAGTTGAGAACAGTGCTAGTGAGGGGCAGAGATTAAATAAGAGGTGAGGGAAGAAAATGTACAGTGGACCTGACCTATCTCAACACCAAATGAGTAATTTTTGTTTCATCTTGGTTTTGCATGTTGGCTTCTGAATTGTATAATATTTTCTTCCCCCACCCGAGCTCTCATTAAATCTCTACCCCTCACTAACATTGTTCTCAACTTGACTTTCGTTCACTTTTAATTTTAGTTGAGCTCCACTCAACCGCGTCAGTCGATTATGTCACCTAACTCGCTAATTCAATCTTATTTTAGTTTATAACCCATTCACGTTTTCTACATTATGTGACCTGTTACCTAGAATTCGCAATTCTAATGACAAATTCAAATGAACTGTCGTCAAGATTTGACAGAATAGTTCTAAAATATTTGGGCGCCGAGTGAGAAGTAGACGTTTGTAAAAAATTATATTTGTAAAGTCTCAGCGAGATTGATGTTCCTTTTTATATATAAACCTATGTTATGTTAATTTCGATTAATTTCCCTGAAGAAGTTCGGACCAGATTGCCGAACGAAACGTTGGAATTACTCATTTCAATCTCGCTGAGACTTTACAAATATAATTTTCTAATGACAAATCTTTGGAAATATTCATTTTGTCGCTAAGACAATTTACTGTATATATGTGAGTTTACAGCATTAGAATTTTAAGTACCTTGGTTGTGGTGTCACCGCCTTTCTCTTAAAGTAAATGCCTTCTTTTAAAAAAGTTTGGTGGTTGGTAGCTAGCAGTCGAATGGAAGATGTGAGTTCCATCCTATTTGAAACTCGTCAATTGGATGTACCTGTAATTCCCAGTGAGTGATGATATTCCCTCTGAGACTCGAGCCAAACAGCTTTTGTTTCAGACGCTAGAGTGTTATCCACTGGATCACTAGCGGCACTTTTTGGGCAATTGGTATCAGTTATTTTTATTTTGTTTTAAGCCAATCTAGCTTTGTCACATGTGTATTGACTGAGTGTTTCTGTTTCCACTAACCGCCTTTTTATGTAATATAAACTCCACTGTACAACTTGAAAATAAAGTCGTTAAAACCGAATATTTTCTCAATCAGTGTATCACTATTTTTGTCTTATCTATAGGATGAAAATGGGGTCTACTCATACATATACAAGAGTGAATAAGAAATTTTCGACATTTGGTCAGTCGATCGAGTTAATGATGCCTTCTGTAAGAAGTAATTCCAATTATTAACTAAAGTTTGAAAAGGGTCCAACAGATTCAAAAGTTGTGAGTATTATAGTCTGAGAAAATACGACAGATAAAATCTTATTCAAAAGGCAACTATCGAATTACCGCTCTATAAAATAAGTCATGAAAACCATTTTAGCAATAGGAGGTAGCTAAACCCATACATGTTAGTGATAAAATATGCCAAAATAGCCCAAATAAATGCATTTCTGTAAATTAGAGAACTCGGTCACAAGGTCGTTTAGATTATTGTCGTCAGCTTTCAAGAATTTCTGAAATAGTTGATACAAATGTGATCTGATCTTACTACAACATCAGACACTAGTTTAACTTACAATAACTGAATACGAATCATGAGTTAATGTGAAAAGATTTGAAAACCTTTATTTCGTTACATTAATCACTAAACAAAACACAGGAATAGTTAATTTTTAATTAATTAATTAATTCAATCAACTAATTGTCTGAAATAGACGACACGTTAACTACAACAGGTGTCTAGAAAGTTTTAACCAACTATGGTTTAAATAAGGTGAAAGATTCCATATTAGTTTGTTTATTAGATGTATCACACAGCGAAACAGTATTATTTACTGGATGACGTTTCGAACAAAATTTATTGTTCATAATCATATCAATCATAATCACACGACTTCGAAACTTGAGTTTTATAGTTTTCTTTGTCCTCTCCTATTTGTCGTAGGGGTAGTAGAATTTTCCAGATATCTGGGACAGGTGTTGAATCATTCCTATTACACGTATTTTCAGTTGATTCGATAAACAAAGCTTCTGTCATCAATCTCTCCCTCCACCCTGTGACATTAGATTTTAAAACTGTCATCTTATCCCATCTTATTGTATGGTTGTGTGTAACTGCATGCAGTGCTATAGCTGAACTATTCTCCAGATTTCTTATCTTATTCGCGTCAACCAATCTAGATTTTGTTGCGCTTATGTTTATAATAACAATAATAGTAATAATAATAATAATGACGACATGCATGTCAAATATGCGCAAGACAACACCAACAATAAGGAATCTAAATCATCAGTAGTAATTCCATACAAGGAGCTCGGAAACCTTAAGCAGAATTCTTAACAATGCTGGCAAGAATAAAAGTGGCTGGCATTCAAACCCACAAACTCAATTAGAAATTTGTCGGTTAAAGGATCCTGTAGAGCCTTTAAAACAACAATTTAGTTTATCTAATACCCTGCAATGATTGTCAGGTCAAATACATAGGTCAAACTAGTAGAATAAGGGCAGTCAGACTAGCTGAACATAAGAAACTGCAATTACACACAACCATACAATAAGATGGGATAAGATGACAGTTTTAAAATCTAATGTCACAGGGTGGAGGGAGAGATTGATGACAGAAGCTTTGTTTATCGAATCAACTGAAAATACGTGTAATAGGAATGATTCAACACCTGTCCCAGATATCTGGAAAATTCTACTACCCCTACGACGAATAGGAGAGGACAAAGAAAACTATAAAACTCAAGTTTCAAAGTCGTGTGATTATAATTGATGAAATGATTATGAACAATAAATTTTGTTCGAAACGTCATCCAGTAAATAATACTGTTTCACTGTGTGATATATCCAATGAACAAATTAATATGGATTATCCTCAGCACGAATTTTAATATGAAGTGAACCTATACGAATTCCACATGAATGATATAATTGTATCTACTGGCTACCTGTGTCTTGTAGAATAATGGGTCTCTCTAAACTACAGCAAAGACACCAAATATCTGAGTCACATTGTTCATTCGCCATGAAGTTATGCCTCTACAATATTGATACCACTGCTCTGCAGACACCTGTGAATATTCTGTTTCGTAGGTCGTTTCTGTTACTGGTGTTTTCAAAACCCATTTATGGCGCATCATGAGAATTTTTTGTTGAAAGCAACTTGGATTTGGCGAAGAAAGTTGCTATAGTATCCATCAACTTAAAAAAGGAACAATGTACCTTCTCATACAGATTCCTGCAACAATACTCTGAACATCCGTACACGTACCCATCAACAGCGGCTGGATATCTCTGTGAAAGCATTACTCTTCCACATCTACGTTTCATTCCTTCCTATACGCCTCTTATCCAGACAGTACTGAAATACTACATCTGGATGGAATTTGCAGTGTATTTCGTGTAATTCATTCATAATTTCGTGTATTTACTATGGGCTCATCTGACTGACTGATCAACGTCACTATGTAATCTATTTACATGCGTCTCTATGGTTTAGAGTGACCAAAAATAATGTAGTGATAACTAAGAAGAAATATAAATATCGTTTACGTAGAATTTTCAAAAATACTCTGAAATTAAATGGCTATTTTGTGGTTGTTGTGTTTTTCAATAACTGGATTTTTTAAGATTTTCTCGTCGATTGATTGGACCGAAGTACTCGGTCTCAGGTTGACATGTCGGCTTCTTGTGCAGATGCTTCGACGATGTCTTGTCGTGTAATTAGAAGTTAATTGGTGGATGATGACTAGCAGTGGAATCCAGCATGCGCATTTCGTCCTATTTGGGACTCGTCATCTGGATGTGCCTGTTTTCTGCAGCGAGTGATTAAATAATTAATATGACCCGTTGCACAAGAGGTGGCCCAAGTGGTCTAGTGGATAACGCTCTGGCGTTTGAAACTGTGGGCACTGGGTGCGAGCCTTGACGGAAACATCATCACTCACTGCAGAATACAAGCACATTCCCTATAATACATTTCATTTCATGGAACCTGGAGGATCTAAGTTCAGTCAGTGTTTATGATTGAGCACTGCTGAAGAGTTATGGACAAAAAATGAAACTGCTATCTACTACATCTTGGTTTTCAGTGTTTCTTTAACTAAAGTCAGTTCGTAATCAAACTTATGTTAAGTACACTTATACTGATAATAATTTTATGGAATTATCATTCAAATGACAAAATTAATGTAAATACCTTTTTTATTTTTAGGATTACATAATTTATATATATATATATATATTGCATTTGCGTACGTGCTTACTTTAGTGACCACAAATGATTACTGTATTATTATTATTATTACCGAAATTTTATAGAGGTCAACGTTGCTAATAGAATATAGAGACTTAATTACTTCTCTCTGTCTCTCTCTCTCTCACTCAAAAAATGTTAGTTTCACCTGGATCATTAGCATATACAACAGAACAGTTAAGTAGTCTGAAGTAATCAATAATTTATGTAAAAAACAACAACAACAACAAAAAACAAACAGCGTTTGCATGAATTAATTTGATTGGTTGGACGATTTCATCTTTAGCTGACATCGGTTAGAGAACTAGTGAAAAAACCTTCAGGGAATACTGGACAGCTGCTTCGCCTTAGTTTGACAATTGATCTGATGCTCACTTGCGATTGGCCCTATTCAGGCAGTTAACCTGGGGTTCTAATGGGAAGCCGTGACCAGTGCGTTATAGCAGGTTGAAGTTGAGGCAGTGACTCATCGAAGACATTGGCTAGTGGTCGCGCTATGTCATGTATTGGCAGAAGTTAGAATTCATGGGTTGGCCACTGGATCGGGTCCGCGTGGCTTAATGGTGTACGAGCTTGCCTTGTAACTGGAAGGTCCTAGGTTTGAACCCAGTTGGGGTGGGTGCGTACTGATGAAGATTCCCAAACTAGGCTGACGAAACAGCTGTCCAGTATTCCCAGTTGGTTTTCCAATGGTCCTCTAACTGGTGTCAACTCATGATGAAATCCTCCAACCAATCAAAATAGAATCCATACAAAACCAATACTTGAAAATAAATTAGTTTGTTTAGTAAACAACTACTGAATAGGATGAACTCATACATACATACACATATGAAATTTTATATTTTTGATGGGATTAAAATATGAAGCTTAGAGTTTTTTTTCACCGAAATCATGTTGTACTAAAAGTAATTCCCTAGTAATAAGAACACAAGAATACAAGTTCATATAATTGATAAATGGTTATTTATTTTTATAGTAAGGAATTTTTAAAAATCGATTCACCTGATGTATTAGTCTTACTTTTTCTTTATGAGTAATACAAAACAAACATTTTTTACTCAGAAAACTGAAACTAAGTATAAGACACAATTAAGTTTAATATTGTAGGTTGTTTAAGCTAAGAGAATTACTCAGTAAGCTCATTTAATTGTCACGTCACTCGATGTGAATGTACACGTGTAGTTAGTTGTGTAATACAGCCGTGTCCTTTACACGGACTAAGTCATGATAAACTTCTCGATAATTTTAGTCAAATAAATTGTTTTTTAACACAAAAATAAGGATAGTGGATAACCTTTGTGAACATCTTTCGATACAGCTATCTTAAGAGATATTTTAATGCAATCAATTGTGCTATAGTATAGAATCACAAGTAAAGAAAGTATTTCACAGGTATCTGTCTCAGTAAAAGCGAATGTGTAGTAAAATCTCTAGATAGGTGAAACTAAGCAATACTTTCAAGTCAAGAAATGTCGTTGTGTTACGCAAGCTAACAAAGAGTGAAAGTTTGGCCACCTTACCTGTGACCAGGTCTGAATTTACTCACTTTTCGCAGATTTATTGTTGTCTAACTGCAGCTAAAAGTCGTATGATTTCGATGAACTGCAGGAATTATGGAAAATTTATCGGTACGTACGATCGCTCGATAGAAATTCCTCTTCGCTTTGAAATTCAACTACTGGCGATTTAGGCAATTTAGAATAATCCACACTTCAGCTACAATTTTAATCAGTTTAGTTAAAGACTGTAACCTTATGATTTGAAATAAAAAATCGCCATCTTACTTTGAAAGTTAATTTTAGCTTTTTATAGTCTCTTTAAATTTATGTTAATTGCTAGTTCAGGCTGTAAACGATTGCTGGTGAGTGAAGAATGTCTGGAGGTTAGGTGAACTGTTCATCACATTGTTCTTTCTGTTTTGTCAATCATCCTTCATGGGAGCGTATTGCCGTTGTGTATTATACCCAGCCTATTGAAGTCAGTGCCTCTGACTGCAAAAATAGTTTTATGGTGGTGTCTACCACCACTGTCTTCTCAAACACCTTAATATTCCCTCTTCACCACCTCTGATTTCATGGTTCATTTTGATGTGTCACAGAAGAATGCGGTTTTATGGACCCATGAGTTTTAATGAAGATACGGAAGTTGACTTATGTTTCTCAACCATTTTTTCTTTGGTGATTTGAAACAGTATCTAATGCCGATTGCATGGCAAATCGCAAACATTTGTGGCTTTTTCAAGAGTAGCAACTTTATCTTGTTTCTTCAGCTCTCTGGTCACTCTTCTTCAATTGTCATCATAAAATCCATGTATGTGTATTATCTAGGTTTCTTTGAAAATGTCTTGCATTTACTGGTGTCTTATGTGTATGAAGATGCAGACAGATGCATGCACGAAAAGACACGCGGTCATTATTCAGATATGATCTAGGAAGTCGCTTTATCTGAAATTAGTACTGGCTAGAAACAGTTTTATGCGCCGGTGGTTCAACAGTAGAACGCTCACCAAACACGCACGTGATCCAAGATTCGATCCCAGCTGACGCACCCTTAAACCTCCCTCAGCTGATAGTAAGGCCGGTAGAAAGGGAAGGTTGAGTGTGAGGCCACCAATCCCACCCCGTAAAAATACAACTACTGCTACTTCAAAGATCTAGCTTGAAGCCCTATGTTCCCCTCGGAACGTAGAGGGGAACACAATATTCAGCGAAGAGACTCTTTTCAACGAATTTATTATCAAGCTGTACAATCGTATATATATAGTTTTTTTTAAAAATTATATCCGGTGAGGGAATTAGGTCAAAGGTGTGAATACATGAAATAATAATAGTATGAAATGCAATTAAAATATTTGTGATTATAATCATAGTTTAATGTCAAGTGGCAAAATAATTAATGTCGTATATAGAATAATACATAAGGTGTATAGATTTTGGAAAGGGGTACATAATTATAAGATTAGTAGACGAATATAAAATGTTACATAACATGGTGTGAAATTTGATAAGATAGAATTCAATATTGTAAAAATAAAAAATATAAAAATTAATAATTTTGGGTTTAAAATGTCAAGTGGGTCAATGGAAAAGATTCAGAGTGAGAATAGTAATAATAATAATGATAATAATATTAATAATAATCGTAGTAATAAGGGAAAAGTACATAGAATAACTAAATAAACAAAATAAATAAATGTCTATCCCTCTACGGCCAAGGCAGAAGTAGGGATTGTACATACTTCTTTTGTACACAAAGGTCTGGCTTAAAGTCATGAATTGCCAAGGCCTCAGCTGTCTTTAGAAGTCTGTAACGAAGAAAACGCGGCGAAGTTAGCATGGATTCTATATATGATCTTAAAATCATGGTCAGGGTTGACAGAGTGACAGAAGTCGATCAGGTGTTCCAAAATAGAGCTTCGCACACACTTCCTTTCTCCCTTGTAAAACCATGCTGGAATATGTTCTCGTATCCGTGTGGAAAGCGTCCTCTGACTACGGCCAATGTACCTTGCTCCACAAGAGCAGGTGAACTGATAGATGCACATGGAGGCGGCCAGACGGGGGAGCTTATCTTTTACAGAGGTAGAGAACAACTTGCGGCTAGTGAACGTCATATGTAATTTTGCTGCATAGAACGTCTTACTGACTGATTTAGAGAGACGATTTTTGAGCATATCTGAAGCTTGATCACCTTTGAATTCCAAGTTCATGAATAAGGTTTTCTTTGGAACTGTGTCGGTGACCAGTTTAGACTGCTTATCTTTCATGTTGCTGTCAATAAATCGGTTAGGGTAACCGTTTTCTGCGAGAGTGGCTTTTAAGAAGTCAAGTTCTGAGTCAACGGAATCAGAACTACAAATTTTCCTTATCCTAGAGCAGAGCGAATGAATTAAGTTCCTTTTCCTGGAAATAGGCACCCAACTGTAAAAATTAGTTAGTTGTCCGTTCCATGTACGTTTCCGGTGGATAGATCTTTTGAGAGATCCGTCATTACGTCTGCTAAGGCACACATCAAGAAAGGGAATACTTAGTTCGGATTCCTTTTCTACGGTGAATTGTAAAGAAGGATGGCAGTTGTTGAAAGTAAACAAGACATCATCAAGAATTACATTTTTATCGCAGATAACGAAAGTGTCGTCTACGTATCTTTTATAAATGTCAAAATGACCGATGGTTTGACTAAGTTGAGAATTTTCAAGCTTTGCCATAAAACAATCAGCCAACAAGGGACCCAGTGGTGATCCCATGGCAATGCCGTCTCTCTGTCTAAAGATCTCATTATTGAAGGTGAACTGAACATTCAACGTGCATCTCAATAAAAGCTCTTTGAGGTAGATGGTCGGCAGTCCTATTTCTAAACTATGTGTATCAATATAATCACATAAGTAGCAAACAGTTTCCATGAGAGGAACATTGGTAAATAGCGATGTCACATCTAATGAGAACAAGATTTTATCTGAGACAGTGAAATCTTTGTTGCTATCAATAAATTTAGACGTATCATCAATGGAAAACTTAGATACTTGCCTTCTAACTGGTTCCAGTATTTCAGCTAGCCATTGAGCGATTCCGTGATAAGGAGAACCCGCCATATCGAGGATAGGACGGAGGGGTAATCCTGTCTTATGAATTTTAGGTAGTCCATACAAAAGTGGTATCATGGAGCCTACTGGTCGGATGCGTTCATATATTTCTGACGAGATTACTGACTTATTCCTCATGTCCTTTAAGACATCAGTCAGTTGATTTGCAATTAGATGTGTCTTGTTCTTTTCACCATCAAGTTTGGCGAATTTCATTTGGTCGGAAAGGATCGCAGAGATTTTATCATTATAATCTTTCTTAAAAAAGCCATATATATACGATTGTACAGCTTGATAATAAATTCGTTGGAAAGAATCTCTTCGCTGTATAAAGAATCACACTACAAGAAGTAAAAAAAACTGAACATTTTGTGACTCAATAGGATTTAAAGTCAAAATGTTCATGATGACAAGAAATCTTTTCTATCAATTTCAACTAAACAAAAGTCAAATGACAAGAAAGATGACTGAATATTTATGCAACCAGTAGAAATATACTTCACTTAATAATAAGGTTAGCATTAAGAATGAAACGTTCGCGACTGAACAGAGTATCAAATAATGAACTAATTGAATCCTCATCTTGTACCAAAAATTTCTACTACTTATCCATAATTCACCAAGTCTGACTTTAAAAATAATTTTTTTAAATTAACTAATTTCAAAACAAGGTCTGTTTATCGTGATCATAATCAGCCGTAATGACGAGATCTTTGTACTCCTTAGCATTTTTCTATACAGAGCAGAAAGCAGAGGTTTGTAAACCTTATAATCAGATCTCTATGATGACGACATCAACAGTGCTATGTAACATTTCAAAAACAGTGACCTCCTAGACTGTTTTGTAACAACAGAAGACAAGGGCCAGGCAACAGATCGTTTATTAAGGAAATCAAAGCATATTTATATATTTTCATGTACATTATCATAGATAAGTTAAGCAAACAAACACAGTCTTCTGATTGGTTGTTTCTCACGTAAAGTTAATCTTTCATCTCTTTGTGACTGTTTCTTGAATGTCAAATCATCTATATGTTAACTGTATCCGCCTACGCAAAGTCTGCTGTGGTCGGTTTTTGAATCAGTTTTGTTCATATTTTCTCACGACCAATCTTGAGAACGTAAACATTGACGTCAATTACTGTCTACCAATTTGGCTAGTAGACAGCTCTCACCACAGTTTGATGAAATAATGCTCTAAATAATAACGCGTAATTGTTTTTCTTGCAATCCACCTTTTGATAATGTTAAAAAGATCAGTTAATCTAAAGAAAGAATAGTACTTTGGTAAATATGATAAGTCCTTTCGTTAAGTATTAAGAAGTTAAGGCACTCCTCTTACCGTTTGTGAACTCTTGCGTCTTACCTATTATTCTTTACTGTTCACCCTTATTCTTTCCTGGATTGCTTAAGAAAGACTATGTCATACTTCGTAGAACTCTGAAGGCTGTCGGTAGTTTGGGTGGTATCTCATTTGGCTAAATCGTTGACATCGTCATTGACGATGGGAACTTGATTTCATGCAACAAATTTGCTAGTGGAGTTTTGTCAGACTGTTAGCATCCACCACAGCACCCGCAGCTCCAACCTTGTATCTCCTCAGGTAAAACAAGAAGTGTTTTCTCAAAAGACTTTATGCGCCTACGTCTAAGTATAGAAATTCCACTATACCATATTTGGCACGTATTTTATGTGATGAAAATAGTTTCAGGCATGAACTAACTAACCTTCTTTGCACTAGTAAATAAACCACCTTCTCCATCCTTATTTCACCAAGCTTTATTGTTATTTTTCTTCCTATATTTATAATCCTCTCAATTTTTTGTTTTAAGCTGTGTTATAACTGTTGATTTTGTGTTTCTTCTCACCATACTATAGCAACCGAACTTTAAATTCAATAATCTATAACATTCTAGGATTTCCAAACTGAATCGACAATACTGTTTGAAACAAACTCACTGTTATTATTATTCTCATTTTGTACTTCGAATATTTTTGACTTTATACCTTAAATATGGGCAAACTCCTCTGGTTAATTTTATTTTTTGAGTAAATCAGATACAGTATTGTGACAAATGCTGAGAATTCCATTCTGTCTTATAAGTACTGTTTTTGGAATAAAGTAGATTATTATTACAAGATTTCATCATGAGCTGACATCAGTTAGAGAACCATTGGAAAACCTCGGAGCACTGTACAGCTGTTTCGTCCTAGTTAGGGAGTCCTCATCAGTACACACCCACCGGGATTCGAAACCAGGACCTTATGGATACAAGGCAAGCTCGTACACCATTGAGCCACTGAGACCCGATCCAATGGTTCTTGAATTCTAACATCTGCCAATTCACGACATAGCGCGACCGCTAGCCAATGTCTTCTGCGATGAGTTACTGCCTCATCTTTGACCTACTGGTCACGGCTTCTGTTTCACTAACACACATCCAAAAAAGGTACGTTTTCTATTGATACCACTGGTAACAAACAACAGATGTTAACTTTTTATTTGTTCATTTCTTCTTCTAGAGTGAGACGACGCAACGTTTACGAAAACACCAAAGAATTCTTAACTTCATCCTCGATTACAAATCTCAACTCCTGTATGTTTTACCTGAAGTTGTACACACCCCTTCTCTTCTAATTTATCCAAATTAATGATATATAAATGAAGGTGAGAAAAAAAAAGTGGATATAAGGCGATAACTCAGTTTTCATTAGGAAGAGAGAAAAAAAGTAGAACGGATAAAAAAGAGAAATAAAATGGTGGTTCAAGAGTAAAAAAAGAGGGGTTATTGTCCCCTTTCAAATATGAATAGACTGAGATAATTAATTAGGAAAACAAAAATGTAACGCCTGAATACAAGTTAGACATAATAAGCATAATGAATTTGGTAAAAGTGTTTGTACTTTGATTAATAAGAAATAAACAGTTCGAAAACCCAACTTACCACACACAAACACACACTATTCTGAATCGATGTATTACAGATCTGAAAGCATAAGAAGGAAACAAGGTGGATACACGCGTGTATATACACAAACACACACACACGCACATACACACAAATACGCATGTATGCATCGCTATGACCAGTGTACATTACATTTTTTTTAAACTACTCAGAGAAAGACAATGCAATAAAAGAAGAGAAATGAGAAGGGAAAGACTAAAGAATAAAATCACATAAATAAATAAATAACTATTATCACAATATGACTATTAAAAAAAAGAGAAATAATAAAAATGAATAGAGCCAGTCTATGCTTACATCAATTAAAAATGCATCATGTAGATGCAAGGAAGGAGATAACAACAGCAAAAAGAAGGTACACTACCAGTAATACATAGGCATATAAATAAACTCGATTGCACCTGCTCAATTGTCAGAAGAGAGAATTACATCATAAGTGAGGATAGATCGCCAACTAATTTGCAGTGATAATAATAATAATAATTACAACAGTAAAAAGCATTACTAATAACAGTAATGAATGATTAATTGTCCCATACAAAAATACTAAGGGAACTCTATTTTTATAAATAAATTAATAAATAAAATAAAGGCAAATGTGCTTTAGTGTAATCATTTATGCATGTCAGAAGGATCCATGAATACACGACTGTATCTTGGATTCTATCAAAAATAGAGAGAAGAAATATAGATGAAATAGATACAGGAAATATAATGTGGCAGCAAGGTATAAATATTATATATATATATATATATATATATATATATATATATATATATATACATATATATATATATGGGGAAAGACAGACTAGACTGGCAAAATAGATCTTTGTTTTCTTATTTATACAACAATAAAAACAAAGTAGTAACTATGTTAGAGAAGAAATAAAGAAATGAAGAAAGAATTCCACAATGAAATATCACACAAATCCAATTAACCAACCAATCACGCGCACATATACATATATATGCATACATGCATGAGAGGTGGTGGTACAGTTTATATTTATTGATTGATATTCATTCATGAGTAATCAACTTCTTTACACTAATGCTTTTTTATATTTTAAAATAGTTCACAATGAATAATCAAAATAAATTCTCAATAGATGATATTCTTGATTGTTCAGGTAATTTATTTGGTTCTTGTAGAACAGATGTTGTTTTCCCCAGAGTGCATAGAGCTTGCATTACAGCTAAAAGAATAGAAGGAAACAGATAAATTCAGTTAAATCAATGACAACATTTTAATGATTAACTGGGAAACACAAGGGTTTAAATGAGTTACCTTAAGAGTATTTTATTACTTTATGTTCTGAGTGGCGTATAGGGCTTCAAGCTAGAGCTTTGAAGTTTCGATAGCAGTGGGTTTGTTCTGATTTTCATGAGGTGGAGGTGATAGCTTCACGCCCAACTTTCCTTCTTTACTGATCTTCCCTCTATCGGTTTAGCAAGGTTTAGAAGTGCGTCAGCCCGGGATCGAACCCCGGACCATATGGATGGTCGGCTTGTATCTTACTGCTTAACCACCGACGCACACTAACTTGATATAACATACAGTTATACTCAAGTATTAATAACTAACTGGATAAAGTTGTGAGCACAATGTCTACTGCTCATAATCATATCAATTTTCATTTCCGAACATCACCCTGCATAGTGGTTAAGCAAAGAACAAACAAAATCTATTCGCAGTGCTATTCTCTCTCATCTTGTGGATACAGAACACAAGATTGACGTTAACCAGGCTTTAAGGGTGGTGATTTACCGCATACCTACGAATCGCAATTTCGCTTTAAGAGTTCGACTACTAAATATTGCTGAAGCTGTGGGGATCCATATTAACAAGCCTAATTTGTGCATTCAAAAGAAGTTAGTTTAGACATTATCCTTACCTTGGCCATCTAGGTTTGAATAATCCTGAATTTTTGTGGAGTTTTCCTAATTTTAGTTGATATTCTATTTGCTACTATATCTTTATTATTATTATTATTATAATTTAAGCATCTTTAATGAACTGTAATTGCATTGATCATAGTTTACAAATCGATATTATTAAAGTGTTGGTTTGTAGGGATTTGATTGGTTACAGGATTTTCATCATGAGCTGACATTAATTAGAGAATCATTGGAAAACCTGGGAGTACTGGACAGCTGTTTCGTCAGCCTAGATTAGGACTCTTCATCAGTACGCACCCACCTGCATTCAAACCCAGGACCTTCTGGTTACAAGGCGAGCTCGTATACCATTAAGCCACTGGGACCCGATCCAATGGCCAACCCATGAATTCTAACTTCTGCCAACTCCCAACATAGCGCGACTACTAATGTAGAATATTCTATGCATATAAATAAACATACATATATAATTGTAGAGCCAGAAGAGGAATTTATCCAAAAGGATATTCTTTGCTCAATTATTTTGTGACTAATATCTACTTCGGTTACAATAAAAAGACAAACAGGTGGGAGTGAAAGTACATAAAGTAAGTGATGAATAAATACATTGATATAACTATGCGCAATAAATTGTCCTCAAAATGTTACCCAGTTATTGACAACTGGATCATCGTGTATCATATCAAATAAGCTTATCTAATATGGAATTATATTCTACTTTAACATTAGATATAGATAACCAGGCTACATAATACTAAAATCGACTTATTAACTCAGACAAATAAGGATATATATGTGTGTGTCGTCTGAATATAACTCATAAACAATTCACAGTACACACATAAACACAGTAACAATAGGAGCTAACAACTATATGTAATTTAAAGCATCATAATCTACATACCGGCTTTTTTCCAAAACAAAACACTTTAGAGAGTATTACACCGAGGTTTATGAATTTGTGAATAATATGCATAACTGTATTTCTAGATTCTTTACACTGATATGTATGGGTATGGTGACAAAAATGCACAGAGAACAGGCTACATACTTTTTAAAGGTTAAATAATAGTTCATAAGTGTACTCCAAAGTTTTTTTTAAAATTCCTAATTCACTGTGAAACTTCTCTAACACCATTCAAAAAACAAGAGAAATGTAGGAATGATTTATTCGTATGCATAATATTCACAATTTTAAATAGATGCTACAGTCATTAGTCATGACTATCAGAGTCTCTCCTGTATTATAAAACTATAAGTGTATTAACTAAGATTATCATAATGCCTAGATTTAAAGATGCTACAGAACATGCTAATTTGTTGTTATTTATGCCTTCTAATCGAGAAGACAGGGATATCCTGGACCGACATGAACAATCTAGAAGACCTGGATTTCGCGGATGATTTATGTTTGATGTCACACAAAATCGAAGACTTACAAGCGGAAACCGACAAACTGGTCGAAGAAGCAGCCAGAGAAGACAGGATTTTAGGTGAACATAGACAAGACGGAGGTTATGAAAATAACCAACCAACAACAACAACAGCAGCAACTACAGGAGGAACGAACGAGGATGTCAAATCGAGAATCGGGAAGGCGAGAAACACATTCATCAACCTGAAACCAATCTGGAAATCTTCGTCACTCACCATCAAAAATAAAATTCGGATTTTCAATACAAACATCAAGTCAGTCAGTTCTTCTATACGGATCAGAAAATTGGCGGGTCACCAAGAATATTTCCAACAGGTTCCAGACCTTTATCTAGATCAGATGGCCGGAAAGAATCACCAACAAGAAACTATAGGAAGAAACAAAACAAGAACCAATCGCCCAACAAATATGCAGGAGAAAGTGGAGATGGATTGGACACTCGCTGAGGAGGCCGTTGGGTGACATTGCGCGTCAGGCCCTCGATTGGAACCCGAAAGGGAAGCGGTGAGTTGGTCGTCAGTGCAAGGGTGACATGGAGGAGGTCGTGTGAAGAGGAATTGAAACAGTATGGAATAACATGGATGCAAGTGAAAGGTACAGCAGAAGCAAGTGGAGACGTGCAGTTGAAGCCCTATGTTCCACTAGGAACCCAAGGGATTAATAATAATATAATAACAATCGACTTAAACTGAGGACGAAGCTGTAACCACTAGGTCAAGGCGTGAAGGCAAATACTTTTCGATGACATGGGCTGTCGGATTCTGTCGCAGTGGATTAGTAGTCAACAAATTCGCTTTGTACCCTGAAAACACCACCCAGTGTGGTCATTGGTGCGTACTACGAGTTCGCTTTCTAACCGGAAGGTCCTGTATTCGGACCCCAGTGGGTGTGTATTGGCGAGGAGTCTCAAACTTGGACAGCTTTCCACAGTACTCACTAGCTTTCAGTGGTTCCCTAACTGATATCACAATCCGTGATCACACGTGAAACTCGAAGCTAAATCTCTCAAAACTAAGACATGGAAATTAATTTATTTTATTGAATATTAGTCAAAGATCAGTGATAACCAAAGCAAAAGTCAGTATTTTATGATCATCAAGAAAGCGGCCTGTTTAGAAAAATCCCTATTCCTAAATACTTCATATCATAACGTGTCAACATAAAGCATATCTGCAGTTGAATATATAGAAAAGCTGAAGTAGTTTCAAATTAAAATAATTTATGTTGCTACCAGTTGATCACGGACTGATATCAGTTAGAGAACCATTGAAAACCAGCCACATCTAGTACACTGTTATATTTCTATGGATATTACAGTCTGTTTTCCATATGCCAGGCCAGAGCTCAAGTGGAACCTGAATAGAAAACGACGAGTTGAACGTGGATCCCAGAGTGACATGAAGGAGATCGTGTAGAGAGGAGATGAGAGTTTATATGAGGAATTATAGAGCCAGATAAGGAGGAGGATTGTGTTGTTGAAACACCATGTCCCACTAGGAATCCAAGGGATTATTAACAGTATAATATAATCAGTTCTAACCGATCTGCAAGTGACATAATTTTCTAACATCGTTTAGAACTAGACTGCTTCCCGTCTACCGATAGGTAAGCATAGATATTGGTACTTCAAGACCAATGAATAATACAATTCAGAAAAGATGATAATGACTCAATACAACACAACAAGTATGTCAAGTAGTTCGAAGCAAACTATTCCATTACTAATTATTATTATTATTATTGTACCCTTGGGTTCCTAGTGGAACATAGGGCTTCAACTGCACGCCTCCACTTGTTTCCGTCTTCTGCTGTACTTTTCACCTGCATCCATGTTAGTCCATACTGTTTCAACTCTTCTTCACACGATCAACTCCATGTCACCCTTGGACGTCCCACTCGCTGCTTCCCATTCGGGTTCCACTCGAGGGCCTGAAGCGCGATGTCACCCAACGGCCTCCTCAGCGAGTGTCCAATCCATCTCCACTTTCTCCTACATATTTGTTGAGCGATTGGTTCTTGTTTTGTTTGTTCCCATAGTTTCTTGTTGGTGATTCTTTCCGGCCATCTGATCTTCAGCATAGAATGAAGACAGCTGTTGATAAAGGTCTGCAACAGGCTGTTGGAAATATTCTTTGTGACCCATCAAGTTTCTGATCCGTATAGAAGAACTGACTTGGCGTTTGTATTGAAAATCCGAATCATTTTATTGTTGATGCTGAGTGACGAAGATTTCCAGATTGGTTTCAGGTTGATGAATGTGTTCCTCGCCTTCCCGATTCTCGATTTGACATCCTCGTCCGTTCCTCCTGTAGTTGAGACAATGCTCCCTAGATAAGTGAATGAAGTAACCTCTTTCAAATCCCCCCTGTTGATGGTGATTGGCACTGGATGTTGCTGATATTGTTGTTGTTGGTTGGCTATTTTCATAACCTCCGTCTTGTCTATGTTCACCTGGAGTCCTGTCTTTGCTGCTGCTTCTTCGACCAGTTTGTTGGTTTTCGCTTGTAAGTCTTCGATTTTGTGTGACATCAAACATAAGTCATCCGCGAAATCCAGGTCTTCTAGGTTCTGCATGTCGGTCCAGGATATCCCTGTCTTCTCGTTTCTCACTGTCTGACGCATAATCCAGTCCACCACAATTAGGAATATCATTGGTGATAATAAGCACCCTGTATTTACTGCAAACGCCTCGCTGAGTTTTCTGTTGTGGATCTGTCCTGCAATCTATTGTTGATGACAGATATGGTATGTAAAATAACTGCTCATTATCTATGCTGGAAAAACCTTATGAAAATGATGTGACACATAAACAAGCCAACAGAATTCACTTGTAAAATATTCTACCTGATTATAAACGGAATGTTATTTTATTCATTAGCGTTCTGAGTGGAACATAGAACTTCAAGTTAGAGCTCCGAAGTTTCGGTAGTACCAGTAGTTGTATTCTTACGCGGTGGGATTGCTAATCTAACGCCCAACCTTTCCTCTTTACCGAACTTACTACTGAACCACCGATTGTAAATCCCTGATATTAGCTACACACTACTTTAGCTTACTACTGTTGCGGTGAGAGCTGGCTGCAAGCGAAGGTTGCAGACAACAATTTACGTCAATGTTCACGTCCCGAATCAGGTCCATGAGAAAGACAATAACAAAGCTTAACCTTGAGAAAATCACCAGACAATCACAGAGGAGTTAACGTGTGGAAATATACGATTCGCAGATATATGGTTTGATTTTCTGAGGAACGGCCACAATGAGATAGCAGAATAACCTTCGGCAAGAAGACAACCAATCAGAAGAGGTTGTTTTTCAACTTATAATAATGTCCATAAAAATCTATAAATACCTCTTGATTTTCTTAATAAACGATCTGTTGTCTGGCCCTTGTCTTCTGTCGTTACACTGTTAATTATTGGAAAGATTACATTAGGTAAACAGCGAATTTCTCTCTGGTCAGTTTTGTGTGAGGAATGTGATTATTCAGTGTCAATTGAAGACAGCCGTTGATAAAAGTCTGAAACCTCTTCGAAATGCTTATCGTGACGCATTAAATCTCTGAACCACATAAAAGTACTGATTTGCCATTATGTATATATATATATATATATATATATATATATAAATGTTTGCTCTTCTAGACCTCTCTTCACTGTGGCGATATGGAGTGATACATTTCACGAAAACCTAGAGACTTGTAATATCTAGCACCGAATTTATCAAAAGCATGTAACATTTCAGGTAAGACAACCAATCCGATAATAAAAGGAAAAGCGTGAGTAGTTCAGAAAATGGTTACTTTTCGATGACTGTAGAATCGAATTTATATGCCGTCTTTTTCCAATGGACATGCACACTGTTCTGAGTGAGGTAGTTACTCAACGATGGTAAGAAGAAAAAAACTAAAGAGAATGTTATTCTTATCATCTTAGTCAACTGTGGAAAGGATACTTGTCAACAGTGACCACTAGTCAGTCAAAAATGCAAAATAAAATATATAAAGATTAATAATTTTATATGATTGTGCATGAATGAAGTATTCAGGAAATCAAGTCTAATTAGTAAAACACATTAAGAAGAACAATGAACAAAACTAAATGAGGTTTGGTAGTTGCTAAGATTGGTCAATAATAATACTCAGCAAATGTTCAAAATAAAATAGAGAAAAACCAAAACAGCCTATAAAAAAGATGTTGCGAATTTTCTGGGATAATTTGAGCACTAAGTCGGATTGGATCATTATAAAACCATTCAAAATAACCCCAGTATCTTAAAAATTGGAGGCCTGTTTAAAACTTAGGCTACCATTTCTCTATGACACGTATTTTCTCTCATTCGGTTTGTTTTAATCGATTAAGATATAACCTATTTTGGTATTATCCTGATTCGCAACTTCCTACTAAACTTGAGGAATGGCCTAATTGTAGGTGGCAATGTGTTTCAATACATGAGATAAGTGTTATTCAGTTATGTCCTTGGGTTTCAAAATGTACTTCTGAACATTTTACATTTGGTTTTTAACCAGATATCGTGGGTGGATTTGTCCAAGGAGACAAAACACATATCATAATGGAATTGTTTTTTTTTGCTACAACTCAGAAACCATTATGTCACAGTATGTACTGTCAGTTCATATTTTACTTGAAGATATTCTACGAAGGGAAAGTATCATGCAATAAACTCCTCTGAAAGCTCTGTACATTTTATAAATACTGTCCAAAAGAAAGATATTGTTATTAAAACCAAAGATTTTTCTTAACATTTTGCTGTGTAAATCAAAGCTTCTTCATCAAAAATTACTTGGATTTTATTAAATACTAAAATATATAACCAAATAGTGCATTGAATAAAGTGTACTTGTATAAAGAATGCTTATGGGTAAGTATTTGTACAAAGTGAAAATATGTGACTAGTTATCGTATATTTGTATGAGATCTAGACCTATCTTAGTTTTAATTTCAGCAAGTTTTATTATTCCTCTTATTTCCACATATCTTGATGTTACATTTTGATCAGTATTCACTATTCACAAGTATTCTTTTCATTTTAGTTAACTTATGATGTGAATGACCTTCTGATAAGTTCCTTTTTTGTTGCCATAGTTGAGTAATTACCTCACTCAGCACATTGTACATTCCCCTTTGAAACTGAACTTTGTTGAACTCTATTTGTTCTTCGCTTTTTCTTTTATTATCCTATTAATTTTACAACCTGAAGAGTTATGCAAGTTTAAATAGTCTAAAAGTCAAAATACTTTAGCATTTCAAATTGCACAAACAATCAATCCTTGCAGAACTTGAAAACGGGAGATTGAAAGATTGCCATCAATGAGTTGGATATGGATATGTATTACTGTTATGTCGATGATACATTTATCATCTTAGTTAAGAGGAGCAGGGTAATAAACTGTCTGTCTGTTTTCGACATAGAACTTTGCAACGATGTGCAGCAGTTCAAGTCGCCACACTCCATGTAGCACACAAAGCAAGAGAAGAAAGTAAGAGAAATGCATAATATACACAGTAAACAGAGGTGTGAGACAAAGGAATAGTAATAACGAAGAACAATATAGTTTCATTGGAAATCATAAGTCACACGGAGTGAATGCATCTTCGCCATTGAGAACGATTTTGAGCCATGTCACCAACTGTTTCCAACCACTGGTTTTTACTGTCCCTAGGACTCCAACGAGGAAGTCTATATCTTCCTACGTGGCTTAGACTAACTGTTGTAGATTTCATTGACTGGGTAATAAACTGCATTTTCTGAATGTCTTGCTATGTAAACAAGATGGGTAACTTGGGAGAAGCATATATAGAAAAAGCATATTAACAGGGTAATGCACACAATTCCTTAGTCACGTGTCAATTAAATATGAAAAAAATAATGTTAAGTGTCTTATGAGCAGGGCAGGAAAGGTATGCACGGATGATCACTTACAAAAGGAATTTGATGATTCCTTGACATAAATGGAATATCCGAATAGTTTCATGAAGAACAGCAATGAAACATTGAACAGAAAACTTGAGACAATTACAGCGTGGAAGAAACCAACATTTATCTAGTTACAATTTAATGGGGACTTTTCGAGTGAACATTTGTTCCGTAGTCTAGCCAGAAGTATACGTAGAACATTTTATACAAAGAACCTGTGTTTGTTATAGGAATAGAACTTGGACACTGTGGTCGAGTATAATTCCATTATGGATAAGATTTTAATTTTGATAAAGTCTCACAGTGATACGATATTATATGATTAAAAGCAATAATTTGTGCTCGAAACGTCATCAGTAAATATTACTTACTGCATAACACTGTGAGACTTTATCAAAATAAAAATCTTATCTATAATGGAACCTATGTTTGTCATTCTCTAACCCAACGAATGACTGCGACTCAAATGAAAGATAAGCTAGATAGTTTTGCGGCATCTATGTGTATTTATCAATTCAAATGTTCCTGAGGAGACAGTTATATTGGATGTACTATTAGACAACTTAACCAACGTCTTCTTACTGAACATCTTCCACTATGGTTTGGCAAAGGACAGACAAAAACCAACCGTAGCTCTGTTATGTCCCATTTATTTGATAGTGGTTATTTAAGGGAGAAAAACAGACCAATTACGGTGACTTATTTGATTCCAATGAGTTTTTCCAAGGAACTCTGTATTTGCCTACTACATATTGCTGAGGCGACAGGCACTCGAACTATTAAGCCTACACTATGCATTCAAAAGAATTTCGTACAGCCATTATTCTTCCTTTGGCCAATTAAGACCTAACCAACCAATGATTTCACCACAAGCAACCCTAACTTATATTTTTAATCCTTTTCTTATAGTCCCTTCGTTATCTTCGTTAAAGCATATTTTATTTATTTCCTTTACAATCTAGCATTACTTCATCAGTTCATTTGTTTTACTTAGCCTTTGTCGACTACGTCTACCTGAACATTTATTTGTTTAGTCATGCTGTTTTCTCATTTTTTTGTTACCACAGATCACTACACTTTTTTATCTTTGTTATTGATAGAATCACTATTATTATTATTATTATTAATTGCACAATCTTATCATCCTATTGACAAATCACTGTGATTGGTTTATATTTAATATTGATTTGTAAAGCCTGATGAGATCTAATTGAAAACATTCCTGTTCGCTTACATGTGATGTAAAACCTGTTTTCATCTCTTTTTGTTTTAATGTGGAAATGCCGATCAGATGACAACTATCCAAAATTTCATTCCAAACATTATTCACATTACGATATAGGAGAAGAACGGAATAGCTACCTTCTGTAGTGTTTCCGTAAAATATGATCACCTACCATCCCTGAAGTTCATATCCACTCGAGGACAGTTAAGACAAATCGAGTTTAATGAACAGTATGCCTAGTATTTTGAGGTACATCTGATAATTGTTGTTTTTTAAGGAAAAATGAATTAAATTAACAATCCCCACTGATTGATACATTAAACGATGATGACTTCAGCAAGAGAAAATTCTCATCCCAACTATTTCATTTTCATAGCTGTATAAAATTGTATTCATATATGAATTACAGTAGACAGTAATAAGTAGTTTTGTTGTATGGGTATTAAAAGTTAACAGTGAATGAGATAATAAATATAGTTTTAAATGATTATGAATTACAAATTGATTAGAAATAAGCCAAAGTTAAACTTCAAGCCACAATAACTACCAATCAGTGAACGACCTTGACCTTGAGCGCACCAATCACATGAAGGAGGCATTTTGGGGCATGGAATACAAATATTTATGGAAAAAAAATGCATGAAATTTGTGTAAAACTGTTAGATAGGATACCTTTCTTTCACGTGTGATAAAAACATGTCCCGGCTTAGCATAGGAGTATCAGTTCAAAAGTTACACCACATCCTATACATATATTCATCTAAATGATTATAAATGACATCCTTTTGAGATACATTAATGGCTGTAATCCTTTCCCCAAAAGCCTTATATAGAATTAGTGTGTGTACCTGTAATGAGACTCACAGAATCACTAGAATGGTTGACTCTGTGATGAATATATCCAAAGGATGACGGGGAGTTGTAACCTTTCCACTGATCTGTGTGTATTTTAGATCCTTGTTTCACTAGCCGAGTGATAACAGGTATTAAGGTACTTGACTTTCTATTTGCATCGTTTCGACAAAACCTTTCTGTAGAGAGGTAGCAAATAAACCAATCACTTAAACATTATTCGCCCTTTCTCGACCACGATTGTATTTTTTCTTTAATAATACAGTTTTATCCACATATACGACGACACCTCCTTCTCCCAATAACGAAGTAAGCCTCTTCATTTTCCAGGATGCGATATCCCTGTAGTGCTGGTACCAATGAACTGTTAATACGAGACTATTTTCAGTTTCAGTATTTGCACCTCTCACAGGCTGCTTTGAAATCCAGTAGTTACAAATATACGAAATCTGGATTAAGCACAAATGGGACCTAGCAAAACATGTTCCTACGAAATATTAGAACTATCAGCTTACCTTCCCTGACACTAACTCGTCTCAAACAAACTGCACAACGGTGCACATATCCATCACTCAACCTGGTGAAGCTTTTTATGGTTATCACACCTTGACATGAACAAATCCTTTCTTTCCTAATCAACCCCACATCTAAGCAATACTAAAAGACTCAGTCCTCACCAAATTTCAAACGCAACTGCATTGGAGCAGGCGTTTGACTCGAATCAAGAGGAACAGAAGCTTCAACTCAAGTGAACAAATCTCACTGAACCATTCAAGGTCAATGGTGCGGAGGCAAGTCAACATAAAGTTGAATATACATGCGTAAAACAGATGAGATAAAACGAGTAAATACATTGGACAATGTGAATTTGTCATGTTCAAATGTAATAAGATGAGTGTCGTCTATAAAATGAATAAAATGTTAGAATTTGAAAAAGTAAATTAAAATAGGAGAAAACAAATCGAAACAATATAGAATAAACAAGTTTTGTGAATCATATAATAAAAAAGTCGAAGGTGAGAAAAGACACCATACAAAGTGTGATAATATTGACATAGATTATCACGTGACTCACAAATAAATTAGAAATATGAATTAATAGAAAAAAAATGTCAGAACAAAATTCGCCAAAAGGAACCCGCAAATGCAATTTCTTCGGCAGTCTATGTAGATGAGGCCAGAGCTTTACCGACATGATTTATTTATTTATGAGATCTCTTTCGTTATCTTGATCTAAATTTTGTCATGTCATTAACATGAGTCTTTGTTGTTTCAGTTTGTCTTAATTCACTTTATTTTATTATATTCTACCACTTTTGTTTATTTTATTTTATTGACGCGTTATTTCACTCATGATTTCCAATCTTAATGCATTTGATGTTTTGACAAATTCACATTTCCGAATGTACTTAGTCTATCTATGATCTATTTGATCTATGATCATCATCCATTGTACTTCTCGTTGACCTTTATTCACATTCATATTTCTTATCACTTTGTGGTTCATAATCATCTGCACTACACTTTAGTATTTCTACTCACTGTCAAACTTTAATACACACATACACATACACACAAATCTAACAAAACTACTTGTTATTGTCTACTTTAATTTTTAATTAATTAATTAATTAAATTTTGATTATAGCTTGATTCCACACCGTATTTTTGGTACAAGTATGGAATTTTCAGCATGTGATATCGGTAGCCCAAATTTTGCAGGCCGATCATTGATATCAGGTGTACGTCGGCATGGGATCGAACGCCGGACCATGTACGCAGTCGACCGAAAGCTGCTACCTTGACGTGGTGGTCGGGCTTGAACACCGCAATGACCCAACAAGCTATACTGGCTGAGACTTATGTCGCTTGAGGTCCTACCATGCCAGAAAGGTTGTTTGGATAGCGGTTACACAAAAAGCAGTTACCCAATCCAGTGCTATGACTCAAACAAAATCACAAAATATCATTCCGGATCGGTCGGGGCCCGGATTAACAACGACCGCGCTTCCTGCTGCCGTGTCACAGAGCAGAAGTGATAAATATGCTACTGAGACACACCAAATAAAAAAGAACAAACAAAAACAGGCCAAGTGTGACCGGCCTCAAGCAGTTGTCCTCTGGGCTCTGCGGTCACGCAACCAAATTCCACGGTGTGGGCAGCCGGGAAGTAGTAATCGCCCTCACAATCCGAAAGACAGACACGGTCGGTGAGAGTCCTAACGGCTGTGCCACCGACGCACATATGTACGTATCATTGTACAGTTATGATGATTAAATCACGACAGAAACAGAATTACTTGTCTGAAAAGTATTAATTAACACATTAAGACTCTTCAAACTCGAAAATATTCACACTGGTCTATATACAGAATAATATGCTAGAGATATTACTGGAAAAAAAAACTCCAAACTGAAAAGAAACGATAGAGAAACCAATGGTATTAACTTCATACAAGAATAAGTACGCATAAGAACAATCTAGTCTAAAATAATATACGGAATCAAACTCAACTGTCACAACTAATACAGTAATGCACAACAATACAAAAAAGACAGTGTTTTTAACTATTAATTAACCCTATTGTAATCCTAAGCACAAATCTTACTTATGCATATGTATGGCAGCTATTAGAATAGAATATGAACAAATTGGCTTAAGAGTGAAAAAACCTACCAGGTCTCAATTGTATCAGTGAACAATTTGTATCCAACCATCCATATACAGATCGAACAAACTGATCACGTGAATTTGTAACTGTTGTAGTACAATAAGATTTGAAAATCCCACCAATAATTAAACTGAATACATAAAATTTCCAATTCACCTCAGTTTGTTTGTGTACATAGGCACGAAACCATTCTGAGTAGTAAGCATTTGAATTTGGATCTGATGTTGATCGTAAAGACGATGAACCCGATGAAGGTAATTTTTCGCAACAAAGGCTATTAGATAGGTAGAAATATAAAAGCAGGATGTACAGTGATAGGCAAACTTCTTTAAAATAATTTAAGTGAATTCTTTATTTCAGGTTTGATCACAAGTTGACATCAGTTAGAAAATCATTGTAAAACCTGGTTGTACTGGACAACTGTTTCGTCCCAGTCCGGTACTCTTCACCCACTGAGGTTTGAAGTCACGACCTTCCGGTTACAAGTCAAGTTCATAGACCATTCAGCCATGGAGACCTGATCTAATGGCCTTTGAATTGCAACGTCTGCTAATTCGCGATATATACAGCACAACTGGCAGTCTATGCTGTAGGCAAGGAATTGATGGACCTCTCAGGTCACTGGTATCAACTCGTGGTCAATCCTGTAGCCAATCACATCCTTGCAAACCGACAGTTGACTGATTTTATCGGGCCGAAATGTTCGGTCTCTGTTAAAACGTCAGCTATAATCCAAACGTCTGTAGGATGCCAGAAGATTAACGTGATTTTATTTAGTGGATAGTGATTATCAATGGGATCCACGAAGCGCGTTTGGCGTTTGAAACGATAGATAATGGGTTCGAGTGTCAGTAAGAACACCACCACTCACTAGGGATTTCAGGCACATTCAGATGACAAGTCCCAAATACGACAAAATGTGCATCCTGGACTCCACTGCTAGTCACTACCCACCAAAAAGGTGAAAACAAGATTTATCCTATTATATTATTCGTTAATTTAGAACACAATTAAGTCTGCTTAAATGTGGATCTACATTCTTCTTCAGTGTTTATTAGAAGAAAAGTATCCATCTGAACTTCTAAGCCTAACATTATTAATAAATATGGTTTTCAAGTATTAGTTTGTAGGGATTTGGTTGATTGGTTATAGGATTTCATCATGAGCTGACATTGGTTAGAGAACCATTGGAAAACCAACTGGGAGTACTGGACAGCTGTTTCGTCCTAGTTTGGGACTCTCCATCAGAACGCACCCACCTGTAACCAATCAACCAAATCCCTACAAACCAATACTTGAATATGAATGAGATGCTCACTGGCGACTGGCCCTATTCAGGTAGGTAGTTACGTGGGGTTCCAGTGGGAAGTCGTGACCAGTAGGGTGCAGCAGGTCGGGTGTGAGGACAAATACTCACCGAAGACACTGGCTAGCGGTCGCGCTATATCGTGAATTGGCAGAAGTTAGAATTCACGGATCATTGGATCGGGTCCCAGTGGCTTAATGGTATACGAGCTCGCCTTGTAACCAGAAGGTCCTGGGTTCGAACGCCGGTGGCCGCGTACCGCTGATGAGTCCCAAACTAGGACGAAACAGCTGTCCAGTACTCCCAGGTTTTCCAGTGGTTCTCTAACCAATGTCAGCTCATGATGAAATCCTGTAACCGAATATGGTTTTATTCGAATTATATATTGCCCCTTACTACTGGAGTCATAGGAAGAAAAGTGGGAACATTATTGATTGATATTAAAAAGAGTAGTTCAAACGACGACGAAATCTGTAATTTGAATATCTCCATAATTAATTCAGAACAAGAGTAATTCGAGAGAACAATTGTTCTCAATAAATTCTTTCTCAAACTGTACAATTACAAATCCATTAATTATAGCATACAACAGACAGTTAAGGAAAATTAAAATTTTATCAGATAGTGTATTTTGGTGCACGTATAAGATAGAATAATAGTTAGTTAGTTAGTTTTGACGATGAAATCATCGTAGAACTGCAATAATTGTAAGGGACGATAAATGCATGCTCGAGTGAGGAGCCTCATTAGATTAATAAGACATGGTTACACTTTTTTTTATGTCCTAACACCTGTGTAACTTGTAGTGCAAATTACCTCTGAACCAAATAAACCAATAAATAATTAACAAGAGTTTATTAATGAACAGAAAACTTTAAAAGTATCAACTAAAATTTCTTAGTGAGTCGAAGTAATGAGCTGAATGTGACAATGACTGAACACAATTTTATGGTTCTTTTGCATAACACTAAGAAAATAGTAGTGAGATCACAGATGCTTTACTCCGTCACTTAATAACTTTTCGCATGCTCAGACTATGTACCTTAGAACTTCCGTGATATTATACTACAAAAAAAGAAAAGCATAAAAGTGTTTAATACAAACCTTGGAATAAAGGAGTGTTGACGAAGTGATTATTGAAGATTTTTCTGAGGTAATAATATTTTTTCACTACTACAATGAAAACAATTAGACGCTGAGACGACCGAAACAGTAAGCTTGTGTGCGATTCAAACATGAATCAATTTTTGATCAGGGAAGATAACCTTAAAATAGTCTGAAAACAGTATCTTTCTTAAGCATCTGCACAGCTATTCATATTTTAGGTTTTGTTCTCTACGTTGTATGCGTTTGATGTTTTACTGGACAAGTGCGCGTAGAACCCTCATATTACAAGGAAAGGAACTATACAAGAAGAATATATAAAGCAGAATAAAGTGACGTCACTGCCAATTTATTGGTTTTTGTCAGCTGCGTACAACCGTGAACAATTTAATACCAATATTTAAATACTTTAATCATTGATTATAGAGGTGATGAATATTAATATCCCGTGATTAGGTAGCATAATGGAAAGGGATAAAAGCTAATAAGAACCAACGAAATATAATGACGCCATTTTATCCTGCTTAATATGTTCTTCTAACTTTGTACAAATACTGAAGTGTTTAACTTCTGCAAATAATTGTCCAGTATGAATTTTTACAATGAAAAGAATATTTAAGTTACAGGATTTCATCATGAGGTGACATTAGTTAGAGAACCATTGGAAAACCTGGGAGTACTGGACAGCTGTTTCGTCCTAGTTTGGGAATCTTCATCAGTACGCACCCACAGAGATTCGAACCCAGGACCTTCTGGTTACAAGGCAAGCTCGTATTCCATTAAGCTACTGCAACCCGATCCAATGGCCAGCCCGTGAATTCTAACTTCTGCCAATTCACGACATAGAGCGACCCCTAGCCAATGTCTTCGGTGAGTATTTGTCCTCACACCCGACCTGCTGCACCCTACTGGTCACGACTTCTCACTAGAACCCAGAAGGTCCTGGGTTCGAATTCCAGTGGGTGCGTACTGTGAAGAGTCCCAAAGTAGGACGAAACAGCTGTCCAGTATTGCAAGGTTTTCCAATGGTTCTCTAACTAATGTCGCCTCATGATGAAATCCTGTAACCAATCAAATCCATACAAACCAACACTTGAATATTTAAGTGTTGGTGTCTACTTAGTGAACAAACCTAGTTAAATAAGATTTACATACACTCGTAGCAAATTGAAGGTAAGGTGTATAGCGCATCAGTTATATAAAAGTGATATTGTAACATTTCATTAGACAGTAGTTAGTGTTTGCTATTGTAGGACTGTTTCTGGCGATAGATGGAAGGGTTCTAGGAAAGACGTAACTGGCATCCAGTAATTTGTTGGCACAAAACACTGATAAAATTAGCAAAACGTTCAGTTAACCCGACTGATGATGTTGAACATGTTGGAAGTATGTGTTTTCTGGCCTAAGTCTTCAAGATGCAAACAGTTAATGTTTAGAAACTTGATGATATGGTACTAATGTATCTATCCACTTAATTTTCGAAGTTTTTAACAATTTTACTAATCTCAACTAAATTATACTCCCTTTTGAGCTCATGTCCATTGTGGTATCAATCCTCTTTTGTCCTGTTTTCTGCGCAATATATGAACAGTGGCAAATTAGAATGATGCTCTTCTATGCAAAACACCACGATGACTTGACTGCTCGTTAATCATTAATGTGAGAGTAGAATTCGGGCACTGTGGTAGAGTATAATCAAATAAATTGGACAAATTTATTTGACATAACACGGTGACACAGTATTAATGACTGGATGACGTTTCGAGCACAACTTCATGCGTTGCGTCACAACGATTTTACGGGATATACAGAAAGTTGCAATAAATGACAGGGGATATTATTATTATTGTTTCCTTTAGTTCCTAGAGGAATATAGGACTTCAGCCGCACGTCTCCATTGCATTCGGTTCTCCGCCAACGTTTTCACCTGGCTTCACATCTGCCCACATTCTTTCATCTCTTCACATGACCTCCTCCATGTCACCCTCACACTGGCAACCAACTTGCCGCTTCCCGTTCGGGTTCCACTCGAAGAAACGGCCTGGCGTGTAATATCACTTGATGGCTTTCTCAGAGAGTGGTCAATCCACCTCCATTTCTTCCTGCATATTTATGGCACAATCGGCTCCTGCTGGGTTGGTTCGCTCATCAACAGATATCCCTGTTGCTGATCTTCTCTGACCGGCCATCTGATCTTGAGTAGTAGTGAACGAAGACAACTGTTGATGAAGGTCTGCAGTTTGATCGAAATGCCCTTCGTGACACGGCGCAAAGTCTCTGATCCGTATAGTAGCACTGACTTCACATTGGGGTTGGAAATCCGGATCTTATTTTTCACACTGAGTGCTGTTGACCTGACTTCCACACAGACTTGAGAGTAATGAAAGCTTGCCTTGCTTTCCCGACCCTCGCTTTGATATCCTCATCAGTTCCGCCCGTCTGTAATTGAAATGATGCTTCCCAGGTGGGTGGGTAGGTAGAGGAGGTCGTCTCTTTCAGATTTCTTCTATTTATGCTGATTGTTGTCTGTTGTTGTTGCTGTTGATGTTGGCCAAGAATCTTCATCAACCCTGTTTTCTCTATGTTCACCTGAAGTCCTTCCTATCTTTGATGCTTCTACCAACTTGTTGCTTTTCACTTGCATATCTTCCAGTTTGTGGGAAGTCAGACATATATTATCGGCGAAGTCCAGATCCCCCAAGTGTTTTGTGTGGGTGCAATTTATGCCTGTTTCCTCGCTGCCCGCCACTGTCTGTCACATTATCTAGTCTACCACAATCAGGAAAATCATTGAAGATAGTAGGCAGCCAACCAGCCTTGTCTTACTCCCGTCTTCACTTCTTCGAAGGATTCCATGAGTTTCCCGTTGTGAATAACTTGGCATGCAGC
This sequence comes from Trichobilharzia szidati, assembly GCA_944472155.2. Lineage (NCBI taxonomy): Eukaryota > Metazoa > Platyhelminthes > Trematoda > Strigeidida > Schistosomatidae > Trichobilharzia > Trichobilharzia szidati. The sequence goes on from OX235273.1 coordinate 72,741,808, forward strand.
ATTGTCATACAATTGTTGGATCAGATGTATAATTGTTGGCGGCACCCCTTGGTAGTAGCAAAGTAGTTTCCAAATCACCCCTCGACCGACGCTGTCGAAGGTCTTTTCAAAGTGGATGAAGTTGAAATTGCCATTCCCAGCTTTGTTTAATGATGATCCGTAGTGTTGCGGTTTGATCGATGCACGACTTGTTTCTCCTGAATCCAGCCTGTTCCAGTCGAAGTTATTTATCCAGGGCGTGTTTCATTCTATCCAAGATGATGCGGCTTAATATTTTGCTTGGGATGGACAGGAGCATAATTCCGCGCCAGTTCTTGCATTGACTTAAGTCTCCTTTTTTGACAGTTTGAATAAGTAGCCTTTCTTCCAATCCGCAGGTACCTAGCCCTCTTTCCACACCTTCTCCAGTAGTGGTATCATCAAGTCCGCTGATTTCTCGGGGTCCACTTTCAATGCTTCTGCTGGGATTCCTTCTGGTCTTACACAGTACCTAAATGCTGTAGCACAAACACAAAAACCGTCCATGCTTACTGCTCCCAAGAAACTTCTCTATTTGAATCTACAAATGTTGAATAATTGACTTCTGTTGTACTTTATTTGGTTGCCATTTTCACATCGTTATATTTTGCCATTTTCATGTTTACAAAGTCAAACAAAGTCAAATGGGGTAGTAGCAAACTATTCTCCCAACCAATCAATGAGATATCAAATTGTCGTATAATGTGGGTGAAAGTAATCAGCTTAACTTCCAATTTCGGATTAAATTGACAGTGTTATCACGTTTCAATAAATAACAGTGATATTGATTAGGCATATAATAATAATAAAAGTTAAGACAACTGTTTGACCTTAACCAGATTTCAATATGTGTTAGTAGGTCATACAATATAAGAAGATACATTAAATATTAATTTTAGATGACAAAGACTTTTCTTAAAAATCAGTCGAACTTTTGGGACTGACTATTCCTGAGACAGTTAGTCGATCATCAACCCCAATGATGAGCAGATTATTTTTTTTATTACTTTTTTTATTCCTTCACGTTCCGAGTGGAACATAGGGCTTCAAACTAGAGGCTTGAATTTTCTGTAGCAAAGTTAATTTTTTTCAGGATGCTAGCCTCATGTCCAACCTTTCCTCTTCACCAGCTTTAGTTCTGGCTTAGCGAGGTAAAGGAGTGCGCCGGCCGGGGATCAAACCCCGGACCATGTGCATGGTTGGCGAGCGTCCTAACCGCTATGCCACCGACGCACAATAGCAGAATATAGTTTGTGGTAACTAAGTATATCTTTATTGGTCAAATGGAGTAGGACGCAAAACTGTAGCCCAATGGTTAAAAGTTAAATGTTCAGGTTTTTGAAAAGAAACCTGCATAATCGATATCGGTGTCAACGTAAACAAAAATATAGCAGAAATATGATATAATGACACCAACACATCCGAGTTATGAAAAAAAGTGTTCAGGAGGCTACTGCTGATGGTTGTAGTATCAAACTGTGTTATTAGACGCCATAAACCTATAGTGTCCGGAATTTAACTGGTCAGAAAACATCATTCGTAGAAATAATGTGCTAGGATGCTAAATTATTGATCGAAATTGTTCTAATTTCTCCTCTTTTCAAGTAATTATAAAGAACAGTCAATCTGGACTACTACTACTACAAATACCTAAGCATGAAAACTACGCTACTATGATCATTTATTATAGAGCGATAGGCGAGAAATAGGTACGTTCAATGAAACATGTAAGCAAGAAACTGGTAGTGATTCTATTCGTGTATAGGACAAAATATAGTCTGACATTTCTCATATACATTTGAATACTTAAACTCTGTCTACAGTTCGGATCAAAATATTACCCACTAATCAAATAAATTCAAATAAAATACAGTAAATTAGTGGAAAGCCGATGTTTATCTGATAAATATACAATTTTAGAGGACCACTTACCTGATTGCACTTTGTAGTGCCTTAACTTCTCCTTTCAGATTTGTACATTGTACTTCCAAAAGATTTCTTTCATCTCTTAATCTTCGAATTAGTTCAGCAGCACTTCTCAGTGTTGCAGCTTTAGATGCTCGACCATTACCACCAATCTCATTTGCTGAAGAAATTGTCTGTTCATCTGATCCTAAATCTAATCCACTTGATGACTGTATTCCAACTGGAAGTTTTTCGTTGGGTATTTCTGTATCAGCAGATGTGTAAGTACCAGACCCGGAGCATTTCCCTTCTAAATTATTTATATTCCTACGAGCTGAAAAACGACTACCACCTGCAAGATTATCTACATTGGAATGCATTTTCAAAAGTTGTCGTAGAGTTTGCAAACCAGACTGCATTGACTGACGTCGCCTTTCTTCTGAAGAATTTCCTATGGTCGGTTTACCTGGTTGATCATTCTGCTCAGAAACAGAAGGTGGAGAACATGATGGAGAAATAGTACATAAAAATCCCTTATGATTAGTAAACATCGGGGATAAGACCTCCGTACTGCCATAACTTGAGGTAGTAGCTGCTGAACCTCGTACTGAACAACTATTCAGATGATTATTCTGAAGTGAAAATAGATTCCCAGCCGAATTAGACCTGCCTCGCATTGTGGCACTATTTTCAACAACGGAACTTTGTGAACTGATTTTATTAACTGAAAAGAAATAAGAAAATACTATTTATTTGGTACCACTACTGAGTGAATGCACTATCAATAGCTTCAGTACTACACAGTATAAATGTTTCAGTTAGTTAAGTTCATGGGGATTAGATTAGTTTTAAAAAGGAGTTCCTTATAAATCAAACAAAGAAAACTAAGGAGTACTGAGATATCTTAACCTCGCCTGTCTCTGTTCGCTAGCCCTGGGACGGGATGGAAAAGGCGGAGAGGTGGTCAGCCCATGACGTAGCGTCGTGGGATGAAGGATTTCTGTGCTAGATTAGCATCGGTTGGTGTGTCACGACTCCCTGGTTGGGATCTGAGAGATAGCTCAAATCGATGGCTCGAAACGTTATCGGATATGGCCAAGAATCGTAATCAATGGCGAATGTGTTGCGATTTCCTTCTTTCTTCCATTCTCGATGATAGTTAACGAACACTGTTTGAACCTGTTAAGAATGAGTGTTTTCCTTCCAGATGAAGTTCTTTATTCGTTCTCTACTTATATATATTTTTTCTTTTCCTGCCTTCCTTTTTTTCATCTATGTTGTTTTATTATTATTGTGTGGCGCATCCTTCTTGGTGCCATATTGTACCAAGTTTTAATGCGTTTAAATAAATAAATAATAATTAACCTCGCCTAGTTTTACTAGCTGGCTAGTTTTATAGCCGGTCCCAAGCCCAGGAAAAGAGGGAGGGTTAGATGTCGGGCTAGCTACCCTACCATAGAAAACCAATCAAACCAATCGAAATGAAAATTTTAAGCTTCCCACTCTTACACATTAATATCCACCTACGGTATCGTGACTTAACAGTACCTTGATTTTCAGTCATTTCTAGGTGACGCTACTTTAGAATTTCATTTTAAAAGTAGCAAGGTGAATTTGACATAATCAAATCTTCGAAGAAACTACAAAAGATATATTCTTGTAGAAAATGCTCAACACAAAGCAATTTAATATCTTGGGAACAAGTACTGTAGCTGCTTGATGAGTAGAAGTTTTCGATACATTAATTACATCATTTAACGTTGAAGGGTCCACAGCTAAGTAGTCAATGTCAACTCATCTTTTATACTATTATAGCGACTTTCTAGGAGTTGAAACCTCGAGAAACATATCACCTTCATAACAAATACACTACAAGAAGTTCTTTAAAGTAGTTTATTTTGCCGATAATCTGTTTCTCACAACTTTACAGTTACAAGCCTATAATTACTTATTAATGCATTAAACAGTATGAAGTACACAAAAATTGATACCTATAGAAATATAATTTTGGGTAGATAAAAATAATCAACACCAATGAACAAACCAACATATTTCTACTGTGTACGTGAGATGATCTGGGTGTGTTTTTACCAACAGAGTAAACATAACTAACCATATACGCTGAGTTTTTTGAAGAACACACTTATACCATAGTGTTCACATATTGATTTGGTGAGGTTCCGGTTGACTTTACATCCGTATAAGAAACACTATGAACCATGAGACGCTGAACAGATCTTTTGCCGCAGGCTGAGACTCTTCAAAAGTGCTCACAGATGAGCGACCAGGGATCAAATGCTGTACCATTAGATTACAAGGTAATTAAATAGGTTGAGAATCAACACTCTATAGATTTTATATTCTGCTGGTCTCCTCACACGTGGTCATCTACCTTGACAAATAATGACCGTTGTAGTGACAGACAAACAAGCTTAAGATACGCAAACAACAAGTGAAGAGAATCCCCACTTCCCTATACCATACTATCAGCATCCGATATTCAAGAGTTAGAAATACCATCTAACGCATTCATTCTTTCAGTTCCACCGAACTTTTATTCCTTTCTTTGAAATCACTAATCCTGGAACCAGCTGTATGGAAATTCATTTTAACGACTTAATTTTACTTTTTGACCATGTTACTTTCCCGTTATTTAAAATATGTAGTAGGACGAACAGCTGTGCCTACTGGTACTAAGTCATTTGTTCGGTAAACTACCAAAACGATAAAGTATGTGAATGGTAAAAGATTTCTTGCGATATCAGGCTTAACTAAAAACGCATACACTTTAAAAGGGTTAGGAATCTACAGGACCCACGTTAGTTAGTTTATTTGGTACAGCACATTGTAACACAATATTACAAATACAAAACTCACTATTTAAGCTGCTATCTTTCGTAACCATTGCTTCTGTAGATTGTTCCATTTCATTTGGCCTAATACTCATTGTATGAGAAAACATTTGGGGCTCGTTCCAGCTTCCTGGAACCAACGTTTCTAGTTCAGAATTTGAATCATCTAAGGATCCATGCACATGCTCATTACTTGGTAAAAAAAACATGTTCGATACTTGGTTTGAACTGTTAGGAAATGAGTATTGCCCAGAGTTATTAATTGGAAAAGTGAAATTTATACTGGATGAAGCAGAGAGATTTCGGTGGATCGCAAGTGAAGGAAGTTCACCGTTTCCTTTAAAGAAAACGATAGAATTTTGTGGATTCTGTGTGGGAACATTTTGAGTATCAGCCACAAAACCTGAATTTCCTTGTACACTTTGTATAACAGAACTGTTGATATCTAAACTCTTAACGCTTGGATCTCGTCGCTCTAAAGAAGGATCACGTATTACGTTATTGTCACTAGTTCCAGAAAAAGGGGTATGTACTTCAACTGCATTCTGGTGGGAAACGGCATCAGTATTGATAAAATAATGACTGGGGTTCCTGATTAAATGATTACAAAGACTGAAATCAATAGATTCCTCCTTACAGTTTTTTACCAACAGGTTGTGAGTTGAAAAAGGTAACACACTCGAGTGAGATACCATAGGTTGTATATGGGGGGTCACAATAGGTTCCAAGTTAGATAAAGTTGATTCGTGATTTTGTGTTACAGAACAATTAACAGGCATATTGTAATCGCCCACTGGAACTGGTACATTCTAAAAAATAAACGTTGAAAAATTACTGTGAAAAATCAGTTAACTTATTATAAAACTATCAAAAGTATTCTAGATCGAATAATGAGTTACAAAAAGATCTCTTATTATTACATGAAATCACAAAAGCAGCTAAAAGTGGACACAAAACGCAACTAATTAAACATGCACTGATATGTAAAATAAAGCCATTTTGGAGGCGTTTTGTCTTACAAGCAATAAGGTAAAGAATTCTGCTGGATATTATCTTAGAAAACCACCTATTAACAGTAGTTATGTGAAGAAACAGCAGCCTTTGCTGGCTCCATACTGAAGATCAAATGGCCGGCCAGAAAGAATTAGAAACAACAAACTCTGGAAACAAACCAACCAAGAGCAGATTGCTCAACAAATATGCGGGAGAAAATGGATATGGATCGGGTACACACTGAGGAGACCGTCAATTGACATCGCACGTTAGGCAGTCCTCAAGTGGAACCCGAATGGGAAAAGACGAGAGGGTCATCCGATGGTGACATGAAGATCGTACGAGGAGATGAGAGATTATGGGTAATCATGGACGCATCTGAAGAGGATAGCAGAAAATAGCCTTATGATCCACTCGGAACCCGAGGAAATAGTAATAATTATTATAATAATGTGAAGAAACAGCTTTTATGAGAAAAATCAGACAGCGGCACAAGTTAAAGAATTCGGTAGCATTTACAAACATACTCTACTCGAATCAGTACCTTGCGTCTTACTTTCTTTACAGACCACAAATACTTGGCTACAATCTCAACCTATATAAACATGGAACACACCAATTCCTCCAAATAGACTGCTAAATTTTGATTTTAGTTGGCTTCTCACATATCACCAGCATAATGCAGTCTAATCCCGAAAGAAGTTATATATGACTGGTCTAAAGTAATTTTCCTGTTAGCTTAACGCCCGTACTTTCAGGATAGATTTCATTTTTGTCCTGACCGATAGCTTCTACCTTGATGTAGTAGTCAGGCTTGCATATCACAATAACCCAACAATCTACACTGGCTGGAACTAATGTTCCTGCAAGTCTTACCATACCATGAGGGTTGTTAGAATAGAGATTAGACTAAAAGCAGCTACCAGCATAGTGAAAATGTCTGACACCATGTTGGAGACCTGTGAACGAAGTCATACTGCTGGAGAACAGGGATGTAACAAAAGTGAGATGTTTCCCTCAGATGATCAGCATGTCAGTTATGTTGCCTCTCCATTCTGAAGACAGGGGGTTAGAAAAAGCCGACCCCGAAATTGTACATCCCGACTTACTCTACGGTGGAAATTTCTTGAAACGGACACAACTCTAACAGCCAATTCAAACAGTCTGTGTGATCAGCCTCAAGTAGTTGTCCCCTGGGTTCTGGGGTCACGCAACATTAATTCTCTTTCTGTTTCGGGTAGCCCCAAAAATGAGTCAAACAATCATTTCTTTTTCTGTGCATCTCATAAAGTCATGTTCTGAGATTTTAGCAGTTACAGACTGTCACCTGATCACATCTCCAGCAACAATCAAGTTACTTTTCACTACCATCGACCTTCTACCTTCCGAGTGTACTTTCTGTGCTAATAATTTACGTACAAAAAATATTGTATCTGGTCTGTCAAAGCTATGTCTGAAATCGTGAACCCGAGCTTCAGTCTCAGTAGAGAACAACTTACAATATGCATCCATAGATTCAAGATGAATACAGGGGGAAAAACTAAGGTACTCAAAACAAACAAAAAAGTACAGAGTAATAACGGTGGTTTTCGGCCGGAGATGTGCTAAAATAGTATATGTACCTAGCCAGTATGAATTTTTAAACATAGACAGAAATATCTAATGAGACTACCGACTGCCTGCAGCTCTCCCAGTTAACTTAGGATTACACTTCCTCAAAATATGATCAGAAAAACTGAACAAATATGTCTATATCTAATACTGAATAGGAGCAATGAAATTACAGGTGAATTACCCTTCTGAACTGATTTTGATGAGAATATTAAGAATGAACCTAACCATGGAGTGGTTATAAAGTCACAAGAACAAAATGAGATTATCGATCTTAAAGATGCTTAGAACAAAGGAAGTAGGACAGGAAAAAACAGTAAACTCTTGAAAATGCATGGGAATGAACTCCAGCAGGTTCTGAAGTGAATAGGAAACATGAACATTTTAAAGGAGGATTGAAAACAAGTTTACAGAACGACTACCAACGATAATGAAGGGCAGAAGATAAATGAAAGAAGACACAGGCTATTGTGGGTGGAAAGACTTAGGAGTTAATGTAAATCAAAAAGAAGATAATGTGTAATCTAACAACTCACAAAGCAATGACCGGAGAGAGTCGTAGAAAACTTTCAGAAGTAGTTCAACTAACCAGCTATTCTACAATTAGCTACCGTTTAGTAGCAATCTAAATAAAACATTCCCATGAAAATAGAAGGTTGAAATATGAGGCGAGTTGTACACCTGTCCATAAATGTACCTGCCGGACCTCATATCTATGAAGTATTATGATTAACTGTAACGTCTACGAAATACAGTAAACGTGCAAGCACTGTAGTAAAAATGTCTAGGTATATAACTGCATATACGGCTGTTGAAATCTTTGCCAACAACAAATATAGAATGTGTAATAGATAAGTTTACCTGGGGGAGTGCATACTAAAGCATTATTATTAACGTCAGAGACTTCATAATATGTATCAACGTATTATGCCAAATATACTTACCTAATATATTATGCTCTATAATATTGTCTGGACTTTACTTTTATATTATCAAGAGCAGGGTATTATCTACCTTTAGATATTAACTAATTAATCTTGATAAGTGTATTAGTTATGACCTAAACACTGACTCACATACTAAACCACACTGTATTTAAATCTAGTCAGATCACTACAATCCACCGACGCCTTAAACAAAATTTGGCAAGAAGCGTGTTTTAGCACTTGCAAACAAGAATTAAGTTTATTAAAAGAAAACACATCCCGTAAGATCTGCAATTATGGAGAATAAAAGCTTTATGGGTAAACATTCGCAATCACGTTCGGATGAAAAACACCAAAAATGAAATTAAAACTTAAGAATACAAAAAACGTTCAACCCAACTATGGTTGATCAAACAACTTAGACAGGTGAAATAGTAATTATAACTAAAAATAACTCACGTCTGAGGCATTTGCTTGATTAATTTCAGGAATACGAGTATTTTGAATTGGTGTGTCTGGAACGAGTGAAGGGTGGTCACCAAAAGCAAAGCCAGAATGATTGTATGAAATCGATAAATCTTTCGCATCAGTGTAAGAAGTTTGATCGCTTTTTAACTGAAGTGACTGAGCTGACTGATCTTTAAAATAAAAATGTTTGCCAGGCGAGTGGTTAAAATAGTTTTCTGGCTTTTTCAAAGCGTTGCAAAGTAAGGGAGACAAGCAATTTGAAGGTTTTTGGGATACTGGTGGATTACCAACATAGTCACCAGAAGAACTTAGGTTCTGGCTACCACTAGCACCACGCAACAAAGCATTTAAAAGAGTCGATCCATTCTTACGATCGCTGTTTTCCTGTTTAGTTTCTGAATACTGACTGAAAGCTTGAAAAGGTTTATCCACACAACTTTTTGAGGGGACGGGTTCTCCAGATGACCCGCATTTTGATTGTGTAATCACAGGAAGTTTGCCACATTGGTTTTGACCTGCAAGCTTAGGTTGGTGTACAAAATGGCGCTTTTGAGTCACTGGAAAGGAAGGTCGATATGGATGACGACCATGGTAATCATTTTCACCACTCTCATTGTTTGTAACAAATGAACGGTCTTCTCTATTATTTGTAGTTAATTCTAAAAGAGTTTCGTTGTTACAGTCTTGTGACAAGAACGATGGGCACGATGGAATACTGAAATGTTCACCAGAAAGATTTTCAGTGGGTGTGGCAGCTGGATGTGTTATTACTGGGTTGGAATGAACCACCCCAGATATAAACTTATCTTCGAAAGATTGATCAGGATAGACAGCAGCATGGGACCACGTATAACCGAATGAATAGGCATCATGCGGAATACTATATTTGGAGTTTTGAAAAGACAAATTAGGCTCACTAGATTGGAACATACTGGACGAAATGTCTTCACGTAAACTTCTGTTAGGTTGAAGTTGTTGTAAACCTGGCTGCATTATGTCAGCATTCCCTAAAGTAGGTAAATCACGCGGATTTGGGAATGTTAATGGTTGTTCAAAAAACAAGTCAAGGTTTTCATCAATATCCATCATTATTTCTTCTAATAGTTTTGAGGTAGCGTTTTTTGGCAGATCCCTGAATTTATACGAGCACATGTCCGATCCCTCAAGCAATTCATTAGCACACTGAACAATTTGCTTATTATGAGATCCATACAATTTGTTCTTGGCAAACACTCTCCAAAGGCCATATTCTCTACACAAAGTACTGATACGCCGTCTCCAATATTTTCCTTCCAGTACCACCGCCTAAAATGTTATCAATGGGAAAAGAATAAATTACCTCAGCTTTGGAGTGGTTTTCGCATACAGGTGTTTGAAATTGAACAACAACCGGTTTCAACTTTTTAACGTCTGAAGCCTATTAGAAACACATTTACTTACACTGCATATGGTACTCCCTCCAAATAATGTTGTTGAGTCTGATCTTATTTTTTATTGCAAATCTTAATCCACGAAACTGATCCCATTTTGGACTGGTCAGCTTTCCAATATATGCGATTTCCAAGTACTTAAAAAGTGAAGCCAAATTCTCAAATATCAGTCTGTTTTTATCTTTAGTAGCTGGTTGATCATTTACATCTTTTGAAATAGATAAAGGGTTGTCTTCTGGAGATAGATCAACGGAATTTTCGGACTCATCTTCAGAATCTTCGAGATTACTGACCATGAAATGTCCCGAGTGAACTTCTTGAGTTCTAAGGTCCATCATGTTTATTCATAAGCTTTCTATCGGTAATGTAGAAGCAATACCGGGACAGACCTCACCAACTGACCCGCCAATAAGCTTTCAAGGTCAAAACTTCTCAGTCAATTAACACAAACGTATTCCAAGAGAAATTGACTATTACGATTTCCATGTTAAAAATTGGTGAGTAAAGTTAAGCGATAGAGATCCATAGGAAAAGAAAGTATCAGTGACCTGTAAATGACTGATTGCAGCAGCTCGACATATTTGCGCCAAAAAATAATAATAATAATGGCTTTATTCCAAACAGTATTTGTGGTACAGGTATGGAATTTTCAGCGTTCATTACAATATTGCATCTAATTACCTCATAAATTTTATAAGGATTTAGAAATATAAAGCAACAACAACAAAAAGAAAAAGAGAAATAAAATAAAAAAGAACAGCATTGCATTCACATATTTAAACAGTGCACCACAGGATACGATATATAAAATTAGTCTGTAATAGAATATATGAGCAGCAATATAATAGTAACAAAGAAAGGAGAACAAAAGCTAATGGGAACTATTTGTTGGAGTGCCGCAGTAAATTGATCATGTCATGCCTAACAGTTTTCTCATCACATAACAGCTGTTATGTGATGAGAAATACAGTTAAGCATTCATAATATGGAAGCAGATGCACGGAGAAAGGTGTCATATTCAATAACCCTAGACACTACCCCATATTCCCCGCGTATTTGGTTGTGTTTACATGGTTTAATCACCATGCTCTGATTGTGTGTCCAAAGATTTCTCGTGCGTTCTTTCCCTCAAATTGCTCTTACTTAAATTCACCCATCAGTGATCCGTCTAGAGATTTCATTGTTAGAAACCGAAGTCGGTAAGCTTATCACCAGAATTAAAAAGCTATAAAATGCGTACAGTGGGTAACTGTAGGTGAGCCTTAGCTGTAAATTCCTGCAATTTTTTATTATCTGACTTAGTCGATTAATGAATAGGCACAAATGAAGTATCTTCCTTTAGTCAGTTGAGTGCCCAACATTCACAAAGCGTTTGGCTGGCTCAGTGGCTGGGACATTAATTCATCTTGATAGGTAGTCACAAAACCACCGTCAGAAATTTATAGCAGGGACGATCTAGTAAACGCTAAGGGAATCCTTCCAGTAATTAAAAGAGATGGCTACATGAGTAAAATTTTGATACATTTTTGAAGAGATTACTTAGAATTTGCGGATATTAAAATCTAAAAGTCTCCAATGAAGACTAGTAGCATTTAGCGTCACTGACGCAAACTGTTCGCCTTATTTTCAGGTTAGATCTCAGACATTTGGGAGACATGTGATCTTCCACCTGATAGAAAGGCTATATAAATCGAAATCTTTGTAATCGATTAAAAATGCCCATTAAAATTTTCAAAAGAATAGACACTGAACAAAGAGAACTCTTTTCGATAAATTCATCAGGTTCTACAATTATATATGCATTATAATGAATGAATGAATTAGTCTTATGAACGATGATGATGTTGATGCTGTTCAGCTGTAATTTTTCAATATTATTGATTTGATGTTATTTAAACATTAATGTCGTTCATAAGACTAATTCATTCATTATAATGTATATATAATTGTAGAACCTGATGATGAATTTATCGAAAAGAGTTCTCTTTGTTCAGTGACTATCTTTGTAATCACATTGGTAATGGGGTGTGGATGTAAAGAGAGAATACCTAAACTTGTATACTATATTTTCAGGTTTCTAGGTCCATCATAATAATTCATGTGTTCTCGAAGTAAACGTGGGCACACCAGTTTATGATATGACTACAGTCTCATTATTACTTATACCTATATGAGTACGCGTAGACCTCTGCGAAAAACACTAAAATTTCTAGGTGTAAAATGAGATTAAAATGACTTTGCAGTCGGTATGTAGGTTCAGTATTATATCAGGAATCCAGTATGATATAAAATTAATTTATACACTGGGGAATAACTAATGCCTGCCATCCAATCCTTTGTGGGGATGAAATTTCCACATCTATAGATTCCTGCCGTCAGCCCCTCAAACACATGACATCTCTGAGATTTGGTCTTATAATGCGCGGAAATTTTGAGATAAAAATCATTCTGATGGACTAATGGCTTCTGGTATTTTATGCGAGTATCGATACTGTATTTTTAAAAATTTGAACCAACGTAACCAATGGGAATAAAATGATTGCTTGTATGTGAATTCGCGATAACGTAATACAGTGTGCGCCATAGTTGTGAATTACAGGGGTATTTTGTGTGCCTGTAAAATTCCTACTGAAGTCCCATGGACACAGTAGAAAGCACCCATCTGAAGGCAGAATTATTCGTGGATATTTATTCATTGTTTATTGTTCAAAATATTTTCTACTCCTTATGGCCCCTAGTGGAACATGCGACTTCAAGCGAAGGCTGTGAAGTCTTAGAAGTGGTGAAGCTTTTTAAGGGATGGGGTTACTATATCTAATCTCAGTTCTTTCCATTTTACCGCATTTACTGCCGGCTGAAAGGTTTAGGGATGCGCCGGCCTGAAATCGACACCTGAACCACGTGTGGTTGACAAGAATTCATCTCCTAAACCACCAGTGTCTAAAGTGACAGCTGGTAACAGAAACTTCCTGTTGTAACAGTGCATGTATTGCTTTACAACACAAGTTCAAGGTAGGCCAAAGTTGTTATCAGACACCCATTTTTAGGAGAACTATCAAGTTCAACTGATTTGTTATGGCAATGATTAGTCTTAGCATTGCTTATTCAACATTCTTCTATCACTATTCGGTCTACATTTACGACTCACAATTCAGTCTGCATTTTCAGCTAGGTGGAGTTCTGGCAGTTCAATTTCTGCATAATGGCGTACTGTTTTACCGTAGATTTTCAAGCTTTTACATGGGGTGGACGACCAGTGAACTTCTCGAAAGTAACATTAAATGGTGGTCCAGTAAGAAAAGCAGCACACTGAACAAGTGTGCCCTTATGATGCACTAATGCTGAAAATCAGAATCTTGTTGTCTACGCTGGGTGGATCACATTTCCACAATGATTCCAGATTAATGAAGTCCCTTTCTAATCTTGCCTTTAAAATCCTCATCCACGCCACCTGTAATCGAAAATATATTGCCTAAATAAGTGACAGAGGTCAACCAAATTTAATTTTTCCCGTTGATAGTGACTGGTGCCTGATGTTCTTGGCTAAGTATCCTTATAATCTCTTCCTTCTCTAGGTTCACTGAGAGCCCTGTTTTATCTTTCTGCCTGTTCGACAACTTGTTAATGTCTTCCCACAGATTTTCGAGTTTGTTTGACATTAGACGTAAATCATCTGCGAAGTCCAGACCTTCTGAAGTATTCCTGTAATCCAAGTGCATTCCGTTATCCTCGCTCCCCACATTATGACGCATCATCCAACAGATCACAGTTAGGAACATCATCAATGATAATAGGTAGCCTTTTCCTGCTCATGTCTTCACCTCAAAAACATTGCCGAGTTTTTCACTGTAAGCGGCTTAACATATAAAACCTTCATAAAAGTGTAGATCAGGCTGGTGAGTGTTTGTGGCGCCTTTGTCCAGTATTGAAGCAGTTTCCGAATCGTTTCGCGCTGGGTGCTGTCGAAGGCATGCTCAAAGTCGATGAAGTTGGGAAAGACATTATTTCTGCTATTCTATGCATCGCTCGATGATGACGACGCGTAGAGTTACAATTTGATCCACGTACGGTTCGCTTTCTTCAAATGCGGTTTGTTCCGGCCAGAGTTCTGCATCCAGTGAATCTCTCCAGCATGATACAACTCGATACTTTGATTGACGTGTACAAGGCAATAAAATCCTGCCAGTTTTGTACAGGCTAAATTAGCCCTTCTTTCGTAGTAATAACTCACTTTTCATACAAATAAATGAATTTGAATGGGAATGTAATGCTCTTATGAGCACGATTAGATATGATATAATTTCAAAACGTAAGTAACATATGAATGCATAACTGAGAGTCACTTCACAGAAAGCATTCTGAGTCGAGTCGAATAAAAATAAAAGTAGGAGTGTAATAATAATGATACATTCTCATTGTGTACATGAGGGACGTCAGTTTACAGGCATCATCAATATGATAAATTACACATACGATTAGTAGACAAATTTAGTAATAGTAATTTAATAAAATACATTTTTCCTGCCTGTGTAGGACACACCAATTGTAAAGGCATGGATAAGTATTATTTAAATTACATAAATTTGGTTCATGGTAAAATTATAAGGTTGCAGTTATTTTGTCTATGGGAACAATATGATAACTAGTCATTCAATGGAGCACACCAAGAAATATATAAATATTGTCTTCGCATTAACAAAAAAAACCAAGTATGTTTTGAATGGATTACAAATACTTGGGAAAAAAATAAAGCTTGAAGTAATTCCTCCATATAACTTTGGTGTGTATGGTATCGAGTCTTATTCTTGATTTATATCCAAATTTGATAATAATTTAAAATAAGTAATACACTTGTATACATTTGTCAGCATTTTCTTCGTAACATTATAGTACTCAATGTAGACTAATAATAATGACAGTTTATATTTTCTTATAAACGGGTGTTTTCAAGAGATGCAAGCTATTTTTGCAGACAAGATCAGTTATTTTGTAAGTTACAATCATAAAGTCTTATAAATCAGTACTTCTTTATTGGTATAAAGGTATATTTCACAACTGTAATCCAGGTTGCGTAATGCGCAATTCACGAGGGAATTGTAAGATATGGGATCAATAATGTTTGCAGATCATTTGTCATTGTAAATGGGCGAATATCTACATTATTCATTCTCATTCAAAAAGTCAAGTGGAAGCTGAAATGGTGGGAGACAAAAGAAGACAAACAACAACGCAAAAGAAAGCAAGTGGAGTACTTAGGGAGTGATTAATATGTATATATACATTTCTATTCTGCCTAGTAATTATAGTTATTTTGGTGCACTAACTAACTATTCCCGTTATGGTACATTTTATATTGTGTGAATTAATATTATTGTCCTGCGTAAAAATGTCTATCATGTACTTCCAATAATATAAAAACTTATAATTGTAGTTTGTTGTAACTACACGTTTAATGAACTTAAATATCTATGTTGGGCGAAAAAGTGGGTGTAGGATTCAGACGCAGAAGTGCATTGTCATCTTTGAGCAGTGTGGTGACTGAGGAGATGAAAACTGCGAGTGTGTTTGCGTCGCGCACATCAGCTGGTAGTCCATTCCAAATGACTGAAAACTTATTTGAGAAGAAATTATACCACATGTAAGTCTGACAATGCTCTATAGCAGCTAGGTTGTGATGATTGCTAAGATTGTAACTGATGACAGCGGTAGGTTTAATTATTGGCTCGGAGGAGTGCACGAGCAGATTAGTTAGCTTGTAGTAAAAAATTAGGTTTATCTTAAGACGTCTTTTCCAGAGTGGTTCTAAACTTAGTCTGTGGCAACGTTCATAGTATTCGAGACCACTTTCTAAACCAAGAATTTTTAAGGTGAATTGCCGTTGCACTCCTTCTAACTTAAGCTTGTCATTTTGTCTGAGTCCGCTAAGAATAAACGGGCAGTATTCTAAAATAGGTCGGACACATACTTTATATAATAAAACCCTAGTTTCACAGGAAAAGAAATTGCGAGTTATGCATCCTAGGAGCCTTCGTGTTTTACGTCTGGCATAATCAGTTTGTTCAGAGAACGTTAAGTTATTAGAGTATCTGATACCGAGATCTACGACTCAGTTGAGCTTGGCTAGTTTACGCCCATTTATTTCAAGATTCAGGTCAAGGTTACTGTTTCCGATGCAAATCCAGCCGCATTTATCAATGTTGAACTTTAGACAGGATTCAGTACACCATGTTGCGAGACCAATCAGTTCAAGATGTATTTTATTTACTAAGGACAAACTAAAGATTGAAAGTGTTCAAACGAGATTTACAAGTGGAATCCCAGGAACAAGTCTGAAAGTTGCCTACAACTACCGTTGCAAAACAATTGAGATCGAACCCCTTTGGTTCAGGCGCCAACGACTTAACATCATTCTCCTATTTAAAATCCTCAAAGCAATAGTATGCTTCCCCAATAATAACCTTAACTTTACTTCTTCGACGTATGAACTACGCAGCAACTGGTCTTCTCTAAGTCATATTCTTTGTCGAACGAAATCTGGTTCCAACTTCTTTACAGTCAAATATAGGCAAACATGGAACTTCTTGCCAAGTGAAATCAAAAATAGCACCACAATACAACGATTCACCTACCTAGTAAATAAATATTTCTCTGAAAACAGTCTTGAAACAGTTTGTCACATACTGAAAATTTGTGATATTGTTTCTTCTCCCTTTGACTTACGTACCTAAACAGTTCTGTTCACCCAAAGCATTAACAGAAACGGTCAGCATTATCGGACATATTTAAAATAATCAACGTTGCACTAGTGCTGTTCTCAGTTCCTTTTTTTAGTTGATTCAATTATTTGTCTAGCAAGCATCATCACAAAATATACACAATCCTTTCATACAAACCTGGGGTGGAATACACACCCTGACATACCACGAAAGCTGCACTGAATCTACATGAACTGCCCTCACACCTCATGTCATACCTTTTCGGTCATTCAACTCCATTTAATGCCAGCTGCTGACTGTCAAATTAATCAAATATTATGGTGAATATCCCTGGCAAAACTGTATCTTGGGCAGTTCAGTGTGGTAGAAGTTCTACCTCAAGGTTGAGTTGTATACAACCTGGATATGGCTGGTACTAAAATCTCCTCTGGTGACTAGCTAATGTTGTAAATACCATCTACGTCTGCACAAATTCCAGCCCTATGCGGGATCGTCTAAAAAATCAGCTTAACTTCACTGTGAGTTTTAAATATTAGCGGATTTTTATTTTACGGTTCTGTTATCATAATCCTTCATTCTCCTGAACCATCTATTATAATTAACTACTGCCTCTTTTTATGCATATATAAACATAACTGTGTACGTGTTTCTCTCTTCTCATACCATTTCATATTGCCCCTTCGTTTCATATGTTTATAACTAAAATCTAGAGGGTAGACTGCAAATCTCTGATTTCCTCACTTTTTATTGTACACATATATTTTAAAATGCTGTTAGGGACGATACATACAAAATGGCTGACTGAAAGTAGTCGTTCATACCATGAGTTTCGTTGAGTTAGCTAGTGAAGGCGAAAACTGTCTATGTGACACTTAGCAATAAAAAAGATTCCTTTTCTAAAAACAAAAGGACTATTTCGCCAGGGCCTAGCAGATTAAAAGGTGGGAGGGTGGTGACCGCTATTCAGCGGAGCGGATATGATGGTGGGGACTTCAGAGAACCACCCTTATCTGTGGGAATGCGCTCTATTGCTAAGGTTCCTGATTGTGAATGACTTCAAAAAAAATAATAATAAAATAAAATAATAGCTGCCTGTATAACAAAGCTTGTGTATAAACTCTTTGAAAACAAGCTCATGGTACGATTTCTCTACTTCGGGAGGACATCTAACTGTATAAATCAGAACAACAGCATAAATAAGTATCATCATTCTTTTTGTTTTTCTTCACTTCTATATATTTTATGTAATTTGGCGTTTGGATTTAACTTCTCCACTTTCTATTCCCATTATCCTATATAGGTTTAAAAATCATTATTCGTTTTGCCCTTGTTTTTTCTTTAAAAAATTTGTTATCCTATTTTTTTGTTATTGTTTACTACCACAAACTTGAACTAACTGTTAGTATGTTACACTATAAAACTCAATGACTTTAAATTATTAGTAACAAAATAGGGGAATAAACCCTGCGTTTATCGCATATTGTTTGCTTAAATTATTATTATTTGCTGACTGCCTCTGCACCCCTCTTTCTGTTTTCTTCTTCCTTCTCTTCTCGAAGGTATTGCATCGAAGCACTGCAAATGAACAGTGATGCTGCTTTCTACGTTTGTATTACTTGAGCGTTATTCAGAATACTGTTGGCACACACGACGAACCGCGGAACAAATTCCATTCTGAATTCTGTTTATCATCGCAAAGTTGGTCCCTTGTATCTGTTAATACCAAAATAACGTTGTACTTACCCGCTACTGTGGAGTTTTATATATTTTTGAACATTTATTAATTGACAAAATGATAATGATCACAAAGCCTGTATCCTGTATGTCTTACTCTAGCACATGTTTATCACCTCTCTTCTTACCTTCCATTAACGCAACATTTCGTAATTCCCGCATGGATGTGACTGACTATAAGTATATTGTAGACTATAAATTAGACTTGAACCAATATATTGTAATCTATTCTAACAAAGTTTCTAGAGATTTTTTTCATCTTTCCAATTTTTAATGTCAAGAAAGTGTTCCATTTTAAATTGCACTTGTCGAATATGATCATGCCTGTACAAACGGTATGTTAATCATGTAAATGCTTAATTTGTGTGAAATATATATTATTATTATTCTCCTATTTAAAATCCTCAAAGCAATAGTATGCTTCCCCAATAATAACCTTAACTTTACTTCTTCGACGTATGAACTACGCAGCAACTGGTCTTCTCTAAGTCATATTCTTTGTCGAACGAAATCTGGTTCCAACTTCTTTACAGTCAAATATAGGCAAACATGGAACTTCTTGCCAAGTGAAATCAAAAATAGCACCACAATACAACGATTCACCTACCTAGTAAATAAATATTTCTCTGAAAACAGTCTTGAAACAGTTTGTCACATACTGAAAATTTGTGATATTGTTTCTTCTCCCTTTGACTTACGTACCTAAACAGTTCTGTTCACCCAAAGCATTAACAGAAACGGTCAGCATTATCGGACATATTTAAAATAATCAACGTTGCACTAGTGCTGTTCTCAGTTCCTTTTTTTAGTTGATTCAATTATTTGTCTAGCAAGCATCATCACAAAATATACACAATCCTTTCATACAAACCTGGGGTGGAATACACACCCTGACATACCACGAAAGCTGCACTGAATCTACATGAACTGCCCTCACACCTCATGTCATACCTTTTCGGTCATTCAACTCCATTTAATGCCAGCTGCTGACTGTCAAATTAATCAAATATTATGGTGAATATCCCTGGCAAAACTGTATCTTGGGCAGTTCAGTGTGGTAGAAGTTCTACCTCAAGGTTGAGTTGTATACAACCTGGATATGGCTGGTACTAAAATCTCCTCTGGTGACTAGCTAATGTTGTAAATACCATCTACGTCTGCACAAATTCCAGCCCTATGCGGGATCGTCTAAAAAATCAGCTTAACTTCACTGTGAGTTTTAAATATTAGCGGATTTTTATTTTACGGTTCTGTTATCATAATCCTTCATTCTCCTGAACCATCTATTATAATTAACTACTGCCTCTTTTTATGCATATATAAACATAACTGTGTACGTGTTTCTCTCTTCTCATACCATTTCATATTGCCCCTTCGTTTCATATGTTTATAACTAAAATCTAGAGGGTAGACTGCAAATCTCTGATTTCCTCACTTTTTATTGTACACATATATTTTAAAATGCTGTTAGGGACGATACATACAAAATGGCTGACTGAAAGTAGTCGTTCATACCATGAGTTTCGTTGAGTTAGCTAGTGAAGGCGAAAACTGTCTATGTGACACTTAGCAATAAAAAAGATTCCTTTTCTAAAAACAAAAGGACTATTTCGCCAGGGCCTAGCAGATTAAAAGGTGGGAGGGTGGTGACCGCTATTCAGCGGAGCGGATATGATGGTGGGGACTTCAGAGAACCACCCTTATCTGTGGGAATGCGCTCTATTGCTAAGGTTCCTGATTGTGAATGACTTCAAAAAAAATAATAATAAAATAAAATAATAGCTGCCTGTATAACAAAGCTTGTGTATAAACTCTTTGAAAACAAGCTCATGGTACGATTTCTCTACTTCAGGAGGACATCTAACTGTATAAATCAGAACAACAGCATAAATAAGTATCATCATTCTTTTTGTTTTTCTTCACTTCTATATATTTTATGTAATTTGGCGTTTGGATTTAACTTCTCCACTTTCTATTCCCATTATCCTATATAGGTTTAAAAATCATTATTCGTTTTGCCCTTGTTTTTTCTTTAAAAAATTTGTTATCCTATTTTTTTGTTATTGTTTACTACCACAAACTTGAACTAGCTGTTAGTATGTTACACTATAAAACTCAATGACTTTAAATTATTAGTAACAAAATAGGGGAATAAACCCTGCGTTTACCGCATATTGTTTGCTTAAATTATTATTATTTGCTGACTGCCTCTGCACCTCTCTTTCTGTTTTCTTCTTCCTTCTCTTCTCGAAGGTATTGCATCGAAGCACTGCAAATGAACAGTGATGCTGCTTTCTACGTTTGTATTACTTGAGCGTTATTCAGAATACTGTTGGCACACACGACGAACCGCGGAACAAATTCCATTCTGAATTCTGTTTATCATCGCAAAGTTGGTCCCTTGTATCTGTTAATACCAAAATAACGTTGTACTTACCCGCTACTGTGGAGTTTTATATATTTTTGAACATTTATTAATTGACAAAATGATAATGATCACAAAGCCTGTATCCTGTATGTCTTACTCTAGCACATGTTTATCACCTCTCTTCTTACCTTCCATTAACGCAACATTTCGTAATTCCCGCATGGATGTGACTGACTATAAGTATATTGTAGACTATAAATTAGACTTGAACCAATATATTGTAATCTATTCTAACAAAGTTTCTAGAGATTTTTTTCATCTTTCCAATTTTTAATGTCAAGAAAGTGTTCCATTTTAAATTGCACTTGTCGAATATGATCATGCCTGTACAAACGGTATGTTAATCATGTAAATGCTTAATTTGTGTGAAATATATATTATTATTATTCTCCTATTTAAAATCCTCAAAGCAATAGTATGCTTCCCCAATAATAACCTTAACTTTACTTCTTCGACGTATGAACTACGCAGCAACTGGTCTTCTCTAAGTCATATTCTTTGTCGAACGAAATCTGGTTCCAACTTCTTTACAGTCAAATATAGGCAAACATGGAACTTCTTGCCAAGTGAAATCAAAAATAGCACCACAATACAACGATTCACCTACCTAGTAAATAAATATTTCTCTGAAAACAGTCTTGAAACAGTTTGTCACATACTGAAAATTTGTGATATTGTTTCTTCTCCCTTTGACTTACGTACCTAAACAGTTCTGTTCACCCAAAGCATTAACAGAAACGGTCAGCATTATCGGACATATTTAAAATAATCAACGTTGCACTAGTGCTGTTCTCAGTTCCTTTTTTTAGTTGATTCAATTATTTGTCTAGCAAGCATCATCACAAAATATACACAATCCTTTCATACAAACCTGGGGTGGAATACACACCCTGACATACCACGAAAGCTGCACTGAATCTACATGAACTGCCCTCACACCTCATGTCATACCTTTTCGGTCATTCAACTCCATTTAATGCCAGCTGCTGACTGTCAAATTAATCAAATATTATGGTGAATATCCCTGGCAAAACTGTATCTTGGGCAGTTCAGTGTGGTAGAAGTTCTACCTCAAGGTTGAGTTGTATACAACCTGGATATGGCTGGTACTAAAATCTCCTCTGGTGACTAGCTAATGTTGTAAATACCATCTACGTCTGCACAAATTCCAGCCCTATGCGGGATCGTCTAAAAAATCAGCTTAACTTCACTGTGAGTTTTAAATATTAGCGGATTTTTATTTTACGGTTCTGTTATCATAATCCTTCATTCTCCTGAACCATCTATTATAATTAACTACTGCCTCTTTTTATGCATATATAAACATAACTGTGTACGTGTTTCTCTCTTCTCATACCATTTCATATTGCCCCTTCGTTTCATATGTTTATAACTAAAATCTAGAGGGTAGACTGCAAATCTCTGATTTCCTCACTTTTTATTGTACACATATATTTTAAAATGCTGTTAGGGACGATACATACAAAATGGCTGACTGAAAGTAGTCGTTCATACCATGAGTTTCGTTGAGTTAGCTAGTGAAGGCGAAAACTGTCTATGTGACACTTAGCAATAAAAAAGATTCCTTTTCTAAAAACAAAAGGACTATTTCGCCAGGGCCTAGCAGATTAAAAGGTGGGAGGGTGGTGACCGCTATTCAGCGGAGCGGATATGATGGTGGGGACTTCAGAGAACCACCCTTATCTGTGGGAATGCGCTCTATTGCTAAGGTTCCTGATTGTGAATGACTTCAAAAAAAATAATAATAAAATAATAGCTGCCTGTATAACAAAGCTTGTGTATAAACTCTTCGAAAACAAGCTCATGGTACGATTTCTCTACTTCGGGAGGACATCTAACTGTATAAATCAGAACAACAGCATAAATAAGTATCATCATTCTTTTTGTTTTTCTTCACTTCTATATATTTTATGTAATTTGGCGTTTGGATTTAACTTCTCCACTTTCTATTCCCATTATCCTATATAGGTTTAAAAATCATTATTCGTTTTGCCCTTGTTTTTTCTTTAAAAAATTTGTTATCCTATTTTTTTGTTATTGTTTACTACCACAAACTTGAACTAGCTGTTAGTATGTTACACTATAAAACTCAATGACTTTAAATTATTAGTAACAAAATAGGGGAATAAACCCTGCGTTTACCGCATATTGTTTGCTTAAATTATTATTATTTGCTGACTGCCTCTGCACCCCTCTTTCTGTTTTCTTCTTCCTTCTCTTCTCGAAGGTATTGCATCGAAGCACTGCAAATGAACAGTGATGCTGCTTTCTACGTTTGTATTACTTGAGCGTTATTCAGAATACTGTTGGCACACACGACGAACCGCGGAACAAATTCCATTCTGAATTCTGTTTATCATCGCAAAGTTGGTCCCTTGTATCTGTTAATACCAAAATAACGTTGTACTTACCCGCTACTGTGGAGTTTTATAAATTTTTGAACATTTATTAATTGACAAAATGATAATGATCACAAAGCCTGTATCCTGTATGTCTTACTCTAGCACATGTTTATCACCTCTCTTCTTACCTTCCATTAACGCAACATTTCGTAATTCCCGCATGGATGTGACTGACTATAAGTATATTGTAGACTATAAATTAGACTTGAACCAATATATTGTAATCTATTCTAACAAAGTTTCTAGAGATTTTTTTCATCTTTCCAATTTTTAATGTCAAGAAAGTGTTCCATTTTAAATTGCACTTGTCGAATATGATCATGCCTGTACAAACGGTATGTTAATCATGTAAATGCTTAATTTGTGTGAAATATATATTATTATTATTCTCCTATTTAAAATCCTCAAAGCAATAGTATGCTTCCCCAATAATAACCTTAACTTTACTTCTTCGACGTATGAACTACGCAGCAACTGGTCTTCTCTAAGTCATATTCTTTGTCGAACGAAATCTGGTTCCAACTTCTTTACAGTCAAATATAGGCAAACATGGAACTTCTTGCCAAGTGAAATCAAAAATAGCACCACAATACAACGATTCACCTACCTAGTAAATAAATATTTCTCTGAAAACAGTCTTGAAACAGTTTGTCACATACTGAAAATTTGTGATATTGTTTCTTCTCCCTTTGACTTACGTACCTAAACAGTTCTGTTCACCCAAAGCATTAACAGAAACGGTCAGCATTATCGGACATATTTAAAATAATCAACGTTGCACTAGTGCTGTTCTCAGTTCCTTTTTTTAGTTGATTCAATTATTTGTCTAGCAAGCATCATCACAAAATATACACAATCCTTTCATACAAACCTGGGGTGGAATACACACCCTGACATACCACGAAAGCTGCACTGAATCTACATGAACTGCCCTCACACCTCATGTCATACCTTTTCGGTCATTCAACTCCATTTAATGCCAGCTGCTGACTGTCAAATTAATCAAATATTATGGTGAATATCCCTGGCAAAACTGTATCTTGGGCAGTTCAGTGTGGTAGAAGTTCTACCTCAAGGTTGAGTTGTATACAACCTGGATATGGCTGGTACTAAAATCTCCTCTGGTGACTAGCTAATGTTGTAAATACCATCTACGTCTGCACAAATTCCAGCCCTATGCGGGATCGTCTAAAAAATCAGCTTAACTTCACTGTGAGTTTTAAATATTAGCGGATTTTTATTTTACGGTTCTGTTATCATAATCCTTCATTCTCCTGAACCATCTATTATAATTAACTACTGCCTCTTTTTATGCATATATAAACATAACTGTGTACGTGTTTCTCTCTTCTCATACCATTTCATATTGCCCCTTCGTTTCATATGTTTATAACTAAAATCTAGAGGGTAGACTGCAAATCTCTGATTTCCTCACTTTTTATTGTACACATATATTTTAAAATGCTGTTAGGGACGATACATACAAAATGGCTGACTGAAAGTAGTC